>CP073642.1:1245000-2490000 GCA_018223645.1 Jasminum sambac
AAAAAGTTTGAATTTGAACATGCCATCATGCCACACCTCTATCCTTGCATTGTACTCATCTTAGCATCATCGTTTAGACCCCATGGAACAATATGTCAATGTTTTGAAATGTTTTAGATTCTTGTGCTTGATATACGAAGTTTGTGAATGTGAAGAAATTTTTCGTTGTGCCAAGGAGATCTTGTTTGCGCACGCAATAGTTAAGTCGAATGTTCATCATTTTGAATCTTGAGCAACGATAGGCATAACCCGGTAAGGAATTTTGAACATTTGCGATCGACATCATGTTACCGGTCCTTTATTTCCTTTCATGAGTGTGTTCTCTATTTATTGTTACCCTCTAGAACTTGCTTGCATTCTTTTTCAAGGCTGCATTGATGCATATGCAGTTGTGAAAATGATAGAGGCATTCATTTGAAACAACCACATTGCCAAATAGCGACCCATGCATAATTGACCTATTTGATAGCCTCGTTGAGCCTATAAGCCCATTTTCTTTGTCTCACCTACATAATAACCCCATACCCCTTGTTATCCCCTTAGGCCTAGAAGAGAATTGTGAAACATAAAGGAGTCATGATCAGGTATGTGAATGGTTAAGGGTTCTTCTCCTTTTTGCAATTGTTTGAGTTCTCGCTCTCATTTTCTCTCTTCCTTGTTCCTTATTTCCTTCTTGCAAAATAAAAAAAATTTAAAAAAAAAAAGGAAAAAGAAAAAAAGGAGAGAAAACTCAAAAAAATAGAAAAAATTGAAAAATCGAAAAAAAAAAAAGAAAAAAAAAAGGCAAGAATACATGGGTGTTTACCATGGGAAAGATAGAAGTTTGTATAATAATGAGAGGGGAAGACTCTTTATTTTGGTGCATTGAGGTTGTTCTTACCCGAGTTATGTGGACTTTGATTTGGTGTGTTGATTTATGTTTCACTTTTCCCTTCTTTAAGCACCACATATTCCACAAATTTCCACACTTATTACCTTAGCCTCCGTTACAACCTGGAAAAGACCTCTTGATTCATGACGCATCTGTAATCTCAAGTAGTGGAGATTGAGAACTCTTGCAAGCCTATGGTAGGGAACAGTAATGGATTGAACATGAGTGAAACAGATGCCCACATAAAACCATGAGAGACTGAGCGAAAATGATAACTTTTGTCAGGGTCTATTTTAGTGCTCTCGATTCAACTTGTATGCATTGCACACTAAACTTTTGATGTGCACATGTGAATTCGTCTTTGTATGGTGAAGTTATGATACACTAGCACTCTTTTATTGGCAGATTGGGATCAACTTATTGATTTTGGAACTTGTTTTTAAAGGTGTTCTTGTGGGGTAGTGAAAAATGTTTACGATGCTGCATGTATTGGTGTTCTTGATAACCCCATACCCACTTGCTTTTAAAGGTGTTCGGTGAAATTTCCACGTTTTACAAAAGTCGCAGCTATTTTAGTAACACTTCCAAATTAAAAAATTAGGGTGTTATAGAGTCGAAGAGAATCCTTGAAATCACAGTGACTGCTTAAAGGAAGGATCGGTCGAAGAACCTTGATGATGCTTGATATGCATGTGCTTTATATGCTTTTTAATCTCGTTTTGTCCCTCATTTTGGATTGAATATAGCCCGTCTACATGCTTCTGTATGACTTTTGTTGTTTCAAATGGGAATTGCTTTTCTTTCTTTGTTTGTGGTGCGTAGGTGTTTTAGGAGCTAAAAGTAGATGAATTACTGGCAATGAGAAGACCCCGAGATATGAAAGTATGGAATGAAACAATGGGATAAAAAAGTTATTTTTCAGATCACTAGAGAATGGGCGAAATCAGATGGTTGCACGGCCCCCTGTGCCATTCAGCATAGGCCTGTGCGATTTTTCACGGCCCTATTCTACTCTTCACGGCCCATGTGACTGGATTTTTAGGCCTACGCAAATTTCGAAGAGTTTCTAACTAGGCAGACCACATGAGCCAGTATAAAAGGAACCTAAACACTCAGAGATGGGGGCTAGACCTAATTTTATATTTTGCTACTGTCTAGATCAAGAATAGGCAACTGTTTAGAGATTTTAGATCATTAAACTAGATTATTGTTCTTCAATTCTAGTTCTTCAATTCCTGTTCACTCAAGACTTTAATTGATTAATCATTTTGGTATTGGTAATTCTTTATCTTTCTGCAATTCGATTCTACCACAGGTTTTACATTTCCCTTCATGAATCTCTCCGAATTAATTGCCTTATTAGATTGGGTTTGTAAATTTTAGCACTCTTGTTGGGCCTGAACAAAGCCCACTCTATATCTCGGCCTATCACGACCCATTCCACCTCCTTCTATATATATTGGAAAGTCCACATTTGTACGGGTAAGTTCATTCACTCCACGGATAAAACCCCAACTTCCTCTGTAGAATCTCTTGCACTTCCGGTCGTTGACTTGACCATCAGAGTCTCTGCGGTCACCAGGACAGTGGCCCGGGGCTCTAACGGGTTGTTATGTGTGCAGGATGTAGGTCATACTAATTGGCGCGCATTTTTTGAGGTTGGCTATCTCGACTTAGGGATACAAATCAACGTTTAGTTTTGGAGGTCAATAGTTTAGCACCGTCTATGGGAACGACACAAAAAGCCACTGAAGCGACCGAAAATCTGGAAGTAGTATTTTTCAGTGAAGAAACAGAGATCTTAAAAAGGATTTATCGAGAGGATCTTGGAAAAAAATCTTATTCTCGAGCAAAAAGCTACTGGGAGAGAGAAAAAAAGGAAAGAAGATCTGGAAATGCATCTTTCATGAAGAAAACAAAGATCTCTTTCAATAATAGAAAAAGAAATCCAAGAACCAAGCTGGGACTTTCCTTTCTCAACCAAAAATGCAACTGAAAATGGTTCTGGTAGAAAAAAAGAACTTTCTTGGAGATTTAAAAGCAGCTCAATGGCTTTAAGCTCCATTTTCAAATCTAGAAAGAGTAACTATAGAGGAAGCTCTCATGAAAGAGGTATGTTCTACCTCCATTTTCAAGAAAAAAACTTCTTGGTTCAATGAGAAGAAATTAGCGTTGAAATTCAGCTCTTCCAGCCAAAATATATTATTTGCAAAGGGATTTTTCCAGTGAGGTTTGAGAAAGAGAAAAACCAATCTTTAATGAATTTTTGCTCTAGGAAGCTGTAAAACTCTTAATAAAAACTTGCAAGAAGAGGAGAGCGACAATAAATTTTAATGGAGGAGACACCACCGAAATTGCTAACGAAGTCGGTCCACCTTCAGATCGAGGCGATAATAGCCGCTTTTCCAGCTATAGTTGTCTTGTAAGGGCGATTCTCTCAGTCGTACTATCAGTCTGCCAACTATTGAAATTATTGATTGGTTGGACATAAGGTTTTCAATGTCAAAGATATTTTACGTAACTTAGTCCTTCACCAACAAGCTGCTAAATCATATGCAAATTTGACTTAGAAGAAAAGAGAGACTCCTTCGATCCCAATTATATATGCTTTTATTCTTTTTTGGAATGCCCTATCATATAGGCCCCTTTCGTATTTATTTACAATGATAGCCCCATTTAATTTGCGAAGTTTAACATCTTTTTATAGTTCCAATAGTTTTTTGACTTATCAATAAGGGTACAGTGGGAAAATCATTCGTATTATTTACCTTTCTCATACAAGCCTTAGTATTTGTGAAAAATCAAAGAGTCCTATATAATTGGAACGGAGGGAGTATTATGCTGACATTTATCTTCATTGTTGGGAAATTGCAATTCAGTCCCTAAGCTCTTTAATTTCTTTTAAGTTGGTCCTTATAGTTTATTTAAATCATAAATCCTCAACTTTTAATTTTTATAATTTAACCCCTAACTTATATCTTCAAATAAGGTCCCCTAATTTATTTATTATATTTAAGTAAGCACTTAAAGTTTATTTAATTGTAAGTCCCCAACTTTCAATTCTTACAATTTACCTCTAAACTTTTATTTCAATTTAAATCCTTTAATTTTCCTTCTTTATGTAAGTTAACCCTCAAACTTTATTTGCACCTAAGTCCCCCATATTTCAAAAATCTTATAATTTAGTCCATAATAGTTTTAAGTCAATTTAATTGTATATTAAACCTTGAAACTATTCAATTCTTTCAAATCAACCCCCAAACTTTTATATTCTTTCAATTTTGGTCCATAAGTTCAATATTATCTATAAATACTTAATATTTAAGTTTATTAACGTAAATTAAATTCCTTATTGACTAGACGGAGCGTCGACCAGTTAAGAAGACTGATTTTTCACCGCTTATTAAGCTCAAAACTGGGAGAGGTTTCAGGTAGACACATTTTTCAAAAATTTCTTTCAAAATGTGCGCATTTACAATTAGTATTTGTAATAATTAGTTACATATAAATGTCATATAACGACATGAGTACTCAACACTATGACGATAAGCTTTAAGCCTACTTATGACGTGTTTATTAGCACTATGATGATAGGCTTTTAACCAAATAAATAATAATGATATGTTTTTAAACACTATGATGACATGCATAATTTAGAGGGAATGATGAACAAACCTATGTTATATACTTATTCCTATTTTTATGATGATTGTGATTATGTGCATTTAATTTGTAACATATATCGATTTTTATGCACGGGGTCTACTAAGTATTTAAAATCCTCATATTTTATCTATCTAATGAAGAGATTGCATGTCTAGGAGTCAGAGGCCCAGGGAGGCACAGTGGCTTCTTAGGGTCGTTTAATAAATAAATTTTACTTCCGTTATTATTTTAAGAAACTCTTAATTGTTTAAGTATGTTATTTTGAATGTTTTGAACTATTAAGTACTTAATTTTGGATGCTTTGAGTTCTTGGACATCAATTTTTTTATGATACTCTAATGTGTTGGTTGTTTTAAAATAAATTCTGTATTTTTAAATATTTATTATTTTTTCTCTTTTAGTATTATAAAAACTTGTTATGAAATAGTTTTTAAAGGAAGAACTAATGTTACAGGTCCTTAAACTTTAGGCGTTACAAAGAGGCAATAGTGTTAATAACAAGAATTAGGGTTTTATTTACATGAAAGTCAACACAAATTTTATTTAGTAAGAATAGTAGCAAAAAATGGGCATGACTAAAATATTATCCCACTATATTTCCTTCTTTCATTTTTTCGATAATCTTCTTCGGTGAACTCCGATCATCTTCTCTGGCAAATTCCGATCATCTTCTCCGTGTGAACTCCAATCTTTCCTCTGACAAAGGTTCTCCACTAATGCAGAGAACTAGATTTGGACTAGATTTGGTTCTCTCCATTAATGGAGAACTGGCCAAATATGGTTTTCCAATCTCCATCAATGGAGAACTGGGCAAATTTGGTTCTTCAATCTCCAATAATGGAGAGCTTTGGAGAACTCCATTAATGGAGAAATTTGGAGAACCAGAAGTTCTCCATGGTTCTCCATCTCCATCGAAAACCATGGAGAATTCTACCAATGGAGAATGTTACCAACCTTCTCTATTCTGTGGCCGATATTAAGAACGGTGTAGGGTGTGGTGGGACGTCTTAGGGATAGGTTAGGTGTAGAGAGGGAAATTTTTATCCATGTATAATACATGACATTTTTGTTTTATATATATATATATATATATATATATATATATTAATAAAGAGCGACCGCTTTTGGAGGGAATTTTCCCACTCATTTTTTAGCATTTTTAAATACAGATTTTGCGGAGCTTTTTCCCTCCTATGAGACTTTCCCTCTATTGGTTGAATTTTTTTTACCAAGATTTGATTTTTTATTTCTTTCTTCTTTCTTAATCCATATTAAATTTCTTAACAATTATCATTAATGGTCACGAATCTTTTCAAATCTATATATCTATATTCGATCTATAATAATAATAATAATAATAATAATAATAATAATAATAATAATATATTACATATTATATAAAGAGAAGTCATCTTTCCTATTATTTTCTTGCCTATGTTTTCGTTCCTCTATTGGATATTTTTTTTATTAAGATCTGATTTTTTTTTATTTTTCCTTTCCCAATTCATATTAAATTCATTAACAATTATCATTAATAGGCAAGAATCTTCCTAAATCTATCTATATCTATCTGTAATAATAATAATAATAATAATAATAATAATAATAAATATATATTTATCTATATCTATATCAATATTCTATCTACAATAATAATAATACATATCTATATTGTTGTTGTTGTTGTTGTTATTATTATTATTATCATCATCGTCATCATCATCATCATTATTATTGTTATTATTATTATTATTATTATTATTATTATTATATCAATAAATTTTAATTAAAAATATTAATTGAAAAATTCTAATCATAATTAAATTTTTTAATTAATCGCTCAATTGTAATATTAATCCAAAATTTTTAATCTATGTCTATATTTATATCTTTTAAATTATAACATATATCTTTAAAATTAGATTCATATAATTTTTAAAACTACGGCTACTAAGCTAAGTATTTTTGAAATAGTTAGCTAAAAATGAAAATTAATGAAGATTATTTACATTGCAATTAATTAAAATTACTTATGTTGCTAAGATTTAATTTGACTTGGTTTCACTGGATAAAGATTAATCAAAATTAATTATATTGTTGAAAGAGGAAAAATATAATTAATTTAAAAAATAAAAAATAATTAAAATTAATTAGATTGCTACGGGTTGGGAAGATTTTCTTTAAAAAATGAAAAAAATTAATTGCAAGATATCTTTTAAATTACAAGATATGTCTAAAACTAGATGCATACAATTCTGAAAGCTATAGATGTTAAATTGATTATTTTAGAGTTAGGCAATTATTTTGAGACGTTGATATTTTTTGAAAAATCAATTTTTTGTGACATATATTTATACGTTGCAGCTTCAAATGTTAGAAATCACATCATGTTAAAAATTACAATTTACAATAAATATAGAAAATCAAATAAACTACAAATATGGTGGTTACACAAATTTATCAAAATTCATCATAGTTGAATTTATTTTTTATTTTCATTTTTTACAACTCCTCTAATAAGATCTTGCAATTTTTTTATTTTAAAAAATTAATAAGTGTTTCTTAGTGTGGTATGAACATGGTGCGAATATTTATAAGATGTAATTAACTAAAGTACAGCAAAACTTTGTCAAAAATTTCATAAAATTTTGGACATGCATTACCTAAATCGCGTGATGTACAATCTTGTACTGGGTTTTTTATAATCATTTTCAGTACTGGTAACAATGTTCTAATTATATTTTTGGGAATCATGTAATAATATCCACGGCTTCCGCGCAGCGCACGCGGGTCACTACTAGTCTAAAGAAAAACAGAAAATTTTCAGTCTATTTTTTAATTAAATCAATTAGTTTTCCCGTCTAAAACCAAACCCTTTTTGGCTTTTTGATTTTTCCATTTTTATTAATTAATAATCAGTCCCTAATAAACAAATTAACTAATAATTATCTATGTTAAATCTTATCATCGCCAAAATAAGGAAATGTGTACAGTGAAAATTAGATTTTTTTTTCAATCTCTACTTATTCGAACTTATCTTCTACAAATTTTTTGCCTTTTGAGTTTTTTATTTTTTTATTAATCAATAATCAACCCTAACAAAAAAATTAATAAACAATTATTTATATTAAATATGAAATATTAAATATTAAATCTAAATTTCGTTTCCCTCCATAAGTATTGATAATTATTATTTTATTAATAAATAAACTAATCGTTATCTATATTAAATCTTATCCTCACCAGTGAAGGAAATGTGTACAGTCAATTAGATTTTTTTTAAAAAAAAAAATTCCACTGATTCGACCTTATCTTCTACAACTTGTTTGTCTTTTGATTTCTTTTCATTTTTTATTAATTAATAATCAATTCTACCAAAAAATTAAGAAATAATTATTTATATTAAATATTAAATATTAAATATAAATTTCTTTTCCCTCCATAAATATTGATCATTATTATTTTCTATTTTTTCCATCTAAACCTAAAGATTTATATCTATATATAGAATAAGAATCTTTTTATAAATAATTAACTACGAAATGAAAATTAATTCTTAGAAAATAAAATTAATTAAAACTAAAAATTTCATTAAGACTTGATAGCTGTGTGATATGAAATCAACATTCATTAAATTTTTACACAAAATTAAATTAAAAGTATTACATTAAAATTTAAAATTAGATTCGACCCACTAATTAATTTTCGAAATAATTAATTTTTTTTATAAAAAATTATCTAAAATGAAAATTTATCTAAATTACCAATTTTGCTAAGATTTATTTTTTGTGTGATACAAAATTTAAAAATTACTGTGTTTTTTATAATCATTTTCAGTACTGGTAACAATGTTCTAATTATATTTTTGGGAATCATGTAATAATATCCACGGCTTCCGCGCAGCGCACGCGGGTCACCACTAGTCTTAAGAAAAACAGAAAATTTTCAGTCTATTTTTTAATTAAATCAATTAGATTTCCCGCCTAAAACCAAACCCCTTTTTGGCTTTTTGATTTTTCCATTTTTATTAATTAATAATCAGTCCCTAAGAAATAAATTAACTAATAATTATCTATATTAAATCTTATCATCGCCAAAATAAGGAAATGTGTATAGTCAAAATTAGATTTTTTTTTTCAATCTCTACTTATTCGAACTTATCTTCTACAAATTTTTTGCCTTTTGAGTTTTTTCTTTTTTTATTAATCAATAATCAAACCTAACAAAAAAATTAATAAATAATTATTTATATTAAATATTAAATATTAAATCTAAATTTCATTTCCCTCCATAAGTATTGATAATTATTATTTTATTAATAAATAAACTAATCATAATCTATATTAAATTTTATCCTCACCAATTATGGAAATGTGTATAGTTTAAAGTTGGATTTTTTTAAAACAATTTCCACTAATTTTGACATATCTTCTACAACTTGTTTGTCTTTTGATTTTTTTTTCATTTTTCATTAATTAATAATCAATTCTAACAAACAAATTAATAAATAATTGTTTATATTAAATGTTAAATATTAAATCTAAATTTCGTTTCCTTGTATAAGTATTGATAATTATTATTTTATTAATAAATAAACAAATGGTTATCTATATTAAATCTTATCCTCACCAGTGAAGGAAATGTGTGCAGTCAATTAGATTTTTTTAAAAAAAAAATTCCACTAATTCGAACTTATCTTCTACAACTTGTTTGTCTTTTGATTTCTTTTCATTTTTTATTAATTAATAATCAATTCTACCAAAAAAATTAATAAATAATTATTTATATTAAATATTAAATATTAAATATTAAATATAAATTTCGTTTCCCTCCATAAATATTGTCAATTATTGTTTTCTATTTTTTCCATCTAAACCTAAAGATTTATATCTATATATAGAATAAGAATCTTTTTATAAATAATTAACTACGAAATGATAATTAATTCTTAGAAAATAAAATTAATTAAAACTAAAAATTTCATTAAGACTTGATAGCTGTGTGATACGAAATCAACATTCATTAAATTTTTACACAAAATTAAATTAAAAGTATTACATTAAAATTTAAAATTAGATTCGACCCACTAATTAATTTTCGAAATAATTAATTTTTTTTATAAAAAATTATCTAAAATGAAAATTTATCTAAATTACCAATTTTGCTAAGATTTATTTTTTATGTGATACAAAATTTAAAAATTACTGTGTTTTTTATAATCATTTTCAGTACTGGTAACAATGTTCTAATTATATTTTTGGGAATCATGTAATAATATCCACGGCTTCCGCGCAGCGCACGCGGGTCACCACTAGTCTTAAGAAAAACAGAAAATTTTCAGTCTATTTTTTAATTAAATCAATTAGATTTCCCGCCTAAAACCAAACCCCTTTTTGGCTTTTTGATTTTTCCATTTTTATTAATTAATAATCAGTCCCTAACAAATAAATTAACTAATAATTATCAATATTAAATCTTATCATCGCCAAAATAAGGAAATGTGTATAGTCAAAATTAGATTTTTTTTTTCAATCTCTACTTATTCGAACTTATCTTCTACAAATTTTTTGCCTTTTGAGTTTTTTCTTTTTTTATTAATCAATAATCAAACCTAACAAAAAAATTAATAAATAATTATTTATATTAAATATTAAATATTAAATCTAAATTTCATTTCCCTCCATAAGTATTGATAATTATTATTTTATTAATAAATAAACTAATCGTAATCTATATTAAATTTTATCCTCACCAATTATGGTGTATAGTCAAAGTTGGATTTTTTTAAAACAATTTCCACTAATTCTGACATATCTTCTACAACTTGTTTGTCTTTTGATTTTTTTTCATTTTTCATTAATTAATAATCAATTCTAACAAACAAGTTAATAAATAATTATTTATATTAAATATTAAATCTAAATTTCGTTTCCTTGCATAAGTATTGATAATTATTATTTTATTAATAAATAAACTAATCGTTATCTATATTAAATCTTATCCTCACCAGTGAAGGAAATGTGCACAGTCAATTAGATTTTTTTTTAAAAAAAAAAATTCCACTGATTCGAACTTATCTTCTACAACTTTTTTGTCTTTTGATTTCTTTTCATTTTTTATTAATTAATAATCAATTCTACCAAAAAAATTAATAAATAATTGTTTATATTCAATATTAAATATTAAATATAAATTTCGTTTCCCTCCATAAATATTGACAATTATTATTTTCTATTTTTTCCATCTAAACCTAAAGATTTATATCTATATATAGAATAAGAATCTTTTTATAAATAATTAACTACGAAATGAAAATTAATTCTTAGAAAATAAAATTAATTAAAACTAAAAATTTCATTAAGACTTGATAGCTGTGTGATACGAAATCAACATTCATTAAATTTTTACACAAAATTAAATTAAAAGTATTACATTAAAATTTAAAATTAGATTCGACCCACTAATTAATTTTCGAAATAATTAATTATTTTTATAAAAAATTATCTAAAATGAAAATTTATCTAAATTTCCAATTTTGCTACGATTTATTTTTTGTGTGATACAAAATTTAAAATCATTAAAATTTTACATAAAAACTAAAAGAAACTTGTAAGACGATTACATTAATCCCTTTATTGAGTTTTAGAAATAATTAATTATTTTCAAAACTAAAATTAGACAAAATTTATAATTAATTGAAATTAATAATTTTTACAATTTAATTTTGGTCTGATGAAAAATATTAATTCATCAAATTTGTACAGAACAAATTAAAAGAAACATGTAACATTAAATTCTTTTTTAATTAATCATTCAATTGTAATATTAATCTAATATTTTTAATTAATTGAATCTATATTATACTTTTTAAATTACAGATATCCTTTAGTGAAAATAATTAATTGATGTCTTTTAGTATGTAATTCCAGTCTAGTGTTTTAACATTAATATTGCACATTTTTTTATGTAAAGAAAATAGAACTGCAAATTCACATGCCCTCAATTAAACTAATTATTTTAGAAATAATTAATTATTTTTCATAGAAAATAATTATTTTTAATAATAATTAACTAAAAATGTAAATTAATTATAATTAATTTTATTACAATTAATTAAAATTAATGATATTGAGAACATTCAGTTGACATGTTTCAATGAGCAGAGATTAATCAAAATTAATTATATTGATAAAGGCGAGAAGTATCATTAATTTTAAAATAAAAATAGTTAAAATTCAATTAATTTCTACTGTTGGCAAGGTTTTCCTAAAAAAATTAAAGAAATATTTTAAATTGTAATGCATCTTTTTAATTTATAAGATATCTTTAAAATTATATTCATAGAATTCCCAAAAGTACTTATATTAAACTAATTATGATGGAAATAAAAACCTAAAATGAAAATTAAGTAAAATTAATTATGTTGCTATTAATTAAAATTTACTATGTTGTGATAATTTAATTGGATATGGTTTCAACGGGCTACCATTAATTAGAATTAATTATATTTTGCAAATGAGAAAAGTATAATTAATTTAAAAAATAAAAAATAGTTAACATTCATTAGCTTTCTCGCATTTGTAAAATTTATCCTAAAAATAAATGAAATATTTTTTATTGCATGATATCTTTTTAATTATAAAATATATTTAAAATTAGATTCATACAATTCTTAAAATTTCAGATATTAAGCTAATTATTTTTTAAGTAATTATCTAAAATAAAAATTAATTATGTTGCAAGTATTAAACTTATTCAGTTTGCCAAAATTTAATATTGGACTCGGTTTCACTATATGAAAATTTATACGGTTTCATTGGATGAAAATCAATCAAAATTATATATATATATATATATATATATATGTATTGTTGAAACACAAAAAATAGAATTAATTTAAAAAACAAAAATTAATAAAAATTAACTATATTGCAATGGATTGGCAAGATTTACCTTAAAAAATGAAAGATATCTTTTAACTTGCATGATATCTTTTTAAATTATGAGACATACTTTAAATTATAAGATATCTATAAAATTATATTCTGACAATACTATGGCTATTAAACTAATTATTTTAGAAATAACTAATTCTTTTTTACAATACTTTGGTAAAAATGAAAATTAATTAAAACAATTATATTGAAATTAATTAAAATTAATTATATTACCAAGATTTAATTGGATAAGATTGTAGCGACCGAAACTTTTTATAAGCTAAAATTTTATTAATATGTCGCTAAATCGTTACTCAAATTTACTTATAAATCCGTGTCGCCCTCTACAGTTTAAAATTATAAATATATATATATATATATATTGATTTATAATTAAATTATATATACTCCACCCTTTTATTTTCTTTAGGGCAAGAGACTAAAATATATTTATACATACATATATACGTATATCTTACATGTATATTTTATATTTTTATTTTTTTTCCTTCTCCATTATCTCCTCTATGGTCAATATTAAATCACTCAACCATCATCTAATAGCTCTTCCTACCCACGTGAGATAATCTTCCGTAGAGCTTCAGATCCTAAAACTAAAAGGAACCTATAACTAATAAACCTCTCCATCCTTCATCAGCCTATAAGTACACAGCAACACAAGTCGTAGGCATCACAACTCCCTCAACCCACGGCTCCATCCCTCATATATCCCAATTCTAAAATCCTATACATTCTCACAAACCTTATACGCTCACAAAACCACCAGCAACACCATTACTCGGCCAAAGGAAATTCTCTGCAAACTCTCAAACTCCTTCAACAACGAGCCAAACTCTCAATTAGGCAAAAGGAAACCGAGTTGACAACTCGAGCCGTGAACAAGCAAGCTATTGACCCATCACAAATACACGTTCATCCTTCACCGCCATCGTTGCTCAATTCCGGTCAGGTATACTCTCCAACTTGAATGCTAAATCGTGCCTAATTATCACCTCGGATATTGCAAACCGTGGAATTACTGACAAGTCATTGAACCTAAAACCTAAACCGAGCCGAGAACTCGGCTCGAGAAATATACAGGTTCTACCGCCTCCTTCAAAATCACCGCCAACCACCTCCACCACGCGGCCATCCACCACCACACGGCACCACCATCATCATCGTCACATCCCCACCTCCACACACCCAACTCACGCACATATATATGCATATACACGCACCCACCTTTACATATATACACATAGATACATATATACGCACGCATATATACACACACGCATATACACCATGGACACCTTGAAGCCAACGTAGAGTAGCCGATGGTCCCTTTCTTCTCCCCTTTTTTTTTCATTGTTCGAGTATCCAGAGAGAGACAAAGTCGAGAGGATGCTCTGTAATTGGGTTCCAATTTTGGGGATTTGACTAGGAATTTACACGTTTGGACCCTCACCCTTTTGGAAAATTGTAAGTTGGTCCCAAGTCCCAAGTTTCCCTTTCCATCAAGTTAGTCCCTCTTTTCTGTGTTACTTTACAAACAGTCCCAAGAGTCGAAATTTTCCATTGGCCAATCGCACCCATACTCCATTTTATTTTACCCAATGTAATCGGTTTCGTCGTAATTTTTATTACGCATTATTTCACTTAATTCTATTTTAATAGTAAGTTCACCTTATTTAGTTTAATCCTATTATATTATATTATGTTCTCTTTTACTTAATTTATTATAATTCTCAATTTATTTAATTTAACACTATTTAGGTTATGAGGATTATTTAAGTTTATCTAACTTAACTATAATTAAATTAAAATCCTTGTTTTATTTTATTTTGTCTATTTTAAAATAATTATTAATTGTATCATAATTACAATTATAATTTATGCTAGCTAGATGATTTTAATCAAGTAAAATTATAAATATTTTTCAAACACTAGTAACGCCTAAATGTACTTATTTAATCTATAAACGTAACATCTATATTAATTTAATCGACTTCCTTAATTGTAGACGACGCGTGGGATTTAGAGAGTTAAAAACCAACCCAAAGCTATGCTCAAACTCAGAAAATAAGGTAGGTCCCTAAACTAAAGCTTTATTTTTCTTACTTGCGCACTTGTTATGAAAACCTTTTGTGTAGTGTACATTGCCTCTGCTATTTTTATGAATGATAAATGTAATGGAGCCTTCGGGTTCAACAATGCTATGCAGCCTTCGGGCACATGAATGTCAAAGAGCCTACGGGCACAAGAATGTTAAATGTTTACGTGCACGTTTTTAGTTTGGTCAGACGCAAGTAATTCATAATATGCATGCATGTACCTACCATGTTATTACAGTTTGACTAACGTGCGCTGTGGACCTACTGAGTAATTCATTACTCATATTTTCAAATTTTATGAAACATTTGCAGATTATGGAATCGGCGATGGGGCAAATGGCAGTGGCAACCGATTAGAGAATTTACAAAACTATTTTATGAGATTAATTTATTTATGTTTAGTAGAATTACTCTTCACATATTGTCAAGTCTTGAATTATTGAAGCTTCTAATTTTAAAAGTTAAATTGTTTAAAAATTCAAATATTTAAATTAATTTACGAAGTGAAACTCGATTATTTAAAAACTGAGTTAATTTTGACAAAAACCTTATATACCCTCTCATCTTCTTATTCACCGTCAACTTTGGAGAATTTTTGAAAGATTAAAGTGAATTTGATGATCAAAATTTCTATTTATTCTTCCGCTTGATAAGATTTATATGAAAGGTTAACGTCCCGGATTTAAGTGAATTCGGGGCGTTACAAAGATTCTGCAGGATAAGCATTAATTAAAATTAATTATATTGCTAAAAGGGAAAATATGTATAATTAAAAAAATATATATTACTATGGCTTGCTAAGATTTCTCCTAAAAAAGTAAAGATAACTTTTAGATTGCAATATATCTTTTAAGCTACAAGGTATCTTTAATAAACAATTCTTCAAATTGTAGTCATTGAGCTTATTATTTAAGAATTAATTAATTCTTTTTAGATATAATTTGCTAAAAATTAAAAGGTAATTATTTTCAAATTAATTATATTTCTAAGATTTAAAGGATGAAAATTATAAAAATTAGTTATCATATTGCTAAGAGGGTAAAAAATAACGAAATAACAAAAATTAGTTAGATTGCTAAGTGACATGATTTCCCTTAAAAAAATGCAAGATGTCTTCAAGATTGGAAGCTGTCTTTTAAATTAAAAATATCTTTGAAACTAGCTTAGTATAAAAGAAAGTTTTGGAAAGTTTGATTTCATTGGACACGACTTTTTAAAATATGCCTATTCAAAAAATAAAATTAAATTAAATTAAAATTAATTAGATTGCTATGGGTTCGTAAGATTTTCTCTAAAAATAAAAAAGAAATTTTAAAAAATTAGTTTTATAAATAATTAGCTAAAAATAAAAATTTATTATAATTAACTAAACTTAATTATATTTCTAAGATTTAATTTGATACATTTTTATTGAACAAAAATTGATACGATTTTACTAGACGAAAATCAATCAAAATTAATTAAATTGCTTAAAGGTGAAAAATATAATTAATTTAAAAAATGAAAATGATTGAAATTAATTTGATTGCTACGGCGAAGAAATATGTGTTTTTTAAATTAATTTATCTTTTATTCTGTATTTTAAAATAAATTGAAGACAGCACCTTGAATTTTTAGATTTCTAGAATTGGAGCATTAAATCTTATTGCATAGTGACTCGGTGAATCATTAGTGCTTAATTAACTTCACTTACTTTTTCATTAGCAACCTTTTATCAAAATATATTTTTTCTCATATGTTTTTGCATTTTCTATAATTGTTCCTTTTAGCTGCAGTTGGTTGTTATTTGACCAATAATTAGTAATATTAGAGTTGGACAATTGTGTTTCTCATGGTGGTATTTTTTGAAAAGCAATTTTTGATAATTTACAGTTGAATGTTATAATTTCAAATATTACAAATCACATCATATTTAAAATAATGATTGACAATAAAGATAAGAAATTAATCAAACTACAAATATGGTATTTATATAAATTTATCATAATTATTAAGCATATTTGGCTTTATTTTTTATTTTTTATTTTTTACAATTCCTAAGATATTAAGATTTTCTTTTTTAAAAAATGTGTTATTTATGTATAGACCTAAGATTTTATAATAAATAATTTTAAATTATTTATTTTGTACCAATTTTTGTCAGTTTAGATTTTATATAAGTTTAAAGTTCATCAATTAAGTCATATATTTAAATTGATGTTTTAAAAAATTTGTTAACACACCAGCCGAATATGTTAAATTGGTGAGTTTATACCGAATATATTAATATAAGTGTTTAGTGTATTTAGAAGATGTGTATTGGAAAAATTACATTTTATTAATACATACAAAAAAAGTACACATAAAAGTTTTTGATTATACGATCATGATTGGGAGTGAACATGGATGGAAATTTTCCAGTGGGAGCGGGGACGGGGAATAGAGAGTCCATATCCTATTGCAATTCTTTTATGATCTTCGCTCTATGATGAGTGTGTTTTTGTACATTTATTTGATACTCTAAACATGTTAAGAGTAGAGCAAATGGATTGATTTCTACTTACAAATATATAAAACTCGTCTTTGTAGGTTAACAATCCCAAGTGGAAGGGAAAGAAAGCAAAAGGAAGGAAAAATGACTAAGTGTCAGAAAACTTGAAGTTGGGTACCAAAGTGTAACTTTCCAAAAGATGAAGGACTCCAGGTGCAATTATTTTAGGTATTTTTGCAAGGGAGTTCAAAAGTTAAGGGTCAAAATGCAAGACTTCAAAAGTTGGGGGAACCGTGCAATTTCACCAAGTTTGTTGTTGAAAGGGCCATTTTCAACCGGAAGGCACACCCACGGGCACACCTATGTTGCCTATAGCTACACGTGCGGTCGTACTTGCACAAAAAATCAGCAATGCTATTTTTGCGCCCAAGACCATTTTTGACCACTTTAACCTTATTTTTCGTGGTAACTAGGCCAAATTTCTTCCTACAACTTGGGGGAATGCTTAGGGCTTGTTCATTATGCATTTTTTGGATCAAGAAATGGGGAGAAATAGAAGAGAAGAGCTAGGGTTCAAGAGGAGATTTTGGGGAAGAAGAAAATGATGATCTATTAAAGCTTCTAAACCTCAATCTAAGGGTGTTTTTAGTGTTATTCTTGTATTCTCTTCATTATTATACTCTCGTAATGTATACTCTTCATACTCTTTGATTATTTTGCCATTATGAGTTAAATACTCATTGTTGAGATTATTGATGCAGTTTAATCAAGTTTCTCAATGTTAATATAGTTTCTTATGGTTAAATTACTTATTTTTGTGTGTGAGTATTATGGTATTGATTACACTTCATTTATTTGGCCATTAAATGTTGGTGTTGTGTGATTTGTATAGGTTTTGAAAGAAAAATATATATTTTAAACAGTGTAACGTCCATTCTAGGTTCCTGTAGGAAATAGAGATATACTCCTAACCCTGGATTATCATTTGAGTTATTTTGACAAAGTTTTAATGGTATAAGTTGATTCTAATTCGACGTAGAGATATCGCCAGTTGAAATGATTTATAAGGGTCAGTTTGAAGCTCGAGAGAGGTAACAAACTAATTTTGGAAAATTGGGTCTAACACATTTCAATAGGTAACTTAACCACTTGGGGCTATAGCCATTGAGTAAACAATGGTTAAATGAGTCGATAATCCCAATTTTTCTCTTCCTATTTTTAATCCCATTTGAGATAAATCTTTACTGGCTTTCTTTTACATTTCTTTTGTTCCAACCTACAACTTTGAAATTGTGTGTCTTTACAATGCTTTATACTTTAGCTTATGTATTATAATTTCATCACTCATTGAGGGATCGATAAACCGGACTTCTCATCCACTTTGTTACTTGTACAACCCGTGCACTTGCGGTATTTTTACTTGTATTTGAAACGTATCACTCTAGCTCAATTAAATGAGGTTGTGGCAAGAACAAAGATAATTTTTTTCTAACAGGAAAGAAATGGGATGTTAGGACCTGTTGAACTCGCTACATTTTCACTTTATAATCTAAATATATATATATGTATGCATCTATATATTGATAATATTTCAAAATAAAATTTTAAAAATCATTATTCACTTATTTATTCTTAATATCATTTATCGCAAGGGTGCATACTAATATCTCCCGAACTTATAATTGAATATAATAGAATGTAGAATCTATATATACATAAAAGAAAGGTTTTTTCTCGCCTTTACACACAATTTTTTTAATTCATTTTTTATTCCAACTCATCAAATTTTCCCTCCAATACACTTAATTAATCTTTTAATTCATTATTTAATTATTTAATTACCTCATTTTATCATTATCATTATCGTTATCCTTACATAAATTATCATGATTGTCCTACCATAATAATTATCAATTATGCTTGATTAATTCGTTCAATTTCAGTCAGGAGCCTATAATAATTGTCCTACAACCCATAATATTCAATTATAGGGACTCAGTATCATTCTATGATTGGGGAAACCAATTGACTCTAATTGTTTTTTCTTTTTTTAATTCTTGTTTTCTCTTGGGAGCAATCCCGTGTAATAATCTAATTCAGGGATATCCTCAATCGACGGCAAAGAGTCCTTGCTCATCCCATCTTTGAATTGCCAACTCATTGCCCCAAATCTTCTATGAAATCCTCTACAAAATCACGCCGCCTAATTTAACAGCAAAGAGTCCTTGCTCATTCCATCTTCGAATTGTCATCTCCTCAGCCCTAAATCTTCGACAAAATCCTCTACAAAATCACGTGGATATGTTCAATCTCAGCTGATTTCTTCAATTCTTGCCCTAAATCTTTGATTGATCGTTTATTCAATATCAACTGATTTCTTCAATTTCTCAGCAGATATTGGCTATGGCAATGTTTCCGAGCAATATAGGAACCCATGTAATGAGTGTAGGATGGACAAATTGCTTGAGGATATATCTCGATGCTTTGGCTAGAGCGAGACAATGTATGGTGAAATCAATTTTTATTTTTGATGTATTTTTATTGTCCATTTTCAATTTGTTTTTATAAATTTATGTTTTTTGAACAATGGATGGTCCAGAGAAAAAGAATCGTGGTCTTAATCACTTCGTTGGCTGCAGAAAGCAGATTTATGACATGATCGATGTTTTGTGTGAGGGTAACATGAGATAAGAGACATTGTCATCCCAATTCGATTTTCCAGTCATTAGGCCATCAAGTAATGACTTGCATTATATCGGAGGACGTCTACCGGGCCGTTCTTGATTTTTTTGAAGGGGGTCGGATACCCCGGGGCTTTTCTACTACTTCTATTGTCCTTCTGCCTTAGAAGGATGGGGCTTGTGCTTGGACGGATTTTCGGCCGATTAGTCTCTGCACGGTGTTCAACAAGATTATCACGAAGCTGTTGAACACCCGCCTCAGTGAGCTTCTGCCTCGTATTATCTCGCCCCAGCAGAGTGGTTTTGTTCCGGGGCGTTTGCTTTGGGATAACGTTTTGTTATCCCCTCGGCCCGAGGACGTTCTGTCGCTGTTCATTGTATTGTCCGGGGAGGCGGCCCGTGGTTCCTACAGGTTCTTATCCAACGGATTCGCCAGCTCCTCCGTACAGACCGAGACTTGGTTACGCATATCTTTCGTGAGGGCAACCAGGTTGCCAACGCACTTGCATTAGTAGGCTTACTGCAGCAGCGGTACACTGAGTATGAGTCGCACCAGTTGCCGACACCGGCTGGAGCTATTCTTCAGATGGATCATCATGGATTCCCCTCGGTTCGCGGACTTGCGTGACTGTCTACTCTATTGCATTCTTTATTTATTATTTCTTTGACCATTTATTCATTCTTGTACAAGGAGGTAGTACCTCCTTATTTATTTTTTGTTATTTATTTATTCCTTTTTGTCAGGGAGATAGTATTTCCTCATTTACAGCTTTCCGTATACTCGTTGTCTCTCATTATTTGGAGGTTAGGTCTATGCCCCCCTCCTTGTATACTTTTCTTTTTATGCTAATAAAAAGGTAGGGGGATTCCAAACCCCCACCGGCTAGGCTCGGCGGACGCGTAAAACCGACGTACGAGTCTAGTTGGTGCTTTGATTAAAAAAAAAAAAAAAGTAATGACTTGCATTTCCCTTATTTAGCATTTGTTATATTAGGCTTTACTGAACTATATATGTTATGTAGACTATATAAATTCTTGCTACGAGATTTTAGATTTAGTGCATTCTAACAACATTTTATTTGAAAAGGCAATTCTTAGTATAGGAACAATTCTAAGTGTGCACACAAATCCACTACCACATACTACCACACCCTAATACACAAAATACGAAAAGACCAAAATGCCCCCTGAATGTGGGGGGCCCATACCCCCATTAGTATGTGGTATTTTACCACACAAAAAATGTGTGTACTTCAAGAATGGTTCTTAGTATAGAGATGCGTTTCAATGGACCTCTTATGGTTTTCTTGTATTTTATTTTATTTTTTTTCTTTTTGTTAATATGTATGTTATGATTTATGAAGTTCTGTGGCGTTTGCCTCACTCTTATTTAGCATTTGTTATAATCGGCTTTACTGGACGACTTTAACAAAAACTATATAAATTCTTTATTTTGATCATGTTGTTAATTCCTTATTTTTAGGTTTTGTTCTTGAATTATTTTGTTAATTCATGTGACAATTTGAGGCTTAATCTCTCATGCCATGTAACCATGTCCAAGACAAGCAAGGTCTATCAGGCGAGAAAATGAATTTAGTGTTTCAATTTTTACATTGAGTCTGGCCAGTATCTATATGTTTCTTTACTAAGACCTTATTCATGAATTTGATTGTTAATTGTTTCAGTTGAATTCTTGCATTTGTTTCCGTAAATGGGCGACTACTGAGTTACGTTGTTGCTTCATAATTCTTCATTCTTTTTCATACCAATAATGCTTGATTCATATCCTTCCCACATTTAGTATCCAACATATTTGTGTATATACAAACCATCAATTTTAGTGATTATCTTGTTGTTTTTACATATATGTTATAATAGGTATATCTTTTTCCTTACAATACTAGCATTCTGAGTCAAGCCTTTTCTGTTGCCTTTGAATAATTATTGAGGTTGGAATTTTTTATCAAAGGCATAGACAACCAAGAATTCAAGATAGTGATGGGGCTAATGCGTAGTCTTAACAATGAACTATTTCTACTAAACATTTTGTGTTATCTATGGTTGCATCTGTATACTAAATTTGAAGAGTTCAAGAATTTCATTGAGCTTCAAAAAAAGAATGTAGCCATTATATATGGCTCTATTCAATAATATACAAGTCAATGGATTAATCTCTAAAATAGACTTCAAAAGAACTATCAATCAAGTAAGTACACTATCTTTTCCATTACATTATTTATTTATTTTAAGCATCTCTTAATAACATAATATTTTTATCCTCATCAATCAAGGTTTGTGCCATATCACTCTCCCATAGTGTGGTCGAATTGTATTCTATATGTTTGATTCAGACCAAGATGGGAATTTGAGCTCTGTAAGTCCGTAAGTTATGTAAAAATAAGAAACGGACATTGCACAGCAAAAGGATGTTTGTTTTTATAGTATGATTTTGTGCTAGATAGATTGTACGAAGAAGTTTTCTTTAAAGAAATTATTCCGAGTATTATATCACTTTGCAAACTCATTATTATTATTATTATTATTATTATTATTATTATTATTATTATTATTATTTTTAAACCAGGGGACATAGAAGAGCTCAATGAATTGTTTGGCATCCATTATTTACACTACTCACATAATTAGTAATTCGGGTTGATCATGTATGTAAAAAATTTTATAATGTGTTCGGGTAAAATTTTATTTTGTGAAAAACTAGTTCTTTTAGCTTTCAAAGAGACGAAGTCGTGTGCAGATAATAAGGAGTAGTGATATAAGATGTGTAGTTATTAATGATAGTTGACTTTCATCAAATAGTAGGATGTAATCTTTAGATATTAAAAAGTTTAAACAAACACCGGCTTAATTAATAAAAAAATTCAAGGTGAATTTAAAAGTTAAAAGAAATGAATAAAATGCAGCAATATGCACGTTAACCACTAATCTATATCTATATATGAGATAATAATACTAATGTCGAGCTTCTACTTCATTTCCTGCTCAGTCTTTTAATAAATCTGGACCCTTTTGTTTTATCTACTAAATCTTCGACATTGATTGATTAAAGCATGTTAGGATTGGAAGTTGTATAAATTTTTGTACATTTTTATCCATTCTCTCTAAATTTGAATTTGGTCGAACCAATCATATCTACATATCTTGTGGGACCTATATATGCTACACAAATCTCCACCATTCAATTTCACTCATTATCTCTCCTGCTTCATATAAAAATTCATAACAATTTATAAAAATTTCAATTCTAATTAACATGACCTTAGGCTTAGTCTGTGACAAATATTTTATTCACTTTATTGTTCTTTTATTATTATACTTTGGGCAATTATACGCCACCTAAAAAAAATTGTTGCTCTAAAAACATTGTCGGTGTACCACATTTTAAAGTAATTTTTTACTTACAAAAATGATCATAAACGAAAAGAGCCTCTTCTTCCGCCTAGAATAAATATATGTATACATATCCGTTGTATAACTTCCTAGAAATGATCCAACACCACTGGTGGTGCCATAGTTATGGGACAACTCGGTGTTTTCCTATCATATATGATCTTCATTGGAAAAATTGAAATTAGATGCAGAACCAGCATGGCAAGATGAAGCTCCAGCAGCTTGGAAAATTTTTCAATGCCGCCATTTATTCAAAATCAAAGTTTTTTCCCAAAAATTTTGACTTTGACCAAAAACTTTGAACATCAGCATTGTTCACATGCTATGTATGGATGAATATGTTTTAGTGATTACACATTTAAGTGTCGAATAGTGCTTTCTAAGAGATTAAGTTATTGGTTGCTCAAAAGATTTTGTTAGAGTTCAACTCAAACAAAGTGTGAGTACAGAAAGGAGTGACATTTTCATTATTGTGATGTTAACAAAGAGTGCTAGTTTGATAGTTAAGTATAAATAAATTGTAGTGTTGACAATTAAATTGATATGATAAAACAATAAATTAAAATGACACTAATCCTATATGGATTTCGTTCTAATTAAAAAACTTCAATGAACATTTATAGATTGGTGAAGGTTCATCACTCGGAGAAAAGAATGAGATTACAGACTCATAACGCATTTTTTTATGCATGTCGTCGTTCAATTTATAGATGGACATAGAAATTTACATTTGATCATTAGACAATAATGGATGTTAGAGCTTGTTCTTTTGGGTAGGCATTTTATCCGCACAGTATTCCGTATAAAATGCGTGGTTTATATTTTATTGGAAGATGTGTGTGTAGTTGAAAATGTATGGTTATACGGAATTGCGTGTGGATAAAAATTATACCCAAAAGAATAAAGCTCTTAATCTTTTTGAAATGTTTTTGACATTGAGATGTTGTGGGAGAATTTTAAATTATGCTAATGTTGATTTTTTTTTTTGAATTCTCCCATGAGTATTCACAACATGAATTTGTTCGAAATAAAGGTAAACTCTGTCGAAATTTTTTATAAATCTTATACATTTTTCTTCATTTTTTAATTATATTATATATTTTTCATAGATGTTGCACGGGTGAAATAACGGAGGTGACTTAGTTTTTTATTTTTCATTTTTTACAATTCTTCTAATAAGATCTTAAGATTTTTTTAAAGGAAATTGTTCTATTTATATATTGACATTAGATTTTATAATAAATCATTTTAAATTCTTGATTTTTTTCCAGTGTAGATTTTATTTAATTTTTAACGATAATTGATTATAATCGTCGATGGGGATGGGAATTTTCTACCGGGGCGAGGGCAGGGAGTGGGGAATCTCCATCTTGTTACAATTCTTATATCATCCTCCCCTGAGCTAGATTGAATAAGGATTGGCAGGACTGAGAATAAGTATTTCTTAGTGGGGCAGGAATGGGGTGTTAGGATCAGTTAAACTGTACCCGCTGCATTTTTATTTCTATAATATATTTGTATGTTGATTATATTTTACAATCAAATTTTAAAAATCATTATTTACATATGCATTGTCGATATGTGCTTTGCACAAGTGTATAATTAAGATATCTCAAAATTTGTTCTTGCATATAATAGAATGTAAGATAATTTTAACCAAAAAAGAATCATAGGCTCCACAAAAATTAGTATAGTTTTTTAGTATGGTTATTTTCATAACTATAGAATTTAATGTTATTTTATTTTATTTTTACATGTAGTAAATTTAATCTTACCATAAGAAAAATGTGAACATTATTACAATCTATCACAAATTATGTGTTTTATGTATTATTTGTATTGTGGGAAGCAATGCATATGATTGTATTAGGAATATTGCTGCCATTGATAAGGTTGTGGATAATATATAATTATGCTATGTTAAAATTTGTGGGACCTATGCCACGTGTATTAATAGGGTGGATTTTTCTTAAATATAGGAGAAACTATGTCCAATTTGTTAAAGAATCCTATGAATTTGGTTCTTCATTTAAAAAAAATAATATAATTATTTGATGGACGTATTTTCCCATGTAACACACGAGTACAAATACTAGTAATTTTAAATAAAAAAAACTATAAACTCTACGAATGATAGCAGAGTTTTTGAGTGTGATTATTTTGATAACTATAATATTTAATTTAATATTATTTTATTTCGCATTTAAATGATCACAATAACTATCACAAATTGTTTTCTGTACAATAGAAGGAAAACTCTATCGAATTTTTTTGTAGAATTCTTTCATTATCTTATGCTCTGTCCGTCCCACATATATAATAGTTCACTTTGATTTTTACACAAAGATTAAGAATAGTATTGGGGCTTAAGAATAGTCTTGGAAAAGTCAATTTATAAACAAATTTTCTATAATACCGATATTTAAATGAATAAAAATCATAAATAAGTTTATATTTTCAATGATATAGGTGGGATATAATTGTAATTGAATATAAAAAGTGCTACTAAATATAGAAAGCGGATTATATATGAGGGACAATCCAAAAAAGAACAGTGGACTATATATATGAGACGGATGAAATATTAATAAAGTTTAGTACTATGGCGGATCTTTAATTTTACTATTAACATTTATCAAAGTCATTATTTGTTGGAAAATTAGTTATTGCACAGGTGAAAAAGCTAGTTTTTCTAGAAAAACAAATGTTGTTAGTCTTGCAGATACAAATACATTATTACCCGTTAGCCAACCCTTTTTAACACTTTTTACCATTTTTATCACTTTTTTATCCATTCTTTTTTTACTCTAAATCAATCACTTCCATATATCTTATCACATTCACAAATCTCCACCACTCAGCTCCACTCATTCTCTCTCCTCTTTTACATTAAAAACCTTTAAAAACCATTATAATTTAGGGTAGGGCTAAACACACCCATGAAATTACTTAAGGCTCCCATTAAATTTTGTTCTCAAAATGCCCCTAAGAAAAATTACCATTTTACCCCTCTATTTAAAAACTTAAAGACTTATCATAAAGCATCAAACCTTACTGATACGCCATTGTTCATTGTTCAGAGCTGCCATTGTTTAGAGTTACCTCAACCACTCCATTTTTGAAGCTTTTTTCTTCTTTTTTAAGGATAATGGATGAGATCTACATAAACAATGTAAGTATTATTTATTATTATTATCGCATAGTTCTTATCATCCGCGTTTGAAACATGTCTGGTTTACTAAACTGAAAGAACTGAAAGGGCTACATACGACGTTGTTTGTTCGGAAGGACGAACACAACGCTTGTCTTCGCCCCCATTGCGGCAAACATAGGCAAACACAAGCTTTCTGCTATGTTTTTCTTGTGTGGTTTCTAATTTTGCTGTGCTGCCGTGTTATGGCATTTTGTTGTACTATTTATTCATCATTTTTTTTTTACTTTTTAATAGGAATCAAACACACGTTCTACTAAAGAAAATGTTGTTGGTCCTAATAATGAATTGGTTGTTGGTGCTAATAATGAAATGGTAATGGATTGTACATCAATTTTCTCTACATATGATTCTTTTAATTTCCGTGATGAATTGATTGATTGGGTATGCACTACGAGAAAAAGACTTGGGATGGTAATAGTTGTTAAGAGATCAGATAGCGGAGAGGGTGGAATGCGACCCCAGGATTACTTTTATGTGAGCGAAGTGGTAAACACCGTGAAAAAGGGTACGGATTCTACAAAAAGGAGTGCATCGAAGAAGTGTGAGTACCCTTTTGCATTAAAGGGCAGAGAAATATCAGTTGATAGGTAGTGAATATTACAGGTTGTAGACAGTACGCATAATCACCCATGTGCACGATATTTGGAAGGTCACTCTTATGCTTGGTCGGTTATCGTTGATGAGGAAAACCCAGTGATTGATATGTCAAAGACAGATGTTCGGCCAAAGAATATATTGCATGTACTGAAGGAGAGATATCCCCAGAATGCGTCAACAATGAAGACAATTTATAATGTATGCCAGAAGCATAGAATGGTCGATCACGTAGGTCAGTCGCAATTGCAATTTCTTTTGGGAAAATTACAAGAGCATTGATTTTTGTTCTACGTAGGGGCGTGTGACAGTACTGATGTTGTCAAGGGTCTCTTTTTTGCCCACCCATTGAACGTAAATTGTTTGCGCACTTTTCCTAATGTGTTACTAATGGATTGCGCGTACAAGACCAATCTATACAAGATGCCACTGTTAGAAATAGTTAGTGTGACTTCCACAGATATGATATTTTCCGTTGCATGTGCATATATGGAATACGAGTGGGAGGATAATTACTTATGGATCTTGTCTCTCTTGCAATAAATGTTCGACCAATCATCATCTTTTCCTACAGTGATTGTCACAGATCGAGACATCGAGTTAATGAATGCAGTTGAGCATATCTTTCCTATAGCGAGACATTTTTTATGTCGATGCCATATTAGTACAAACATAATGTCAAATACGAAAAAGATGTTTCGGCTAAAGGAAATGTGGGATCGTTTTATATCCTCATGGAATTTGTTGGTGTTATCTAAATCTGAAGGATTATTTTACTCATTGCCAATGAAATTCCAGGAAGATTATTCAGAATATCCAGATACTGTTGAGTATGAAACAAAGCAATGGATTGATCTGTATAAAGAAAGATTTGAAGCTTGTTGGACAAATGACGTTATGCATTTCGGCAACAACACGACATATAGGTATGACAATATTAATGGTATTACTGTTATATCGCAAATATTAATTGCTTTTCAAAGTAATAGTCTAACCTATTCGATAATCACCTTTTTAGCCCGGAGAGTGCAAATGCAAAATTGAAGAGACATCTTGGATCAAGTTAGGGCAATTTGGAGACATGTTGGACTCAAATCCACGGTTTGTTTGAGACGTCACACACTGCAATCAAACAATCTTTTGAGAAGAGCATGCACGCAGTCCAACACACTCATAAGATACATATGTTTAGATTTTTGCGAGTTATGATTTCAATTACTGCTATGGATAAGATATTAGAGGAGATGAAGGAACTAGATAGGGTTAGAGTTGATCATTTGATCTGTGGATGCGCATTGAGAAGGTCTTGTGGTTTGCCCTGTGCACACGAGCTTGCCAAGTGGCAAAGTGAGAAAATGCCAATTCCTTTAGAAGAAATTAACAGTTTCTGGAGAAAATTAGATATGGAACCATGTATGGGAGGTGATGTTAGTGTCAGAGATGATATCCAGACTCGTCTGGATCATGCTTTTGTAGAGTTTGCAAATTTATTTTCAACGATCAAAACAGAGAAGGTGTTCATGCTGAGGAGGTCGACCGAGATTACCAAGCCAACTACAACATCATTGGTCGAACATGTGGTGAAAACTAACACCCACGGTTGACCTACTAAAGGACAATCAAGAAACAACAAATCAACAAAGCGTGATCCAAGTGCCTTCGAATATATAGAGTCAATCGAGGATAGTTGTTCGCACCGTTGTCGACCACGACGGGTAGGCAAAAACAAAAGGTGCCTATTGGGCAATTTTTAATTGAAAGTGTAATCACTTTTACATGCTTGATTGTGACATCTCGCTTTTGATCAAGTCATTCGTCGCCCCTACACGACCCGTTTGCCATTGCATACATTGATCAGCTACCATCTTTTATTCGAGAATATATCACCGGCACTGAGGATGTAATGGCTGATGGTCATTGTGTTTTTCGTGCAGTCATTGTACTTCTTGGTTTCGGGGAAAATACGTGGTATCGAGTTTGGCATGACCTTCTCGAGGAGCTCCAGACCTTCAAAGCATTATACGAAGATTTGTTCATTGAAAATGGAAGTATGGAGAAGCAAATGTATTTGTTGAATTGTTTTAAGTCATCGATACATGCATCACACTAGATGAGCTTGCCAGATACGGGCTACCTGATTGCAGCGAAATATAATATTTCCCTCGTCTCTTTATCTGATTGCCTATGCTATACATTTTTGCCCTTACGGACCCCTATTGATGGTCCTCCTAAATATATTTGCATCGGATTTGTAAATCATAATCATTTCATTTAGGTAGTTTAACTCTATTTCAATAACATACCCCTACTACTTTATTCTACGGCTAAATAAACATTTGTAGGTCTTCATGCATGAGAAACACTCGATACCCCCCATTATGAACAGGTGGCACTCACGGCGTCATTAATGTGCAGCAAGCTGGGCCCTTCTATATATAGAACAACTTGCACTATATGATCGTATTGCCGAAAATAGTAGCCTAATTGGTAGAGTTGAGACGATTACACCTAACGAATGATGTTTATTCCCATTTGAAATTTTATAGATTATTCGGAAAAATTTTATTAACTGTTGAGGTAGCTAATACTTGAAGGACATTTGTTTAACAGATCGACTAAATTTCAAGCTTAGTATTTATTCGCACTAATCTAATCATTTACTATAATTTTTTGTTCAAATCTTTTGCAACCACTTTGACGAGTAACTTCGACATTTTTTTTAAGTTTTTTATAACCACTTTGACGATGAATTTATAAATTTTTTAAGGTTAGAAGGTAAGGTTAAAACTGGAATAAACCAACCGAGTTTTATATTTAATATTCATTTACATTAATCAACTTTGTACCATATTTGCATAGCATATTGTGATCAAAATAACAAAATAAATAAGCCACTAGAAGCTATCAAAATACAACACTAAAAGCAATACTTCGTACAAAAGTTCCAATACATTACACATATAGAAAAGATAGAAAAATATAAGTGATTACTTGCACACGATACATAACTTCTCGAAAGTTCGTGGCACATAACACATACAGGAAATGTGGAAAAACATAGATCAGTAGATAAATACAATACCGAAGTCATCGTCGGCGACGTCTACTGGGGGGCTCTCTCGATGATTCTCCCCTGAACTGCCGTCCCTGGGATGGTCTACTATTGGACAGCTCCCCGATACTCTTCCAACGTCAGTCCTCGTAGCGTAAGATACGCATCCTGGACACCATTCAATAAAGCATGCTTACTAAAATCTACAACACCCAAGTCCCACCCATGAACAAATTCCTCGAGAATGTCAACAGTAGCCGTATTTCGATCCTAAACGTCGACGGTGTCTGCATTACTTCTGCCACCACAATATGTAGACCGAAACTCTAGATTTTGCACATAACGATGGGAAATCATTTTGTACCACTACATATAATTATCTACACATTCCCACACAGGATTAGCCGCATCACCACGTTGAGCATGAGATAAAATATGACTATCCCACATTTCGAACATACGTCTAAATGCTTCAACTGCCTGGCCTCCTCTCACCATTTTTGGATCAACGGGATCTTGGGGGATTGTTTGTTTATGCCCAAACTATCTAAGCACCCGATCCAGATAGTAAGGCTCCACAATATTTAACGACCTTATGCGTCCATAGAAAAAAATAACAAGGGAATGGGGAAAGCGGAGTGTATATTAGGGATACGGATCCCATATTACCTGCAACAAAATTAAATATGACACATTACTCCACAAATTTACCACGAATTTATAGAGAACCTATTAAACAGTTTGATCTCACCTCACTTGCATTCAATGCATCCAACCTCTCCCTATATGATTTGAAGATATCTAAATTCGGGGCAGGGGGCCCTGTCTATTTCCACCTCATCGCAAATGGTTCACTGTCCGTATAGTGCATATTATGCGGAGGCCTAAACTGTGGAAAGTGTTCGTATATCCATGTCTATAGTCATTTCGAAAAACATCCATTACAAATCCCAATTAAAACAAAAAAAAAATAAAATCAAATAATCAATTAACTACATAAAATATATACCTCCAATAAAGTTGAATAACGTACCATCTGTACAATAGTTGCTCTTGATGCCAGCCCTAATTGTCTATATAAGTGGGCTAGAGTAGCAGTTTCCCAAGTAAAGCGATGCACCCCATTAAGATTCTCTAGAAAATGCAGATACACAGCTGAGACTCGATCCCCAGTCTTATCTACGAATAATGTACACCCCAGAATATACAACAAATAGGCTCGAGCTGCATATGTACCACGATTATGTCAGTAGTACAACTCATCAAGGTAGAATGTAGCCACTGTACCTTTACTTTCTCACCCCTAGCACCTCTAAATGCATTATCGGCCTCTTGCGCCAATACTCCCAACAATCTTCGGACCAGGTCAGTACTGCGAATAGCGGCAGGACCATCTGTGAGTTTCAATAGACGACTAGTGACTGATAAGTCAAGAATGCACCGCACGTCATCTAACGTAATTGTCATTTCCCCAAATGGCATGTGAAACATATTAGTCTCCGGGTGCCATCTCTCTACAAATGTAGCTATCAACTTCTTATTTGGCGAGTGATATGACATATGCTGTAACTTATCAATCCACGAATTCGAAAATAGATTCATCCATTGCTCTTGTCTTTCGGGTTCCAAATTCCATTTAAGTAGCTTCTGCGTATGACATTTCATACTAAGCACACCTCTTTCATTGCCCAACCAAATTTCAACGACCACATAAGTTTTATACGTTGACAAAATATATGGATTGATAGGACCTATGGGAAATGATTAATCATCTTCAGCTTCATTATCTCCATCATCTTCGCCTTCACCTTCATCATTTCCGGCTGCACCCTTACCATCTTCGCCTTCACCTTTATTCAACGTTTGAATATCATATGTATTTACATTTTCGCTGGGGTTTAGTTCAATTTCTTCTTCTTGTAGTATTTTTGGTGGAATCTCATGAGGAAATTGCTATGGTATTTTTGGAGGATTCTAATGAGTCAATTGTTCTTTCTGACGTCACCTTCTCTCAGAAGCAGTCGGTGGTTGACGGGAATAAGTCCGAATTGCAACACAGAATAAAAGCCTATGAATTACATCAACAATACTCAATTTACTATTTAACCCATTTTGAGTTATTATTAGAAAATAAATAATTGAACTTTTGATAAACAAACATTTTGTAAATATATAAATTTAAAAATAATAATAATAAAAAAAGAAAGAAAGACCCTATTCATCCTCTGGATGGCCGTTCGTCCCCTTGGGGACGAATGACTCACTTCATGTTCGTCCCCAAGGGGATGAACGGCACACTGCTACGCGAATTCACAGCAACTTCAAGTAGGTTTATAATTTTGAAATCAAACTAGATATATATATATTCCTAAATTATGTAAGAAGAAAAGTAAATATACTATTACGGGAAGACATGACAATTGAATTTGAAATAAATTTATTCATGCTCCACCACCACTAGATTTATCAAAAAACAAGATTTACTAGAGAAAAGAAGTTAGAACAAATGCCAGAAAAAAGCTTATCAGAGAAAGAAAGGAGGAAGAAGGCTTACCAGAGAACTAGTGTAATCGTGAGAAGAAAGGAGAAATATGAAGTTTGTTTGGGTGAGGGGTAAAATTGGGATTTGGGGGGGGGGGTGTTGGGTGTGTGTTGTATAAAGTAATTAAAATGAATTTTTAGTGGGTGTATTTAGTAAACTGGGGGCGTGAAGTAATTCCTTGGATGTATTTAGCTGTATCCTATAACTTATTCCTTACCATTATATATATTATTTACCTAGTTATTTTATGATTTCGTCGCTAATATTTCTAAAATGAATTAGACGAAAAATCAAAATAAAACTTTTGAAAAGCTCGGGCAGTCATGAGCGCAGAGAACCTTCTCCCGAGCTCCGTCCATTGATTATGAAAAAAGCAATCGGGGGACTATGGCGGACAGTTACTTGGGACCCCCGCTTTGTTTGCCTCCGTCAAATTCTCATTCCCTTTATCGCCATTTTCAATTACCATCCGGTCTTTTCCTTTCTTTTCCTCCCCCTTCATTTCCAAGAACCCTCTCTTCTTCTTTAATGGCGCCCGTTAATTCTCTTATGAACAACAATAGTGCTCCCCACTGTAACTTTTCATCTCCTTCCACTACTGCGACGACAGCCAATTGCACCTCCAATCAGCCGTCTTTGCTTGTTTTTTCAGGTGATCTACGCCCATTCACTCACTGACATGTTTGGAGCTAATTTGCTTGTTTTTAATGAAAATGGAAAAATGAACGGAAAATGTCTCGTGAGAATGCGGGAATTTCATTGGATTTGGTGTTGTTTTGGACCTTCTGTAAATACTCAATTGTTATTTGTATTAAATAATTAAAGCCCATAAAATTTTCTTGCTTTTTTGTGGTTTTTATCGGTTTCCAAAGATTGTAGAATCCTGAAATTCTGGGTGTTGCTCTTTCTCTCAGGCGTGAAAGTCAGAAATCTCCATTAATAATTTTAAATCATACGGAATATTAATTATGAGGAAATGAAAATTTGATGGTGGGTTTTTACAATTCATCAGAAACCAAATAGAATTTTGATTCATATTTTCGTTCCTCTTTCCTGTTTCTTTTAAAAACTGTTAGCTTGTGGCTTAGATTGCAATGAAAATAAGATATAAAATGCAGCATTTGGAAGAAAAGAGAGGGGATTTTTCCAGATTAAGAAAATCTGTTTACATTGATCAATTTGAGTAGAATTAACCATGTTCAGAATTTTAAAACTGAAATATTATCTTGTTGAAATCTGAATTCAGATGTTATTCTAAATAATAAAGCTTAGATCCATATTTTCGTTTCTGTTTATTGACTAGTTGTAAAATAAATAGATCGAATAATTTTTAAAATGAAATGTGGTTTTCCTTTTTCCAAATTCAATTGAATCTTCACTCCAAGTAATAATTAAATTAAACAAGTAGGAATCACAGAAAGGAAAGTGTGTATGACTACATAATTAAGTCTTGGTTCACATAATCACTCAAGCAATCTAAAAATGCATGCGAATTTAGATTGTGACATACCTCCTTTATTTTTAGTTCTAATTTTATACCAGATCCTTTTTTTTTGGAATTTTTACTGCAGTATGATATAGTTGTGGTTCAATAATGACTGAAATTTTATGCTTGCAACGATGCATGTAGTTCGGTTTTATAACAATATATATATGCTGAAATGTTTTACTAATTGCACTTTCACTCCCCTTGTTACGTTCATCTTATTGGAGACCCTCTGAAGATGTGCTTTCTTTAACAATTTTACTGAAAAAGGAAATTGCCGTTAATTATGAAGTGATGCAATCATCTGGCGGTCGCACACAAATGCAAGCTGTAACTTTTTGTCTGGTTTTTAGAGTGATAACAAAGTACGTAGTGGATTTTGGAACTTTGCCAGTCATATTGGCACCACATACATTAGCATCTCGTTAGAGAGTGATGTGATGATTCTCTGCTATTACTTAGCAATGCCGTGATCAAACTGTCAGCTTGTGTGAGTCTAATGCATACTGAGAGCTTGTCTGGTAAGGATTATTTACAAAAAAAAAAAAAAAAATTCATTTATCTCTGCCATCATCTTCAACTGCTCACTCATTCATCACATTGATCTCACAACTATTTCATACTTCCTCTTTCCTACAAAGACAGGCTTATAACCATTTTCCCAAGAATTAAGAAAACAGCAATCAATGTTGCTGGAAAAGTAAATTTTTGGGGTATTTTCCTATTATACCCTTTAGTTTACTAATTATTTTGTTTTAATAATTTTATTTTGTTGATAACAATGTATATTAAATAGGGGTATATAAGAAACCTGCATTTCAATTGCTCCTTTAAAGGAAAGTGGTTTATCTTTGTGGGACGGACTAAAATGGAATACAAGCCTATCTTTGTGGGATGGAGGGAGTATTTTTTAAACCCTTCTCTTTAATTCTCAAGCAGACATCAAAAAATCATTTTTTGTATAATCTCTATCAAATCCTAAATTGCATAGAAATGTGTTGCCATGTTGATGTTAGACTTGTTGACAAATGTGTGGATCACAAGTTCAAGTTTAGTCCATAGGCCCATCAATAGATTTATCTGTGGACATGTTAATTAATTACTATTTGTCTAGAACTTGGAGGTGGAAGCTCGGATTATTATTTTTGGTTTCTCTTTTCAGTTGTCAAAACCTCACTTGATTATCAAAGCAAACCTACTAAACATTACATTCCCACTTTCTTCAGACAAATAAAATATGTGAAACTAAAGCCACAATATAATCAGTAAACAGTTGAAACAAACCTTTTAATGTTATGAAAACTATATTGGAAGCTGTTTTTTCCATTCAGTCCAAAATCAACTGAAAATGATCGGATTGATAGGAATATACTTCCAAAGATTTAGCCTGTGTTTTTGTGTTAACTTTTTTCTACTGAAAAATTAATTTCTACTATTTCGTCAAAATTAAATTTCAATTTTAACTACACATTTTAAATCACTATTAATTATTATCCATATGTCTTGTTGGCCAGAGCCATCAACCTGGTCAGTTTTTAGCAAAATAAAATTTTACTTGAAGCTCACTTAGTGTGTGGTTTTATGTTAAAAATTATTACTGATTCCAGCTCTAGATCTAGGAACATGTAACTGACAGTGGGTTGTGTTTTGTAATATTTTAGAAATAGTGAAACATTTCGGACTAAACTTACATGACTCAATATTTTAGTGTGGCATGCTACTTCTGCAGTATGTCTGAGCTGGAAACCTGATTATGGCTCCTATTGAACTGTCTCTGCAGGGGGGACTGCCTTCAATGGTGTTGTTGAAGAGCTTAAGAAGTTAACGATTCATGTGTCTCATGTGCTCCCTGTTTCTGATGATGGAGGAAGCACAGCTGAGATTGTTCGTGTTCTTGGTGAGTTTCCTGCCGCTCTTTTGATTTTATTGCTATGTTAGAACTACTGCTGATACTCAAGCTGGCCTTTCGTAAATGGTAATTAAGCGAAAATGACAAAAATTCAATGCTATTAAATGCTATCGATGAATAATTTAGAGCTTGTTTTGTCTAGCTACTTTAAGAAAAGAACTGATTTTCTTTAGAGAATCTACGGTTGAAAAGTAATTGAAAAACATGAAAAATTATGTGATGCATAGAATGTGTTGTTGAGATAAGTTTGATGAAAAAGAAGTGAGAAAGTAGCTAGACCACACGAGCACGAGCACGAGCACTGAGCTTCCTACTTATTTCTATCTTTTTATATATTTAACCATCTATACATTGTTGCAAAACAGAGGCTTACGGCTTGTTCTTGAAGTGTGGAAAACATTGTTGTTAAAACTCTACTTCCAAACAAACCCTTAGTGTACGACATGGCATTCTGTCTTTCAAGGACCTAAAAGTAGGCGAAATAAGTGTCAGTGGGAAAGCTACCCTTACTGCAGTAGAATTTGATTGGTTTGTAATTTTGTGGCACCAGCTTTTAAGATGGATAAATTTGCAGGCGGTCCAGCTGTTGGAGACATTCGGTCAAGATGCTTGAGGCTATCTGATCAGAGTACCTCTGAGGCTCTTGCGGTCCGGACATTGTTGGGTCACCGGTTGCCTCTTGAGGCACAAAAAGCAAAATCTGAATGGTATTAAAACCAGTCGAGCTTTACAGATTTTTGTAGTGAATGATTGAAGAATTAAAATTTTGCATAATAGATGAACTTATGAAAGGCTTATCACTCTCCCAATTTTCAATCCAAAGATACCCTACTTTTCTGCTTGAATGCTGTCCACTCCCACTGCTTTCTCTTCTCTCAATATGTACTGATAAGCTTATAAATACATTTTTTCTAAATTCCCATAAATGTTAGTCTTGTTTACAGTCTTTATCAACAGTATTGCCCGATAGAGGGCAATTCAGTTTCTTTCACAGTTTCTTTCATGATATATGCTTGTTTCTTTTGTTTATTTTATTCATAGGCTTTCTTCTAAATCCTCCCCATCTACTTGCTAGGTCTTACCGTGTTTGGAGTAACAAGTGCTAGTTTGCTAAGTTGAGAATTCAACAGGTATGCAATCGTGGAAGGGAATCACTCTCTCTGGATAGGTGTCTCAAAACCGTATAGGGAAACTATTCGAGCTTTCTTGGTCTATTTCCAGGATCAGGTCTGTTCGATCTTTGATACTATCTCATGTTTCTAGGACTGTGAGCTAAAATACCACATTCTTAAAGGAAGTCAAGTTTTATCATTATAATATAAATATATTTTATTCTTTTATGGCTCTGCTGTTATTAGATTCTTGCGTACTCTTTCCATACTCATCATATATGTGTGGAACAAACTAATAATTGCAGGTCCTAAGTACCATTGTATAGTGCAATAGCTAGTTTTACTATGGTCCGCTTCTTGTTGTTTCTGGTGGATGGCTTGTCCACTTGACTTGTAATTTCTGAGCTTTTTGGCAATAAAATAATTTGTTTCTTATCAAAAAATAATTGCAGGTCCTAAGACGCTCGGAAGGAGCTTTCTGTTTCAGTAACGGGAGGTACTTCGCAATCATTTGAAATTTTCCATTTTCCATTTTGTATACCTTTTTAGCATTGATTACTAGATTTGCTTGTTGAAGTGCTATATTTGAAATTCTACTTGACCACCATGCCACATCAAAGTCCAGATCCATTCACCAGTATTTACCTAAAAAAAAGGTAATATTTAATCTCAGTAAATACGAACTCATTATTATAATATTAACTTGCATAACTTAATCATAACATAACGTAAGAGACGCAAGAAGACCCGACTTCTTAGAGTGTTGTGAATTCTTACGTGTAGCGCTACTTAATTCTGATCACGAAACTTATAACATATTTGAACATAAGGGATCCGTAACATAACTTAATTTTAATGCATAGTAAGCGAGTTGTATTTACCTTGATTTGAACTAAAGAGAAAGCTTCTAACTTCGAGATGCTGCTATAGAGAGAAATAACGCGAATATAGATTGATTTGCTCTGTTGGTATGAGTAAAATCAATGGGACAGGAGCTCTATTTATAGAGTTAGAGGTTGCAGTCCATTAGAATTATGGAGAATCATAATATATTTTGGATAAGGTCAAAATCATATTATAATACTATTCTTAATTATCAAAAAATTAATTGGGACCAATTAAATCATAAGGTCAAAATCATAATTAATTTGGATAAGGTCAAAACCAAGATAGCTACAATTTAATTGGGACCAATTAAATCACATAAAACATGTCATAAGCACATAATTGACTAATCATTTAATTCTAACATGTGTCATAATTGATATATGACAATTGAAGGATCACCTCAATTTCGACTTAAAATCATGATAAAATACATAAATCCCGTTTTTGAGTGTGGGCCAATCTTTAAACTTAATTATAATTCTCTTTTGGGCTCCAGCATATCATAACAATGGGCCAAAGGATCCCCTAACATATTGGGTCATTTATTTCTAGGGTTTAAAGACCACAAAAGGTCAGCAATGTTATCATTGAGTCTTTCTTTGGTTTACATTATTTTATAATTATTTTTGTTAGAATCCATTATCGGCCTGTAATATATGCAAGAAATAATATATAAGGTGAGAGTAATCCTCCAATAATAAGCGGATTTTGTTAGGAGGAGTTAGGCCCAATATCCTTTCTTAAGAATTTTGTATTGCCTTTTACCACTTGCTATATCCAAAAATACTAGAACTTTTTTGGGAATTGTTAGCAGCTGCTTGATTGTGGTAAACCAGCCCATAATTGATTCTCTTGTCAAATTTGCAGCGTTGGAAATTTTTTCTTTGCCGGAGCACGCATATTCCTTCAGTCTTTAGATGCTGCAATTTTTTTGTTTTCACGCGTCTCAGAAATTCCTTCTGAAAGCCAAGTCCTCCCTGTGGTATCCACAAATGATAGACTTACATTGGGTTGTGAATTATTGGTATGTGAAGGCTTCTTGTTTTCTTTACGACAATTTGCAAAATTTTACCATACATATATATCAAGCATGACCTTGAAATAACATGTAATAAAGTTTGGCAATTTATTATCCTCTCTTTCGTGGTTGATATCTAGGATGGCACAATAATGCGGGGTCAAAATGAAATATCACATCCAACCAGTGGATCAATGGAACCCATAAATAAGGTACTCACATTCTTCATTTGCAAGGCTTTTCTAATTTTTTTTTTTGGCCTGTTTCATTATTGTGACCTTGTACTCATAGTAACTATCATTCAAATTTCTGTTGGGGTATGGCTAAATGCGCCCCTTCTCTTTACTCAGTGCACCCCCCGTTCCCTATTTTTCCATTCTACCCCCACACCTTTTTTTATGTTTTTATTTTATTTTATTTTATTAATGTTGGATGGATGAAGTGGAGAGGTGCTTCTGGGATTTTATGTGATCGTACTATGCCTTTAAAATTAAAAGGGAAAATTTATAGAAACTTGTGAGGCAAGCATTACTATGGCGGCGAGTGTTGGGCGATTAAGAAGGTAGATGAACACAAATTGAATGTTGCGTAAATGCGTATCTTTGAGGTGGATGTGTGGTAAGACTAGGAAGGATAAAATTACCAATGAAGATATTCGTGGTAGATTAGAGTCGCCTGATTGAGGATAAGATGAGGAGAACCGATTGAGATGGTTTGGACACATCTGCGGAGACCGAGAATGCACCCGTGAGAAAGAGTGAGAGTATTAGGGTAGGACATATAAGGAAAGGTAGAGGAAGACCGTTACAAAGCGTGGATGCAAGTCATTAAATACGGATATGCTTATTAAAGCGGTAGATGAGCAACTCGCTTTGGATAGGAAGGCGTGGTATAGCAAAACTCATACCTACGATCCGGCGTAGTTCTCATATGGTTCCATACAGCCGACCCCTATCTGTAGGGAATAAGGCTTAGTTTGTTGTTGTATTTTATTTTATTTTTTTTAATTTTAAAGTTTGGCCTGTAAGAGGCCGAACAAGCAAAGGCTTGTTCGGCCTGAACTGGCCGAACAACCTTGAAGGGGGAAAAAAAAGAACAAAGAAGCAGCTTCTTCAAACTTAAAGAACCTCATGAAAAAAAAAAAAAAAAACAACTTCTAGAAGAAGCTCACGAAAAAAAAAAAAGAAAAACAGCTTCTTGAAGAAGCTGCCATTGATGGCAGCTTCTTCCCACACTTATATATGTATATATAAGTTTGAAGGTGTCCGACCTGCACTGGCCAAACACCCTTGAAGATGTTCGGCCTATTGAAGCCAAACACCATTGTGATGTTGTTTGGCCTGAACACGCTGAGCAACAACAGCAAACCCCCCCCCCCAAAGAAAAAGGCCGAAGGGAAGAATAATTTTATAGAGGGGTTTACTCAGTAAATTTGGAGGATGCATTTAGCCGCTGTTGCTTTCCCTAAGCTAATCTTCGTTTTCTTTTGTCTTGTTACCTTATCTTCAACTACACTATTGTTTTGGGTTTAGGGTTTTAAAGAACCGTATAACCCAATGTTTCAAAGATTATTTATGCAACTTTCTAAGTTATTGATAAATAAAAATTTCAATTAATTTGGTTGAAGGATTCTGTTGACAGAGTAACTCCTCAATACCAGCCCTTCATTCAAGAATAAAACGGGTGTTTTACCTGTCCAGCGAAGGCAACAATTTATTGCATGAGGTAAATGATCCTTCTCATGCTTGTCAAATTGCCATCAAGAGACGTATAAATAAAGAAACACTTTTTTCACAAGATACAACGGAGAAATTCTCGTGTTTGATTTTCTACTTTTTGGCCACGGAGTAAATCAAGAAATGATGGGAATGCTACTAATGGAAATCTTGATGGTTCTTTAGTTTTAGAATTGATTTTACCTTCACATTTGTAATTAACAGATCTTAATTAAAGGACAAAGTGAACGTTTAAAAATACTAGGTTGAGGGTTCAGACATTTTGCTTCTATGAGGGAGACTAACATGTGTTTGTTTTAACTATTTTTCATTCGAAATTAACTTGTGCTGCTCATTTAAATTCAAATTCAAAGTTCAATATCTATCAGATTCAAAATCACTACTCATTATTATCTATATATCTTGTGATCCCCACCACTATTCGAGCTAAAGAGTTAGGCTTTAGCAAAATGAAAGTTTATCCAAAAACATGCTAACTCCAAGATCCCCTTAACATGGACCACTAGAATAATGTAAAACATCATTGGAAACGTATAATCATAATTAGTTGTAGTTGATATAAAAATAAAAAATAAAAAGAATCCATATTGAACTACAGCTATGTGTTATATTCGAGTTGCAAAATTAACCATTCATTCATTTTAACTTTTTCGTTCTTAAAAACTTAAATTCTATGAATAGCCACTATTCATTTTATCCACACATGTTATGGTCTCACCACTATACACGTTAAAAAGTTTTTTTTTTACAAAGAAAAAATATACCTGACCACATGTTGAGCTTGTGTTCATTTTAACTTTTCTATCTAAATTTGAATCACAGTTCACAGTGTTAGCCACCACATTGAATTCAATTCGAATTTGAAATAGAATTTGAATTTTTTATATGAGTGATATAGATTTGTGTAGTACATGTAGGTCTCATGACATGTGGATTGATTAATTTTACAAAATTCAATTCTGATTGTGAATTGGTTTAATAATGTGGGCTAAATACATATCGCAAATCACCTTATATCTAATTCTCGCACTGTTATGTCTTCCTAAAAGTTAGCTCTTAGGAAAATAAAGATTTACTGGACAAAATGACAAACGTTTAAATGTTGTTGGGAGGGCCAAAACTAACAACTACTAATCCCATTACAAGACTGGTAATCCACATTTTACAGATTCTACTACAGGCTATCCCATTTATCACTCTGTGGATGTTTTCTTAATGAGCAGGTCTTTCCAACTGCAAATCCCACTGTCTTAGAACAGCTGAGGAATGTGGACTGCATTATCTTTGCCATGGGATCACTATTCACTTCCATATGCCCCTCCCTGGTAACAATCTGAACCATGTTACTGTGTATATATGCTGAACCATATCATGATCCATTTATCTATTGGACATACAAGCTCAATGATACACTACAACGTGATCTCATGTTCTAGCATCGATGAGAGCTGTAAAGTCATTTTAATATTCAATATTCAAATTGTATTAATGAAACCAGTCTTGTAGAAGGTGATTGTATATAGTCGAAAAGCTAATGCACCATGTATATGCTCTTAGAAAATCAGCCGTATAATTTAAGGTACTGAAGTGTGCAAATTTGGATTAAAGGATGAACACTCGCAAGTATACCTTTCCAATAGAAGATTACACCTTTTCATCGCCTCATGTGTTCTCTGTTGATAGTTGAACCCAATCCATTGCCATAAGGCCTTCCTCCGTTGGAAATGCCTGGCTTCCTTAGTTGGAAATGCCAGTTCAATAGCTTCTTTTGCAGGCCTAGTCACTACAAGAAAGCCCTCACTTTTAACTCATGTTGGAATCTGTTTCTCTTAGACTCTCTGCTACATTTTCAGGTTCTATTCGGAATTGGTGAAATTATTTCTTCGCGCAATTGTCCCAAGGTATTCTTTTATGTACTAGTTATCCCTGTTTTCCGATATAGAAAACGGCTGATAAATTCTGAGTCATTCTTCCCGTTGTTACTATTGCTGCGATCTTTGGAGTTCTATACTTTGCATAACTTGATTATACACTTCTTGCAGGAGTGTTATATTTGTCTCTAACACTATGAATTATAAAACCTTGTGTTGTCAGGTGCTCTTGTTGAATGGTAATCATGATAGAGAAACTAGTGGCTTCACGGCTTCTTGCTTTGTGACTGCCATTACTGATGCCCTAAATCGATCTTATGGAGATCCACACAACTGTCTCCAGAATCCTGTGAGTAAAGTGAGAAACATAGTAGAAGTGTTTGCCCGTGGTTCTCAAGACTTTAAGATTGGTTTAATGGTTTTCATGTCTGAAGTTTTCTTTCTTTCTTTCTTTTCTCATTATTATTTCTGTATAATTGGGGAGCATTATTAGGTACTCACATAAGAGATATCAACAGGATCCAATCCAAATAAAAAAGCAATCTAAACCTAGTTTTCACTATTAAGGGGCAATGGAGAGGATAATGGAGAATGAGTTTTGAGTATAATGTATCATAGGTTAAGTTGCCTTTTTCCAGTAGTGATGGCAATGAATTAGGTTTGCATCGGATTGGCTTAATCCAAATCCAAATTCATCACCCCAATCGATATCCATATTCCACATATTGGATTCGGATCAGATTGATATCGGATCAAGAAAAAAAATCCATATTCCATCTATATTGGTAGAGCTTTTTTCCCAAAATTTTAGACATTAATTGCATAATCAAATATCTGAGAGCCAAAATGCATAAATCAAGTGTTAAGACAATGTAAAATACAAAAAAATAAAGATAAAAATAAAAAGGCAAAACACATTGGTTTTCATCTACGTAAGTTCATTTTCATGACTTACAAAAAAAGGAAAAAAAAAAAAGAAAAAGAGAGAGAGAGGGATAGAGATTTGAAAACTAAGACCTTGACCGGTGACTCTGTGTGTACTTTTAGTCTTTTGCACTTTAGCATTTAATGCCATTAAAATAATAATAATAATGTAAACTCCTTGAGAAAATAATTTCTTGTATTGTATTCAATAGCTATACACATATTTATACAAGAGAATGAGACTCTATTTTAGGAAACTAGAATATCTCCTAATCTATTGTTACTATAAATAAAACTCTATATACAATTCACAACACTCCCACTCAAGTTGGAGCATAAATGTCAATCATGCCCAACTTGTTACAAATATAATCAACCCGAGCCCCATTGAGTGCCTTTGTGAAAATATCTGCTAATTGTTCTCCACTCCTTACATGTCCTGTAGAGACAAGATTTTGCTGTATCTTCTCACGTACAAAATGGCAATCAACCTCTACGTGTTTAGTTCGTTCATGGTACACAGGATTACTTGCAATATGAAGAGCTGCTTGATTATCACACCATAACTTTGCTGGCATTGAGGTTTCGAAACCAAACTCAGTTAAGAGTTGGAAAATCCACATTATTTCACACGCAGATTGTGCCATAGCCCGATATTCTGATTCCGCACTGGATCGAGACACTACATCTTGCTTCTTACTCTTCCAACAACAAACAACAAACTAAGCCTTATTCCCTACAGATAGGGGTCGGCTGTATGGAACCATATGAGAACTACGTCGGATCGTGGGTATGAGTTTTGCTATACCACGCCTTCCTATCCAAAGCTAGTTGCCCATCTACCTGTTTAATAAGCATATCTGTACGAATGACTTGCATCCACGTTTGTAACGGTCTTCCTCTACCTTTCCTTATATTTCCTACCCTAATACTCTCACTCTTTCTCACGGGTGCATTCTCAGGTCTCCGCAGTATGTGTCCAAACCATCTCAATCGGTTCTCCCTCATCTTATCCTCAATCGGGGCATACGCCTAATCTACCACGAATATCTTCATTGCTTCTTACTCTTCCATGAAAGCAAATTTCCTCCAACGAAGACGCAATATCCAGTAATGGATTTTCGGTCAATCTTTGAACCTGCCCAATCTGCATCGGTAAAGCCCTCAATACGAGTGTGCCCATGATTTGTGTACAATATTCCTCGTCCAGGAGCTCCCTTCAAATAACACAGGATTTGTTCTAGTGCAGCCCAATGGTGAACTGTTGGGGAAGACATAAACTGACTCACAATACTCACAGAATATGCAATATCAGGACGAGTCTCAGGATCCTCAAATAGGTCTCCATCCTTTGTAAGTTGCAAATTCGGAAGCATTGGAGCGCTACACGGCTTGGCTCCCAATTTGACGGTCTCAGTTAACAAATCAAGAACATACTTTCTTTGAGATAAGAAAATACCCTTCTTGCTCCTCGTTATTTCAACTCCCAAGAAGTACTTCAGAAAGCCCAAGTCCTTTGTGTGGAAATGACTGTGAAGAAAAGACTTTAAGGAAGAAATACCCACCGCATCTCTTCCCGTGATAACAATATCATCTACATATACAACAAGGAGAATGATGCCAGATATAGATCTCTTATAGAAGACCGAATGGTCACACTTGCTTTTATTCATCCCAAAGGTTTCCAGTGCCTGACTGAATTTACCAAACCAGGCACGAGGACTCTGTTTAAGGCCATACAGAGACTTACGAAGGCGACAAACCTTACCATGCTCCCCCTGAGCAACAAATCCAGGTGGTTGCTCCATATATACCTCTTCCTTTAAGTCGCCGTGTAAAAAAGCATTTTTTATATCCAACTGATACAAAGGCCAATGATGAGTGGCCGCCATCGAAATGAAGAGACGAACAGATGTCAATTTAGCAACAGGGGAAAAGGTGTCAAAGTAATCCACTCCATAAGTTTGAGCATACCCTTTTGCCACAAGACGAGCTTTAAGGCGAGCAACAGTCCCATCAGAATTATATTTAATGGCAAAGACCCACTTACAGCCAACTGCCTTTTTTCCAATTGGCAAATCCACTAACTCCCAAGTACCATTAGCATCAACAGCATTCATCTCGTCTATCATAGCACCACGCCAACCAGGATGAGACAAGGCTTCGTTCACGGTTTTAGGAATCGTGATAGAATCGAGAGATGCAATAAAAGACTGAGAGGATGATGACAAGTGATTATAAGGGTGTTAGCACCTTCATCAAAATGCATTTTAATGCATTATTTTCAAATTTCAAATTTGGTCAAACAAATCACATCCATATATCTCCCCATTCATTAAATCTCCACCATTCAACTCCACTCATTCTCTCTCTTCCTACTCATAAAAATACATTAAAACTCATCCGCTAACATCCTCTATAAGTCACAAAAGAAGAGATGGGATAAGTATATTGTCTTTTACCTTTTCGGAGAGCAATGGGCAAATCATCGCTTAAGACGGGGTCAGATGACGAAGAGGCTGGTGCAGGACATGGTTCCGAGGGGGGTGGCCGACGGGAGTAAACTTGAGTGATAGGAGGCCTAGTAGGAACTGGGTCAGGAGCAGAGGTTGGGACATGAGCAATAGTAGGGACAGAGGACGTGACAGTATAAATTAACAAATCATCATCCTCCCCCTGACCAACATGAGTGGATGGAGGAGAGAATGGCGTGTTTTCGAGAAAAGTGACATCCGCAGACACAAGATACCTGTGAAGACTCGGACAAAAACATCTATACCCCTTCTGGACAAGAGAGTATCCAAGGAAAATACACTTTACTGATTTGGGATCCAATTTAGTGACCTGAGGGCGAACATCCCGAACAAAACAAGTACTTCCAAATATCCTAGGTTCAATAGGAAACAAAGGCTTAATAGGAAACAAAATGTGATACGGAGTCTCACCATTAAGGATAGATGAAGGCATACGATTAATTAGAAAGCAAGCTGTGGAGACTGCATCAGCCCAAAAGTGTTTAGGAACATGCATTTGAAACAATAGAGCTCTAGCGGTTTCAAGTAGATGCCTATTCTTTCTCTCGGCTACCCCATTCTGAGGCGGGGTATCAACACATGAAGTTTGATGGATGATGCCACTTTGAAGCATGTAAGTGGAAGGACTCGAGATAGGTACTCTTTAGCATTATCAACTGCAATACTTGAATGAGACGTTAAATTGAGTTTTAATCTCGATATAAAGCATACGAAATTGAGAAAATAACTCAGATCGATTTTTCATTAAATATAACCAAGTCATACGAGAGTGGTCATCAACAAAGGTAACGAAATACCTGAACCCAATTTTAGATACCACTGGACAAGGACCCCAAACATCTGAATGAACTAACTCAAAAGGAGCACTAGCTCGTTTGTTGACTCTAGGACTCAAACTAACACGATGGTGTTTAGCAAATTGACACGACTCACAATCTAAGGAGGAAACTTGACTAAACTGTGGACAAAGCTTTTTGAGCAAAGGAAGGGAAGGATGACCCAATCTACAATGTGCCTCGAAAGGAGATGTGATGCTAGAGCAAGCAATAGATTTAGGAGTCTGTGTGTTAAGGATGTAGAGCTCCCCTGACTTATGTCCTTTACCAATAATCTTCTTCGTCGCAAGATCCTGAATTAAGCAATGATCAGGAAAGAACGAGACACAACAGTTGAGGTCACGAGTCAATTTACTTATAGAAATGAGGTTAAACGACAACTGAGGTAAGTGTAAGACAGAAGACAACGAAATTAAAGGAGTTGGATTAACAGTGCCCGAACCAAGAACATGAGATGTTGACCCATCAGCTAAAGTAACAGAAGAAGTAGATCTATGCGACTGAAAGGTGGAGAATACATTTAAGTTACCTGTCATATGATCTGTAGCACCAGAATCAATGACCCATTGCGAAAATGAGGAAGCAAGACATGTGTTTAATTTTCCTGAGTTGGCAATGGTGATGATAGGAGTAGATAAAGACTGTAATGATTTCTGTTACTGAGAGAACCTGGCAAATTCGTCTGCAGAGATCAAAACATTCCGAGTGCATAGACCCTTATTGTACAATTTCCTACAATCACGCTTCATATGTCCTGGTTTACGACAATAGTGACATATCATCTCGAATTTCTTATCAGCCATAGACTCCGCAAACCTCAAACTTGAGAGCAGACAAGCTTCAAATAGCCCAAATGGGCCCCAAACAGCCCCCAAGAAGGGAATCCGAGAGCTAAATTCAAATTAAGACCAACCGAGGAGGGGAAGCACAAAACCACCTATAGAAAGGCCAAAGGAAAGGCTCCAATACGCATAAACGAACTCCCACGTACTCAAATGCCAAAGTGAGATCCAACAGAGGACCACAAACACAAGGGAGTCTCGAATGAACAAGATTACAAATCTGAAAATCGTTCTGGACCCACACAAAGGGACTAATCGCGGAACAAAGAGTGGATTCAGCTTGAGAACTGACCGGCGATCTCAAGCACGAAAACCGCGACACCGACGTCGCCGCAGCGCTCCCACGCGTCGACAGCATGGCTTCGAACCCTCTTGGCGGCGCGTGTGGCTCACGTGCAGGCTTTCCGGCCACCAAATTTCACCAGTCCCCTAATCGGTGAGTGGCGATCCTGATTCCGGCGACGAACAAACCAAAAACTTACTCCACCAACTCGATTTGGAACGAGTGACTCAAAACCCTAAAGAACTCGACCTAACTTCAGATTCAATTAGCTTGAGTTCAAAGGCAAAAGTGAGGCTAAGACCTGGTACGAACCCTAGTGCTCTGATACCATGTAAACTCCTTGAGAAAATAATTTCTTGTATTGTATTCAATGGCTATACACATATTTATACAAGAGAATGAGACTCTATTTTAGAAAACTAGAATATCTCCTAATCTATTGTTACTATAAATAAAACTCTATATACAATTCACAACAAATAATAATAATAATAATAATAATAATAATAATAATAATAATAATAATAAATTCACGGATAGGGTCGGATCTGATCTATCCGACTTGATCCAAATTCGTCACGAATCGTCGGATCGGGAAAAATTTGTTCCATTCATATCGGGTATCCATCGGGTTTGGATTGGATCGGATTTTTCCGCCATCACTATTTTCAAGTGGTTGTTAGTTGGAAAACTATCTGAGATATAATATTTCATTTCCCTGTGCAGTCAAAGGAATACATCAATACAATTTTTGTGCCAAAAGGTGGTCAAATTCCTGTAGATATTGAACGTCTTGCTGCCCAAGGGATCTCTCATGTGGTAAGCTTGAATCTTAAAAGTCCTATCAAGTAGCAAGTTTATAAAAATGCATCAGAAAGGTTGCTTGTTTATATCTGAATGCAATCCTATCTATGGAGTACAAATGACTGGTGAAATTTTTGTTCTTGGAGTGTTAAGTTTGTGGTGCTGATGGTCACAATTGAAATGTTGTAGGTTACTGTTGATTCTTTACATGATTCAAAGGGAGGAATCTTGTTTGATCCGAAATCTTTAATACAAGCTCTGGCAAACCTGTTAACTGGACGAAGAATATAATGGAGGTTTGTATATTCTGGCGACCTTATACTCATTGTTTAATATTTAATCATAGAATCAGAAGCTGCCATGATTGATTGGAGGAGTAGTAGTCAATTTTACGACTTTAAAATCTGTTTCAAGTTCTCATGCAGCAAGTTGAAAGCTGAAAACAATCACCAGTTTCTGTTTTTGGCCTTGTAAAATGAAATTATTTTGTTGTTTCTTTTTTTTTTTTTTTTTTGAATAGAATTCTTTTGCTGTTTCTAATTATTCTTTATTTGTTATTATGTAATTCAGAATATAGTTGTAGATCTTGTTCACTTAATTCAGAATATAGTTGTAGATCTCGTTCATTTACACTTTGCCGCATATGCTGATTCATTTTAGAAACGAACTCTTTATTTTATAGAAGTATTTTATGTTATGAATGCTTAAATAATAGCATCTTTAAATTCAAAGAATATAAGCTTGCGTTCTCTTTGTTATTTTCGGTTAGCTTTTAGCCTTGTAAAATAGTTGATACACATCTCTTTTGTGTTTTCGCAAGTGGATATTTAGAAATAACCAAGAAAGTTTGTTTAAAAAAAAAAAAAAAAGAAAAAAGACCAAAAAAAACTTTTCATCGTTTTATGTGTTGAGCATTAAAAAGTTGAAAACAAGAAAAATGTTTTGGATTTAAAACTTCACACAAATAAGTCACGACTTTTATTTATATCCACATTTCGGTTTCCAACAACTATTGTTATTGCCACTACGGTGTCATCACAACTAGCCACAGTTGAAAGCCCTTGCAAACCGTCATGGCGACGGCGGAATCGGCCGAACCGAGCTCAAGACAAAAGCCCTCACTACAGTCGAGCTCGGAAACACCTCTGCTGAGCTTCATTAGGAGAAGGAAGAAGAAGAATGCCAGCCGTGATGTATCGAGCCCCTAGGGGTGTTCCTAGGTCCAGTCCGAGGTGACGGAATGGATGCTCGACCTGTGGCACTCCCAATACCAGGTCTCACCTCGGGTGAGGTTTGTGGTGCCCGAGGTGAGCAAGCGGGCTGACCACCCACCGTTCGAATTTGTGGCCGTGAACCAAGCTATGCTCGAGTCCGGCATGAGACTACCGTTCCTGAGGGTGGTAAAGGGGTTTTTGAAGGCCTGCTGTGTGGCTCCTACCCAGCTCACCCCCAATACTTGGGAGACCATGATGGGGATGCTCGTGCTTTGGTACCAGGCCGGTCTCGGGAAGCTGACGATGTGGAAGTTTAACCACCTTTACTCCTTCAAGTCGGACGGGAGAACTCGGCTGGTACTACTGCTCAGTGAGACTGAATTTGGGGGTTGCATTCGTCACTGGTCTTCTCGACTCAGTCAAGGGCTGGAAGCAGAATTTGTTTTGGGTTGAGGGATGTCTCGTCAGTCCTGATGACCGGGATGGGGAAGTGAACTATCACGCCCTCGATAAGAATTTTTCCGAACTGAATAACTATTGATTTCGAACTGAAGCAACGATTTACTCTATGAAGATTACAAGGAAGCTCGACCATTGGAGGGCTGGGCCGAGTGGGCCGTTATAACTAGGTCGGTCGGAGATCATGATTGACGCACTCTCCTAACTGAGGAGAACCTGTTCAACACTCGCCTTTCGCGGGCTCGTCCACAGAGGTCCTTCTTGTCTACTTCTGGTAAATCGCGCAACCTTAACCTGTGCAACCTCACACGCATTTTAGTCGTAACTAGCTCCTTCCATTTTGCAGTTCAATCTTCATCGAAACCGAAGATGAGAGGTCGATAAACATCTCCGCCCCCACGAAAGAAGGCTTGCAATGAGGCGACTCTGAGCTCGCAGCCCTCCGAGTCCCGTCCTTCGGGCCTGGCTTCCAAGTCCGGCCTCTCTCTCAAGCACGAGGATAGCAAGGGACTCATGTCGGGGTTGAAGACAACTAAATCTGGTGGTGCCGACTGATAAGTGCTCGAAAAGCACTTAAATAACTCTTCTATTTTATGTATTTGTGTATTTTATTAGTGTTATATGTTCCGTTTTATGTGTTTTTTCTTTAGTGTGGTGTTTAGGGTCACAAAGAATCAAAAGGAGTCAAAATGGATGAAAATGAATGAAAACGGAAACTCGGGACCAAAATGCAAGCGAATCAAAGATGGAGGGCCTCCGATGCAATTTTATGAAAAGTTGTTTTTACAATTTTTCTTGTGCCACAATCAAAGAATATCAAAAGAGGATTTCCACATTTTGTCAGATCCCAAATCGGAGTTTCCTAGTGAAAGTTATGGCCATTTGAAGAGAAAGGACAAAGCGTAAAAAATCGGCTGACTCAATTTCTTGCAGCGGTTCAATAATTTGACCATAACTTTTGCTAAAAAATTCGGATTGACCTGCACTTTATATTGTTGGAAAGGACACTCAGAGGGCTACAACTTTGATGTTGACCTCTTCAAATGATTCGAATCATATCATGGTAAAAAATGGGCAAAACCGAGAGTGATGTGAATGGAGGATTTCTTGGGCTATGTTTTGGTAGAAAATTCATAACTTTCTATTAAAATATCAAAAAAGGAAATTCCAATTGCACAATTCAGCCAAGATGCTGCACTTCATACCATGATACAATATTTGAACTAATGGAGCAATTTAAGATCATGATTTGGTGGTTACCAATTAGTGGAATCATAATGGAGTAGTTGTACAATTTTTATTATGTTTTCTTGTGAAATTTTCCTATAAATAGAGGCATTTGTAAGGAAGGAAATACACAACTTAGTGGAAGAGAATTAGCTAGTAGTTCGCTCCAACTTTCTCTTCAATAAAATTCTCTTCTTCATTTGTTCTTAGTTTTAGCTTGAAAGATCTTAGTTTTTCATATTCCTGGAAGAAATAAAGGCTTCAATCGATCAACGATACTTGGTGTGAATATGATTAGCGGATCATTTCTTCGATAAGTTTCTCTTTTCCCTTTTATTTCTCTATTTATTTCTTAGCATTTATTTACTTGTTTTCTATATTTTGCGTATAATCTATCATATAGTGGTGGTGATACAAAGCGAACACTCGCTATAAAGTATGAAACCCCGCAAATATGAGTAGTTAGACGTTTCTATCTAGTTCGAGGGGGATGTTGTGTTCAACTAACATGTGGTTATCTTTTCTAACTCTTTAGTAACGTTTTATCTATTCCTCTACTTCAATTTGTTGATTTGTTATGCTTGTAAACCCGCTTTTGAGTTTATTTGATTATTGCATTCACTTTGGCCACTTGAATCAATCAATCTTTAAATTCAAGTTACTTGCTAGGATTGGAACTTTTGATCCGTAATTATCACTAGATTCCAATCTAAAGTAGCAAATGAATATCGTGCATATTTATTAACAAATCAACTTAGATGTATTAATTCGAGTTTGTGAAATTATTCATCTAATTCAACTCATTCTTCTCGTTCATTTCACACTATCTTTGCATTAAATCCTAAGAATTTGTTTAGCGTTATCCAATAGCTAGATGTTAAGTTAAAGAACTCACTTTAATTTAATACACTTAAGGAAGAATTCGTTAATCAGAGCTTCTTGGTTAATTGAGAGTTGATAAATTGAAGAAGGAATAGTAACACGTTGCATGGGAAAGATAAATACAAGTTGTTGACACAACCGAACCCGAGAACTAGATATTTTATACAATTGTTTCATTTCAATCTTTTATTTCGACATTCGATTTTCTATTTTTATTCAAATATCACAAAACCCCCCTTTTTCTATATTAATTGATAAAATCATCTAGATTAAGCACCGTTCCACTTGGGTTCGACCCTTACTTACCACTTCTACATTAATTTGTAGTTTTGAAACCAAGTAAGGAAATAAAATAAATTTTGGCGTACTGCGACAACACTCCCAAGTTTTTGGCGCCGTTGCCGGGGAACGGTTAACCAATTTAGTTGCTTTTATTAATTAATTTTTTTTAAAAAAAATATTTCACTTGGATGCATAATACTCGATCTACTAATCGAATTCTTGAAAGTTTCGATCCAAATCGAGAAATCCATTCGAAGACGAATAAGACAAGCAAAACAAGAACAAGAAATGGCTGATAACAACAATGAAAGAACTCTTAAACAAATGGCAACTCCTGAAGTTACTCAACAACCATTGTGTATAACTTTTCCAACCGTAGAAGAAGGTAAAACTTTCGAGCTGAAATCCGATTTGATACATCTTCTACCATCTTTTCATGGACGATCCGGCGAAGATCCGTACCGACACCTGAAGGAGTTTCATGTGGTGTGATAGTATGAAACCCCCAGGCATCACTGAAGAGCAAATCAAGCTCAGAGTTTTTCCATTTTCACTAAAAGATGCTGCAACAGATTGGTTATAGACTTTACCACCAGGTTCAGTCACAACATGGAATCAAATGAAGCAACTTTTCCTCGAAAAGTACTTCCCAGCTTCAAAGACCGCAAATATCACGAAAGATATATCTGCAGATGCGCCAAAACAATGGAGAAACTCTTTATGAGTATTGGGAGGCGTTTCAAAAAGCTCATTGCAAGCTGCCCGCATCACCAAATCGGTGAAAACCTCCTAGTGCAATACTTCTATGAAGGCTTCACAATCGACGAAACATGGTTGATCTTTGCTAGTGGAGGAGCTCGATGAACAAAACCCTGCCAAGCAAGAACATTGATTTCAAGCATGGCCGAGAACACTCAACAATTCAGTACAGACCGGGAAACGAACATTCGAAGAGTAAATGAGGTAAGTAATTCCAATGTTGAAAACCAACTCTCTGAACTAACCTATTTTCTCAAACAAATTTTTGTAGGAAACAATCCACAAGTCAAAGCATGTGGCATAAGCACAAACCTAGGACATCCTACAGATGCTTGTCCTGTTCTACAAGTGGATAACAATGAACAAGTGAATTCAACAAGCAATTTTCCATTCCCAAGGCAACAGTACAATCCATACTCAAACACCTGTAATCTAGGATGGCGAGATCACCCCAATCTGAGTTATGGAACCAACAAACCCCCAGGATTCTTCCCTAACAAACCTCAAGGGCAATTGCAGCAACAATGGAATTTTCAACCCCAAGGGCAATTTCAACAAAAACCTCAACAATCAGGTATGTCTCTCGAGGATATGGTGAAAACATTAGCAACTAACACTGTAAAATTTCATCAGGATTCAAAGGCAAGCATTCAAAACTTGGAAAATCAAATGAGTCAGTTGGCAACTGCCATCAATCGCCTAGAAGCACAATCTGCAGGAAAGCTACAATCTCAACCTGAGGTAAATCCAAAGAATGTCAGTGCTATAACCTTAATGAGTGGAAAAGAGATAGAGAACCCACACAAAGAAGTTCCCACACATGAAGACAAAGAAGAAAAGCTTGAAAAGGAAGTAAGTCCTAACTCTCATATCAATGCTAAAACAATTCCTCCCCATTTCCCTAGTAGATTAGCGAAAACCAACAAATACGACAAGGAAAAAGAAATTTTGAACACATTTAGGAGAGTAGAAATCAACATTCCATTGTTAGATGCAATCAAGCAAATTCCACGCTATGCTAAGTTTTTGAAAGATCTTTGCACTAATAAGAGGAAATTGAAGAGAAATGAAATGATCAAAATGGGAGAAACCGTTTCAGCGGTATTCCAGAAGAAGTTGCCTCCAAAATGTAAAGACCCTGGTATGTTCACTGTCCCTTGCACCATAGGCAATCACCACATTGACAAAGCACTTATAGATTTAGGAGCATCCATAAATGTCATGCCTAGATCCTTGTATGCTTCACTAAATTTAGGAAAACCGAAAGACACTCACGTAATTGTGCAACTAGCTGATCGTACCAACGCATACCCGGATGGAGTGATAGAAGATGTGCTAGTCAAAATAAATGGTCTAGTTTTCCCTGCTGATTTTTACGTGCTTGATATGGCTGATGAACATTCACCTCACCCTACACCTATCATATTGGGACGTCCATTTCTTTACACTTCTCGCACTAAAATTAATGTGTATGAGGGTACACTATCCATGGAATTTGATGAGGAAAAAGCGAACTTTAATATTTTTGATGGTTCATTGCGCCCTAATAACACTTGTTCTGTCTTTGCAATTAATTCGACTAACCCTTTTGTGCAAGAAATGTGTAAATTGAATTGCAAAGCTAGCATGCCACATAAAATGGAGTCAAAGCACAATTACCTTATCTCAAAGAAGGAAGCCATCGGAATGGAGAACCAAAAGATTGGACAAGAATTCAAGGTGGACCGCCAAGAAATCAAGACATTCGGAGGAAACTATCAAAGACAAAATGGAGCTGCAATGGATTTGAGAAACCCTATTTGACAAATGGGAACTATGTCGAGCTAACGACTTTAAACAAAAGCGCTCTTGGGAGGCAACCCAAGCATTTTTTTCTCATTTTTAGTTTTCTTTTGGTATTTTTATTATTTTTTTTCTCCGTCTTTTATCTAACGTACTAAGGAAGATGTTGCCTTGTAATTGTAGAAGGAAGATATCCAGAGATACAATTATTTGGAAAGAGATATGATGGCGCACAAATCGGTGATTAGCAATAGTTATTGATAACGTGTGGGGATTAATTATTGATAATGGACAATTTGTCAACGCGTCTTCTCGGATACTCCTCCCATCGTACTCTTTCAAGCACACTCTACGTGCATAGTTGTCGGTTGAAACAGTGCTCATTTGACTATAAATCCAGATCATTCTCCACTTGAAACCACAACCACAATTTCAATTACTCTGTGAGTGCTCCTTTCTAGTAGTGATTAGGTAATTTTCTTCTCTTCTTGATTTTTTTTTCTTATTCTTCCTCTTTTCTTCTTATTTGTTTTTTCTTATAGCATGGATGTGTGTGATATTTTTGTATATATATGTCTTTTCCTTATATTAATTGATTATGTAATTCAAATTTTCTTATTGTTTTTCCTTCTTCAATATCTGTGAAAATATGGAAGAGTGTGATAATCTACTATGCTTATTGATTTTGATGGTTTTAATTTTATTACTTCGGTGTTTCTTTTTCTCTCGTGTGTTACGTAACTAAAAATAAAATAAAATTTTATAGTCGAGCCAACGACTATAAACAAAGGCGCTACTTAGGAGGCAACCTAAGCACTATTTTTTCTTCTACTTCTCCAAAACACTTGAATTTTCAATGGATAACAAATTTTCCAAAATCCACAAATATTATCCGTCATTGCCTTTGAATGCTTTGAAAGAGATTTACTATTCTAGAGTAGGACGGTTAAAAATGTTGATGGAAAAGGAAATGCCTGAGGATATCCGTTGGTTGAGTGAAGCAAAGGTCCGATTAGGAGGTGAAATGCCAGCTTTAAGTACTAAATATACACCAGGATTAGGCAAAAGTAATTTTCCCAAGAAACGAAGAGCAAAAAGAATGAATGTGTGCTATAAATGTGCTAGATGGCCTTATAAATGCACTCGATGGACCTGCAACTTAGGTAACCGTTCCATTGGATTTGTGTCCACAAATCGAGAAGATAAAATACATTTCATTAAGGATGACATGAGTAAGGAGTTTTTGGATGATATCCATCAAACTCTTGAGACGCATCCTAGTGGAATGGTGCAAATCGAACTTCTCAATCTATGGAGTGAATTTAAAAAGGAACGAGAACAATATAGTCTTGGGAATCGACTTTAAAAGACCACTGTTTGCCAGTCTATAAGAAAAGCCGGATGGGAAGCCTATCCCCACTCATAGAAGGCGTTTAAGCCGTTTCTGGGCGTAAAACCAGAGGAAGATGTGAGCCACAATCACAACTACGTGTACATATTGTTATTTTTAATGTTTTTGTTCTTGTGTCGCTTTAGTGTGCAAAATCGACAACCTATGGAGGCTACTACTTCACGGGCCGGGAGTTCAAAGAGGACATTGAGGGTCATAAGTCTCTTTGGTGGAATCAATTTGGGACAACCAACGCTTCTAGCACCCGATGGTCGAAGGCTGGAGCAGTGCTTGGAGATCGAAAGGGCAAGATAATATATGGAGGAGGTTACCATGGGTGATAGGGTGTGCCGTTCAATCTGCGTGCGTATGAGGATCAACGGTGATTGGTATTCTTGTGCCACCTCTAAAAGCAGTGTATGGTAGAACCATCGGCGTTGAGGTAAAGGCTAAATCGTTGTTTGAACGCTTAACACTGATGATAATGCATTCGGATACTTTTATCGTATTACCAGGGGATTTTGAAACTTTGGAACAGATCTTTTGCATAATTTCTTGGGCCACGTTGAATCTACACTCTAAGCCAATTGGTCTTTTAAACATTCAAAACCATTTCAATGGTTTATTGGCATTTCTCGAATTTTTAGCTCATCAAAAGCTGATTTCTCCTAATACTTTAAAAATGATTTTTATTACACCATCAATGGAGGAATTATTGGAGAAATTAGAAGTTTATGTACCACAAATGCATGTAGAAGTGCCTGTCATCAATTGGCCAGAGGAATTAAGCGAAAGAAAAAGAGATCCGAATGAATTGGATTTAGAGTTAAGGTTATGAATGTGGAATAGCTAACCCGGATGGTAGAATACGGAGTTAACTCTGGAAACACATCGTATTACGCTCTGGAATAAACAAAAAAAAGCAGAAAAAGAAAAAATACCTTGATATCTTGGTTTATGTATCCCGCCCAAAGGCGTTAAACCTGGTCTTTTTCAAGAGACCTTAAAGAACTGTATTCTCTTCTATTAACCTTCTTCTTTCAAGTCTTTTGAAGATACCTCAAAGTGCACTGAATTTTCATTTCTTTCTATGGCATCCCCTCTACGTATTGTTGCTCTTCTACAAGTACTCGACTCTTTCTCTATGCCTCTTGATATCAACATTCAAATTGTTCGACTTGTTGACAAGTAAGAGCGTTCCCTTTGGAACGTCATAGCTTTTGGGGCAGGGTCATCCCGATCTGCTCGCAAACGACGTGCTAAGCGCCTTAAAAGTTACTTTAAAAGTGGAAAGCTATTAGAGGGACCTCATTGTACTCGAAATCAAACTTATTCACAATATAGACATGTTTTCTTCAAGGATGGACCGATTAGGTGTAGGGCCGAAAAGTCTATCAGGAGAAACAGTCAACTCGCAATCAGTGTGAGAGAGTTTGATAATTTGTTGGAACAACGACAACGTCTGTTGGAAACCAAACTCGATGGCCTAACAATTGAGCGGCAACTTTTTGAGCGTGATCATTAGCACCCATCCAAATATGTAAAACTACGTCTCATTTGTTTGAGAAGTGTCTGAGTTGGACGTTCTGCTCTAAACGTTCTCCCATTTGTTGGTTCTTGTGGAAATTTGTTTTTCTTGAATGGTAAACATACCTATGTGTCATGTGGCGATATGGAGGACCTTTTCATTAAGGTTGGTTGTCAAACTGTTTTGTAGAGAGTATGCTGATTCAGATAGTTTCCATGCGGATCAGACTTGATGGAATCATATCATTAATTTGATGTGAATACTACTACAAGATATTCAGAGGGTTGTCAACTCCCATAGTCGCTTTGTATATAATTCTCTTATTCTTCTTCAAAATATATATATATATATATATATTTAGTTGTCGTTTTTCTTGTTCTGTAAATATGTTGATTGCAGGTCTCTTGCTCTTGGATTGTCGAAGTGTTCCTAAGAAGTGCAACATTGTGCAACCACCATCCCCAAATCGGCACGACTCATTGCTTACCATAGGGGAGTTTCTATTTCTTCTCTTTTTCATGCTTTCTATATTTCTACATTGGGGACAATGTAGGAATTTAACTTGTGGGGAGTGGCATATTGTGGTCTCAAGGTGGTGATTTTTTTTTTTTTATTTGTATCGACGATTTTGCATGAGATAGCTACTTTTGAATATGATTGAGCTTAATTTGTGTGACTTAAATTTGAAACTACAAGATCTCGAAAAAAATGTGTTCTCGTTCTTCTCCAAGCACAGCTGACAAATTTATCTGAGCACATTTATATGTAATTTACTATCATTCTCTGGAACACAAATTGAAGGTTGAAAATGTTGATTTTCTTTCTAACTTTCTAAACCATAGCAAGCTAACTTTTTCTTTTCTTTTTTTTTCTATCCATTCGTCCTGCTCAAAGTAACCTGGAAACATCAATTGTTAGCAAGGTGGAGTTATAATCGCATGGTATCTGTTTTTTGTGAATGTGTCTTTTATTGATAGAGTTTAAAAAAGTTTGGAAAAAGCATTGACTATGCTGAGAATGAATTTTACTTTTATGTTCGAAATAAGGAGAGGGACCACGGGGAAAGAGCTACCTACCACAGTGTGAAGCCGTCACCTCGAATGGGTGAAGAAATTTGCCTCCAATGAAAGGGGTTTAGTGTGAAAGCTACTGTGGGGTAAAAGGCTGAAAAGAAAATTGCAAAACTCTTCTTCTTCTTCTTTTTCTTCTTCATCAAAAAAAAAATCGCGAGAAATGTGATAGCTACCCAAGTGTGAAGTTAGATAAATAAATTTCCTCGGTGGTTTGAAGTGCTCAATCTAAACACTCTTTAAATTGAAGACATATTTGCAATAAAACACACGCCATGCCCTTTTTTCTTTGCGGTGCTAACTAGCTTGATGATTTTTGGTGAACAGAGTAATTTTTAGGATCCATGGGAATCATTGTAAAATAAGAGTGGGATCACGAGAGATGAAAGGAAATATTTGACTATTTGGTCGATTTGGATAGATCATCGTAAGCTTTCATTTGGTTCCATTAGTGATGGGATGATAACCTCAATTGCACACACTCACAAGCCATTGTGTATTTGAGAAGAAGTGAAATTTTCATGGTTCAGAGAATATTTATTAAGCAAGTCATTATCTCAGTAGTTGGATTTCAATGTTAAAAGTTGTTTATCTCATGTAAAATCGGTGTGTTGTTTGGTATTATATGGGTTGTTGTTCGAGGCGAACAACGATCTAGGTAATGGGGAGTTTGATAAGTGCTCGAAAAGCACTTAAATAACTCTTCTATTTTATGTATTTGTGTATTTTATTAGTGTTATATGTTCCGTTTTATGTGTTTTTCCTTTATTGTGGTGTTTAGGGTCACAAAGAATCAAAAGGAGTCAAAATGGATGAAAATGAATGAAAACGGAAACTCGGGACCAAAATGCAAGCGAATCAAAGATGGAGGGCCTCCAATGCAATTTTATGAAAAGTTGTTTTTACAATTTTTCTTGTGCCAAAATCAAAGAATATCAAAAGAGGATTTCCACATTTTTGTCGGATCCCAAATCGGAGTTTCCTAGTGAAAGTTATGGCTATTTGAAGAGAAATGACAAAGCGTAAAAATCGCAGCTCAATTTACTGCCGCAGTTCAAGTAATTTGACCATAACTTTTGCTACCAAATTCGGATTGACCTGCACTTTATATTGTTGGAAAGCACACTCAGAGGGCTACAACTTTGATGTTGACCTCTTCAAATGATTCGGATCATATCATGGTCAAAATGGGCAAAACCGAGAGTGATGTGAATGGAGGATTTCTTGGGCCATGTTTTGGTAGAAAATTCATAACTTTCTATTAAAATATCAAAAAGGAAATTCCAATTGCACAATTCAGCCAAGATGCTTACCTATACCATGATACAATATTTGAACTAATGGAGCAATTTAAGATCATGATTTGGTGGTTACCAATTAGTGGAATCATAATGGAGTAGTTGTACAATTTTTTATTATGTTTTCTTGTGAAATTTTGCCTATAAATAGAGGCATTTGTAAGGAAGGAAATACACAACTTAGTGGAAGAGAATTAGCTAGTAGTTCTCTCCAACTTTCTCTTCAATAAAATTCTCTTCTTCATTTGTTCTTAGTTTTACTTGAAAGATCTTAGTTTTTCATATTCCGGCGGAAGAAATAAAGGCTTCAATCGATCAACGATACTTCGGTTGTGAATATGATTAGCGGATCATTTCTTCGATAAGTTTCTCTTTTCCCTTTTAGTTCTCTATTTATTTCTTAGCATTTATTTACTTGTTTTCTATATTTTGCGTATAATCTATCATATAGTGGTGGTGATACAAAGCGAACACTCGCTAAAAAGTATGAAACCCCAAATATGAGTAGTTAGACTTTTCTATCTAGTTCGAGGGGCGTTGTGTTCAACTAACATGTGGTTATCTTTTCTAACTCTTTAGTAACGTTTTATCTATTCCTCTACTTCAATTTGTTGATTTGTTATGCTTGTAAACCCGTTTTGAGTTTATTTGATTATTGCATTCACTTTGGCCACTTGAATCAATCAATCTTTAAATTCAAGTTACTTGCTAGGATTGGAACTTTTGATCCGTAATTATCACTAGATTCCAATCCAAAGTAGCAAATGAATATCGTGCATATTTATTAACAAATCAACTTAGATGTATTAATTCGAGTTTGTGAAATTATTCATCTAATTCAACTCATTCTTCTCGTTCATTTCACACTAGCTTTGCATTAAATCCTAAGAATTTGTTTAGGGTTATCCAATAGCTAGATGTTAAGTTAAAGAACTCACTTTAATTTAATACACTTAAGGAAGAATTCGTTAATCAGAGCTTCTTGGTTAATTGAGAGTTGATAAATTGAAGAAGGAATAGTAACACGTTGCATGGGAAAGATAAATACAAGTTGTTGACACAACCGAACCCGAGAACTAGATATTTTGTACAATTGTTTTATTTCAATCTTTTATTTTGACGTTCGATTTTCTATTTTTATTCAAATATCACAAAACCCCCCTTTTTCTATATTAATTGATAAAATCAACTAGATTAAGCACCGTTCCACTTGGGTTCGACCCTTACTTACCACTTCTACATTAATTTGTAGTTTTGAAACCGAGTAAGGAAATAAAATAAATTTTGGCGTACTGCGACAACACGCCCACCGACGCTAACCTCCCCATCGCTGACCTACCCTACTTGGGGACGACGCCCTCGAAGGAAGTGGACTATGCGACCACAAAGGGGACAGCTCCAAAGCCGCTGTGCGACTTTTTTGGGGCTCATTCTAACCCCCAATCGGGAGCCCTTCAGTTATGCCAGTCTCGGTGGACAATGCCACCATAGCGTTAGGAAGGTTCTGGACCCCAGTCCAGGAGCACTACCTTGGCTCACTTGGGTCCGAGGATAATGCATTGACCTCGGTGGTCCCTTGCATCCGGGCTATCGTCCACATGCTGCAGAGTGGGAAGCAATCCAGGGCCTCACTTCCGAAGCTGCGGGCGAGCTTGAGCGAGAGAGTTATGCCGCCCTAGCCGAGGCCAAGACGAGCATGGGCCAAGCTTAGGCCAGGCTCAACGAGGACGAGAAGAGAAATAGGGAGAGGGCCCAGGAGGTCAAGGATGCAAAGAAGGCCCATGCTGCTGAGGTCAAGTCCCTCCGCGCCGAGCTGTCAATCTTGAAGGAGGCTGAGTCCGGGCAGGCCGACCCATCCTGAGAGGAAATAATCGGAAGTTCAAGAAGTCGGAGGAATACAACGCAGAGCTAAACTAGACCTTCGCCAGCGCTGCCGAGGACATCATCGGGGACATCACCGAGAAGCGTCCGAACTGGGACATCGGGTTCCTTGCTGATGAGGTAAAGTGCCTGAAGGCGGAGTACGGGATCCCGGAAGAGGGGGCGGATGGCGGCCAGTAGTGCAACTCGTTTGCTGGGGATATGTCCACCTTTTCATTTCGCTTTTTTATGTATGAACATTGCCCAACTCGAGTTTACCGGGCTGGGTTTGGAGTTTATTTTTGTATGCAATGAATACTGACCAGCTCGGCTTTTCGGGATGGGTTCTGAATTAGTTGTTTATGTAGTTATACCGGTCTCGTCGATTTTCAGTTTAATCATGTATTTATATGTAAGTATTTAGCTCGTTCAGTGTGTTCGCGATGGTTTGTCTTGCATGACATCGTAGTTTGGCTAGGTTAAACTGGTTCCAATACAAGGGACCATAAGAATTTAAAATTTAGTAATTTAACAATCATTAGTGAGGACCGTATGTCCCCAGGCCGGACTATAGAGCCCGATCTAAAGAGATTAAATAATAATAATTGATTAATAATTATTTTCATTATTATTTTTTATTTTATATTTTTTTATACCTCCTTTTTTTCAGCGGATGCCACCGTAGTGGATCTGTCCCCAGGTCAGACCGATAAGGTCGACTTTCTTAGGGGGTGGGTCCACCGTGGTGGACTGAGTTCTGATCTGAAGAGATGGAAAAAATAATTTGATGGTAGATGCAACCTTGGTTGATCTGCCCCCAGGCCGGACTACGTAGGTCGACTTTCTTAGGGGGATGGGTACACTGTGGGGGACCTACATTTCGATCTGAAGAGATGGAAAAATAATCTGATAGTAGATGCTACTTTGGTGGATCTGTCCACAAGCCGGACCACGTAGGTCGGCTTTCTTAAGGGGGTGGGTCCACTAAGGTAGACCTCAGTGATCGATCCGATAACTCGATATAAGACATCAAACCAAGAGTTTTCATTCACATGTCACTTCAGTTTACAACGAATTCTCGAGAAATTACTGGAAATACTCTTTTAAGTGTTCCACATTCCATGGGTGGGGCAGTTCATCTCCCTCAGCCGTCCCATTGTAGTAAAAACCATTGTAGAGGACCCTAAGGACTATGAAGGGCCCCTCCCACTTCTCGGCCAAGGCACCCGCGGCCTTGTCCCTGATAGCGAGGAAGACCTTTCGGAGGACCAGATCACCGACTTCGAAACTTCTCTTTTTGACCTTCTTGTTGAAGTATCGTGCACTACAGCGCTTGTACAACTCAATGTGGAGGCCGGCATCCATCCGTTTCTTCTCCAGTAAGTCGACTTCGAGCATCAGCTCCTGGTCGTTGGTACGATCAGAGAAGTATCTAGTGCGAAATGACGGGAGCTCGACCTCGGCCGGTATGACAGCATCGACTCCGTAACTAGGGCAAAGGGAGTTTCGCTTGTGCTAGTTCTGTATGTTGTCCGCTAGGACCAGAGGACGTTGGAAATTCATCTGCCCAAGCTCCCTTCAGGTCATCAAGTCGGATTTTGAGAGTGTGCTCGATGATTTTATTCACGACTTCCACTTCGCTATTAGACTAGGGATGGTTCGGCGTGGAATAGTGCTTTTTGATCCCTAGGTCTTCACAGAAAGACCTCAAGCGACGATTGTCGAATTGCTTCCCGTTGTCTATCACGATGGACTCGAGGATACCGAATCTACATATTATTGCTTTCGAGATGAAGTCTGTTGTCCTCTATTCCGTGATTCTTGCCAAGGCCTCCGCCTCGGCCACTTGGTGAAGTAGTCCACAACCACAATTGCATATTTCACTCCTCCTCACCCAGTTGGCACAGGTCCGATGAGGTCAATTCCCCACTTGCAAAAGGGCCATGGACCGACCATGTGGGTAAGCTCGGCCGAAGGGGCTCCGCCGACCTGAGCATGACGCTGGCACTTGTCACAACGCTTAACGTAGGCGATGGCATCCTTCTTTAGCTTTGGCCAGAAGTAGCCTTGGCGCAAGACCTTGTGGGCTAGGGCCTGATCGCCAGAATGGTTTCCACATATTCCTGAATAGACCTCATCCAACAGGAATGCTGCTTCTCTCTCGTCTATGCATCGTAACAGAGGGCCCGAAAAGCTACGCTTGTAGAGAGTGTCATCCATGACGGTGTACCGAGCTACTCTAATTCGCAGCTGCCTCGCTACCCTAGGGTCCTCCAGGGCCCTACCATCCTGTAAAAAGGAAAGAATTTCATCCTCACAAGAGGGTGGGTCCAGGTCGACGGCCGAGAAAAGGGAGTGCTGGGCGATGGCCGAGCTAGTCAATCGGTTAATTGGTATAAACTCCAGTTTTTCTATCTCTTTGCTGGTGGCGAGCCGTGCAAGGCGTCCGGCAAATTATTCTGGGTACGAGGATCTGCCGAAGCGTTACCTCCTTGAAGTTCTTCATTTCCGAGGTGGCCAAGTCAACGTACCTGGTCATCCGCTCGTCCTTGGTGAGGTATGTTCTGTCGAGTTGGTTCACGACGAGCTGAGAATCGCTTAGGACCTGGAGGTGGGAGATACCCATTGCACGGGCGTATCGGAGTCCAGCAATGAGGGCTTCGTATTCTACCTCATTGTTTGACGCTGGGAACGAAAATTGTAGAGATTGACAGAAGGATTCAAGGGCGGGGCTAAAGAGCACCAACCCGGCTCCAGAATGCATATCGGTCGAGGAACCATCCACGAATAGTGTCCAGGACTCGACGTCCATGGCTGAACTTATTGTCGAAGGGCTAAACTTGTTGTCGGAGGGCTGAACTCGGCTATGAAATTTGCCAGGGCCTGGCCCTTGAAGGCCAATCGAGGCCGATAAGAGATATTGAACTGGCCGAGCTCCACTGTCCACTTTACTAGCAGACCTAACGTGTCCGGCTTTTGGAGGACTTGGTGTAGTGGATAGTTGGTTATCACATCGATGGGGTGCTCTAGAAAGTAAGGCCTGAGCTTCCTGGAACTCGTGATGAGCGCCAAAGCTAGCTTCTCCATGGGTGTGTACCTCCTTTGGGGATCGGCAAAAGACTAGCTTGTGTAATAGACCGGGTCCTGGATGCCATCTTTAGTACGAACAAAGACTGAGCTCACACGTGTTCAGAGACTAACAGGTAGACTGAGAGGACCTCCTCCGGTCGAGGCTTTGACAAAAGTGGGGACCGAGCTAGGTTCTTCTTGAGCTCGTTGAAGGCCTCTTGGCACTCGAGGGTCGGCTCGAAATCTTTCCCCTTCTTTAACACCTCGAAGAAACGTTAGCACTTGTCCGTGGCCTTGGACACAAATCGGTTAAGGGTCGCGATTCCGCCCGGTGAGACTCGGACCTCCTTGACCTTGGTAGGAGGTCGCATGTCTAGCAAGGCTCGGATCTTCTCTGGGTTGGCCTCGATGGCCCGGTAATTTACCACATATCCAAGAAATTTCCTAGAGTCGAACCCAAAGGCGCACTTGGGGTGGTTCAGCTTCATTCTATACTTCCTTAGGACCTCGAACATTTCCCCCAGGCGCTGAGCATGGTGGCCTACCCCCATACTCTTAACCAGCATGTCATTGACGTAGACCTCCATGGTATTTCCAATCTGTGGAGCGAACATCTTGTTGACCAGGCACTGGTAGGTAGCAGCGGCGTTCTTCAGGCTGAAGGGCATGACCTGGTAACAATATAGGCCCCGGTCGGTGATAAAGGCGGTGTGCTCCTGGTCAGGAGGTACATGGGGATCTGGTTGTACCATGAATAAGCGTCCATCATGCTGAGGAGCTCGTGCCTAGCCGTGGCGTCAACCATCTAGTCTATGAGAGGTAAAGGGAAAGAGTCCTTGGGCTAGCTTTGTTCAGGTTGGTGAAATATGTGCATACCCTCCAAGTGCCACTGGTCTTTCTCACCAAAACTAGGTTTTCAACCTAGGTCGGATACTTGGCGTCCCAGATGAAACCGATCCGAAGTAGCTTATCGACCTCCTGTGTTAGGGCTTCGTAGCGCTGTGGATTCAACGGACATGTCTACGTTCAACCCTTGGCAAACTATGGAGGCAGGTATGCCAATCATGTGGGAGGGCTCCCATGTGAAGACGTCGGCGCTGTTTCTAAGGAACTTGGGCGCGTTTGTCGCGGCGCGCCAAAGTTTGTTTTTATTTCCTTACTCGGTTTCAAAACTACAAATTAATGTAGAAGTGGTAAGTAAGGGTCGAACCCAAGAGGAACGGTGCTTAATCTAGTTGATTTTATCAATTAATATAGAAAAAGTGGGGTTTTGTGAGAATTTTGAAATTGAAAATCAAATGACAAAAGATAAGATCAAATAAAACAATTGAAGATAAATATCTAGTTCTCAAGGGTTCGGTTGTGTCAACCACTTGTGTTTATCTTTCCCATGCAACATGTTACTATTCCTTCTTCAATTTATCAACTCTCAATTAACCAAGAAGCTCTGATTAACGAATTCTTCCTTAAGTGTATTAAGTAAAAAGTAAACTCTTTAACTTAACATCTAGCTATTGGATAACCCTAAACAAGCTCTTAGGATTTAATGCAAAGCTAGTATGAAATGAACGAGAAGAATGAGTTGAATTAGATGAATAATTTCACAAGCTCGAATTAATGCATCTAAGATGATTTGTTAATAAATATGCATGATATTCATTTGCTACTTTGGATTGGAATCTAATGACAATTACGGATCAAAAGTTCCAATCCTAGCAAGTAACTTGAACTTAAAGATTAATTGATTCAATTGGCCAAAGTGAATGCAATAATCACATAAATTCAAAACGGGTTTAAAAGCATAACAAATCAACAAATTGAAGTAGAGGAATAGATAAAACGTTAGCAAAGAGTTAGAAAAGATAACCACATGTTAGTTGAACACAACGTCCCCCTCGAACTAGATAGAAAAGTCTTAACTACTCATAATTGCGGGGTTTCATACTTTTTAGCGAGTGTTCGCCTACCACCACTATATGATAGATTATGCAAACTATAGTAAACAAGTAAATAAATACTAAGAAATAAATAGAGAAATAAAAGGGAAAAGAGAACTTAGCGAAGAATTGATCCGCCGGAATATGAAAAGCTAAAATCTTCAAGCTAAAACTAAGAACAAATGAAGAAGAAAATTTTATTGGAGAGAACTACTAGCTAATTCTCTTCTACTAAGTTGTGCATTTCCTTCCTTACAAATGACTCTATTTATAGGAAAAATTTCACAAGAAAACATGATAAAAAATTGTACAACTACTCCATTATGATTCCACTAATTGGTAACCACCAAATCATGATCTTAAATTGCTCCATTAGTTCAAATATTGTATCATGGTATAGGTAAGCATCTTGGCTGAATTGTGCAATTGGAATTTCCTTTTTTTATATATTTTAGTAGAAAGTTATGAATTTTCTACCAAAACATGGCCCAAGAAATCATCCATTCACATCACTCTCGGTTTTTCCAATTTTTGACCATGATATGATCCGAATTATTTGAAGAGGTCAACATCAAAGTTGTAGCCCTCTGAGTGTCATTTCCAACAATATAAAGTGCAGGTCAATCCGAATTTTGTAGCAAACGTTATGGTCAAATTACTGAACTGCGGCAAGAAATTCGAGCTGATTTTTACGATTGTCCTTTCTCTTCAAATGGCCATAACTTTCACTAGGAAACTCCGATTTGGGATCCGACAAAAATGTGGAAATCCTCTTTTGATATTCTTTGATATTGGCGCAAGAAAAATTGTAAAAACAACTTTTCATAAAATTGCATAGGAGGCCCTCCATCTTTGAATTTACTTACATTTCGGTCCCAAGTTCCGTTTTCGCTCCGTTTTTATCCGTTTTTATCCATTTTGGCTTCTTTTGATTTCTTGTGACTCTAAACACACAATAAAAGGAAAACACATAAAAATAAACATATAATACTAATAAAACACACAAATACGTAAAATAGAAGAGTTATTTAAGTGCTTTTCTAGCACTTATCGAACTCGACCAGGCGGGAGCGCGTAGGGCCTGCTACATTCTTTCTAATCTTCAGGACCCTCTCTGGGTGCTCGGCATTGATCTCAATGGTATCTAGGTCTTCAATCGATTGTGCGCTCCTTGCCTCAGGTCGGTTCCTAGGGTCATCGAGCTCGGCCATGGCGACCGTCAGCACCTCCCTCCGTTCGTGAACGATGGGGAAAGTGACGTCGCACATGCGAGCGGCGACTTGATCTCCTCGTACCATTCCTATTCCGGCGTCCGTGGGGAACTTCAAGACATAATGGTAGATGGAAGTCGAGGCTCGCAGGTCATACAGGAGAGGTCGACCTAGGATAGCATTGTAATTGCTCGGAATATCCACCACGAGGAAAGTAGCCATCACTGATCGATGGCAAGGCCTCTCTCCTAGTTCAACCAGCATGGAGATCTGCCCGACTGGCACGATCGCATGTCTAGTCACGCCGACTATCAGCCTCAGAGAGCATGGACTGAGGTGCTGTTCGCTCAGTCCCATGTGGATAAGAGTCCGGAGATATAGCAGGTTGGCCGAACTTCCATTGTCAACTAGCGTCTGGTGCACATGGACCCCGTTGATAGGCATGGTGATGACGAGGGCATCGTGGTGTGGGTGTCGCGCATACATCGCATCCATCTCCGAGAGGGTGATCTCGCCCATAGGGCGGTCGAGGCTGGTGGCTCCGGATGCAAAGCCCGAGGTCAGATCTCTTGGGGCTTGGCACCTATGTACCTTGTCATGTTGGTAATCCGTGCGAATCTCCCTAAGTAACCTCTTCCGCTTGTTCCGGGACCCCGCAAAGTGCTGGTTTCCCATAACCAGAGTGTGGACTTCGTTCCTAAGACTCGTGGGAGGTTGAGGTCAAACCAACGCTCCCAACTGAGTTCTTTCCTGGTCCGCTGTGGGGGCGACGAATTCGCACAGGTGCCCGCGTCGAATCAGGCCCTCAATCTCATTCTTCAGGTCCCGGCAGTCGTCTATGTTATGTCCCACTGACTTTGTGATACCAAAGCAATACTTCTCCTGATTCCGTCTGCACAGCGAAGCTCTCCTCGGGATCGGTGGCGACAGCACCCTCGGTCCTTCACATGCATCAGTATGCCCTCCAGGTTGGTATTGAGGACATGGAAGGTCTGGAACCTCTGGGGATTGGTCGAGCCGGATCTTGACCGCGCCCTGGCTAGTGTTGAGGGAGGGGGTCCTGGCTCGTGCTGACATCCTTTCCCTTGCCCTTGTCCAGCCTGAGGTCCTCAAGCTTTGCGTCCAGGTCTTCCGAAACCTCCTCGACCCGGATATGGCACTCAGCCCGACTGAGGAACTCATGGTATGCCACTGGGTTGTTCTCGTGGACCGACCACCAGAACTGTGACCTGTACTTGAGGCCGGCTAGAGCGGCAACCAAGGCGGTCTCATCCGAGATGCTGCCGATTTCGATGTACCGGTTGTTGAATCGCTCCACATAGCCCTTGACCGACTCATCTCTCCCTTACTTGACATCTACGAGCCTTTGTTTGAGGGCCGACCATACCCGGGACCCCATGAAAGTCACTTGGAACCTAGTGGAGAGGTCGTCCCACGTCTTTACGGAATGTGGGAGAGCTTCTTGAACCACTTCATCACCTTGTCCCCCAAGGTTACCGGGAAAGCCTTGCACATGAGTTCGTCGCTGGCTCCCTGCAGCTCCATGAAGGCGAAGTACCTGTCGATGTGGCCGATGGGGTCACTGACCCCATCAAAGTTCCCTTGCTGCGGTAACTTGAACTTGGAAGGCATAGGCTTGACCTGGATCTTTGCGCTTTAGGGGGAAGCCTTCCCTATTCTGGTTGAGGGGCTGGGCCACTTAGCCGCACCTTTTTACTCCAGTTCAGCAACTCTCTTCCCTAGAAGTTCGAGCTCGAACTGCAGGTGGGGCTCTCCAGTACTTTTGCCTTGACCCTCGACCGGCCGCTTTCGGGTCCCCCATGGGCCGAGCCGGTCAAAGACGCTGTGAGCTCTCCCGGAAGATCTGGAGCCTGAAAGGATTGGTGTATGTAACGGCATCATGGTTCGTGTCGGATCTGGGGAGTGCTTGAAGTTCAGATGACGTCGGGCGCGGCAACGGGCTGACCGCCCTCCTGGCGGGGATTTTATGCTCGACTCGACCGTACACTTCCTGAGGTTGCGCTGAAGTGTGGCCACAGCGTGGGTGAGGTCATCCAGCCGCCTAATGATCTGGGCTGGCATAACCTCTCCTTCGGCGGTGCGGTGACCTATTCCTGATGGCGGCTCTTGGCTCCGCCGTGGAACGTACTCCGTGCTAGGAGTGGAGGTGCTCAAGTCCGTCAAAGTGAGTAATGGGCGGCTGAAAGCCATGTCTCGAGTGGGGTGGAGTGCTCTGTGGTAGAGTCAGGAATATGTTGTTGGAATGAGGGGGAGGGCCCTTCCTCTAGCGCCAATTGTTGATGTCGAAAATAGTAATGACTACTGAAATATCAACTTTAGTGTGTTAGAGGCTGACTGCCAGTAATTAGAAAAGTGAGATTTGTATTTATAGCCGAGCTCGATCTTGGTGCTGATTATAGAGGATTTTCTCTCTCTTCCTTAATGGCAACTAAGTGTCCTATTTATAGTGCAAATCTCAAAGGCGGTAGTAGGTCATCATGAGATGGCATGACTAGCTCCAGACTAGGTGTGATGATGCCTCCTACAACTTGCAAGCAGCCACCTTCATTTATGGTGATGGCCTTGAAACTCGCACACAGCCATCTTTGCATTAATGACGATGATGTGCTATCAGTCACAGGCGTCGTCAGTGTATTAGATGACACGTGGATTGTCCTTGCTGTCGGCTACTGTAGTGGTCGGGGCTCGTCGGACATCTCCGCCGACCTGGACATAAGTGACGATATGGCTCATGCCGTGGTCGCAAGCATAGCTCGGTCTGACTTCGCCAAGCTGTAACCAAATCCGAACTGACCTAAGCTCCCCTTCATTAGCGGCGACTATTAACCTCTATCCGACCTAAAGCTCAGACACGTCAGCAGGGAGGGCCCAGACAGAGGGGACCTTGAGCTGGACTCGTGCCACGTCAGCAGGGTGCCAACATAGAGAATAATTTTTCTTTTGAGACTGATTATTTTTAGATATTATATTTTTTCTAATAAGTATGTTCTTTTTTCTAACCAAATAACTGCGTAGATTAAATGTTCAAGGTATTCACAATAAATTTGTATGCTTCGTTGAAATAACAATTTATGCCATGCAAAAGTCAAAATAATTAAACATTTTGTTGAGAGTTGTCTCACCCTATGGAAACTTATGGTTTTATGGAAGAAAATGAATTTGTCAATGTATTTGAATGTGTAACCATTTATATTAATCAATGAGCTTCTTTCAATATAATAAAAAAATAATTCGATAAAAAATTTAATATGAGATAACAAATGAGAGCAAATCAAAAAAAATCTTTCCATAAAATCATCTCAAAATATTAAAGGTAGAAGTCATAATATTTTTTTTATTTTTACTTTTACACAATATCACAATCTTTTTAAAATTATTTACGTAAAAAGAGTGATAAAATGTTAAGCACTATATATAATATTGAAAAACTAAAAGTCAAATTGCAATTTTTTTATTTCAATAATTATGGCATTAATTTGAAATTTAAAAATATTCTATGTTGTGGTCAAATCGAATATCTCAAATTGCATCTTTGTTGCAACTCTCTAGAGATTTTATGTCTATTAGATTGTCGTATATTTGACTTAGGATTTTTTCAATGCAACCTTAGTAAGTAGGCTCATTGAATTGCTTCTTCTCATTTTTTATTATTACTAGTATTCATACTCATGCATTGTACGAGCATCTATAACTAAAAAATACTTTTTTTGTTAATAGTAATAAAGTTTAGAGGGTACTAATACCTTGATATAAAAGAAACATAATATGATTATATTTGTCATAAAAATATCAAAAATTTCAAAATACCTTTTTATATACAACATTTGTAGCTATGTTTGTTAGGTTCAAGTTCTCATTCTTATCATATATCAACATTTTCAATCATTTGCGACTCGTAAATCTTGATATCGTAACATATAACTGCTCATGACTAGATACTAGCCTTTTTAAGAAAAGGTTTACATGCGACAATGAATGATCTTAGCTCTTGTCAATTGTCATAGCGTACGAAACAATCAACGGAAACTATCTCCTTTGAAAGCTAAATTGTTCTGCCAGTACCGGACCTATGCGATGCATGGAAGAACGATTTCAAATAATTTGACTATAGTTACCATTAGATAATATGAAAAAACTAAGTTTGAACTAGCAATTTGTTTTGATTAATGATGCAAACTATTGACCTAAGATATCAATAGAAATATATTGGAATTCTCACAAATTTATGAAAGCCTATTTTAAAGACTATATTGGTTGTACAGTTTATTGGTGACCCATCATTATCTCACAATAACGTCATCAATTTAGACTAACTTTTAACTTTGAATACTACAACATACAGTTGCCATGACAGAAGACTTTTTTAAGAAATATTAATTCCCACATAAGAGAGTAACTGGCCTTAACTTTTATTGCTCCACAGGTGCAAAGAATTTATGGTTGCATGCACAACATCCTGCCTACTTCCCTTCAAGATTACTGGCAAGATCTGTTGGAAGTTCCCACCGAACACTATTGTTTTACCTTCGAATGGCTAATTGAAGCTACGTGAATTCATAAATCTCAAAATACGTCCCATTTTTTGTCTAAAACATTGAAGTAATACCTATTCATCATCGGTGTTTCGTCCAAAATTATAAGTCTTGCTCTCGCAATAAACCCTGCTAGTAGACTACCTAAACTTTCATCAGCATTGAAAGGAATGACAAATTTAGAATAGGCAGTGCTACCAACTGGTAGTAGAAGTTAATTCATAAACATCCACAAAATTAATATGTCATAAAGTTGTAACTTCATGTAATGTGGTTGGTTTTTTGATGTTTCAAACATAGAATTTATATACAGTATCCGTTTTAGATGGATAATTATTTTTTTGCATTTCTAAACGATCCTGTTCCAACTACTGCTTCGCCGGCGCTAATGCATTTTTCTACAGATTATCTTCCGTTTTTGAATTATCAGGGAATTTTCGGAAAAAAAAAATGTGTCATGCCATGACACAAATCTGTGCGATTTTCAAATTTGTGCCATGCGATCGTTTGATCGCATGGTACAATTGCGAAAATAGGGTTTTTATAAATAGTTTGGAAAGAAAATTTATTTTAAATTGTACATTTTCAATCTTTATATTTGTGGTGGAAAAAAAAACAAATTTCACACAAGTAGAGCCGCACACAAAAGTGGAAACTGTGATAGTGAAAATTCCGAACTTACCATCTAGTCGACAACTAGTCAATTGCTTTTCTGCACGGACAGCTATATTAAAATTCGGTTTGAAATTTCGCCACAAAGGCCTGATTTTTGTCAATTTTACTTTCATTTTTCTTTATTTTTATAATTAAATTGAATACACCTGTTTTTTAATAAATTAATCTGTCCTTGCACAAATGACTAACTATTACCCCCAATCAAGTGGCCATTTTATCATACCCACAAATAAGAATTGGAGCAAAATCGTCACAAACCTAGCCTATGATTATAAAAAAGTTTATGCCAACTATAAACACAAATTTGTACAAAATATTATTTGTGTCTGATATATCTAAATTTTTTTGAGTGATAAAATAATTCTTATAACATTTCACCTCATAGAGTTTTGATATCTACGTCCATCAACGTATGTATACAAATATGTGTACAAACAACTAACGTTGTTCCATGTGTTCCTCAAATCATTTGAAATTGTTCCTTTATCCTGAAGTGTTTTAATTCCATCAATGGCACAATAATTGATTTATTACTTGTAAAACGTGGTCCAACCACTCTCCAATCGTTGTGTTTGTTGCTTTGGAATTAAGTATGATTGGCTGTTTATCAAATCCGTGTCCCAAAAGAGCCAATATCCCATCATAATTTCCATAAATCTTCATTTGCAAACTTTGTTCACCAATCTATAAACGGTAAAATTAATATATTATCAGCACTTTGCGTGTTGCATGATAGAATTAAACTTGCATAACTTAAGTTGTCCTAGCAAATCCAATCCTAACATGCCACATCAGCGTTGGAACAATGAAAATTATCTCAACGCTAATAATATATCAATTCTACTATAAACGAATACAAATTTGCAAACTACTTTTTATTTCTCGCTTGAAAAATGGCATGTCCTTATCGAATAATTCCACCGCCCGAATTATATGATTCACTTTATTTTTTCATAAAAATTAAGAATAACATGGAAAATGACAATTCTGTAAATAAATTTCCTAAAATACTCTTATTTAATTAGTGGTGTATATTAAAAATAGCATTGAGAAATGCAATATAAGGATATAATTATAAATGTGCATAATAGTGGATCAAATAAATGAGATATCCCAAAAAGAAAAAATGAACCATATAATTTGGACAGCAGGAGTACATATTTTTAAAAATACAAATCATTATTTCAAATGTGGTGCTAAATTACAATGCTATCCACGTCAGCCAACTTGAATTACCGACAGTCTAAAGTATTTTATCCAAGCGGAAATGAGTATTTAACACACACAAAGAAGAAGGAACAAAAAAAAAAAAAAAAAAAAGGTTTCGCAAGTTGGGTACATCGAACACGTCCCATTAAATCATGTAACAGATTCACACTCTGTTCACTGAAAACTGAAATAGAGTCCCGTGATGTGAAAAAGACACGAGGTGACGACAAAAGAAATTGGCCCACCACCATCTCATTCTCACTCCAATCTTCCAAGATTTCCAACTCGTCAAACGTAAAGAATTCGTTTTCTAGTTGTATCTTTCAATAATATATTTTAACCACCTCCACCCGGGCATGATGCTTTTTTTTTGCAATTTTTCAAACCAAACAATAAAAATACAATAAAATGTGTATACACTTTTATACATCTAAAGCTAAATATATAGGTACCTGAATTTGTTATCTTTTTTTCAACTTTCAATGCCAAAACTCAATATGGTTTTGAGTTTTGGATTTTTCCAAGTAATGATTTTTGCAATAGGGGCAGTGCCACTGCCAAATGTGAGAGGAGAAGTGGTTCAAAATGTCAGCAGTATTTTCAGAACTAGAGAGCTAACCAGTGGGTGCAATTTATTTCAAGGCAAATGGACATTTGACGATTCATATCCGCTTTATGATTCCTCAAGCTGCCCCTTCATAGACCCTGAATTCGACTGCCAGAAGTATGGTCGACCCGACAACCAGTACCTCAAGTATTCTTGGAAACCTGACTCTTGCGACTTGCCCAGGTAACCTCAACACCCATACGCACACATAATGTGGTGTAAATTTGACTTCTTGTCCAAATACGAATTCAAAGAATTTTGTTATGGTGCCCAATTGGAAAAATACCCAATAGTCTGTATGGATGCGGGGTCCACACATCTATGCAGACTGTTGGGTAACTGCCCGGTTGGGTATGTGCCCAATTTTCCCACATTCGAAGTCTATTCTCATCCAAACATTTTGTGCAAGCATTTTTATGTTGGTTTGTACGACTTCAGATTTGATGGAGTGGATTTTCTTACAAGATGGGGAGGGAAGAAGATAATGTTTGTTGGTGACTCATTGAGTTTGAATCAGTGGCAATCTCTGGCTTGTATGCTTCATGCTGCTGTCCCAAATTCTAAGACCAGCTATGCAAGGCAACAACCACTTTCTGCCGTCACCTTTGAGGTCAGTTAACACAACAACATAGTAAACAAAATAAGCAAACATCTCATCAGTTTTCCATGTAAGCTCTCATTTACCACAAACAAATAATAAATAAAATAAAAAGGAATGCAGCTTTTTTTTTTTTCTTTTTAAAAAACTACTTTTGTAACATTTAATCTAAGCTAAAATGCCCTACTAATTTATAGTTTATTCCCCATATGGTGGTGACAGGTAGAATTTGCATGCAATTGACAGTATAGCGCAGACCCAATCATTGAGTGATTATTTTAAGGTTTTGTTTGGTTACTATCATAATAGAGATTCAAACAAGATTAGCGTTTAAATTTGAATTATTTTATTGCAGGATTATGGCGTCACCATATATCTTTATAGAACCCCATATTTAGTTGATATAACAAGAGAAAGTATAGGCCGAGTACTGAAATTGGACTCCATACAACAAGGCGATGCATGGAAAGGAATGGACATGCTCATTTTTAATACATGGCATTGGTGGACTCACACGGGGAATGATCAAGGGTATGATACATTTCTACCCTTCTTCACAAATCTACACACCCACGCACATGGATCAGCCCATAAAGAGCCAACGCTTGGTCAGGCTAAAAAATGCCACCTCTGACAGCCCATAAAGAGCCCGGTCATGGCTTGGCCAGGCCAAATCTCAAAAATGCCAACTGATCAGCGGTTCCTTGGCAGCCCATTAACGTCTAGCTACCTTTACTCCTAAAAACATTATGCATTTATACTTAATATGATTAGATTATTGCTGCAGGTGGGATTATATACAAGATGGGTCAACTGTGTCGAAAGACATGAATCGGCTAGTGGCATTCTACAAAGGATTGACAACCTGGGGACGGTGGGTCGACCTCAATGTTGATCCCACTGAGACCAAAGTTTTCTTCCAAGGAATTTCTCCTACTCACTATAAGTAAGTAAAACCAAGCAAGCTTTGCGACCCCCAAAAAAAAAAAAAGGAATAAAGAATAATAATAATTAAAAAATAAATAAATAAAGATTTGATTAAACTTGTGTACTTACAGGGGTAAAGAATGGAGTTCAGCATCAAGGAACTGCAACGGCGAACAACAACCATTATCAGGGTCAACATATCCTGCAGGAACACCTCCAGAGGTTACCATTGTTAACAAAGTGTTGAGCAGAATCAAGAAACCAGTATACCTACTTGACATCACTACACTGTCTCAGTTAAGGAAGGATGCTCATCCATCTGCTTATAGTGGGGATCATTCAGGTGTTGATTGTAGCCATTGGTGCCTCCCTGGATTGCCCGACTTTTGGAATCAGCTTTTGCATGCAGCTCTCATAATGTAAGATGAATTATTTTGCTAGCTATAGAGTTTCAGTTTGTTCTTTTTTCCATTGCTTCATTATTAATTTATAGATTGGTTGTACCTTTGTGGTGGTGTGCAAAATGAAAACCATTGCTTATTTTATGTAAGTTTGTTTGGGATGTAATAAGGAATGGTTTCTATAGCACTATTCTTTTCTTGTAATTATATGTAACAGTTAATTTGATTTGTACAAGATCCGTTGCTGATTATGCATTTACTTTGTACCGTGCACATACTATTGTTTGAGTTGATATATTTTCGCAATCAGATCGCAAGTTCATTAACCAAATCAATTCCATTTGAGATCATCCAATATGACAAATGGATATGTAATTAAATAGAGATTATTAAAAAACGGTTAAGCTACATATGCATAATGAATCACATAATGATTGACATAATAGACAGTTTGGCAAAATCTCACTTTTGCACATTCAATCACCTTTAAATCAATGGTCATTACGTGAGTCATTAACCATTGTGTCAAATTGTCAATCATTGTGTGATGTGTTATGTTCACTTAACATTTTCTATGATGTTGTATAATGCAAGCCATAATCCCACGTTGAACACTAAAATGTCCCGCCAATTATCTAATTCGTCGTTATTACTAAAATGGGATTATGGGTTGCATTATACAACATCATCGAAAATGCTAAGTTTGTTGTTTATTATCACCAACTTCGATTATGATTATACATACATGTTGAGTCACCCATTGCATTCAAGTTCATGGTTAATGTTATTTGGAGATGAACACATGCAGAATCTGAAATGAGAGATGTACTATTTTAATGGTTGTTCATTTTCAAGATGATATAATAATATGTGAAAAGGTGAGATTATGCCGCATATATGTGTTATCAACCTATTTGTCAACTATATGTTCGAGTAGCAAAACACTATAGTAAATTTAAAATCATATTTTACCAAATCTCAAACTGAAAGAATCATTCCTTAGATTCTCCAATCTTATTCTATATAGTGACTGAACATCTGGAATACAAGTGTTCGATCCTTCATTTCCTATCTATGAATTTTCAAGCTCTAGTGTTGGCAATGGATCGGGTTCGGATCGGATCGGCCTAATCCAAATCCAAATCGAACTCAATCACTCAGATCCAAATCCAAATCCAAATCCAAATTCCTCGGATCGGATTCGGATCGGATCGGACCGGATCGGATCAAGAAAAAAATCCAAATACGATCCATATTGGTATAGATTTTTATAAAAAATAAAAAATAATAAAAATAAATAAAAATAAAAATAAAAAATAAAAAATAAAATCAATTCGGATCGGATCGGATCGGATCAGGCCTAATCCGCTCCAAATCCAAATCCAAATCCGTTTCGGATCGGCCGATCCACGGATCAATGATCCACGGATCGTCGGATCGGAAAAAAATCACTCCATTCGGATCGGGTATCCATCGGATTCGGATCGGATCGGATTTTTCTGCCATCACTACTATCACTTTATCAGTCATGAGTTTGACTGCCAAAAATAAGGCCATCTGATAAACAGTACCTACAGTACTTGTGGAAACCCAATACTCGTAGCTTACCCAGGTAGATAACCTAAAACAAGCTTAATATTGCCAACTAATCAATGATTTATAACACGAAATAATGCTTTCTTGAAAACATATGGATGCAAAGAAAATAATGTTTGTAGGAGAATTCTCGGGCCTGCATGCTCCATGCCTCATATGTAAAGAATCCTATTTCTGGGGTGACTTTTCAGGTAAGATTACTTGGGGTACGTTTGGCCAAGTTTTAATTCAATTTAAACATACAAACGTACTTCACATCCAAACTTGGTACATTATTGCAGGACAAACTGCTAATGAGAAGTTCAATGCAAAGACAATCACGCATTTAGTTCTATATCGAGAATTTGATTGATGTGCTTTGAATGAACATATTTCTTTACTGCACATCATACTTGGGGATATAGTGCAAGAACCCAAAGCTCGAGACTTTAAATTGGACTCCATTGAACAAGGCAATGCACAGAGAGAAATGGATGTCCAGATATTCGACACATGGCACTGGTGGACACACGCTGGGAAATTCTTGACCATGAGTTATATGCATTTCACCTCACCTTTCTATCTTGGAAAAATTTCACCACTTATATAGACTTAGTTTAAAAGCATAAATGATAAATAACTATTTATTAAAGAAGAAAAATTCAGCGCGATTCTCTCTCACGATGAACATTTCATGCATTTCCATCGGATTGCATTCAAGATGGTTCTGCTGCAACAAAATGGCCTTGTGGCATTTTACAAATGCTTGGGTTAATGAGATAGTCGTCCAGCCTATATTCGGGAGTGTTCGAAATTGTAATTAAATAATATGAATTGAAACCGATCTACGAGTTTAAACGTTTAGATCAGATGGTTCTACAACTCTAACAAGGAGAAGCAATCACTTAGAGGATCTACCTATCTGACAGGGTCACAACCAGCTGCACATTGTTAAAGAAAGTATTGAGTGAAGTAAAGAAACCAATTTACCTGTTTGATTGCGACTCTATCAAAGGAGATGTACACCCCGCAACATAAATCAAAATCCATTCAATTGTAGATTGCAGCACTGGTTCTTTCGTGGATTGCCTGACACTTTGACCCTCCTTTTGTATCTAGCACTTTGTATGAGGATGACTTTTTTCAAGTTATTAGCAACAAAACTACGAGATCTCAATGCAAATTTTTTGAGATTTATCAAGTGTAGAGACTGATACCGGCAGATTTTACAATAATAAAAAAAAATTCAACTAATTTAAGAGTTTTCTAATGATTTATAATCATCCCCGTATGATATATGGCACGAATGTGAAGTGAAATTAGACAGCCATTTAAATGTGTGGATATATGGGAAAATAAAATCAAAAATTTAAATGTAAAAAATTAATGGCCTTAGAATTCATAACTTGTTTGACAAACTAATGTAACAATCACTTTTTCTTACACTTATTTTCAATAATACTTTAACAAAAAAAAAAAAAAAAAAAAGCACGGAGAGAGAGAGAGAGAGTAGTTTTACCATGACTTTCCCGCCAGCCCACCCATCCACCCAAAACTAAAAGTGTATACTCCTTGAGAAAATAATTTCTTGTATTGTATTCAATGGCTATACACATATTTATACAAGAGAATGAGACTATTTTAGGAAACTAGATTATCTCCTAATCTATTGTTACTATAAATAAAACTCTATATACAATTCACAACACTGCCTCAAGTTGGAGCATAAATGTCAATCATGCCCAACTTGTTACAAATATAATCAACCCGAGCCCCATTGAGTGCCTTTGTGAAAATGTCTGCTAATTGTTCTCCACTCCTTACATGTCCTGTAGAGACAAGATTTTGCTTTATCTTCTCACGAACAAAATGGCAATCAACCTCTCGTGTTTAGATTAGTTCATGGTACCACAGGATTACTTGCAATATGAAGAGTCGCTTGATTATCACACCATAACTTTCTTTGGCATTGAGGTTTCGAAACCAAACTGAGTTAAGAGTTGGAAAATCCACATTATTTCACACGCAGACTGTGCCATAGCCCGATATTCTGATTCCGCACTGGATCGAGACACTACATCTTGCTTCTTACTCTTCCATGAAAGCAAATTTCCTCCAACGAAGACGCGCAATATCCGATGTGGATTTTTCGGTCAATCTTTGAACCTACCCAATCTGCATCGGTAAAGCCCTCAATACGAGTGTGCCCATGATTTGTGTACAATATTCCTCGTCCAGGAGCTCCCTTCAAATAACACAGGATTTGTTCTAGTGCAGCCCAATGGTGAGCTGTTGGGGAAGACATAAACTGACTCAAAGTACTCACAGAATATGCAATATCAGGAAGAGTTACTGTAAGATAGTTCAATTTCCCAACCAATCTCCTATACCTCTCAGGATCCTCAAATAGGTCTCCATCCTTTGTAAGTTGCAAATTGAAGCATTGAGCGCTACACCTGCTTGGCTCCCCAATTTTCGGTCCCGATTAACAAATCAAGAACATACTTTCTTTGAGATAAGAAAATACCCTTCTTGCTCCTCGTTATTTCAACTCCCAAGAAGTACTTCAAAAAGCCCAAGTCCTTTGTGTGGAAATGATTGTGAAGAAAAGACTTTAAGGAAGAAATACTCCACCGCATCACTTTAGTGATAACAATATCATCTACATATACAACAAGGAGAATGATGCGGATATAGATCTCTTATAGAAGACCGAATGGTCACACTTGCTTTTATTCATCCCAAAGGTTTCCAGTGCCTGACTGAATTTACCAAACTAGGCACGAGGACTCTGTTTAAGGCCATACAGAGACTTACGAAGGCGACAAACCTTACCATGCTCCCCCTGAGCAACAAATCCAGGTGGTTGCTCCATATATACCTCTTCCTTTAAGTCACCGTGTAAAAAAGCATTTTTTATATCCAACTGATACAAAGGCCAATGATGAGTGGCCGCCACCGAAATGAAGAGACGAACAGATGTCAATTTAGCAACAGGGGAAAAGGTGTCAAAGTAATCCACTCCATAAGTTTGAGCATACCCTTTTGCCACAAGACGAGCTTTAAGGCGAGCAACAGTCCCATCAGAATTATATTTAATGGCAAAGACCCACTTACAGCCAACTGCCTTTTTTCCAATTGGCAGATCCACTAACTCCCAAGTACCATTAGCATCAACAGCATTCATCTCGTCTATCATAGCACCACGCCAACCAGGATGAGACAAGGCTTCGTTCACGGTTTTAGGAATCGTGATAGAATCGAGAGATGCAATAAAAGACTAAGAGGATGATGACAAGTGATTATAAGTCACAAAAGAAGAGATGGGATAAGTACATTGTCTTTTACCTTTTCGGAGAGCAATGGGCAAATCATCGCTTAAGACAGGGTCAGATGACGAAGAGGCTGGTGCAGGACATGGTTCCAAGGGGGGTGGCCGACGGGAGTAAACTTGAGTGATAGGAGGCCTAGTAGGAACTGGGTCAGGAGAAGAGGTTGGGACATGAGCAATAGTAGGGACAGAGGACGTGACAGTATAAATTAACAAATCATCATCCTCCCCCTGACCAACATGAGTGGATGGAGGAGAGAATGGCGTGTTTTCGAGAAAAGTGACATCCGCAGACACAAGATACCTGTGAAGACTCGGACAAAAACATCTATACCCCTTCTGGACACGAGAGTATCCAAGGAAAATACACTTTACTGATTTGGGATCCAATTTAGTGACCTGAGGGCGAACATCCCGAACAAAACAAGTACTTCCAAATATCCTAGGTTCAATAGGAAACAAAGGCTTAATAGGAAACAAAATGTGATACGGAGTCTCACCATTAAGGATAGATGAAGGCATACGATTAATTAGAAAGCAAGCTGTGGAGACTGCATCAGCCCAAAAGTGTTTAGGAACATGCATTTGAAACAATAGAGCTCTAGCGGTTTCAAGTAGATGCCTATTCTTTCTCTCGGCTACCCCATTCTGAGGCGGGGTATCAACACATGAAGTTTGATGGATGATGCCACTTTGAAGCATGTAAGGCTGGAAGGACTCAGATAGGTACTCTTTAGCATTGTCACTGCGCAATACTTGGACAGAGACATTAAATTGAGTTTTAATCTCAGCGCAAAGCGCACGAAATTGAGAAAATAACTCAGATCGATTTTTCATTAAATATAACCAAGTCATACGAGAGTGGTCATCAACAAAGGTAACGAAATACCTGAACCCAGTTTTAGATACCACTAGACAAGGACGCCAAACATCTGAATGAACTAACTCAAAAGGAGCACTAGCTCGTTTGTTGACTCTAGGACTCAAACTAACACGATGGTGTTTAGCAAATTGACACGATTCACAATCTAAGGAGGAAACTTGACTAAACTGTGGACAAAGCTTTTTGAGCAAAGGAAGGGAAGGATGACCCAATCTACAATGTGCCTCGAAAGGAGATGTGATGCTAGAGCAAGCAATAGATTTAGGAGTCTGTGTGTTAAGGATGTAGAGCTCCCCTAACTTGTGTCCTTTACCAATAATCTTCTTCGTCGCAAGATCCTGAATTAAGCAATGATCAGGAAAGAACGAGACACAACAGTTGAGGTCACGAGTCAATTTACTTATAGAAATGAGGATAAACGACAACTGAGGTAAGTGTAAGACAGAAGACAACGAAATTAAAGAAGTTGGATTAACGATTACTGAACCAAGAACACGAGATGTTGACCCATCAATTTGAAGTAATGAAGAAGTAGATCTATGCGACTGAAAGGTGGAGAATACATTTAAGTTACCTGTCATATGATCTGTAGCACCAGAATCAATGACCCATTGCTAAAATGAGGAAACAAGACACGTGTTTAATTTTCCTAAGTTGGCGATGGTGATGATAGGAGTAGATAAAGGCGTAATGATTTACGTGCTGAGAGAACACAGCAAATCGTGCCTCAGAGATCAAAACATTACAGTGCATAGACCCTTATTGTATAATTTCCTACAATCACGCTTCATATGTCCGGTTTACGACAATAGTGACATATCATCTCGAATTTCTTATCAACCAGAGACTCCACAAACCTCAAACTTGAGAGCAGACAAGCTTCAAATAGCCCAAATGGGCCCCAAACAGCCCCCAAGAAGGGAATCCGAGAGCTAATTTCAAATTAAGACCAGCAGGAGGAAAACACAAAACCACCTATAGAAAGGCCAAATGAAAGGCTCCAATACGCATAAACGAACTCCCACGTACTCAAATGCCAAAGTGAGATCCAACAGAGGGCCACAAACACAAGGGAGTCTCGAATGAACAGTACTACAACGTTTGAAAATCGTTCTGGACCCACACAAAGGGACTAATCGCGGAACAAAGAGTGGATTCAGCTTGAGAACTGACCGGCGATCTCAAGCACGAAAACCGCGACACCGGTAAACGTCGCGCACGCTCCTACGTCTTGCGGCAGCAGTGCAGCTCAAACCCTCCTGGCGGCGCGTGTGGCTCACGCGCAGGCTTTCCGGCCACCAAATTTCACTAGTCCCCTAATCGGTGAGTGGCGATCCTGATTCCGGCGACGAACAAACCAAAAACTTACTCCACCAACTCGATTTGGAACGAGTGACTCGAAACCCTAAAGAAATCGACCTAACTTCAAATTCAATTGGCTTGAGTTTAAAGGCAAAAGTGAGGCTAAGACCTGGTACGAACCCTAGGGCTCTGATACCATGTAAAGTCCTTGAGAAAATAATTTCTTGTATTGTATTCAATGGCTATACACATATTTATACAAGAGAATGAGACTCTATTTTAGGAAACTAGAATATCTCCTAATCTATTGTTACTATAAATAAAACTCTATATACAATTCACAACAAAAAGAAAGCAATTGAAATGGGAAGAAATTGCTTCTTCAAACAGGACAGGCTGTTATCGACCTATTCTATCTTCATAATTATGAATAATGATTTTACCATGACTACTTATGGGTCAGCAATTATGTGGTGGTTAATTGTATAACAAATGAGTTAATATCATGTAACCATTATCGTTTATGAATATTATTACTCAATAATTATTCAATGAAGCGGTAGCGGTAGGGGCTCTGCCCACCAACCACCAAATCAAAAGAAAACCTCTATCCTCCCCGGACATAGAATGTCAGGGTGTGTTTGATTGCATGGAAAGTTTTGCCTAAAAAAAGTTTCCACCTTTTGGATTGTCCACCTAAATTTTCCCCTCTTCCTTGGATTGGATTTTCCATGCAGATGGGGCTCATTTTGTGCATTAATGAGTTGTACCTAGAAAATATTTTCCATGCCAAAGTTTATTTTCCTTAATTTGATATTTTCCAGGCAAAAGAAAGTGAATCAAACACACCCTTAGTTACGTTCATTAATCTCTCTATCCGCAAGCATGTCATAGCATTGTAATTAATAAATAATGATAATTTTCAAAACATGATTTTCTGACTTAAAATTGATGTACACAAGCCAAAGGTTCATTAAATAAAAAGTAAAAACCATGAAATAACTCATCATGCATCACGGTACTGGGGCAGAAATTCGATGGCTTTAGAGCACATAAGAGTAAAAAACGAAGAAAACCAATTTTTGTTACTGATTGACATGGAAACTTAATAACCAACATAAACAGCTGCATTTACAATATAACAGTCGTCATTCTTATCACCCATTTCTTCCACATGCACACCACTTGAGCATATTAGTCCACTATCCACAACCTCAACATTTGTTATTGCTCCACTGTGTTTTGTAAAAATGCTTGTGTCAATTATACAACCATAAAGAGAATATTATAACTCAAAATATGAGATACTTACTAAGGGAAAACTGATTTGACCTTCTCAATGTCCAAAAGATGCTGGAGAGGTCGAGGAACTCCCAGCTTAATCTGCAATTTCATCTGATCAAAGGAGACACCAGGTATAGACCCTGCACCCAAAAAAATAAATAAATAAAACTATAAATTCAAAAAAAAAATGTAAAGCAAAATTATTTCCCCACTTGAGGCAATAATTTAACTCAAGCAGCAGATAACAATGTACGGAAAGAATGATTAAAAAAAAGGTTAAAAAACAAACAGGCCACACGCAACACACAACAGTGTACATCAAACAAAGTTCTAATAATATAGAAATTCCTAAATTGGAAGGAAAAAGATATGACTTTTCAAGTACATATCAACTGATCTAGTTTACATCTTTCAGTGTTCTTCCACGTAAAACCTGAATCTTGGCCAAGAGTCACGACAACTCTACCAAATCAGTTGATGAAAAGTTAAAACAAATAAATCACTCACAACTAATTCTTTTATATGGGCAAAACAAGTTATAAACTTTCTGCCAAACGATAGTAGCTGGGTATTTAACAAGCATGCTTCTAAATCTCATTCACAGAATGAAAGTCCCAAGTTGAATATTTGGGAGAGGCAACATGAAATGCAGCATGTAATCGAAGAGCTCATTCCAATCTAATAGGAAAAGTATGTCAGCTAGTAGATGAAGATAATTGTAGTTAGTTCCTTGATTAGTGGATGGTTAGAATATTCTACAGTTATAATTAACAGCTTGATAGTCGGTTAGTTAGGTGTGTGAGTTAGTAAGACTGTTAGCTTGGAGTCAAAGCTGGATTAGCTGGCCTCTGTAATAGTATATAAAGCTATGTATCCCTTTGTGAATTAATTAATTGAAAAATTCATTTCATCGGAATCTTCACAGCTCTCTCTCTCTTCACCGAGTCTTACACGGTATCAGAGCGATACCGAGAGTGAAATCTCTCCTCTTCATCGATCTTCCTCTAGAAATCCTCAAGCACTAGCTCCTCTGCATCAATGGCGACTGAAGGTCATGAATCAGAAAGGCAGCATACGTCCACTGGAAATGGATCTCGTTCTATTCCACTTACAGAGGACTCATCTTCACCCTATTTTCTACATCACTCTGAAGGTCATGGATCCGTTGTGGTTACCCCTGAGCTCACAGCAAACAACTACGCCACATGGAGAAGATCGTTTCTGCTGGCTGTCACCATCAGGTATAAACAAGGCTCTCTCGATAAGTCGATCCCCAAACCAGCTGTCACGGATTCGAGCTATCTCCCATGGATTCGTTGCAATAACCTACTTGTTGCTTGGTTATTGAGGTCAATTTCTTAGCCAATTGCCTCCACTGTCTTCTATATGGATGATGCTAGCGAGATCTGGCATAGATTGGAGCAGCGTTTCTCGCAGCCTGATGACTCGAGGGTTTGCAATCTCCAACATCAACTTAGCACCATTTGCCAAGGTACTAAATCAGTTGACTCTTACTTCAGTGAACTTACTGGTGTTTGGGAAGAGTTGAGGGCTTTCAGGCCTCTACCGCATTGCAAATGTGGTGCGTGTAATAGCGAGTGTTTTCGAGAGTTTGTTGAGGCACAGCAGAAGGACCTGGTGTTCAAGTTCCTCAATGGCTTGAACGAGATGTATCAAGGATTGAGATCACAAATTGTCATGATGAAGCCATTTCCGAGTTTAGATCAAGTGTATAATCTGATTCTTAGAGAAGAGACACAGAGGAGCTACCTCACTCAGCAACAAAGTTTTGCTGAGCTATCATCAGCTATGGCAGTGAGAAAGGGGAAACCAGATGTCGTGTGTTCCCATTGTGGAAAGAGAGGTCACCCCAAAGAGAAGTGTTATCGCATCATTGGGTTCCCTCCTAGATTCAAATTCACTAAGGGGAAGAATGCTGTTGTGAATTCTGTCATTGAGGAACAAGGAGAAGAGGGAACCAACACCAAATCTTTCTCAGCTAGGATTCACCCAGCAACAAGTACAGAGATTGTTTGCCCTCCTCAATGCCTCGCCAGATACATCTACTTCAAGTGATAACAGCCTCATTCATGTGCCTGCTAACCAACCAACTGTTAACATGGCAGGTATACAATCTTATCCTCTAACCCTGTCAACACGCCTAGCTTCAGCCATCCCCTCCTGTGATTCTTGGATTTTGGATACTGGTGCCACGGATCACATAGCTTGTTCATTGAAATTCTTCACTTCATACACTACTCTTGCCCACTCCTATGTGATGTTACCTACTGGATCAAAGGTACAAGCAACTCACATTGGCATTGTTGCACTTAGCCCTACACTAACCCTGCAAAATGTGCTGCTGGTTCCATCATTCACCTTTAATCTCATCTCTATTAGTAAGCTCACTCATTCCACAGATATCACACTAATCTGCTATTCCAATTATTGTGTCATCCAGGCCCGGTCCTCTTGGATGAAGATTGGACTTGCTAAGGTCTTCAATGGGGCTATATTACCTACAGGGACCTCTCTCAACACCAAATAGCACCACAGACACCAAAGAAGCCACTGCCTGCCTCACTACTACCAAGGCCAATATTTGGCACCATAGATTAGGACATGTTTCATTCAATAAATTTCCTTTTTTGTCAAACATACCTTATCACGATATATGTCTCACTTGCCGAAAGGCAAGACAAAAACGTGCCCCCTTCCCTTTACACGTACAAAACTCTACATCTATTTTTGAGATTGTTCACATGGACATTTGGGGTCCTTACTCACAATGTGATCTATATGGAAACCACTATTTCCTCAGCATTGTAGATGACTTCTCTCGATGTACTTGGGTTTATTTGATGCAAACTAAATCAATGGTTTCTCAATTGTTATCTCAGTTCTATAATCTTGTTCTAAATCAATTCCACAAGAAAATTCAAATCATTAGATCAGATAATGGGCTGGAGTTCTTGCAGCCAACCTTTTACTCTTCATTGGGCATTATTCCTCAAAGATCCTGTCCCTATACCCCCCAACAGAATGGGGTGGTCGAAAGGAAACACCAATACCTCTTGAATATGGCTCGAGCTCTCCTTTTCCATGCCAAACTACCTATTAAATTTTGAGGCGATCTTTGTCCTCACGCTACATATCTCATTAACAGACAGCCCACCAAAGTACTACATGACAGAATCCCCTATCAAGTACTATTCAATAGGGAGCCTACCTACACACATCTAAAATCCTTTGGTTGTTTGTGTTTTGCAACAAATACCAATCCTCACAGAAAGAAGTTTGACCCTAGATCCAAGCTCTGTGTTTTCCTCGGATTTCCAATGGGCACCAAAGGGTACAAGCTATATGAATTACAGTCCCAAACCATATTCATTTCCAGAGATGTTACCTTCCATGAAGACATCTTTCCCTTCGCTGATCCATCCTTTATCTCTTCACCTCCTCTCTTCTACATCCCCACTCCTGATTACCCTTTACCATCTGTCCCCAGTGGGACCTCTGATCCTTCTCATTTTCAGCTTGCATCTCCACCTCCGGACCCTATCCACCATCACTCTCCAATCAGTACTAATTTCTCATCATCTTCTGGTTCTACCTCACATTCCCCATCTCCATCTCCTTCTCCTTCATACATTCCCATCCTTCACCTATACAACCAGCACCCCTCCGGCGCAGTACAAGGTCAACCCAACCCCCCAAATACCTCCAAGACTATCACACTTCCCTCTCGACTCACACTGCACATTCTAGCACAAATCACCCCGGTGGCTCTGTGCTCAATTACTCTCAACTCTCCCCTCCTTACAAACATTTTGTCCTAGCTCTTTCCTCCACACCTCCAGACCCCTCCACTTACCACCAAGCTATTACACATAGGCATTGGCGAGAGGCAATGAGATCTGAACTTACAACCTTGGAAGAGAATCACACTTGGGAGATAGTTCCTCTACCACCTAGGCAGTCCACTGTGGGATGCAAATGGATATATAAATCAAAGTTTCAAGCTGATGGGACCATTGAGAGGCACAAAGCTCGTCTCGTAGCCAAGGGTTACACTCAAAGAGAGGGCTTTGATTACAGAGAAACTTTCACCCGTGGCAAAGCACTCCACAGTCAGGGTTCTATTAGCCCTCACTGCTTGTCCACAACTGGTCCCTCTCCCAACTCGATGTGAATAACGCTTTCCTTAACGGAGATTTGTTGGAGAATGTTTATATGGATATTCCATTGGGTTACCAGCTTCAGGGGGAGAATTGGAGCAAGGAATCTGTTAACCCTGTTTCTTCTGTTAACCCTGTTTCTTCCACTCAGCCGAGATTAGTCTGCAAATTAAGAAAATCACTATATGGCCTCAAGCAGGCATCAAGGCAATGGAACCTGAAGTTTACAGAATGCATCCTAAGAGAATGCTTCGTTCAATCAAAATCAGATTACTCCTTGTTTGTTAAGGGCAAAGGAAGGGATTTTTTAGCTCTCTTGCTCTATGTAGATGACATCATCATTGCAGGATCAGAACCATCAACAATTGAAGATCTAAAGCAAAGGCTATATTCCTACTTCAAAATGAAGGACTTAGCGAACCTAAGGTATTTCTTAGGTCTAGAGATTGCAAGGACAGAAGCTGGAATATCTGTGTGCCAAAGGAAGTTCACTCTAGAACTGTTGGAGGAATATGGACAGCTCGGTACCAAGCTTTGCAAGACACCAATTGAGTTGAATCACAAGTTGACCAGTTCAGATGAGGAAGTTCTAGAGGACTCAACCTTTTAGAGACAGTTAATAGGAAAGTTGTTTTATTTGAACATAACAAGACCAGATATCAGTTACTCAGTAGGAGTATTATCCCAATTCATGGAAAAACCAAATAGAAAACATTTACAGGCAGCCTATAGGGTTCTAAAGTACCTCAAGAAGGCACCAGGACAAGGCATTTTCTTTCCAGCAAAATCAGAACTGGTGATGAAGGCTTATACAGACAGTGACTGGTGGGTGCCAAGAAAGTAGAAAATCCATTACTGGATTCTGTGTTTTCATAGGCGATTCCTTAGTGAGTTGGAAATCAAAGAAGCAGACTACCGTATCCAGAAGCTCAACAGAAGCTGAGTACAAAGCAATGGCCAGTACTACTGCTGAGGCGATTTGGATCAGCTACTTGCTTAAGGATTTGGGGATCAAGTTGCCAAGGCCTGTAGAGCTTTACTGTGATAATGTGTCTACTATGCATATTGCCAAAAACCCAGTATTCCACGAGAGGACTAAGCATATTGAAGTGGATTGCCACTATGTAAGGGAGAAGGTAATGGAAGGAAGCATAGAACTACAGCACATCACCAGTAAGGAGCAACTTGCAGATATCTTCACTAAAGCACTGGGCAGTGAACAGTATTACAGACTGCTTGGCAAGATGAACATAAGAAACCTATATGTGCATCTTGAGGGGGAGTGTCAGCTAGTAGATGAAGATAATTGTAGTTAGTTCCTTGATTAGTGGATGGTTAGAATATTCTACAGTTATAATTAACAACTTAATAGTCGGTTAGTTAGGTGTGTGAGTTAGTAAGACTGTTAGCTTGGAGTCAAAGCTGGATTAGCTGGCCTCTGTAATAGTATATAAAGCTATGTATCCCTTTGTGAATTAATTAATTGAAAAATTCATTTCATCAGAATCTTCACAGCTCTCTCTCTCTCTTCACCGAGTCTTACAAAGTAGATGGTCAGATTTCCAAAACCTTATTTGGTCATTTAAAATATAAAAAGAAATAAATAAAGGACGAACAAGATTCTTACCGTTTCATGTGCTCATCCCAGAAAATTTCAAATATGACATTCCAAAATGTTGAGTCAATTCTTTGACATGAATTCAACAAACATTAACCAAACAATTGCAACCTACAGCGACTTGACTTCAGCAGGAACTACACATGTACAATAATTACAAACTAGGAACCAAGGTCTAAAGTCTAAACAATTAAGAGCTTGTTTGACAAAAGTTTAGGTTTAAACACTTTCTTTTTTCAACTGAACTTTGTCAAACAAGCTCTTATTTTGGGGCTCATATTGATTACTTCAACACCAATTGCATGTACTGATACATTGCACGTGTTAGGCGTTAAACTTTGAATGTTGCGTTTGATGCACAACAGTGTTAGTTATAGTTAGACCAATTCTGTAAATTAGCATTTTGATTAAATTAAATAAAAGATAACTCATTTTTGTTATAATTTAATATCGCGGATATTTTTAGTGTGCATCTAAGTAGTAAGTACCTTCGTAAGCTCTGAGATTGTGTAGACTAAATGCCTATATTTAGAGGCACAGCATTAACATTTCATTCATAAACATCCTGTCCTTAAACCGGGTTTATACAGGTGGGCACCCTATTCTAGTTCGAAGACTTTAGTTATTTTACCACTTAGTGGTAGAAGGTTTATTTTAATTTTTAACCAGGTCTCCATATCTACTGGGGCTACAGCCTTCAAGAAGTATGACATATATTGAAAAGCTTTAGAGTGGAACACATAAGGATCAATTAGGAAGACCTTTAGCAAGTTTAGCAAGAGAACTAATCGAGCATTGATTCCAGTAGAATTCCTAATTCATATAAGGTATAGTTAGTATCCACTACGAGTGAGGTCTATATGGAACGACTAATACTTCGTTATGTTGACAGTAGATAGGAATCTGGTAGCAAATGCTCTCTCACACGAAATTCATCGCCTTGTTGAGATTGGCAAACAATGCTTGGGTATTTTCTATGAAGAGCAGTGACCTCAGTTTTGGAAGCTGCTGAATTCCATGACTACGTCAATAAGAAACTGTTAAAGAAAATGATAGCTTCAAGTGAGAAAACAATTAGAAGGGCAAAATAGTAAATTATGATCTAATTATCTGATTTTGGAGCATGCTGTATGTCACTTAGCCAACAAGTTAGGGGGTGTAATATCATATTTGACTGCCTCCATAATTTTATATATCCATGAGCATTTCGACTCTTCACCCTATAGTGGAAAGAATGGGTGCCAACAATTATATCAAGAGCCTTAAGATGGACTATGCACGTATAATGTTATAAGCGATCAGGTCCTGTAGTAGTTTTAAGAAAAATCATGGATGAGGTGACACAGTTGATATTTTGCGACGATGTTAGTATTTAGAGATTTGAACCAAACAAGGAAACCAGAAATGAACGGAACTTAATATTCTTTGAATTCTTATCTAAGGAAATTGAATATCTCCAGGATTTATTCCACCACCACATGAAGGGTCATAGCTAGCTGATTTTTCCACCAAGCAATGTCTAAAAGGCCAGAACTTGGTATTCACGAAGTTTTCTCTCATGCAGTGAACCGTCAGCCTCGAGGCTCTTTAAGGCGTAAGCACAAGAACAAACGAAACTCCAGTACAAAATGTATAAAAGTGGCCATATTCCCTTTTTTTCAATTGAGTGAATCAACTTTAAGATAATTAACTAGTAGTTCAATGAATTTGTGTAAAATTATTGGTTATTACATATTCCATTAGCTTTATAACAAGTAAATTTTGAACTTGTTTTCGATTATTATTTGGTTAAAGTAAAAGAGTTATTTGAAGCTTCAAATAAGTAAAAAGAATGATGAAAAACTTGAAAAGAAATTAGGGGGATACTAAAACTACTCCTAGATTTTTTTGAGAACAAACCCTGGTGTAAATAGTAAATTGGCCATCTGTGTTCTTGTTTTGAGAGGAAGAGGTGACAAGTGTTAATTTTTATATTGGTATTGATGGGCTGAACGCTCAGCTTTCAATTTCTGTTGAGAAAACTTGAAAAGATGACAAAAAAGGCAATATTTAACTAACATGCAAAAGTTCTTGAGGTATAAGCCTCAGAGACTGAGGCATACATTTTTTAGAAAATAGCACTAAACTAATGCCTCAAGGCGCTACCTCCACCTTGCCTTTTCAAACAGTGATACAAAGTAATTCTAGAATTACAAGAAAAACTTTGAAAACCTTTTTGAGAGAAAATGCCTATTTCCATATTATTAGTTCTCGGTTAGCTCAGCTTTTCTTTAAGGTTAGGTGTCCACTCATGTGTTGTGACTACACTTTTGGAGTCATACCGAAGAAGGCTTAGTCATTGAAAGCTTGAAGGAGGTCAGCAGTATGCGGTCAACAAATCCGAAGGTGAAGTGCAAACACGGGAAAGTACTTTTGCAATCTTCAGAGTTCGTGTTCTTACTTATTTTTAATAGAATCAATTATTTAGACATATCCTGTTATGTTTTCCATGAGTTAATAAAGTTTTTCTTATTCAAGCACATAAATCAAACACTGAGATAGTCTTTTTCAGGAGGCACATTTTCCATCTAACATAATAAATAATGCTGATGTCTAACAAAATAAAATTTCATTAACAATGAGAATAAATTTGAACACTATCCAACATACCCGAGTTTTATACCAAAAGTTACACACGGAAAAGAGAACTAATGATGGCCTAAAAAACATAATATATCCATAAATAGGAAATACCTCTCCTGAAAGCGGGTATGGAATTAGAAGAGATGGCATCTCTACAAGCCCGCGTTGCAGCTGAGGTAATATCCTGCCTGTTTTTCCATCAATATTTTCACATCGAATTTCTTGAAACTTTTCCAGCCCACATGTGGACGTGCGTACCAGTCCAGTGCATGTGTGATTCAGTGATTGTGTGTGTATGAGAGAGAGAGAGAGAGAGAGAGAGGGAGAAGCGTTATTTACCCATGCTGATCATAGCCAACGCCCATTTCAACAAATAGGAGCTTCATTGAAGAATTTGGGACGGGGTCAACATTTTTTACCGAACTTTGGGCACTAGCCATTGCCGCCGTCGTAACTGTGCGAGAGGAACGAATTGGAGGGAGCCAAGAGATGGGTTTGATTGAAGCTCTGATTTTGTGAAGTGAAAATGGAATAACTGCACGATTTATGGAGCCGAAATTTGTTGACGAAGAGGCAACTCTAGAATTAGAAACTGCGGACATCACTCCTGGTACCCCCGATTTCCCCACATCCGATCAAGATATATGAACGGGTCGGATCTGTTATATTGGATCCTAAACGGCTTGAACAATCATTTCGGTGAACTAGTATCAAAACTAAGGAACTCCAAATATCTATTTTATAACAATTCTAATCCTTTTTTGGTTCACTCCCAATCTTTTTTTTTTTTTTTAGTTTTTTGGTTCACCGGAAGCCCTCGTTAATAGATTCCATTCATTTTGACCGTTAAGTTGGCTTTTGTCCTTTTGTGCATTAAATTTTTTGGGATTCATTTCTGAAAGTAGCCCAATGGAATTAATTTTATCTTTAAATGTGTACAAATTAATCCTAAATCTTTCTAAAATTTATAATTTTAATTTTAATTTTCCAAAAATTGGCCCCAATGGTCCAAAAAAATGGTTATTGCAAAATTTGGTCCAAAACAAAAAATGTGGTGTGATTGGCCCAAAAAAATGTGTGCACATTTAATTCAAATAGATCGAATCCTTCCAATCTTGTAGTTAATTCCTTCAATTTTTGCTATTTTATTTATTTGATTCATAATTAATATGAGAAAGACAAAATTGGCGATTTACTTTTTGGAAATCCCATTAATATCAATTTAATTTTTCAACACCCAAATATAGCATATGTTTCAAGATGCAACGCTTTTAATGCCCTTCGCCTACTGTTCCTAATTTGGCTTGGACTGTGCAGAGAGTTAATGCTGTGATGTGATGGTTGTTGGAAACTTGACCGCATTTTCAAAAAAGTTCTATATTCTATATCATAGAATATAGAATTAGTCATTGTTCATCTTCGCCGACTATTGTTGGTCATTCATAGTCTTCATCAAACATCATCATCTCCGGTCAAACGTCATCATCTTCGACCAAACTCCAACCAAGCTTCACCATCTTCAACCAAATCAAAACCCAAATATAGAATATGTTTCAAGATGTAATGTTGTTAATGCCCTCCGTCTACTGTTCCTAATTTGACTCTGTTCCTAATTTGACTTGGATTGTGTAAAGAATTAACACTGTGATGTGATGGTTGTTGGAAACTTGGCCGTATTTTTAGAAAATTTCTATATTCTATATTATAAAATAAAGAATTAGCCACTGTTCATCTTCTCCAGCGAGTAGTTTATTCTTTTCAGCGATTGTTGGTCATTCATCATCTTTATCATCTCCAGTCAAACGTCATCATCTCTGATCAAACTCCAACCAAGCTTTACCATCTTTGATCAAATCAAATAAAAACTAGATCAACTAAAAGATTGGGTGGAAAAAATTTCAGATCTATTAAATTAAAACTGCTCCTTCTTGTTCTCCCATGCCAGAAATAATGGTGGAAATGATAGTTAATACATATATGAGTAAATGGAGATGTGAAATGCTTTTATGAAATCAGAATGGAGCTTCCCATGGCATTTGAGGGTATGGTTGAAGGTGGGGATGGGTAGAGTGGTTTTTGGGGGGCCATGATGTTAGAGATGAGGATGTTTTGGTCCGTCTAATTTTGAAATATATGTTATTTGTGTCTTTTACAAAAGCAACTTGCCTCCAATTTCTTTTCAAATATAAAGTATACCATTTTTGCATTTTTTCTTAATTTTACCAAATTAATTTGATACTAGTTAAATAGTTTTTATAATTTTCAATACAGTAGCAATTGTTCACATTAATATCATAACTTTTCAAAAAATTTTTAGCATTACAGACATGTTCACTTTGATTTTAACTAATAGTTAATAATAAATGTAATTATTATGCCTACATAAAATTTTTACTGGAATATATCAGTATAAAAATATACAGAATATAAAGAAATAATAAAATAAAATACAATTCCATCAAAATAATAATAATAATAATAATAATAATAAATTCAAAACTTCCACTCCTATAACCCACAACCCTCCCACAGGAACCCCATTCCACACCCAATAAATCGACCAGTCGACAGTAAGAAAATCAGGATGAAGCCACCCTGGTCACTTATTTGTTGCGTGGGTGTCATGATTCATGACCCACCACTAAAAAAAAGTCAACCAAGGGCTTCCCCACTGGTTTTCTCACCGGTGGCGAGGTTTCAGGTTGTCGACGAGAAAATTAGGGAGGAAACACCCGATTGATTTATTAGGGGTGGGTGGGGTGGCGTTCCTTTGGGGGGTAGTTTGCGGTGGGGTTTTTTAATTTTTGAATTTTATTTCATTTTACTTTTGACAGAATTGTATTTTATTTTATTATTTCTTTACAGTCGGTATATTCCTATTAAAATTTTATGTATGTACAATAATTAGATTTATTATAAAGTCTTAGTTAAAATCAAAATGTATCAATTACATTTATTACATTTATTTTTGGACAAATTGTGCCACATTTTTTGTAGTGGACCAAAATCGCAATAATTATATTTTTTGGGGGCCATTTGAGCCAATTTTCCAAAAATTAAAGTTAAAATTATAAACTTTAGTAAGATTTAGAAATAATTTGCACATATTTAAAGTTAAAATTGACTCAATTGGATTATTTCAAAAAAAGACCACAAATTTTCAATGCACAAAGGAGAAAAAGCCAATTTAATTGCCGAAATGGAAGGAATATGTTAACAGGGCCCTCCCGTGAAACAAAAAGGAAAGATTGGAGTCCCAACATGACAAAAAAACAATGGGATTGGAATTGTTGCAAAATAGATACTTTATGGTACTTTAGTCCTTTCTAATTGACCATCTATTTGTAGCCGATAGGTGGGGCTAAACTTCAATTTGGTACCCATAGTTTCCTGTAGGCTCTTCTAGAAATTTGACATAAATCTCGTATTCCTGTCGAATACAATAGAGATTGGCACCCTGTGTAGTCTTACTTTCTCTTTCATATATATATGAGCGAACTGGTCCAGACTAAAGTTTGATGTGTAGTTAATTAACTTATATTTTGTGTTTTTCCCCTGTGTTTCAACGTTTTTGTGTTTATTGTAATAAAAAATCATCGTATATTTACTCATGTGATTCAATAATATAAAATATATATATTGGAATAAAAAGATAAGAAATAACAAAATAGGATATATATACATATATATACACACACACACATATTTTGTATGAGTATTTATATGATGTATATTTAACATTTTAGGACAACACAAAAAAATTGGAAACTCGAATTCGTTGATGCATTGCGGCATTTTGGCCATAGCTTGAGCTCTAACTATTGAAATGACGTAACACAAAAATGCTTGGAAATTTAACTCAATTCTCTACAAATGTTATCTCTAGCTCTAAAGTCGAATTCTGTGGGAAAATGGATGAAAAATGGATTTAAATACAGCATATTCTGCAACTAAGGCATCCAATGCCACCTTTAGTTGTAAAAGTCATAGTTTCGCCTACAAAGATCCAATTTAGTTCATTCAAGATGCATTTAAGAGAAAACAATAATATATTTTAGCTTGGTGGAGGACCCAAATGCATATTTGGTGGAAAATTGGTCAAAAGGTATGTGAAAGTGGAGTGAAAGTGGATTTAGTGCTTAGGAAATGCAATAGTGAAGATGCTTTTCATACCTATGAAAGGGCAAGGCCATTAGCTTTTTCAACACATCTTTCTCACTACAGAATACTCTCAACAACTTCATTTCCTATCTGGTGTAATTTATACTATTAGTTAGACTTTTTGGAGGAGTTAAATAGCTTGGCAAAAGAAGCTATTGAAGAACCACATTGGTGATCATTGTTGAAAGCTTGTCTTCCACTCTTAAGCATTTCTCTTCTCATCTTTATGTTGTTTACTTTATTTTTCACTATGTCTAGCTAATTTTCTTTTGATTGGGGAGTTATCTTGAAACTCTAGGCATGGATAGTTGATTTTGAAGTAAAAGTTCATTTTGTTTATCAAACTTAATTGTGCCTACATTTCATTGATTTACTTCCATATCATCATTTCTTTGCTACTTAGATGGCTTAATAAGTAATGAAGAGCCTACTAGATGTCGTGTTTTTACACCTTTTTATATATATTTTTATACATTAAACTAATTATATCCACATATCTCGTGGGACATACCTATACTACACAAATCTCCATCATTCAACTCCACTCATTTTCTCTTCTATTTTACATTAAAACTTATGAATACTCATAAATACACATAAACTAATACCCATAAAGTTTGAGTGATGAATATTACGTTTGGAGTCTTAATACGCAATCGCCAAATTTTCTAAATAACTAATAACAAATGCAATTTAATGTTTGTATGTGAAATATGATAGATTCAATGAACTAAGCTTATGCCTCCTGTTAGGGAACCTTTTTTAAAGATTTTTTCCATTTTTTTCAACTTTTTTATACATTCTTTCTTTTTCCTAAATCAATCACATCCACATATCTCACCACATCCACAAATCTCCACCACTCAACTCCACTCATTATCTCTCCTTTTTTTACATTAAAAACCATTAAAATTCACTATAAATGGTTCCCTACCATGGGCTATAAGTTTGTTGCCTAGAATAATCCATTATTAAAATTCCATCGTTCATTAATCAAATCTAGAGAGCTTATTCTAGCTATTTATTGGATAGAGATTCGGTGAAAAACTTGTTTTATCCAATGACTAAATATGAACAATTACCAATTAGTCTAGCTTTTGTGCTTTTCGAGGGTTATTACAATCAAGTTTTATAAATGAAATGACTTTGTTTATAAATTATTATCTATTATCTAGAGTGGATACTAATTCCTTAATCATCTTTTATTCATCTTTGTATTTCATTTTGTATGCTTCATCAAACAAAACAAACTCTCCCTCCCCCTCCCCCCGAAAAAACAATCTATTTTAAGAAACTAAATAGACAATCTCAATCCATATGAAAGAATGACCCTTACTTGTCATCATACATTACAATGACAAAATATTTATAAGTATAGCAAGTTTGGATTTAATCTTGATCCACGTAACCATATATGAAAAGTTCACAGTGAAGTTCATTCTCACTGATAGGGAGTAAGCTGATTTCGTCAAACGGTCGACTATTACCCAAATGGCGTGATGACTTTTCATCAATTTTGGGAGTCCAGTGATGAAATCATTTGCTATGTGCTCCCACTTCCATTTCAGAATTTCAAGTAGGTTCACTAACCCTGACGGAATCTGGTGTTCGGCTTTAAGCCGCTAACAAGTCATACATTTCTCAATAAATAAGCCTATAGACCTCTTCATATTCCCCCACCAGCATACTTTTCATAGATCTTGATACATCTCTGTACATCTGGGATGCACGGTATAAGGTGAAGAATGAGCTTCTTTAAGGATCTCCTTTATCAATTATTTATCTTTCAGTACCCACACTCTCCTTTTAAACAAGAGAATGCGATCTTTCGATATGTCAAAGTCCTTTATATCGCATGTGAATACCAGGTCCATGATCTTAAACAAGAACTTATCACTTTTCTTAGCTTTTTTAATTTGGCCCACTAGCGTAGGTTGCATTACAAATGTGGCTATGATTGCAGTGGTGCGATGCGGGGGAGTCAAGACTTCAATCATCACAATGGTGAAATCCTTAATCAATTGCTCTTGGTTAGTCAATAAAGCAGCCATCTAATCCTTCATTTTTCTTCTCGGTGCGTTAGCCACGACGTTAGCTTTACCCGAGTGGTAATGGATCCTGCAGTTGTAGTCTTTAAACTAACTCCAACCACCTTCTCTGTCTCATGTTCAATTCTTTGTGCATGAAGAAATACTTAAGACTCTTATGGTTTGTATATGCCTTGCACTTCTTGAACTTAGCAAATAATTTTTCCTTACGAAGCGTCTTTAGTGCGTTGTACGGAGATGCTCCTCATGCTGTTTTTTATCACTCAAGTAAACCAGTATATCATCAATTAAGACTATAACGAACCAGTCGAGGTATGGATGGAAAATGCGGCTTATTAAGTCCAAGAAGATAGCAGGTGCATTAGTCAACCCAAAAGGAATTGCAGTGAACTCATAATGGCTATATCAAGCCCTGAATGCAGTCTTAGGTATATCACTATACTTGATCTTTAGCTGGTGATAGCCCGAACTCAGATATATCTTCAAGAAAACACTAGCACCTCTTAACTGATCAAATAAATTTTCTATCCTTGACAAGAGGTCCTTGTTCTTTATTGTGAGGCCGTTTAATTCTCTATAATCAATGCACATACTCATTGATTCATTTTTCTTCTTCACAAAGAGCACTGGAGCTCCCAGGGTGACACACTGGCTCGGATTAATCCATTGTCCAGCAATTATTGCGATAGCACTTTCAGTTCTTTGAGTTCCTTCCTCACCATTCTATACAACGCATTGGATACAAGATGCACATCCTCATTGACCCATCTTTCTTCTTCAAAAAGAGCACTGGAGCTTCCCAGGGTGATATGCTAGCTCGAATTAATCACTTGTCCAGCAATTATTGCAATAGCACTTTTAGTTCTTGGAGTTCCATCCACACCATTCTACACGGTGCATTGGATGCCAGTGCTGCTCCAGGTACCAAGTCAATAGCGAACTCCAAATGTCTGTTCAGAGGAATTCTAGCAGATCTTCTAGAAAAAAGTCCACAAGTGCCGTATGATAGACACGTCCATCGAAGTTAGCTTAGTCAACAGTGAACTGACCAGGCTCATAGGGGTACCAATGGCAATTACCTTTCTTCAACTTCCTTTCCGCCTTCATTACTGATATGATTTGAGGTAAAGTTCGGGCCATCATCCCAAACAATGAGAATTCATCCTTTCCAAACCTCTGGAAAAGTACCCCTCTCTCACGATACTTAATAGTAGCATGGTTAGTACTAAGCCACTCCATTCCCAAAATAATATCAAAATCTGTCATATCTATCACATATAGGCCAGCCTCTAAATTCCTTCCCTTAATTTCAAACTTAACAGCTCTAGATTTTTTATCAACGCTAACAGTTCCTCTTGAGGGAATGCCAACTTCGAATGCCTCTTTCACATTTTCACATAGATTTCCAACCTCAACACGGAAACTAAGAGATATGAAAGAATTCATAGTGCCAGAATCAATCAGTATAAGAGCAAATATATTGAAGGTGATAATATACCTGTGATCATGCATCGATCCTGCTGCACCTCTTTTTTGTGTGAACGTGAAAACCCATGCCTTTCATTTCTTATCAACTTCCTTTTTCTTTCAATTCGGGCAATCCCCAGCAAAATGACCAGCCTGCTTGCAACGATAGCATACTCCCTTACCAAATAGGTATTCCTTGCTGTGGTGTTTCACACACGTCTGACACAACGACTTGTTACTAGTCATGTCAGCGACTGTCTTCCTTTTTATATTTCCCTAACTTTGTTTTCTTCTTCTGTTTTGAAACTTACCCTTGCCTTTGTCATGACCATGCCACTTCCATTTCCCCGACGATTCTCTTGTCTTCGAGACGGTTTCATCCAGTTTCAACTGCGCAGATATGAGATGCCTCTGTTTTAGGATCTGAGTGGAGGAAGTGAATCCATGGACAACTAACATCCTTGTTATTTCTAGGCGAAGCTCCTTTTCAAACCTCCTGGATTTCTTGGCGTTAGTATCAACCACGTGAGGCACCCAACAGGACATCTAATGTAACGCCCTGCCTAGTACTATGTGTTGTACCATACAAGTGACAATACTAGGGGAATTACGCATACATAAATTTCAAAACCGCAAGCTCATTTTCCAAATATAGCTATTCACATCATAAGGACGGGCTTTGGGTAACTTGTAACTTTAAAATACAGAAATGTAGTTTCAATACAAAACATGTTTTACAAAACATATTTCACAGGATCTTCTGGTTTTTTCCTCTCCCGCACACACCGGCGCAAATCATGCTCGAGAAGATTCCCCGCCACCTCCCGACTACCTCTTATTCCCTGCACCATCTAGACACGCAGACGAACAGAAAATGAGTCATAAAGACCCAATAGGAATAGATGCAAGTGCTAATGCCTATCACATTCTCAAATAGGGCCTCGTTGTGAATCATGTGTTTACATTGGTGCCATCGTATAACATTTGGTCGGGCCTATTATCATAGTTGGGGTTTAGATCCCCCATTAGACCAACACATTATAATTGGGGCTTAGATCCCCTATATTGGGCATTCGAAACTTTCATATAAGTGTAAACACATGATAGGCAACCGTTCAATCACACACCGCGTGTTATAAATATGCAAACATTGACTTATAAGCCTTAATTCCAAATAAAGGTCAAATCATATGATATTGGCATCATAATACACAACCTCACTTATATCATATCATGATGTTAAGGAACACACACTCAACATCACATATAGCATGTTAGGATGTTAGGGAATACACAACATATCATAAACTTACTTTACATATCTACAAGTACTCGATGAGAAAAACCTATATGTCTTTTATACATCTCACACCCAAGGCTCACTTATGCATAGTTTTACCTTCCACATAGTAATTGCATCCATAACCTACCTTAAATTAGAAGAACCAAGATAAGGGATGTATTGATAGCTCCTTTAATAACTCTTTCTTTTCCTTTTCTTTTCCCCTTCTTCCCTTAGTAATCAAACTACAGTTGTAAATAATGTTACAAGTTGATATTCAATTCACAAACACTTGGAAATCCCTCAAGAGTGGTTGAGGAAAGTATTTGGGGTTTTTGGGGTTGGTCGGATCTAGTTTTGTTAATATATACATGTCTAAAAGGTTAAAAACTTATCCAAGAGGTTTTTGTCAAGTTAAAATTACGGCCGTATCACTTAAATTTACAACCGTAATTCATAAGTTTATGGCTGTAACAATACTCTTTAGGCCGTACGAAAGTCTCTGAAAATCTTTCATCTTTCCTTTCTTGATCTTACGGCCTTAACAGAAAACTTACAATCGTGACATAGGAACTTACGGCCGTATAACTTAAATTTACAACCGTAACAATGTTTGTGCAACTTTTCCACCCTTTCCTCACTTTAAGGTTTATGGCTATATGAATATGTTTTACGGCTGTAACCATACTCTTACGACCGTATCCATATAATGTACGTCCGTATAAAACTCTTTGAAAAATTGGATCCTCTTCTTAACTCTTTACGGCTGTACCTAATAATATTACGGCCGTAACCATACTTTTTACGGCTGTACACCTAAAAATTACTGCCGTAAATCCCATTCTGCTAAATTCTTTACTTTACATCCTAGCTTTGGAAGCCTTACCGAAGCCAAACACATCACATACCATTGTAAACGGATCATAAACATGCCAATCACATAAAAGTCATTTTAAAGTTTATTCATATTATCATAAATCTCATATGAAATCGGACGGGTATTACATCTGAACTTTCTTTCGTACTCAATAAGTGACAGATTTCCCTGCTTCAGGTTGATCAACTCCGTTTTGTTCCTGTCGCGGTGATCCTGGGGATAGTATCTCTCATGCACCGCTTCCTTAAATTGTGCCAAAGTGATAGTCCGTAGTTGTACCGTGGACAATGTGCAATGGTAGGATTCGACCAATGATCATCATCCTCGGTCATCACAAATTCAGCACATGAGATCTTATGGGCATCCCCGAGGGCCATGTGTTTCAAGATATGTTCCTAACCTCGTAGCCACTCCTCGAATGATTGGGGTTTAGTTATTCCATCAAAGGATGGGGCTTTGTAATAGAGGAATTCCCCAATGATTTGGCTCATACTGCCGGCATTACGCATTAGTTTTGTTGGTTTCGATTATTTTGTTGCTGGTTTTGATTGTTGTTGTATTGTTGGTTGAGTTCTTGCACAACCCCGCAGAAGTTCAGCTTGGGTGTTGATACGTGCCATTTTCTTAGTCAACCAAAATAAAAGTTGATTTAACATTTGTCCAATTATGAAAGGCCAATTAAGTGTTGTTTTTAATCATTTCAATTTAAATTCGAGGGCTAAGTAAAATAATTCCTAAATGTTGGCATAGCATAGTGGGAGAGGGCATCCATCTCTTGTATTATTTTAAACTTTTCAATCAATTTCCTTTTTTCCTATGAGTCTACAAAAAAGTAAACCTCGCTCGATATCACACTGTAATGTCCCGATTTTGCGAAAATCGAAGTGTTACTAAAATTACTATGACTTGGGTAAAAGTGGGAAATTAGATGATAATTTTCTTTTAAATAAACAATTTCAAATAATAACAATAATATTGATTTTTAAATAGCCATGTACCAAATTGGCACCACATTCAATAGTAGAGTTATCGAAATTCATCCAGTAGATAAATCACTTGAAATTGCTAGAGTGAATGCAGAAATTAAATTTAACAGTACGCTGTTAATTAAGCGGTTCAATAAATGACAAGTTTGAAATAAATATGAAGGAAATTCAAGTGGGTGATGGTGCCCCGCTTGATGCCACATCACCGAGCTCCTGAATCTAAAAGGAAAATTTTTAACCGTAGGGGTGGCACAACAAAACTTATAACCACATCACATACCAAACACATGAATTATAACTATAGGCATTCAGGACTAGAGAAAAAGTCGAGTGTTGAAAACTCTAGTCCAATGTGGGGAAAGGTTACTTTGACCCTCTGAATGGCCCTTAACACCATCCCGGAGAAAATGGTACTTAACACCATCACATGCATGTCAACTAACAAGTACACCACAAGTATAATCACACATTAAGGGACATGACATGGCTTAAAAGTAAACAAGTTGCTTAAAATAAAACCCCACCTGAAAACGCGAAGTTCTCATAGAAATCCTTGAATTTAGGTTAGATGTGATGCTGGCGCCTCTACGGACTCGTAATGTCGTCTAGCATAACAATTTAGAGATAAACTTAGTATTTTAACCTTAAACTTGAACTTTAATAATTTATTCAAGTCTTAAAGCACTGAATTAAAAGTTTTTGGGCCAAAGTGATAGGTTTAAAAATTTCTTTGGGCTTAATTGAGAGGAAATATGGATTTGAGAGTTGAAATTGAAGTTTCAGGAACTTTAAGGACTAATTTAAAACTCAATCAGATCTTAGGGTCTAAGATTGAACATTGAACTTTTTAAACTTAATTTTGACTTGATTGAAAGAAATCAGCAATTTGGGGACTTATTTAAAGTTAAATTAGAAAACGAGGACCTCGAATACAAAACCCGTAAGTCCAATTAGACTCGATTGAGATAATTAAATGATTTTGAGGACCAACTTTAAAGAATTAAAAATAGAGGTTCAGCTTAAGTAGGAACCAAAACTCAAGGGACTTGAACTTAAATTTCCCCAATTGAAAAGTAAAAATTGAGGATTATCATCCTCAGTTCCATTGAGCTAGTTTAATTAAACCAGATGTGGAGAAAATGGCGTGCATTCGTGTGTGAGGGAGAAGATGGTTCCTGTGGTGCCACTGCAAGAAGAACGAATCGCTAGTGGCAGTGACTGTTCCAGAGAGCTAATCGACTACGGATGGCGAGAACCAGAGAGCTAATCGATTACGGATGGCGAGAAGGAAGAGAACTAAGCAGTTTATGGCCAAAAATTGGGTAAAGAATCTTACAACCATGGCGACAAAATAGAGTTTTTTCGGCTGGAAATCATCAATTCAACTCAAGCTTTGGGTTCTACTAATCTCAACTACCAATTGGGAGTAAAAAATACACGAAAACAAGAATTGGAGTCGACTCATTATGGCCGAGCTTTATAGCGTGAATATGAAATTCTCGTCCCTCTCTCTTTTTTTATTTATTTTCATGCATAAATAGAGGCTAATATGGTGGATTGAAAATTCACGCTAAAAAATTTTTGTGTTTAAGGGATTGATCGAATGACTTTTACAGTTACCATGTTTGGACATGAATGTTGTGAAGCGTGTATGTGCATTTTCAGATAGTGAATTCATGGCATGAAAATAAGTAGAATAAAAAATGCAATAGAATAATATATATAGGACGATGCAAACAGTACAAAAGAACTTGATTACTTGGTTGCTTGCTTTTGTGAAAGAGAGTGAAAGGGATTGCGTGTGTGGTGCTATGGTTTCTTGAGAGAATTTGCAGATGGATTGTGTAAATGTAGGGCTTGAGATATTTTTTTTTTTTTGAGTACAGGATTTTATATGGTTTTTGCAATGCGTTTTGAGGGCCTATCCAGCATCCGTTTTGAAATTCGAGACCAGATCTAGGTCTAGCACGGAGGTTCGGAGCTCCAGCAATTCAAAAAATTTTCCACTGACACCGGTGGCAGCCGGTCAAAGTTTTTGGCCATATTTTGGCCAAAAAATGGCCAAAAACTTTGACCGATCGCCACCGGTGTCGCCAAAATTTTCGGTGCTTGCGCTCCCTATCACCGTGCTAAACCTAGATTTGGCCTCGTATTTCAAAATGGATACCAGATGGGCCCTCAAAATGCATTGATGGTTCCATATGTGTGGAACCATCGATGGTGCTTGAACATCTTTGTTTTGCAACATGAGAATGAACGAAACTATACAGCAGAGAGTTTTGTCATGGCATTGAGTAGGGTTGATAGGCCCAATCTAATTAGAATGTGCTTAAGCAAAAATTTAGTTAATGTCGGATAATTTGGGCTATTAAGGATTAAAATGGACATTTGATTCAATAATTGAACTTCAAGCCCAATGGACAACTTTTATAGGCCTTTAATAAAATTTGGCCTGATTAAATTATTAAATAAAATATTTCCTTTTAATGTGCCAAAAGAGCGCTAAACGTAAATTCTTAAATCTAAACAGAACGACCGTAATGATATCGTATAATTTTGTAAATATTAAAAAATGAGCATAGTAGTTAGATACAGTATTATACTGTGAATGCATAGTACTATACTACTATGAGCCTGTATGCCTGTGTACTAACATACTGCAGCAATGTATTAGCATACTGTTAAACATAATGGTTTTTGATTAGTTGAGACGTCAATGTGATTTGAAAGATACTTGGTTGATCGTTGACAAATGCTTATGGGCTATTTAAAGTAAAGATTAATACTCTTGTATGCTTTATGTTTACGGTAAGTTTTAAACTTGAAAACGAACCCATTTGTGCAATTAAAACATGAAAACGAATACGAAACGATCTTCCCTTTACTTGTTAGATGTTAATGATCATGTTATAAGTTGCATGTCAGAGTCCGTTGATCTCAACCTACTTACAACCCTCACAGCCTCACGTCACTCAAAATTTAGAGACGTTTATTATTTTATTTGGGATAGGGATGGGATTGATGGTGGTGGCATGAGATTCCTTCTTCTCCAGCATGAGTGACACTCTTTCCCTTTATCGCTGCTGATTTTCACTACACTCCCACATCTAACTGAGCCTCTACCATGGAGACGCAGTTATTCTGGCATTCTAGTGTGTATTCCCAGTGGGATCCGATCTTGGCTTTAGCGGTGGTGTTTGATATCCCTTGTTGTTAGTTGGGTTGGTGAAGTAACTGTGAAGCACATGAAAAGACGTTCCCAATTATTTCAACCTTCAACTTTGCTAGAATGTTACATCCCTATGGAGAGGAATAACTTGCTATATTTAAGTTCATTATGCAAAATACATGTATATATCCCAAGTCAACGTTGCCTAAACACCCTAAAATCAATAACATGAGGAAAAAGAGGTGAGAAGTCCCTGTTTTGGTACTCCCTTTAATTTTTTATCAGTGACAGATACCATATCGTTCTATTTTTTGCTGAACTCGAATGTCCTTTGACATTTTCTACAGTACCACACTATTGGTCCGACTGTAAGCACAGACTGAACCAAGCATTTGTTGAGGCACAAATTTACCTATGAGCATTTTGTATTCTTCCCCATCTATTTCGATTCGAATTGGACTGATTTAAAAGTGTGCTTGTGATACATATATGCATAGTTATCATTTTTTAAATAAGAGTATTCATGCATTTATGAATCATCACAACTGAGGCTCTATAATTGTACACAAGATTTACTACTTAAGTATCAACTTTAGTGGCTGTTAGGGGTTGATTAGCAGTAGCAGGTGTAATGAAAATGTAAATTTGTATTTATAGCTAAGCTCGAGCTGGTCCCTGATTATAGAGGATTTCTTGCCCTTCAAATGGCCACTAAGTGTTCTATTTATAGTGCAAAATGTGGTAGGTGGTGGTAGATCATCATTGAGGCAGCTGGACTAGCTTCAGAATAGGTGTGATGATTGCCTCTGCTGTACTTGCCCAGCTTTCTGCATTTATGGTGATGACCTCGGAACTTGTGTACAGCCCACCTGCATTTATTGTGAGGATGTCCTCTCAGTCACAGATGGTGTCAGTGTCTGATGACACGTGGATTGTCATTGCTTTCGGTTATTGTAGCGGTCGGGGCTCGTCGCTCCGACCAACCTGGGTACCTGTGACATTGAAGTCGCTCCCGTTGTTCGGCCGACCTAGGCATGGTATCTGAGCTGACCTGGGCTCAGCCCCCCTGCAACCGCCAGCGTCTAGCTGATATGGGACCCTAGACACGTCAGTAATGGGGTCCACACCATGGGGGGACCCAGGCTGGGCTCGTGCCATATCACCAGGGTGCCAACAAATATAAGATACTCTAATGTATTTGCTATTTTAAATGAACTTTCGTATCTTAATTAATTGTTATTGTTATTATTATTATTATTATTATTATTATTATTATTATTATTATTATTATTATTATTATTATTATTATTATACATTTTTTTAAAGAAAGAACCAACGTTCCGAATTCTCAGAAGTTGGAGCGTTACATCATGGCAACCTCAAGTTGCACTGACAACAGTGTGTCACGTTGACAAGCGCTGACGGATGTTGGTATGGGCCAAATAGCAACGAACAACCATCTCTTCTCATTCTCTCATCACAATTAGGTTTGGGGGATGAGATTATAGGCAAATCAGAGTTTACTAGAATATTTGTGTCGTAAGTCCCTGACACTTTTAAGTTATTTTATGTTAGTCCAATTTTATTGTTCTAGTTTATTTAAAATCAAATTTTTTCATACTCAGTCAATTCAAACCCTCAATGATAGGGAGAATCTGATTCGACCCTTAGAATATTATTTTTGCTTAATCAGGTCCTGAATTTTCTAAGTTAATCAATTTAGACCCAAACTTTATGCGTTTTCAAAACAATCCCTGAAATTTCTATTTTGTCAAATCAGTCCTTAACTTGTGCATAATGTAGAAGTTAGTCCCCGATTTCCTTATTTTCGCAAAATCAGTCCTTTGTTGCTTTTATTCCACAATTTAGTCCTTAAAGATTTAGAAAACTATCTCACTTTACCCCAACTTTCACACATTGACACTTTAAACCCTAATTTCACTTATTTCTTTCCCTTTTAGAGTTTATTATTCAAAAGTCTAAATAGATTTTATTTTAATTATTTTAAAGTTCAAACTTGAGATTTAGGTAGATCCCTAACTATAAATTATTTCCAAATGCACGTAAATAATTAGTTTGGGTCATATGTTTTCATGTATGTTTGTGTGCATGAGATTAGTTGCCTTATTGAGCGTGAAATATGAAATTTACTTGCTTTATTTAGCATGAGATATAGATTTACTTGCTTTTCAAGTATGAGATGAGATGTGAGAACTCAATTACTTAGACTCGTGAGATTAGACTTGAACTTGTATGTAATGACCGCTCAATTGGTCCCGGATACGTATATGATTTTGTATATACGTCCGTATATGACTCCGTATGTGATATGAGATGATATGATGACGTTTCAGCATGATGTATATGTATATGATATGTTCACGATATGCTTTGAAGTACAGGGATATGTCCCTTAATGCTAAATACCTTGAAAAAGATGAAAATGGGAAAAATCTGCGAGAATTGTAATTACGGCCGTAAATGTAAGGATTACGTGGTAAAAGTCAAGTTACTGGCCGTAAGGGTTCAAGGTTACGCCGTAAATGTAAGGTTACTGACCGTAAGATATAAGAGTTACTGGCATAAATGGTGAAAGATGGAAAATGCCCAAAGTTTCAGAGCAAATTACGGTCGTATGATTCGAGATACGGCCAGATGATCTAAGTTACGCCGTAAGTAATAAAGATCTGGCCGTAAGGTCAAAACAGGGAAGAATGGGAAGTGAGGAGGTGAGTTACTGTAAGGATTTTGGGTTACGCCGTAAGGCAAGGGTTCTACGTGTAAATGTGGAAGTTACGGCCGTAATTTTAAGTCGGCAGAAGTGTTATTTTAGAAGATTCTAGTCATTTCTTTGGTATTTCTCACACAAGCTCGGTTCTCAAGCTCCCAAAACCCTTCCAATACTCCCAAGAACTCATGTAATCATGCTAAACTCCTTCTCTCATGTATGTTATGGGTGTGTAATCTATGATTACAAGAAGAAAGAAGCAAGGAAAGGAAAGGAAGAAAAGGGGAAGCTTGATTTCTCTTCATGCTTGATGTTCTTTATGTATAAAGGTAGATAATGGATGTTTTACATGCTTTATGCCATATATCTATGCTTATGAATGAATGAATCAAGAACTAGCCATGTTTATGCCATGTATTATGCCATGTATGAACCTAGAAAGCATGTGTAGGATCCATTGGCTTGTCCTATGCTTATGATATGTTATGCCATGACATATGTGTGATTCTATGATCTACGTGATCTTCATGCCATGTTCCATGAGTTAATTGGCTAGGACATGAAAGAATCATAGAGATTGTAATGTATAACTCATGAAATCTTCACGTGAAAAGCATGGCGTTAATGTGTATTTTATGTGGTGAATATGATTCAACGTGAACCCTTACGTGTATATGTGTGATGATTATGATGTATGAAGCATAAGACCTCAACTATGTTCATGTATATGCAATGGAACGAACGTGTTATATGCAATATGTATGTGTTGAGGACAAGGCTATGCGTTGGGAAGTAACGTAAATGAATGTAATGTATATGATGATGATGACAAGGCTATGCCTTGTGAAGCCTTGTATATGTATGGAACGTATATGATGATGACATGAAGATGAAACAAGGCATAATGGTAAGTGCTACCTATGATCATGTCATGAATGCATACGTGTGTATGAAATGCCTATCACGTATTTACAAAATGTAAAATGTTTTGGCCAAACGGGGGATCTAAGCCCCGCGGGGGACCTAAGCCCCGATATGTGGGTCTAACGGGGAACCAATGCCCCAATGGGAGATCGATGTCTCCAATGATGTTATGTTATGTTATGAGGCCCGGCCAGATGTTTAAAAATGGCGCCAATGTAAGCACGTGATTCGCAAGAGGGCCCAATATGAACGTGTGACATGCAGTGCGTTGCATCTATTATCTACTGAGTCTTTATGACTCATTACGTATCTATGTTTATGTGCTAGGAAGGTGCTGTGCTCGGGAGATGGCGAAAGATCCTAATGACGTGGTGTGGTGTGTGATTGGGAAAGGGAGTTGAAAGATCCTGCGCTACGTAATGAACTCCGAAACCCTAGTATGTTATATGTTTTCAAAGTTTAGGTTTCGCGTATGAATGTATGAATGACGTACCTCTAGTTCCACTATGTATGAAATGAAAAGAAAACCGTGCACGGGCCCGAAGGTGGCCATATGTTATGTAACGGCCCGAAGGTGGCCTAAGCCCGAAGGTGGCTTTATGTTTATGTTTCGTGCACATATATGATGTTTATGACGTCATTATATGACGTATATGTATGTGGAACTAGAGGGGGCGTTACATTGTATATATTACTTGTCATGAGACTACTTAGATTACATAATTTATGTGCGTAATGTGTAATACTGAATCATTATTTAATGCGAGAGATCTACTGAGTATTTCTATAAATACTCATATTTTCTTTCAAAGTATTTGCAAACTAACGAGTTGGTAATGTGGCGGCGGGTATAGATTACTAAGAAACTTCATTTAATAATTTAATTCAAGACTTTGCTCGTTTCAATTATTTCTAATTAAATTTATTTTTGAGATTTTGAATTAATTACTTTTTTTGAACTGATCCGTTGACATTAAGTTTTCAGTAAAATTCTGCGAACTTTAAATTTTTGTTAAATGTTGTTAGTTTAGAAAAATGACATCGCATTCTAGGTAGTTAAACTCGAGGCATTACATTGATTTTCTTTCAAACTTGCAATCAGACCTCAGTTCAACACTGTTTGATCCATAGTTAGTTTAACATAAGTGCAACAAAAAAGTTTGCTTGTTCACGGGCCTCTGAAATTGCTAGTATTTCTCTCTTTTTTTCTAAGAGAACTGCAAACCAAGCTGCTCACAGGCTCGCCTGGGCAATTGATTCCATGTCAGTCTCTTTTGAGTGGTTTAATTCCTATTCGAACTTTGTTCGTGATATACTTATTTTCGATGGTTTGATTGAATAAATTTATCTTCTTCCAAAAAAAAAATATATATATATATATATTGCTTGCCATAGGAAACATCCTCAATTATGAGGCAGTGAGATATATAACATCCACGTACGTAATTAATATCATCAACCTAGTGGAATCTATATGTACAAATTAAGGCTATAAAATAAGAAAACATCTTATCAAACCAAATCGAAGAATAAATTACATTTCAACGCACTCATCGTCTTCATCATCCCATTCCACTTCAAAAGTGCCAGCTGACTTCATCAGCTCTGTTAATCCAGTTACGTCTTCCAGGTATGTAGGATGGTTAATTGCTTCAAGTATGAACTCCATCCCCCTCTTCTGATACTCTATTACCACCTGAACAACATGAAATTTCATAACTATAGTTCAGTTCAAAATTAATAATAATAATAATAATAATAATAATTATTATTATTATTTATTATTATTATTATTATTATTATTATTATTATTATTTTAATTATAATTAAAAAAAAAAGGAATTAAGGCATGTGCTTATGGGCTTGATACTTACAGTTGAGCTGCATGCTGTGCAACTATTTGAGGCATGACCCACAAGTGTCATCTGAGAAAATTGAGAGAGAGAGCCTCGAATCTGATGAGGCAAGATACCAAGAGGTTGCTCGGTGCTGGATGAATCGCTTGAGTTTGCAAATTCGGCTTGGGCGAAAATCCTACACCACCACAACAATTGATCATCATCATAACGTAAAGAGTACAACAAACTAATACTCCATTACGAAACCTGCGACTTACCCAGAAGGATGATGCAGTACCCCCACAAGAAGTTCAACTGCAAGTGACGAAGCAATAGGAGCAAGTCCTGGACGAGTAACAGTGCATTGCTGGTCCAAGGTCCGATTGCTGGTTGACTGCACAATAATCGATCAATAAATCTTGTGAAGAGTAAACAGCGAAAACTTATATTAGTTTGTTTAAATTGTGAACAATTCTTTCGACATTTTATATTGAAATTTTTAAGTGACATCCTCATGTTACCAATGTTTTTAATCCCAACCGATCATCGATCCGATTGAGGGACTAGGTCAAGCGTCAAAGGGTCAATCCGGAGTCGACTCGGGGTCGACCCGGTAATTAAAATAATATTAAATAAATAAATATAATATATAAATATAACAAAATTTCAAAATATAAAAGAAAATACAAAAATCCGAATCAAAACCGGTCCCGGGTTACACGGGTCGACCGGGTTTCCCGAGTTAACCCGAGTCTTTAACCAGATTTGACCAACCTGGGTTTCAGGGGTCAATTGGCCCGATTTTTTAGCCGGGTCGCTGGTTTTTCGGTTCGACCGACCGGGCCGGGGCTGAAAACAGTGCATGTTACTTTTTTATTGGATGATGAAGAGATGCAGATTTGCTTATCACTTAATGCATTTGTTCATCATCCAATGAACATATTCCATGTTGATGCGTCACTTAAAAATGTCAATTTTCAATGTCCATCTAGAATTACTCCGAAATGATTACATCAACCGGAGCAACCACGTCATTGCAGAAGTAACAACCCAATCTCTGTTTATTGTCAAGGGAAACTGTTCCCATTTCGGCAGATAAATCATTCACAGCTTCTGATTTTATGTCATGGTTAGAGCCCAAAGGACCAGTCCCATGACGCATAACTAGGAAGCTGTCGAACCCCAGAGCTGCTGTGATAGTTATCTGAGATGAAGCAAACAAATTTCTTTCAACAAAGTGTATGCACAACAAATATGAGTTCCCATCTGAAGCTGGAAATCAAGAATGAGATGCCACCGAGGTATATCAATGAAATACAGAGGAAGAGTCTTGTTCCAACATCTACATTGGATATCTTATATACCCACACAGTGATGTGACATTTTGCAAATGGTCCACATTAGCGTGTGGGCCACACTCTGGACCACTTGTAAACTGCCACCTGAGTGTGTTGGCATTTTAACATATCCATGGCATTGGAACAAAAGTGCACAGGAAATATGCATAAATGATAGCAATGGAGTTGCGGCATGATGGATAAAATTGGATTATATTAAAGAGATCAACCTTGTTAGCGCTGGCACAAAGAAGACTCGGGAGCCATCTACTTTCACGTGTATCAGTAAGCAAAAAGATTGCATCATGAGACTCAATCAAATTAAGTAATCGTCCGCAGTCCTCAATAACACTATTCTCTTCCTGGCGAGGTACAGGATGCCCAGGCATTGGAATGGCCATAACTACACCCTCTGCTTCCTGGCGAAAAAGGAAACAAATTTAAATAAACAATAATTCATAGCCAATTATTGAACTAACAATAAAACCAATAAATATAACTGAGCATAAACTACTTACAACTGCGGGAAAGATTCGTTTAAGACTTTCAACTCCAGCTGTCACCTTGTATTCACCACCATTCAAGCAGTCGTCCAAGGTATACAGGGACTGCCTCAGCGGGTTAGACATAGCCACCTTGCCATTGTCAAGCAAGGTGATTTTTCTGATGCCCCATGCCTGCAAAATATAAGCTTCTGCATACCAAGCCCAAGAAATGATAATTTTATAAACAGAATTCTCGAGTGCTTAAATGCTAACCATAAGCATTCGAGCAACTTGGCATCCAAGTGTTCCAGCTCCAAGCAGGAGGCATCTTGCTGAAGACAAGATACTAAGGTTTAATGAAGGCAAGGCACGCCATCTCATTAGCTTCAAGTTCAAATCTGCAGCTGCTATGGCTAACCTGTTACCAATGAACAACAGAATAGTGAGGAAAATACGAAAACTATTTTCCATATGTAGGGCAATAATTTATAGAAAATACCTAGTTGGATCCATAGTATTAGCAAGGCTGATTATCCTTGGTACCTTTCTTCCTCTGTTACTTTCCCAACCCACAACATTTGGCATATTTCCATTTGGTTTCCAAACTAGATAAAGAAGTTAACAATTTCAGAAATCCTTGATCATACAAAATTTGCAATTATCTATGTAAGAAAAGTGAACCGGAAAAAGAGTTGTCACTTAATTACCGCACTACCTTGTGGATTTGATATCAATGCTTCACCCACCAAGGATAGCCCAAGATGAGCAAAACCACGGTTCTCACGGTAGCATAGAAATGGAACTTTCTCAAGGCCCCATCTTAAATGAATATATAAAAGGAAGTTTCTAAGAGGCCAACCGGGATTATTTGGCAGATGACAAGGGTCATAAAATCCAAACAGAACCTGTAGAGAATATAAACATGCATTTACTTTAATCGAGCATTCCTGCGAAGTGCTTATAAACATGTGTATGAACATGCATTTGAAGAAATTATGAGAAAAATTAATTTGGCAAACAATGCAGGATGTTTTTAAATGAGTTTCTGAAACAGAAATAGACATGTTTCTTCCATCATGATATTAAAGCTAATATCGAGTTCTTTTGTTTTTGCAGTAATAGGACCCCACTTAATTTAGTTACATATATAATAACCATAATCATATAGATAAATGTATCCAAAAAAAAAAAAGATATAGTGGGTATTAAGATTTGATTTTTTATGGGTTTTTTTAAATAGATTTTAATGTAAAAGAGGAGAGAATAAGTGGAGTTGAATGGTGGAGATTTGTGTAGTACATGTGGGTCCCATGAGATATGTGGATGTAATTAGTTTGACCAAAAGAAAGAATGGATGCAAATGGATAAAAACGTGGTAAAATGTGGTAAAAGTTGTTGGCCATCAGAGGCATAGATAAATATTTCTTAGCATTCAAGCAGCATTATGTTAACAAACCTTGTGACCATTACTTTGGCAGTCTTCAAACTCAATCAGATGCTGGACTGTAGCAACTGAATTTGAACCAATAGAAACCAAGAAGAATGGAATATCTGCAACAGACTAGAAAATTTACACTCATGTAAATGGCAACACTCAGAATAGATCCACAAATGCTCTAATGAAACCATTTACCTGTTGTAGAGGATGAGTTACGCCACTTGTTACAAGCAGCCGACACAGACTCGGCCTATTAGACACAATGATATCTTTAAAACCAACAAAAACAATGTCTCAAAGGAGATAAAATATTCTTAGTATTTTAAACATTCATGTCACCTCTGTTGGGCTAAACCAGTCGGAAGCTGGCTTCAAAGTAACTATGGTTGCAGGAGGATCAAACATTAAAGCAGGGAAAGCAAACCAGTAATGAAAGCGCCACTTTTTTAAGTCTGCAAATGAAATAACAAGAAATCTTAAAAGAACTGTGGTATCCTCGTCGGCATTTCCCGATTGAATTTCTTCCCAAATCTGACATTTAAAGAGAAGTAAGGTGATGTGAGATGCACATTCACAGCCTCGGTAATCTGCCTATCATCTGGTTACATTAATTGTTGTGGGTATAGCATTGAAAAAATATCATAAATAATTGAGGAGTGTTTTATTGAGGATAGTGTAAGAAATGGACAACATTGGCACCTTCTTCGCTTCTGTCTTGATTAAATTCTGCTTGTCAAAAGCCTGGAAACCTTCATATGTATTTGTGTTATAAAGAGTGCCAGGAACAGAACACCTATTCCTATTCCCACGGCTCGGTTCTGACGTTGATGATTCTCCACTAGATTCAATCGGCACAGATTCGGCAAGTAGAGTTAGATGATTTGACACTTGATGATGCGAACAAGGTGCAAAATAACCTGCCATGAAATAAGACAAACCACCTTTTATTCTCAGACATTGTGACTGGATGAGGATGTTAGGCATTATATTCACCAGGAAAGCAATCAGAAGCAGGAAACAAAGAAATACCAAAATAAGACCCTTGCTAATGTTTCAGACCAATTCATGGCTGACAAACTACATGCTTGATGTAAATTACACGCATAATGCCTGCCCAATCAAGTCCCCATTAAACAGTCCACTTGAGCAGTGTAAAAATGGCGGTTGCTTACCATATTATCAATAGTTATTGTTCATTTTTAAAGTGGTTTTTAAGTGTTGTAACTTAAATGAATAGGTTGTATCATAGACAATAACTCTCAAAAGTGTTTAAAATCAATTTTTATTGCTGCTAGACAAAATCTCTTCCTCCAGTTGCAACACTAATTACGAAGCTAGGGTTAAAAAAAAGAGGGTTTTTTTAGACAAAAGATGACGGCAACCACAAGTGTTTCAAGTGGAAGCTTACAAAAATTATCTGTTCTAATTAACGTCTCCCTGTGGATCTTTGCAATATGGTGGAGAAACAAAAGAAAGTCGAAGAACAATGACGGTGAGCTACAACAATAATTAAGGGATCTAAAAAAACTTATGTTAAGAGATAATCAAGCACGCCATCAGTTTACGAGGATCTCAGACAAGCTCTTATGGCCATGACCTCCTCTATCTCTCTCTCGCCCTCCAAAACTTCTTCTTCCTTTAGTGCCACATAACCTTAATGGAAGTCCTTTTGACAATCTGGCTATGCTACTTCGAATATTTTTATCATCCAATAGTCGAAGCCTCTCTCACATCATTCATCAATGTTTTGGTCAAAACGACACTCAATAATGTTTCTTCTTAATTTTTTCAACCCTTTCACTATCAAAACTGTAAACCAAATTCCAATAGTGGAAGCCTCTCTCACATCATTCCTCATTGTTTTGGTCAAAACTACACTCAAGAATGTTTATTCTTAATTTTTTTCAACCCTTTCACTACCAAAACTGTAAACCAAATATTGCTGAAAGCTTACCAGTTATTGGAATCGGAGACTCATCGAGTCCAAGCATGTTGAGCTTCAACGAAGACAACCTATGCCAAAACCCCTCGTCCACAACACTCTGAAAAGGTGCGAATTGGAGAGTAGCTTGCTTCCCGTTGTCCACCATTATAGGCGGTCTAAGTTTCTCTAGGGTTTAATTAAAGTTTCCTCCAATAGAAGAATCTGATAGACATGAATTAAATCATAAAACCTGAATTAGAATAAACAAGAAAGAATCAAAACTATTAGCAAGAACAAGTTCGATAGATTAGCTTAGGATGTCGGGGTAGGATCCACCTGAGATACAGTAAGGGATTTTGGTCCTATATTGTCTGGGGAGGGACCGGCAACCAATTCTAAAGTGAAGGAGAAAAGACAACCAAAATAAGTTTAACAGATGTGCTGTCGACGAAATTGCTGTTGCCCGTCAGACGGAGATTAGCAGCGATAAAGATAGGGCAAAGACAAAACTGCAAACCAACAGCTTGGAAGGTGAATGATCAACAACAACTCGTTGGTAACTTATGTTGCCAATAAGGGTGACGTGGCATCCTCATGGGGCATTATATCACCGGCCCAAATTTTTTGTTTTTAACTTTTTTTTTAAAAAAATTTACGTCAAGTGAAATAAATAATAAATAATTGCCCCTGATTGTGGGGGGTCTGATCCGACCTCTATCTTTTTTTTCCTCCCAAAAAAGGGGGTATTGGTATCGGAACGGGACTACAGCTTGGAAACCATCAAATGGGTAGACCGCCTAACGAATTCGATTCGAATTTTACCTTTCTCAAGAAAAAAGAGAAAGGGGCCGGCAGGGTGTTTATTTTCGTTAGCGTTATCGCCCCCGGGGAGCGTCCTCCTTTCTTTTTTGCTATCCCCCAACCTATTATAAATTATCTCAGCAAGCCCGATTCCATCCAATTCCATCATTATAAGTTGGCCTTTTTTATCTATTAATACAGAGGTAAAATTATCAACTAAAAAAATGTGGATTTAGTGAAACGAACCAATAAATTGCGCAAAAGGTCCTTGTGGTCTATCATTAAGTTGCCCAATTCTGGTGGTTTTCGACCACCATATCTACTTTTCGGATCGTCGGAGTTTTCGCCAAAGTCGGTGTAGTGGTGGTGGTAGTGGTGGAAAAGAATTTTTGTTGGAGATGGGGACCAGGGTGGGATGGGGGGTAGGGGGGAGGGATTTTTATTTTTATTTTTAAAATTTTGTGATTAATTCTTTGTATTCTGCTATATTTTTTTAGAGTGATCTATTCCTAATAAAATTTTATTTATGTACAAAAGTTGCATTTATTAACTGTTGATTAAATTAAAATATGCGCATCTCTAATACTAAATTAAATTTTCGAAAGACCACCACAATTCTTTGAGTCGCCGAGGAGAGTTTTTAATTCCGATTCTTTGATTTTCTTTTTTTAATATTTTTTGTGGTTAATTCTTTATATTCAGTATATTTTTTATAGTGATATATTTTTAAAAAAATTTTATTTAGATATAACAATTGCATTTATTATTAACTATTGTTTAAAACTGAAATATTTGTGTCTCTAATGGTAAAGAAATTTTTTTTATAGTTATGATATTAATGCGTACAAATGTTAATGTATTTAAATTTTTCGATAAAAACAATTTAATCAATATCAAATTAATTCAATAAAATTAACTACTGATCAGATAAGCCTCCATGGGAAAAATAAAAGATGAAATTATACAATTTAATTAAAATGTGGGACTAATATATAGATTTTTCAAAATTTTGGACTTCATATTGTAAGAATCTCTAAAAGTTAGGACCTTTTGTGCAATTCATTTTACTAAACCCCCCAATTCTTTTAGTTGATAATGTTACTCCTACAGCAAAAAACAAAAAAGGCCAACTTAACTATGGAACTAGTTGGAAAACGTTATCGAGGGTCTGCTGCGATAATTTATGATAGGTTAGGGGTACTAGACAAAAAAAAAGAATGGGTGGAAATTGTAACAAAATCAATACTTTGGGGGCTTTGTGAAAATAACCCAAAAAACAAATATAGAGAGACTGGTCGGTGGTGGTTGTAGCCACCATAGCAAGTGTTCGAAACCATCTCCGACCACCAATTTGGGTGTTAGGCCAGCAGTGACAAAATTGGCCGTGCATTTAGCCACACCTTTTGCAAATCTAGTGCTCCGTTCGTCCCATAAAATAAAATAGGGCAAGTTTAAATTTTACATAGACCAAGAAAATTGCAATTAATATTAGGGTTATTTTCTCATTACCCCCTCGCCCAAACTATCCATTTTGATACAATTCCAATTCCATTCTTTTTTTTTTCATCCTCCTACCCTACAAACTATGAGAAATTGTCACCGTAGGACCCCGATAACATTTTCCATCCAATTTCACCATTAAATAGTCGTTTTTTGTCTTTTAGTGGCCGTTTTTTGTCTTTTAGTGTAAGGGTAAAATGATCCGGGGGGTCCTGTGAAACCGATAGTTTGTGGTCTTATATCAAAAATGCTGATAGTTAACTTTAATTTAATAGTAAATTAGTTGAATTCATTTTAATTCTAAAATACCAAGTTAATATAATATACAGATTAGCCCTAAATTTTTCCTGTGTGTCAATTACGCTGCTAGACCCAAATAATAATAAAAAATAGGTCAAATTGTAAAAACAATTTGGTATGTGTTTGGTCCTAAATTTTAATTAAATTTTACCTTTTACTTTTTTTATAGATGCTTATTTCGTCTGTAATTAATTTTATTGAATTATTTTCATACTAATTAAATAATTTTTACAATATATACTGTAAGTAATAAATATATATAAATTAATAAATGTAATTATTGTGCCTAAATAAAATTTTATTAGGAATATATTACAATAAAAAATATACCGAATATAAAGAATTAATCACAAAAAGTAAAATAAAAAATAAAAAACCCCTCCACACAGAAACACAACCGCTACTGTGGTCTTTCAAAAAAATTTTTTAGCATTAGATACAGGCATATTTTGATTATAAGCAATAGTTAATCATAAATGTAATTGTTATACCTAAATAAAATTTTATTATAAATATAAATCACTGTAAAAAATATACAGAACACAAAGAATTGATCGCAAAAAAGTAAAATAAAAAAGAAAATCAAAAATAAAAAACCACCACACCCCACTCTCCCTTCAAAAACCCACCACTGTTGGTGGTGGTGGCGGCGGCGAAACCTCGTCACCACCAAATCCGAGATTTGGTGGTCGACTCGTGACTTCGACCACTAGCTACTGCTGGTGGTTGAAACCGCTGATCGGGCTGGTGGTCCACCACAAGCACCATCGTGGTCGGCCACCAGATCTCAGGGTCCGCTGCTATTTAACGCGTGAAATTGGATAGAAAACGTTATCGGGGTCCTGTGGCGACAATTTCTCATAGTTTTTTTGGGGGGGGGTAGGAGGACGGAAAAAAAGAATGGGATTGGAATTGTATCAAAATGGATAGTTTGGGAGGGGGTGATGCGAAAATAACCCTTAATATTATTAGAAGTAAAGTTTAGTTGTATCTTTTCAAATATGCCCTTACATTAAATAATAATAATATATTTTCATTGATGTAAATGCAAATTAAATAAGGATATAATAGGAAAAACAAAGAAATTAAATCCTTTTAGTGAATGTAAGAAGGGCAATGCGTTAGGCTGAACTGATTTTTGGCCTAATTTGGGTATGGAATGGTTTCCGCCACCTACTTGGGCTATTAAGCATCGTAGAGTATTCCATTCTATTTTTCAGCTAACTCCGGGCCTCTCGTTATTGTTTGGCCTGAAACAATTCGTCAAGGCCCAGGAATCTGTTAGAGGAGGGATTTGAGACCTGCATTCGATCGAAGTTCCTTTTTAGTGCCCCCCAACATAAAGGAGAGCGGTTTATAGGTAGTTACACGTAGATATAAATAGAAAGTGAGCTATGTTTTGAGACAGATGAAAAAGGAAAATAGGTCTATCTTTGTAGGATGGAAGGAGTACATAGAAACAATTCCAAGTGCCCTTCCCGATTTAAAAAAAAAATGCCATTCCCAAAATTCCCATATCATTAACATTCTTTTTCATCCATTGTATCTACAAAACTAATGGCTTTAGTTGCCGGAAATCTTCTCCGATATCAGTATGCCATAATTTCCGGTGAAATGGTTCAAGAATCCTAGTAGCATCTTCGACGTCTTAGTTTTTTGCAAAATTTTATAATTGTATTTGGATGCGTTGATACGAACAAGAAACATATGGCAAGATGAAAATGAACAGAAAAGGAGAAAAGGAAACAAGGAGAAAAGGAAACAAGGATCCTTTCGGATGGTGTTGCAACTAAATCCTACCGCAAGTGTACGGGCAAAGCCAGTAATAAAGTGGACTTGAATAGTTCGGTATCATGCCTAGGAAGACTGTATTATTCTCACATTCAATTAAACAAACCTCAACAGAAACAAATAGAGCTAAAATAAGTTGTTTTCTAAAAACCAAAATTTTAAATTAAAATACTAAAATTTAACATGCAAGATTAAAAATTAGAAATTGCGAACTAAATTAGAACAATTGAAAAGATGGTTCTTGTTTAGTAATCAATATGAGAAAAGCTAACACTAATGTTTTCGAATCCACTTCTCAATTAGTTTTCATCTGGATTATTAATTTGACAATGAAAGTTAGTTTCGATGATTAAATTCACAAAATTATTTAATAATCTTTCTCAAATAGAATTCAATCTATCTCTACGATATATGAAATATGAGAGAGAATGAGTTGAGTTGAGTTGATTGGTGAAGATTTGTATAGTACATGTAGGTCTCACGATATATGTGGATGTGATTGGTTTGACTAAATTCAAATTTAAACAAGAATCCAAATTTAAACAAGGATCAGATGCTAAACAAGAAGCCCAACTATGGACCGACTAAGAGTTAGACTTTGGGAGATATCCTCCAACGCTCGAGGTGCAGGAAGTATCATAGAGAAGAATCTCTTTAGGGCACTGGAATTTGCTCAAGTATGGGAAGCCGAGCCATATTGCACCAGATCATCGTTCCTCGTTTCCACGCAAGCTAGAAACAACGAGGAACCATCTAAGCAGATTGAACAAGTAAGAAAAGGGAAGGCTAGAGTTTTTGCCAAGGATGCTGCGGGAGATGCTGATGTGATTGCGGGTATATTATTTACTTAAGTGCTCTCTAATATGTGATAGTTATCTGCATGTCACTCTTCCCTAAAAGTATGCTCTCAATACAACTACAGGTGTGCTATTTATATTTGGTATTCCTATACATGTGTTGATAGATTCAGGTGCTACGCACTCATTCATTTCTAATTCATGTAATTTCGATGAAGGACTTTGATATTATCTTGGTCATGGACTGGCTCAACGCCAATCGTGTGTCTATTATGTGTGATGAGAAATAAAATGTTTTTCGAAGGGATGGGGAAGCAGTATTTAAATTCTATGGGTCAAAGATTAAGACACTTTCTCACTTTATCTCCGCTCTACATGTGGAAAAACTTTTGGAAAAGGGAAATACTTGGGGTTATCTTCTTAGCCTTCAAGACGAATCTTTAGAAGAAGTTGTGTTGGATTCCATGCCAGTGGTGTGTGAGTGTAAAGATTTTTTCTAGACGATCCCATATCGCATGGCACCAAAGGAGTTGCAAGAGTTGAAGGTCCATTTTGGAGGAGTTGCTTGAGAAAGGCTTCATCCAGCAAAGTGTGGATCCTTGGGGAGCACCCATCTTATTTGTTAAGAAGAAGGATGACAGTATGGGGATGTGAATTGACTATAGAGAATTCAACAAGTTGACGATAAAGAATAAGTACCCTCTACCAAGAATTGAAGATTTGTTTTATCAGTTGAAGGGTGTTTCGATTTTCTCAAAGATTCATTTGAAATTAGGATACCACCACTTGAAGATCAAGTTGGCATATACACCAAAGACAACATTTAGGGCACGATATGGGCATTACAAGTTTACAGTGATGCCATTTAGCCTCATGAATGCACCTATGGTGTTCATGAATTTGATGAATCAATTCTTTCATCAGTATTCGGACAAGTTTTTCATTGTGTTTATCGATGACATTTTGATATATTCAAGAGATCCTGATTGATATGGAGAACATTTGTGGATGATACTTGATGTATTGAGGAAAGAGAGGCTATATGCCAATTTCAAGAAGTGTGAATTTTTGCTCGAAAAAGTTAGATTTTTGGGTCACATTGTAACAGCTAATGGTATTGAAGTTGACCCTTCTAAAGTTCAAGCCATGATGAATTGGTCTACACCTACAAACAGTGTTTTAAAAAACGTGAAGTATGGAATGTAGACCTGAAGCTTTAAGCATTACAAGCTTAAGCACGATTAGGCGACGCCCAGGTGTTAAAAAGCGTTTTTCAAATTTCTATTTTTTTCAAATTTTTAGTTAGTATAAGCTATTAAATAATGAAAATAAATTAGAAAATGTATCTAAATTCATAAACATTATATCTACTTTATAATTACTATAAATTTACAATATAATTTTTATATTCTGAAATGGCAAAAGTCAAAAGATTAATAGATTTATAAAGATTACATACATGCTCTCGTCGGGGTGCTCGCTCGTTTGTCAGACTGAGAATCCAAGACGTTTAACATTTTGAAATTGAATTGGTATTTTCTATTGTGTATTTATGGTGGTGGATGTATTATATTTATTTCTATTTTTGGTTGATTTAGAATTTTCTTACTTTGAAATGGGTTTAGGTTTAAAAATGCGGGTATTGGAAAAACACACAAGTAATAGTCCAAGACAATATCAAGCATGCTTAGCCAGCGATTAGGCCTAGGTGTTTCCTAGGCGCACCTAATCACCGCCTAATCACGCCTAGGCGGTCAATAATTTGCGTTGACCGCTTTTTTCAAGCTTTTGGCCTAGGCGACGCCTAAGTGCACTTTTTAGAACACTTCCTTCAAATGTCGGAGAAGTAACAAGCTTTCTCGAATTAGCTGGATATTATCGGCGATTCATTGCGTGCTTTTCCAATATTGCAGGCCCCATGACCCAGTTGACTACTAAGGGTGTTAAGTTCTAGCAGACTGATCAGTGTGAGAAAAGCTTTGAGGAGCTAAAGAGTCGGTTGGTTTCGGCACCAATGTTGACTATACCAGACAGTTTTATCATTTATATTGATGCCTCCAAGCAAGAATTAGGATGTGTATTGATGCAGAAAGGGAAAGCAATTTCCTACACGCTGAGACAATTGAAGCCATATGAACAGAAGTATCCGACGATGATTTGGAACTATGGAAAGTAGTGCACGTTTTGAAGATTTGGCATCATTACTTGTACGGGAGTAAGTGTGAGATCTACACAGATCACAAGAGCCTTAAGTACGTCTTTACTCGAAAAGAGTTGAATTTGAGACACTGCCGTTGGCTAGAGCCTTGTGAAAGACTATGATTGTACCATTCTCTATCACTCGGGTAAAGCCAATAAGATGGCCGATGCACTGAGTAGGAAGAGTATTGGATAGTTATTTGCATTGGGAACTATGTAGGATCATATCATTCGAGATTTGTAGAATTTGAGGATTGAAGTAGAAGCTTAGCCGAGTTGGCAACCGAGCACATTATCAAGCTTAACTATCAAGCTAGACTTGAGAAGTTGAATTGGGATGGCCCAAAAGGACGATAAGTTTCTTGTGATCAGATCGAAAGTTTAGACTGGTAAGAAAGTAGGCTTTGAAATTTCCTCAGATGAAGCACTTGTGTTTAGAGGACCTCTATTTTTGTCGAAAGCTGAACAAATTAGGAATGAGATAATGACAAAAGCTTACTCAACTCTGTATGTGGCACATCCTAGTGGGATGAAGATGTACCATGACCTACGGGATACCTTTTGGTGGAGAAATATGAGAAGTTGCATTGCAAGATTTGTGGTTAGATGCTTAAATTGTCAACAAGTTAAAGTCGAGCATCAAAGGCCTTCGGGATTGTTGAATCCCTTAGAGATACTAGAGTGGAAATAGGAGAAGGTTTCCATGGATTTCGTGATGGGTTTACTAAGATCGCCGAGAGGACACGATGCAGTATATATGTGTTATTATGGACTGACTCACAAAATCTGCACCCTTGCTACCAATTTGGATGACTCTCAGTGTCGACCAGTTGGCACAGTCGTATGTTAGAGAGATTGCTGACTTCATAGGATACTTATGTCCATTGTTTTAGATCGAGATCCGAGGTTTACCTTGAGATTTTGGGAGAGTTTACAGCCGACTATGGGCACAAAGCTTAATTTTAGTACTGCTTATCATCCCCAAACAGATTGGTAATCTAAGCGTACCATTGAGATATTAGAGGATATACGCAGAGCATGTGTTTTAGACCTAGCTAGGAGTTTGGAAACTCATTTTCCACTGGTAGAGTTTGCATGCAACAACAGTTTCCAGGCCATGATCGGGATGACATTGTAGGAGGCATTGTATGGCCGACGGTGTCGATCACCAATCTATTGGGATAAAGTTGGAGAAAGAAAGATATTTGGACCAAAAATGGTAGAGAGAACTATTGAGGTTGTAGAGAAGATTAGGGATCCAAGCTGTACAAGATAGACAAAAGAGCTATGCCGGTCAAAGAAGAAAGGACTTCAAATTTAAAGTTGGAGAAAAAGTGTTTATGAAACTATCTCCAATAAAAGGTACCTTACATTTTGGCAAGAAAGTAAAGTTGAGACCACAGTTCGTTGGACCGTTTGTGATATTAGAAGAAGTTGGGATAGTAACCTATCGTTTGGATTTGCCACCTGAGCTTTCATCTGTGCATAATGTATTTCATGCCTCACAGTTGAGAAACTACATCCACGATCAGAGTCATGTGGTAAACTTTCAATCTTTGGATATTTAAAAGGATTTATCATATCAAGAGACACCTATGAGCATCATAGATCAAAAGGTCCATGTTTTGAGAAATAGAAGAGTCCCTCTAGTAAAAATTTAGTGGGATAGTCATGGCAACGATGAGGCAATACAGAACAGAAGAAGAAATTATATCTAAATACCCAAACCTTATAAATAAAGTAAGTTTAATTTCGAGGACGAACTTATTATATAACAATGATATGTGCAGGGAGTGTGCTAGGGAATGGGGATATTTTTACCAAACTGCCCTTAAATGCTATACTCTTTGAAATTTAAAAATATAGCATTTAAAGGGGTAGTTGGTAAAAACACTACCATTCCTTAAACAATCCCCTAGCTTAATTCCTATACATATCATTTTTTATTATTATAAAAGGGTAAGGTTATGGTAACTGCGAAATTTCCTAAATAAAAATATTTAATTAAATAAAATTTTCAAATTTGTCGCTACGACTTCACATAAAGGAATTAACAGTGGATGCTCCTCTAGTTAAAATTTATATTATTCATCATTATAGTTAATTATTATAAGAAAATAGTTTATAAAAATTTATTTAATTTTTAAACTTGCATTTGAGGACCAAACTTTCAAGTTTGTTCATTTTAATACCCCCAAAAAGTTTAGTTTTATTCATTAGGGTCCAATCATTGCTTCAAGCCCAATTTAAAAGCACATTTATAGTTCAATTTGAGTGTAGAGGCAATCTAATCTAATTACAAACCCATTCAAGGCCCATTTGTGTTTTTTACCCATTAAGAATACCTTAACCAAGTTCTTTACCCTAATGTCCCTTTAAACACTTTAGTTGAGGTTGTTTTAAACTATAGCTCCAACTTTAATCCCTACACTTCATCATTATCATCTTCATTTCCCCATTTTCAGTACATCCTCCATTAACACCCTACAAGAAAACACTAGGTTCCATCAACCAAGACATTCAAATAAGTTTCAATTGGTAAAATTTCTTAATTCTTTATTTTCACCTCTATTTCAGTTCTTTTATTTTAGCATTTTATCACTATTTCATATCCATTACCTAGATGAACTTTACTGCATATTGTCTTTTAGTCCATTGCCATAACATTAGCAAATGCGCGCGCACACACACACACACATACACACACCCCATCTCCACTGGACACACACAACCACCGTCCCCACCACACAATCGGCACTTCCACTATCACCACCACTATCTCTACCGAGCACCACTGTAACGCCCAATCTAACTCCAACACGAACCTACCCTTAGTGAGAGCTGAGGAACTAGACTAGACGTCACACATACGTTTACAAAAGCTACCATGGGTTTTATATTTTCATTTCTCAAAACATTTTGTACAATATGAAAACATAACATATTCAAAGGACCCTGTGCCAATTTAAGTACAATAAACCAAACGTTGAAAACAGGATGCACAGCTTTCTTTCTTTTTCCCCACACAAGCTCCCACACATCAAGTTTGGGAGGACTCCCTGCCATTTCCCGTGCTAAGATCCTGTCCTGAAATACCTACAATCATGCAACCAAAAACCAGGTGAGTCATAAAGACTCAGTGGGAATATGGACATGTGCAATGCATGTTCACACTCATTCTTTGGGCCCAGTTGTTTATCATGTGTATACATCGGCGCCAGAGCGTAACATAACATAACATATTTGGGCAAAAGTCTCAATCCTCTTGCGGGCTTCGCCCGTGAGACGGCCAAAGGTCCCAATCCTCTTGCGGGTCCTTTTCCCGTGAGACCATACATATACTTTTCATGGGTGTAATCATATGATAGGAAACTTCACATTCATATGCCCTTATCCTATGATCATGCAATAAAGGTGCAAGTAACTGGCTTTTCTTGTATCTATCCTTCACAAGAACATTCATACAACATTTAACATAGATATAACATCAACATATGTAGCATCAACATATAGGTCATAACTCATAACCTAAACCCTAAGGCTTTAGCACATAGACAAGGCTACTCACATATAGATCAAGAGATACACCATAAGCCTTGACATAGACATAGAGATATACATAAATATACTTACCCCGTGTCACCAACTCATGTATCCATTACCCACCTTATCTAAGAGTAGACAACCACACCAAGCTTTACTCAACTCCTTTTGATCCAATCTTTAGCTTGAAACACCTTAGGTTGAAACTTGATGATCCAACTAGCCCAATTACCTTGAAGAAGTGATCAAATGGCTTAGGAGGAGATTTGGGGGGTCTAGGGGTCAAATGGTATAGAAAAATACCAAGAAAATGGCCAAAGTTGACTAAATACATCATTCTGCCAACTTAAAATTACGGCCGTAACCATAAAATTTATGGCCATAACCGATATCGTACGGCCGTATCCCAACATGCATACGGCCGTAAAGAAGATTCTGTAAATCCAGTCTGTCTTCTCACTAATATTACGGCCGTAAGTCTCATAATTACGGCCGTAACCCAGGTTATACGGCCGTCATAAACTCTCTTCATCTTTTGGCATATTTCACGGTTATACAATTACGGCCGTAAAATAACCCTTACGGCCGTAAAACCACAATTACGGCCGTATGGCCGTAAATCCCAATTTCCTGCATTTTCCTCCCGGTTTACACTAAATGGCCATAACCCTTTCAATAACCTCATAGATCCTTATAGACACATCTGACTACATTGAACACGTACTCAACATCAATATCAGATCATCATCATAGCAAATTCTTAGGGAAAACGAACGTGGGCGTGTTGTCGCAGTACGCCAAAATTTATTTTATTTCCTTACTCGGTTTCAAAACTACAAATTAATGTAGAAGTGGTAAGTAAGGGTCGAACCCAAGAGGAACGGTGTTTGATCTAGTTGTTTTTATCAATTAATATAGAAAAGGGGGGTTTTGTGAAGTTGAATGCAATTCGAAAATAAAATTACAAAATAAAAGAGATGAAAATGAAACAATTGAAGATATATCTAGTTCTCGGGTTGATTGTGTCAACATCTTGTGTTTATCTTTCCCATGCAACGTGTACTATCCCTTCTTCAATTTATCAACTCTCAATTAACTAAGAAGCTCTGATTAACGAATTCTTCCTTAAGTGTATTAAATTAAAGTGAGTTCTTTAACTTAACGTCTAGCTATTGGATAATCCTAAACAAGTTCTTAGGATTTAATGCAATGCTAGTGTGAAATGAACAAGAAGAATGAGTTGAATTAGATGATCAATTTCACAAACTTGAATTAATACATCTAAGTTGATTTATTAACAAATATGCACGACATTTGTTTACTCTTGTGGATTGGAATCTAGTGATAATTACGATCAAAAGTTCCAATCCTAGCACTTAACTTGAACTTAAAGATTAATTGATTTAATTGGCCAAAGTGAATGCAATAATCACATAAATTCAAAACGGGTTTAAAAGCATAACAAATCAACAAATTGAAGTAGAGGAATAGATAAAACGTTAGCAAAGAGTTAGAAAAGATAACAACAAGATAATTGAACACAACGCCCTCGAATTCAGATAGAGAAGTCTAACTACTCATATTAGCGGGTATCACCACTGCTATATGATAGATTATACTTCACTATCTCAAGTAATATATACAAACTATAGAAATCACGTAAATAATGCTAAGAATTAAATAGAGAAATCTAACTACTCATATATGCGGGTTAAATACCTATAACGACGTAATGCCGTATCACCTTCTCGCAATATATGAGAAATTATCTTTCTCAAATATGAAAAATAAAAGAAGAAGAGAAATTAGTGAAGAAATGTTCGCTAATCATATTCACGTCAAGTATCGCCGATTGATTAATCGAACCTAAATTTAGGTTTTTACTTCCACTTTAATATGAAAAACTAAGAGCTTTCAAGCCAGAACTAAGAACAAATGATGAAGAGAAATTTATTGAGGAGAAAGTTGGAGAGAATCACAAGCTAATTCTCTCTACAAAGTTGTGTGATTCAAGCTTGGAAATGCCTCTATTTATAGGCAAAATATTACACTAAAAAAATATTAAAAATCATAAAAGTCTTCCTTCATGAGTCTATTGTGGTGTGCTCAAGTTGTTTTATCTCTAAGAAGTCAAGAAAATACCAAAAACACGCTTTATGGTAGGTGGAGTCCGGGTCAAAATCTGCAGCAGTGCAGCGTGACTCGAAGTCGCCGCTGCCGACTCGAGTCACGCACGATTCGCTAGTCGTGGCAGCGAACGAGAGGACCAGGGACGGTTGCAAGCGTGACTCGATCACTTGCGGCTATGATCGAGCATGATCGGACGTGACTCGAGTCACTTGCGGCGCTGACTCGATCGCGTCGGGCGGTGACTCGAGTCACCTGAGTCACCCATAAATTGCACACCAAGTCCCTCAACTTTTGAATGTTGTTCATTTTGGTCCTTGACAAATTGCATTTGGGTCCTCCAACTTTTTGAAAAGATTCACTTTGGTCCCCAGACTTTTGAAAAGTTGCACTTTGGTCCCCAACAGTTTTGGCTTTGACGCTTTTAGTCCTTTTTCTTCAAATGGCCATAACCTTCACTAGGAAACTCCGATTTGAGATCCATAAAAAGTTTGGGAATCCTCGTTTGATGTTCTTCGACTTTGGCACAAGAAAAATTGTAAAAAAAACTTTTCATAAAATTACATCGGAGGTCCTCCATCTTTGATTCGCTTGCATTTTGGTCCCGAGTTTCCGTTTTCATTCGATTTTCATCCTTTTTGACTCCTTTTGATTCTTTGTGACCCTAAACACCACAATAAAGGAAAAACACATAAAACGGAACATATAACACTAATAAAACACACAAATATATAAAATAGAAGAGTTATTTAAGTGTTTTTCTAGCACTTATCAAACTCCCCCACACTTTGACTGTTGTTCGCCCTCGAACAACAACCATACGACACAAAACAACACAATGATTTTACATGAGATAAACAACTTTAAACATTGAAATCCTTCTACAGATAGTGACTTGCTTAATCAACATTCTCCCGAACCATGAAAATTTCACTTCTTCTCAAATACACAATGGCTTGTGAGTGTGTGCATTTAAGGTTATCATCCCATCACTAACTGGAACCAAATGAAAGCTTACGATGTTCAATCCAAATCCTGACCCAAAGTGGTCAAATATTTCCTTTCATCTCTCGTGATCCCACCCTTATTTTACAATGATTCCCATGGATTCTAAAAATTACTCAGTTCACCAAAATCATCAATTGTTAGCATCGCAAAGAAAAAAAAAAGGGCATGGCAGGTGTTTTATCGCAAATATGTCTTCAATTTAAAGAGTGTTTAGATTTGGGCACTTCAAACCACTGAGGGAATTTATTTATCAAACTTCACACTTGGGTAACTATCACATTTCTTGCGATTTTCTCTTTTTTTTTCTCTTTTTTGTTTTTTTTTTTGATGAAGAAGAAGAAAAAGAAGAAGAGTTTTGCAATTTTCTTTTCACTTTACCCCACAGGTAGCTTTCACACTACCCCTTTCATTAGAGGCAGCATTCTTCACCCATTCGAGGTGACGGCTTCACACTCGAGGCGAGTGTAGCTCTTTCCTGTGGTCCCTCTCCTTATTTTGAACATAAAAGTAAAATTCATTCTCAGCATAGGTCAATGCTTTTTCCAAACTTTTTAAACTCTGTCAATAAAAGACACATTCACAAAAAACAGATACCATGCGATTATAACTCCGCCTTGCTAACAATTGATGTTTCCAGGTTACTTTGAGCAGGACGAATGGATAGAAAAAAGAAAAGAAAAAAGTTAGTTTACTATGGTCTAGAAAGTTAGAAAAAAAATCAACATTTTCAACCTTCGATTTGTATTCCAGAGAATGATAGTAAATTACCTATGAATGTGCTCAGATAAATTTGCCAGCTGTGCTTGGAGAAGAACAGAACACAACAAATTGATTTTTTTTTTCGCGATCCTGCAGCTTTAGCTAAATCATAAATTAAGCTCAATCATATTCAAAAGTTGCTATCTCATGCAAAATTGTAGACACAAAAAAAAAATCACACGCAGACCACAATATGTCACTCCCCCACACTTAAATTCTACATTGTCCCCAATGTAGAAATATAAATACCATGTAAAAGAGAAGAAATGGAAACTCCCCTATGGTAAGCCATGAGTCGTGCCGAGTGGGGATGGTGGTTGCACAATGTAGCGTTTCGTAGGAACATGTCAACAATCCAAGAGTAATGCACTGCAATCAACATATTTACGTAACAAGAAAAACAACAACTGATTTTTTCAATGAAGAAGAGAAATATATACAAAGCGACTTTGGGAGTTGACAACCCTCGATCATCTTGCAAAGAGTATTCACATCAAATTAATGATATGATTCCATCAAGTCCGATCCGCATGGAAACTATCTCAATCAACATACTCTCTACAAAAACAGCTTTGACAACCAACCTTAATGAAAAGGTCCTCCATATCGCCACATGACACATAGGTATGTTTACCATTCAATAAAGAACACCCCACAAGAACCAACAAATGGGAGAACGTTTAGAGCGTAACGCCCAACTCGTACACTTCTCAAATGAATGAGACGTAGTTTTACATCTTCGGATGGGTGCTAATGATCACGCTCAAAGTTGTCGCTCAATGGTTAGGCCATCGAAGTTTGGTTTCCAACAGACGTTGTCGTTGTTCCAACAAATTATCAAACTCTCTCACACCGACATGAAATTGTTTCTCCCGATAGACTTTTCGCCCTGCACCTAATCGGTCCATCCTTGAAGAAAACAACATGTCTATATTGTGAATAAGTTTGATTTCTAGCACAATGAGGTCCATCTAATAGCTTTCCACATTTAAAGCAACTCTTAAGGCGCTTTAGCACGTCGTTTCTTGCAGCGGATCGGGATGATCTTGTAGAAGAGCAACAATACGTAGAGGGGATGCCATAGAAAGAAATGAAAATTCAGGCACTTTGAGGTATCTGCAAAGACTTGAAAGAAGAAGGTTAATAGAAAAGAATACAGCTTCTTTAAGGTCTCGAAAAAGACCAGTTTAACGCCTTTGGGCGGGATACATAAACCAAGATATCCATGGTGTTTTTTTCTTTTTTTTGTTTATTCCAGAGCGTAACACGTATGTGTTTCCAGCAGTTAAACTCCGTATTCTACCATCCGGGTTAGCTATTCCACATTCATAACCTTAACTCTAAATCCAATCCATTCGATCTCTGTTCCTTTGCGTAATTCCTCTAACCAATTAATGACAGTGCAAGTCTACATTCATTTGTGGTACATAAGCTTCTAATTTCTCCAATAATTCCTCAATTGATGGTGTAATAAAATCATTTTCAAAGTATTAGGAGAAATCGACTTTTGATGAGCTAAAAATCCGAGAAATGCCAATAAACCATCAAAATGGATGTCAATGTTTAAAAGACCAATTGGTTTAGAGTGTAGTCTCATCTCGCCCAAGAAATTATGCAAAAGATTTGTTCCGAGTTTGAAACCCCTGGTATTGCAATGAAAGCATCCGAATACATTATCATTAGTATTAAGCGTTCAAACAATGATCTAGCATGTACCTCAAAACCAATGGTCTTACCATACTGCTTTAAAGGTGGTACAAAGAACGCCAACCATTGTAGACCCTCGTACATATCTTTGACCGAATCGCACATCCTATCGACCACGACAACCTCCTCCGTAGACTAGCTTATACTTTTGATTTCCAAGGAATGTTCCAAATTGTGACTACCGGGTGAGAGAAGTGTCGGTTTTCCCATATTGATTCCACCGAAAAGACTTATGGTTGTCAATTTCCTCTTTGAACTCCCAGTTCCGGTAGAAGTAGTAGCCGCCATAGGTTGTCAACTTTGCACACTAAAAACTGACACAAGAACACAAAAACAATTAAAAATAATAATATGTACACGTAGTTGTGATTGTGGCTCACATCTTCATCTGGTTTTACGCCCGTAAACGGCTTAAACGCCTTCTATGAGTCGGGGATAGGCTTCCCATCCAGTTTTCTTATAGACTGGCAAACAGGGTCTTTTAAAGTCAGATTCCCAAGACTATATCGTTCTCGTTCCTTTTTGAATTCACTCCACAAATTGAGAAGTTCGATTTGCACCATTCCACTAGGATGCGTCTCAAGAGTTTGATGGATATCATCCAAAGACTCCTTACTCATGCCATCCTTAATGAAATGTATTTTATCTTCTCGATTCGTGGACACAAATCCAATGGAAGTTACACTGAAGTTGCGAGTCCATCGAGTGCATTTATAAGGCCATCTAGCACATTTATAGCACACATTCATTCTTTTTGCCCTTCGTTTCTTGGCAAAATTACTTTTGCCTAACCCTGGTGCATATTTAGTACTTAAAGCTGGCATTTCACCTCCTAATCGGACCTTTGCTTCAATCAACCAACGAATGTCCTCACCATTTCCTTTTCCATCAAAATTTTTAACCGCCCTACTCTAGAATAATAAATCTCTTTCAAAGCATTCAAAGGCGTTAGGCGGATAATACTTGTGGATTTTGGAAAGTTTGGTATCCATTGAAAATGCAAGAGTTTTGAAGCAGTAGAAGAAAAGAGAGTGCTTAGGTTGCCTCCTAAGTAGCGCCTTTGTTTATAGTCGTTGGCTCGACTATAAATTTTTTTTTAGTTACGTAACACACGAAAGAAAAAGAAACACTGGAGTAATAAGATTAAAACCATCAAAATCAATAAGCATAGTAGATTATCACACTCTTCCATATTTTCAAGTAAAATAACGAAGGAGAAGAAAAAGTAACAGAAATTGAACTACATAATCAATTAAAATGAGAAAAATACATATATATACAAAAATATCCCACACGTTCATACTATAAAACTAGGAAAAACAAAATAAATAGAAAGAAGAAGAAGAAGGTGAAGAAGAAAGAAATTACCTAATCACTGCTAGAAAGAAGTACTCACTGAAAATGAAGATTGTAGTTGTGGTTTCGAGTAGAGAATGATCTACGATTTATAGTCAAAGTGGGCACTGCTTTCAACCGAGCAATCGTGCATGCAGAGTGTGCTGTAAAGAGTACGTTGGAGTGGGCATCCGAGAAAACGCGTTTGACGGATTTGTCATTTATCAATAATTAACCTGCCCATTATCCGTAATTCTCGCTAATCACCGATTTATGGGCCATCATGTCTCTTCCCAAATAATTGAGTCTCGAAATATCGTCCTCCTACAGTAATAAAGTAATATCTTCCTTAATACGTTAGATGAAAAGTAAACAAATTAAAAACAAAAAAAAAAGAATACAAATATTAAAAGAAAAATGCTTGGGTTGCCTCCCAAGGAGCGCTTTTGTTTATGGTCGTTAGCTCGACACAGTTCCCATTTGTCAAGTAGGATTCCTCAAATCCATTGCAGCTCCACTTTGTCTTCGATGGCTTCTCCGAGTGTCTTGATTTCTTAACAGTCCTTCTTGAATTCTTCTCCAAATTTTTTTTTGTCTCATTTCTTTCCATGGCTTCCTTCTTCGAGATGAGGTAATTGTGCTTTGACTCAATCTTATGTGGCATGCTAGCTTTGCAATTCAATTTACACATTTCTTTCACAAAAGGATTAGTCGAATTAATTGCAAAGACAGAACATGTCTTATTAGGGGGCAATGAGCCATCAAAAATATTAAAGTTCGCTTTTTCCTCATCAAATTCCATGGACAGTGTACCCTCATAGACATCAATTTTAGTGCGAGAAGTGTAAAGAAATGGACGTCCCAATATGATAGGTGTAAGGTGAGGTGAATGTTCATCAGCCATATCAAGCACGTAAAAATCAGCAGGGAAAACTAAGCCATTTATTTTGACTAGCACATCTTCTATGACTCCATCTGGGTATGCATTGGTACGATCAGCTAGTTGCACAATTACGTGAGTTTCTTTTAGTTTTCCTAGATTTAGTGAAGCATACAAGGATCTAGGCATGATATTTATGGATGCTCCTAAATCTATAAGTGCTTTATCAATATGGTGATTGCCTATGGTGCATGGGACGGTGAACATACCAGTGGTCTTTGCATTTTGGAGGCAACTTCTTACGGAATACCAAACGGTTTCTCCCATTTTGATAATTTCATTTCCCTTCAATTTCCTCTTATTAGTGCAAAGATCTTTCAAAAACTTAGCATAGCGTGGAATTTGTTTGATTGCATCTAATAATGGAATGTTGATTTCAACTCTCCTAAATGTGTCCAAAATTTCTTTTTCCTTGTCATCTTTGTTGGTTTTCGCTAATCTACTAGGGAAAGGGGGAGGAATTGTTTTAGCAATGATATGAGAGTTAGGACTTGCCTCCTTTTCAAGCTTTTCTTCTTTATCTTCATGTGTGGAAACTTCTTTGTGAGGGTTTTCGATCTCTTTTCCACTCCTTAAGGTTATGGCACTAACATTCTTTGGATTTACCTCAGTCGAGATGGTAACTTCCTCCAGATTGTGCTTCCAATCGATTGATGGCGGTTGCCAATTGACTCATCTGGTTTTCCAAATTTTGAATGCTTGATTTGGAATCTGTTGAAATTTCACGATGTTAGTTGCTAATGTTTTCACCATATCCTCGAGAGACATACCCGATTGTTGAGGTTTTTGTTGAAATTGCCCTTGGGCTTGGAAATTCCCTTATTCTTTGGAATTGGCCTTGAGGTTTGTTAGGGAAGAATCCTGGGCTTGTTGTTTCCATAGCTCGATTGGGGTGGTCTCGCCATCCTGGATTATAGGTGTTTGAGTACGGATTGTATTCTTGTCTTGGGAATGGGAAATTATTCACGAAGTTCACTTGTTCGTTGTTATCCACTTGTAGAACAGGACAAGCATCTGTAGGATGTCCTAGATTTGTGCATATACCACATGCTTTGACTTGCGGATTGTTTCCTACAACAATTTGTTTGAGAAGATGTGTTAGTTCAGAAAGTTGGCTTTCAATATTGGAGTTACGTACCTCATTTACTCTTCGAATGTTCGCTTTCCGATCCAGATCTGAATCGTTGAGTGTTCTCACCATGTTTGAAATCAATGTTCTTGCTTCAAATAGGGTTTTGTTCATCGAGCTCCTCCAATAGCAAAGATCAACCATGTTTCTGTCTGATTGACATAAGCCTTCATAGAAGTATTGCACTAGGAGGTTTTCACTGATTTGGTGATGCGGGCAGCTTGCAATGAGCTTTTTGAAACGCTCCCAATACTCATAAAGAGTTTCTCCATTGTTTTGGCGTACTCCAGAGATATCTTTCCTGATATTTGCTTTCTTTGAAGCTGGGAAGTACTTTTCGAGGAAAAGTTGCTTCATTTGATTCCATGTTGTGACTGAACCTGGTGGTAAAGTGTACAACCAATCTGTGGCGACATCTTTTAGTGAAAATGGAAAAGCTCTGAGCTTGATTTGCTCTTCAGTGATGCCTGGGGGTTTCATGCTATCACACACCACATGAAACTCCTTCAAGTGTCGGTACGGATCTTCGCCGGATCGTCCATGAAAAGATGGTAGAAGATGTATCAAACCGGATTTCAGCTCGAAAGTTTTACCTTCTTCTACGGTTGGAAAAGTTATACACAATGGTTGTTGAGTAAGTTCAGGAGTTGCCATTTGTTTAAGAGTTCTTTCATTGTTGTTATCAGCCATTTCTTGTTCCTGTTTTGCTTGTCTGATTCTTCTTCGAATGGATTTCTCGATTTCCGAATCGAAACTTTCAAGAATTCGATTAGTAGATCGAGTATTATGCATACAAGTGATTTTTTAAAAAAATTAATTAATAAAAGCAACTAAATTTGTTAACCGTTCCCCGGCAACGGCGCCAAAAAACTTGGGCGTGTTGTCGCAGTACGCCAAAATTTATTTTATTTCCTTACTCGGTTTCAAAACTACAAATTAATGTCGAAGTGGTAAGTAAGGGTCGAACCCACGAGGAACGGTGTTTGATCTAGTTGTTTTTATCAATTAATATAGAAAATGGGGGTTTTGTGAAGTTGAATGCAATTCGAAAATAAAATTACAAAATAAAAGAGATGAAAATGAAACAATTGAAGATATATCTAGTTCTCGGGTTCGGTTGTGTCAACATCTTGTGTTTATCTTTCCCATGCAACGTGTACTATCCCTTCTTCAATTTATCAACTCTCAATTAACCAAGAAGCTCTGATTAACGAATTCTTCCTTAAGTGTATTAAATTAAAGTGAGTTCTTTAACTTAACGTCTAGCTATTGGATAATCCTAAACAAGTTCTTAGGATTTAATGCAATGCTAGTGTGAAATGAACAAGAAGAATGAGTTGAATTAGATGATCAATTTCACAAACTTGAATTAATACATCTAAGTTGATTTATTAACAAATATGCACGACATTTGTTTGCTACTGTGGATTGGAATCTAGTGATAATTACAGATCAAAAGTTCCAATCCTAGCACTTAACTTGAACTTAAAGATTAATTGATTCAATTGACCAAAGTGAATGCAATAATCACATAAATTCAAAACGGGTTTAAAAGCATAACAAATCAACAAATTGAAGTAGAGGAATAGATAAAACGTTAGCAAAGAGTTAGAAAAGATAACAACATGATAATTGAACACAACGTCCCCTCGAACTAGATAGAGAAGTTTAACTACTCATATTAGCGGGTATCACCAACGCTTATATGATAGATTATACTTCACTATCTCAAGTAATATATACAAACTATAGAAATCAACGTAAATAATGCTAAGAATTAAATAGAGAAATCTAACTACTCATATATGGGTTAAATACTTTATAACGGCGTAACGCGTGTATCACCTTCCGCAATATATGAGAAATTATCTTTCTCAAACATGAAAAATAAAAGAAGAAGAGAAATTAGTGAAGAAATGCTCCGCTAATCATATTCACGGCCGAAGTATCGTCGATTGATTAATCGAACCTAAATTTAGGTTTTTACTTCCGCCGGAATATGAAAAACTATGAGCTTTCAAGCTAGAACTAAGAAAAAATGATGAAGAGAAATTTATTGAGGAGAAAGTTGGAGAGAATCACAAGTTAATTCTCTCTACAAAGTTGTGTGATTCAAGCTTGGAAATGCCCCTATTTATAGGCAAAATATTACACCAAAAAAATATTAAAAAATCATAAAAGTCTTCCTTCATGAGTCTATTGTGGTGTACTCAAGTTGTTTTATCTCTAAGAAGTCAAGAAAATACCAAAAACACGTTTTATAGTAGGTGGAGTCCGCTGGTCAAAATCTGCAGTGGTGTCAGCGTGACTGAGTCGCCACAAGGCCGACTCGAGTCAACGCAGCGATTCTTCCTAGTCACCGCTACGGAACGAGAGGACCAGGGATCGGTTCGCGGCGTGACTCGATCACTTCGGCGCCGATCGAGCATGATCGGACGTGACTCGAGTCACTTGGCGGCGCCGACTCGATCGCGTCTGTGATGACTCGAGTCACCGAGTCACCCATAAATTGCACACCAAGTCCCTCAACTTTTGAATGTTGTTCATTTTGGTCCTTGACAAATTGCATTTGGGTCCTCCAACTTTTTGAAAAGATTCACTTTGGTCCCCAGACTTTTGAAAAGTTGCACTTTGGTCCCCAACAGTTTTGGCTTTGACGCTTTTAGTCATTTTTCTTCAAATGGCCATAACTTTCACTAGGAAACTCCGATTTGAGATCCGGAAAAAGTTTGGGAATCCTCTTTTGATGTTCTTCGACTTTGGCACAAGAAAAATTGTAAAAACAACTTTTCATAAAATTACATCGGAGGTCCTCCATATTTGATTCGCTTGCATTTTGGTCCCGAGTTTCCGTTTTCATTCGATTTTCATCCTTTTTGACTCCTTTTGATTCTTTGTGACCCTAAACACCACAATAAAGGAAAAACACATAAAACGGAACATATAACACTAATAAAACACACAAATATATAAAATAGAAGAGTTATTTAAGTGCTTTTCAAGCACTTATCAAACTCCCCACACTTTGATTGTTTTTAAGCCCTCGAACAACAACCATACGATACAAAACAACACAATGATTTTACATGAGATAAACAACTTTAAACATTGAAATCCTTCTACAGATAGTGACTTGCTTAATCAACATTCTCCCGAACTATGAAAATTTCACTTCTTCTCAAATACACAATGGCTTGTGAGTGTGTGCATTTAAAGTTATCATCCCATTACTAACTGGAACCAAATGAAAGCTTACGATGTTCTATCCAAATCCTGACCCAAAGTGGTCAAATATTTCCTTTCATCTCTCGTGATCCCACTCTTATTTTACAATGATTCCCATGGATTCTAAAAATTACTCAGTTCACCAAAAATCATCAATTGTTAGCACTGCAAAGAAAAAAAAAGGGCATGGCAGGTGTTTTATCGCAAATATGTCTTCAATTTAAAGAGTGTTTAGATTTGGGCACTTCAAACCACTGAGGGAATTTATTTATCAAACTTCACACTTGGGTAACTATCACATTTCTTGCGATTTTCTCTTTTTTTTTTTTTTGATGAAGAAGAAGAAAAAGAAGAAGAGTTTTGCAATTTTCTTTTCAGCTTTTACCCCACAGGTAGCTTTCACACTACCCCTTTCATTAGAGGCAGCATTCTTCACCCATTCGAGGTGACGGCTTCACACTCTGAGGCAGGTAGCTCTTTCCTGTGGTCCCTCTCCTTATTTTGAACATAAAAGTAAAATTCATTCTTAGCATAGGTCAATGCTTTTTCCAAACTTTTTAAACTCTGTCAATAAAAGACACATTCACAAAAAGCAGATACCATGCGATTATAACTCGCCTTGCTAACAATTGATGTTTCAGGTTACTTTGAAGCAGACGAATGGATAGAAAAAGAAAAGAAAAAGTTAGTTTACTATGGTCTAGAAAGTTAGAAAAAATCAACATTTTCAACCTTCAATTTGTATTCCAGAGAATGATAGTAAATTACCTATAAATGTGCTCAGATAAATTTGCCAGCTGTGCTTGGAGAAGAACATAACACAACAAATTGATTTTTTTTTTCGGGATCCTGCAGTTTTAGCTAAATCACGCAAATTAAGCTCAATCATATTCAAAAGTTGCTATCTCATGCAAAATTGTAGACACAAAAAAAAAATCACACGCAGACCACAATATGCCACTCCCCCACACTTAAATTCTACATTGTCCCCAATGTAGAAATATAAATACCATGTAAAAGAGAAGAAATGGAAACTCCCCTATGGTAAGCCATGAGTCGTGCCGAGTGGGGATGGTGGTTGCACAATGTAGCGCTTCGTAGGAACAGGTCAACAATCCAAGAGTAACAGACCTGCAATCAACATATTTACAGAACAAGAAAAACAACAACTGAATTTTTTTTCAATGAAGAAGAGAAATATATACAAAGCGACTTTGGGAGTTGACAACCCTCTGAACATCTTGCAGTAGTATTCACATCAAATTAATGACATGATTCCATCAAGTCTGATCCGCATGGAAACTATCTGAATCAGCATACTCTCTACAAAACAGTTTGACAACCAACCTTAATGAAAAGGTCCTCCATATCGCCACATGACACATAGGTATGTTTACCATTCAATAAAGAACAGCCCCACAAGAACCAACAAATGGGAGAACGTTTAGAGCAGAACGTCCAACTCAGACACTTCTCAAATGAATGAGACATAGTTTTACATCTTCGGATGGGTGCTAATGATCACGCTCAAAAAGTTGCTGCTCAATGGTTAGGCCATCGAGTTTGGTTTCCAACAGACGTTGTCGTTGTTCCAACAAATTATCAAACTCTCTCACACTGATTGAAATGGCTGTTTCTCCTGATAGACTTTTCGCCCTGCACCTAATCGGTCCATCCTTGAAGAAAACAACATGTCTATATTGTGAATAAGTTTGATTTCTAGTACAATGAGGTCCATCTAACAGCTTTCCACATTTAAAGCAACTCTTAAGGCGCTTTAGCACGTCGCTTATGAGCCGATCGGGATGATCTTGTAGAAGAGCAACAATACGTAGAGGATGCCATAGAAAGAAATGAAAATTCAAGTGCACTTTGAGGTATCTCGCAAAAGACTTGAAAGAAGAAGGTTAATAGAAAGAATACGATTCTTTAAGGTCTCTTGAAAAAGACCGGTTTAACGCCTTTGGGCGGGATACATAAACCAAGATATCCATGGTGTTTTTCTTTTTTTTGTTTATTCCAGGCGTAACACGTATGTGTTTCCCGAGTTAAACTCCGTATTCTACCATCCGGGTTAGCTATTCCACATTCATAACCTTAACTCTAAATCCAATCCATTCTGATCTCTGTTCCTTTGCGTAATTCCTCTAACCAATTAATGACAGCAAGTCTACATTCATTTGTGGTACATAAGCTTCTAATTTCTCCAATAATTCCTCAATTGATGGTGTAATAAAAATCATTTTCAAAGTATTAGGAGAAATCAGCTTTGATGAGCTAAAAATCCGAGAAATGCCAATAAACCATCAAAATGGTTGTCAATGTTTAAAAGACCAATTGGTTTAGAGTGTAGTCTAATCTCGACCCAAGAAATTACGCAAAGATTTGTTCGAGTTTGAAACCCCTGGTATTGCAATGAAAGCATCCGAATACATTATCATTAGTATTAGCGTTCAAACAATGATCTAGCATGTACCTCAAAACCAATGGTCTTACCATCGCTGTTTTAAAGGTGGTACAAGAACGCCAACCATTGTAGACCCTCGTACATATCTTTGACCGAATCGCACATCCTATCGACCACGACAACCTCCTCCGTAGACTAGCTTATACTTTTGATTTCCAAGGAATGTTCCAAATTGTGACTACCGGGTGAGAGAAGTGTCGGTTTTCCCATATTGATTCCACCAAAAAGACTTATGGTTGTCAATTTCCTCTTTGAACTCCCAGTTCCGGTAGAAGTAGTAGCTGCCATAGGTTGTCAACTTTGCACACTAAAAACTGACACAAGAACACAAAAAACAATTAAAAATAACAATATGTACACGTAGTTGTGATTGTGGCTCACATCTTCCTCTGGTTTTACGTCCAGAAACGGCTTAAACGCCTTCTATGAGTCGGGGATAGGCTTCCCATCCAGTTTTCTTATAGACTGGCAAACAGGGTCTTTTAAAGTCAGATTCCCAAGACTATATCGTTCTCGTTCCTTTTTGAATTCACTCCACAAATTGAGAAGTTCGATTTGCACCATTCCACTAGGATGCGTCTCAAGAGTTTGATGGATATCATCCAAAGACTCCTTACTCATGCCATCCTTAATGAAATGTATTTTATCTTCTCGATTCGTGGACACAAATCCAATGGAACGGTTACCTGAGTTGCAGGTCCATCGAGTGCATTTATAAGGCCATCTAGCACATTTATAGCACACATTCATTCTTTTTGCCCTTCGTTTCTTGGCAAAATTACTTTTGCCTAACCCTGGTGCATATTCAAGATTTAAAGTGGCATTTCACCTCCTAATCGGACCTTTGCTTCAATCAACCAACGAATGTCCTCAGGCATTTCCTTTTCCATCAAAATTTTTAACCGCCCTACTCTAGAATAATAAATCTCTTTCAAAGCATTCAAAGGCGTTGACGGATAATACTTGTGGATTTTGGAAAGTTTGGTATCCATTGAAAATGCAAGAGTTTTGAAGAAGTAGAAGAAAAGAGAGTGCTTAGGTTGCCTCTAAGTAGCGCCTTTGTTTATAGTCGTTGGCTCGACTATAAATTTTTTTTTTTTTTAGTTCGTAACACACGAAAGAAAAGAAACACTGGAGTAATAAGATTAAAACCATCAAAATCAATAAGCATAGTAGATTATCACACTCTTCCATATTTTCAAGTAAAATAACGAAGGAGAAGAAAAAGTGTGTAAATTGAACTACATAATCAATTAAAATGAGAAAAATACATATATATACAAAAATATCCCACACGTTCATACTATAAAACTAGGAAAAACAAAATAAATAGAAAGAAGAAGAAGAAGGTGAAGAAGAAAGAAATTACCTAATCACTGCTAGAAAGAAGTACTCACTGAAAATGAAGATTGTAGTTGTGGTTTCGAGTGGAGAATGATCTCTGATTTATAGTCAAAGTGGGCACTGTTTCAACCGACAATCGTGCATGCAGAGTGTGCTGTAAAGAGTACGTTGGAGTGGGCATCCGAGAAAACGCGTTTGACGGATTTGTCATTTATCAATAATTAACCTGCCCATTATCCGTAATTCTCGCTAATCACCGATTTATGGGCCATCATGTCTCTTCCCAAATAATTGAGTCTCGAAATATCGCCCTCTTACTGATAATAAAGCAATATCTTCCTTAGTACGTTAGATGAAAAGTAAACAAATTAAAAACAAAAAAAAAAAGAATACAAATATTAAAGAAAAATGCTTGGGTTGCCTCCCAAGAAGCGCTTTGTTTATGGTCGTTAGCTCGACCACGCTCCCATTTGTCAAGTAGGATTCCTCAAATCCATTGCAGCTCCACTTTGTCTTGATGGCTTCTCAAAGTGTCTTGATTTCTTATGAGTCCTTCTTGAATTCTTCTCCAAATTTTTTGTCTCATTTCTTTCCATGGCTTCCTTCTTCGAGATGAGGTAATTGTGCTTTGACTCAATCTTATGTGGCATGCTAGCTTTGCAATTCAATTTACACATTTCTTTCACAAAAGGATTAGTCGAATTAATTGCAAAGACAGAACAAGTCTTATTAGGGCGCAATGAGCCATCAAAAATATTAAAGTTCGCTTTTTCCTCATCAAATTCCATGGACAGTGTACCCTCATAGACATCAATTTTAGTGCGAGAAGTGTAAAGAAATGGACGTCCCAATATGATAGGTGTAAGGTGAGGTGAATGTTCATCAGCCATATCAAGCACGTAAAAATCAGCAGGGAAAACTAAGCCATTTATTTTGACTAGCACATCTTCTATCACTCCATCCGGGTATGCATTGGTACGATCAGCTAGTTGCACAATTACGTGAGTTTCTTTTAGTTTTCCTAGATTTAGTGAAGCATACAAGGATCTAGGCATGATATTTATGGATGCTCCTAAATCTATAAGTGCTTTATCAATATGGTGATTGCCTATGGTGCATGGGACAGTGAACATACCAGGGTCTTTGCATTTTGGAGGCAACTTCTTCTGGAATACCACTGAAACGGTTTCTCCCATTTTTATCATTTCATTTCCCTTCAATTTCCTCTTATTAGTGCAAAGATCTTTCAAAAACTTAGCATAGCGTGGAATTTGTTTGATTGCATCTAATAATGGAATGTTGATTTCAACTCTCCTAAATGTGTCCAAAATTTCTTTTTCCTTGTCATCTTTGTTGGTTTTCGCTAATCTACTAGGGAAAGGGGGAGGAATTGTTTTAGCAATGATATGAGAGTTAGGACTTGCCTCCTTTTCAAGCTTTTCTTCTTTATCTTCATGTGTGGAAACTTCTTTGTGAGGGTTTTCGATCTCTTTTCCACTCCTTAAGGTTATGGCACTAACATTCTTTGGATTTACCTCAGGCTGAGATGGTAACTTCCCTCCAGATTGTGCTTCCAGTCGATTGATGGCAGTTGCCAATTGACTCATCTGGTTTTCCAAATTTTGAATGCTTGATTTGGAATCCTGTTGAAATTTCACAGTGTTAGTTGCTAATGTTTTCACCATATCCTCGAGAGACATACCTGATTATTGAGGTTTTTGTTGAAATTGCCCTTGGGCTTGGAAATTCCCTTGTTCTTTGGAATTGGCCTTGAGGTTTGTTAGGAAGAACTCGGGGCTTGTTGTTTCCATAGCTCGATTGGGGTGGTCTCGCCATCCTGGATTATAGGTGTTTGAGTACGGATTGTATTCTTGTCTTGGGAATGGGAAATTATTCACGAGTTCACTTGTTCGTTGTTATCCACTTGTAGAACAGGACAAGCATCGTAGGATGTCCTAGATTTGTGCATATACCACATGCTTTGACTTGCGGATTGTTTCCTACAACAATTTGTTTGAGAAGATGTGTTAGTTGAAAGTTGGCTTTCAATATTGGAGTTACGCACCTCATTTACTCTTGAATGTTCGCTTCCGATCCAGATCGAATCGTTGAGTGTTCTCGCCATGTTTGAAATCAATGTTCTTGCTTCGAGGGTTTTGTTCATCGAGCTCCTCCAATAGCAAAGCATCAACCATGTTTACATGTCTGATTGACATAAGCCTTCATAGAAGTATTGCACTAGGAGGTTTTCACCGATTTGGTGATGCGGGCAGCTTGCAATGAGCTTTTGAAACGCCTCCCAATACTCATAAAGAGTTTCTCCATTGTTTTGGCGTACTCCGAGATATCTTTCCCGATATTTCTTTGTCTTTGAAGTCGGGAAGTACTTTTCGAGGAAAAGTTGCTTCATTTGATTCCATGTTGTGATCGAACCTGGTGGTAAAGTGTACAACCAATGCGGGCGACATCTTTTAGTGAAAATGGAAAAGCTCGAGCTTGATTTGCTCTTCGCTGATGCCTGGGGTTTCATGCTATCACACACCACATGAAACTCCTTCAAGTGTCAGTGCGGATCTTCGCCGGATCGTCCATGAAAAGATGGTAGAAGATGTATCAAACCGGATTTCAAATAAAAGTTTTACCTTCTTCTACGGTTGGAAAAGTTATACACAATGGTTGTTGAGTAAGTTCAGGAGTTGCCATTTGTTTAAGAGTTCTTTCATTGTTGTTATCGACCATTTCTTGTTCCTGCTTTGCTTGTCCGATTCTTCTTGAATGGATTTCGATTTCGAATCGAAACTTTCAAGAATTCGATTAGTAGATCGAGTATTATGCATACAAGTGATTTTTTTTTTTAAAAAAATTAATTAATAAAAGCAACTAAATTTGTTAACCGTCACAAGAATCTGCAGCCAAAAACTTGGGCGTGTTGTCGCAAAGACGCCAAAATTTATTTTATTTCCTTACTCGGTTTCAAAACTACAAATTAATGTAGAAGTGGTAAGTAAGGGTCGAACCCACGAGGAACGGTGTTTGATCTAGTTGTTTTTATCAATTAATATAGAAAATGGGGGTTTTGTGAAGTTGAATGCAATTCGAAAATAAAATTACAAAATAAAAGAGATGAAAATGAAACAATTGAAGATATATCTAGTTCTCGGGTTCGGTTGTGTCAACATCTTGTGTTTATCTTTCCCATGCAACGTGTACTATCCCTTCTTCAATTTATCAACTCTCAATTAACCAAGAAGCTCTGATTAACGAATTCTTCCTTAAGTGTATTAAATTAAAGTGAGTTCTTTAACTTAACGTCTAGCTATTGGATAATCCTAAACAAGTTCTTAGGATTTAATGCAATGCTAGTGTGAAATGAACAAGAAGAATGAGTTGAATTAGATGATCAATTTCACAAACTTGAATTAATACATCTAAGTTGATTTATTAACAAATATGCACGACATTTGTTTATCTTTGTGGATTGGAATCTAGTGATAATTACGGATCAAAAGTTCCAATCCTAGCACTTAACTTGAACTTAAAGATTAATTGATTCAATTGACCAAAGTGAATGCAATAATCACATAAATTCAAAACGGGTTTAAAAGCATAACAAATCAACAAATTGAAGTAGAGGAATAGATAAAACGTTAGCAAAGAGTTAGAAAAGATAACAACATGATAATTGAACACAACGTCCCCCTCGAACTAGATAGAGAAGTTTAACTACTCATATTAGCGGGTATCACCACTGCTATATGATAGATTATACTTCACTATCTCAAGTAATATATACAAACTATAGAAATCACGTAAATAATGCTAAGAATTAAATAGAGAAATCTAACTACTCATATATGCGGGTTAAATACTTATAACGGCGTAACGCCGTGTATCACCTCTGCAATATATGAGAAATTATCTTTCTCAAACATGAAAAATAAAAGAAGAAGAGAAATTAGTGAAGAAATGCTCCGCTAATCATATTCACGGCCGAAGTATCGTCGATTGATTAATCGAACCTAAATTTAGGTTTTTACTTCCGCCGGAATATGAAAAACTATGAGCTTTCAAGCTAGAACTAAGAAAAAATGATGAAGAGAAATTTATTGAGGAGAAAGTTGGAGAGAATCACAAGTTAATTCTCTCTACAAAGTTGTGTGATTCAAGCTTGGAAATGCCCCTATTTATAGGCAAAATATTACACCAAAAAATATTAAAAATCATAAAAGTCTTCCTTCATGAGTCTATTGTGGTGTACTCGTTGTTTTATCTCTAAGAAGTCAAGAAAATACCAAAAACACGCTTTATAGTAGGTGGAGTCCATTGGTCAATATCTGCGGTGGTGTCGGCGTGACTCGAAGTGCCACACGACTCGAGTCACGCCGATTCTCGCTTAGTCATCACAGGAACGAGGACCAGGGGACGTTGCGCGTGACTCGATCACTTGCGGCGCCGATCGAGCATGATCGGACGTGACTCGAGTCACTTGTGGCGCTGACTTCGATCACGCGTGCGGCAGTGACTCGAGTCACCCGAGTCACCCATAAATTGCACACCAAGTCCCTCAACTTTTGAATGTTGTTCATTTGGTCCTTGACAAATTGCATTTGGGTCCTCCAACTTTTTGAAAAGATTCACTTTGGTCCCAGGACTTTTGAAAAGTTGCACTTTGGTCCCCAACAGTTTTGGCTTTGACGCTTTTAGTCCTTTTTCTTCAAATGGCCATAACTTTCACTAGGAAACTCCGATTTGAGATCCGGAAAAAGTTTGGGAATCCTCTTTTGATGTTCTTCGACTTTGGCACAAGAAAAATTGTAAAAACAACTTTTTATAAAATTACATCGGAGGTCCTCCATCTTTGATTCGCTTGCATTTTGGTCCCGAGTTTCCGTTTTCATTCGATTTTCATCCTTTTTGACTCCTTTTGATTCTTTGTGACCCTAAACACCACAATAAAGGAAAAACACATAAAACGGAACATATAACACTAATAAAACACACAAATATATAAAATAGAAGAGTTATTTAAGTGCTTTTCTAGCACTTATCAGAATGGGGCGTCACAACCGCCACCATTATCACCACCATCTATAGCCCAACACACGCACAGAACAACACGAAACAACAACAAGAAGTTCAAGGCCAACACACAATACATGTACATACTCATGCACACAACTCTCGGCCCATAAATATACAACTGACAAACTCACCAAACCTCCATTCCCACATCACCACACCTCCCTTACTACCGTAGGACCAATTAGGAGGAAGAAAAGAGGAAGAAAATGGATTGAATTTCAAGAAATCCTAACTTTTTCAGTACCTCGCTACTAGCATCATCACCACCTCAGCCACCACCTTCGCCGGCCAATCGCGGCATCGCTGCTTGAATTTCCCCAGATTTTCTTCTTCTTCCCTCGAATAAGCCATAACCAAACTAACGAGAGAGAGAGAGAGAGAGAGAAGCCGATGGAAATAACCCAAATTCTTGATTTATTTGGGGAATTGCAGGTCGAATCCCTCAATTTCTTTAATTGGTTTAATTTGGTCCTTGAACTTTATTTAAATAATAAGTCGTCAACTTTTAATTTTTACAATTTGACCCCTACGTTATATTTATAGAATTAAGTCCCCCAATTTACTTATTTTATTGCCTTAAAGTTTATTTAATTCTAAGTCCCTAACTATTAATTCTTACAATTTGACCTCTAAACTTTTATTTCAATTTAAAGCCTTCAACTTTCGTTCCTTATTTAAGTTAACCCCTAATCTTTATTTGCACCTAAGTCCTCAATGTTTTAAAAATCCTATAATTTGGTCCAAATTATTTTTAATTCAATTTTATTGTATATTAGGTCCTCAAACTATTCAATCTTTCAAATCAACCCCCTAAACTTTTATATTCTTTCAATTTTGGCCTATAAGTTCAATATTATCTATAAATACTTATTATTTAAGTGTATCAACATAAATTAAACTCCTTATTGACTAGACGGATACTACAAGCAGCCAGAGGATTGATTTCTCACTACTTACTAAACTTAAAACTTAGAAAAGGTTTAAGGTAGACTCATTTTCTAGAAAATTGCTTTTCAAACATGAGCATTTACAAATTGATATTTGTTATAAATATTTGTATGTAAATGTTATGTCACAAAGTGCTTCCTCGGCACTATGATGATAGGCTTTTAGCCTAATAAATAATAATAACATTCTTTTAAATACTATGAGGACGTGCACGATAAAGAGGGATATGAACGAACCTGTATTACATACTTATTCGTACGTTTTTTTTATGATGATTGATGATTATGTACATTTAATTTATGACATATATTGATTATTGTGAGCGGGGTCTATGGAGTCTAATGAACAAATTGCAGATTGAGGAGTTGAAGGCACAATGAGGCATGGTGGTTACCTGGGGATATTAAATAAAAAAGTTTTATTTTCGTTGCTAATCTAAGTGCTTTTGAATTGTGGAAGTACGTTAATTTCCGGATGTTTGAACTATTTAGTACGTTATTTCGATGTTTTGAGTTATAAGAGATTAAACAAATATAAGATACTCTAATGTGCTTGCTAATTTAAATGATATTCTGCATTTTAAATATTTGTTATTATTATTATTATTATTATTATTATTATTATTATTATTATTATTATTATTATTATTATTATTATTATTGTTATGAATATTATAATGGCCATGAGTTCCTCAAGGCAAATAAATTATTATTTCTTATTTATGTAAATGACTATTATACCCTTGATGAAATTATGTAATTACGATTGTGCCATTTGAAGTTTTCCTATAAATAGGGCTTCAGTTATTAATGAAATTCATTCCTGTGAATTCCCTAGAATTCATTCTCTCTAAATTCTCTCTATTGTTTCTATACTTTTATAACACGTTATCAGCACGAGTTTCTAACCAACTGAGTAATATGAAGGGAGTATGCTCTACAGTTGCATCTAACGATGATCCTCTATATCAGAAACTGGATTATTACAATTTGAAATACTTAATTTTCTACGAAATCTATACAATTATAAGCCAAACTATCTCCAATTTTCAAAAATGTCAAGCACATGATATACTCTCTCTCTGTCTTTCAAATCACCATTTTCTCTCTCTACAAGCTGCCTTATTGATCTACTCAAATGCTAATCACATAATTTATCCTCAGTTTTACATCGGGAAAAGGAGACTGCTTTATACATAGTAGTCAAGAATAATTTCATCAAAATTTGTAGATATTTGCTTGGGTTTTGTGATCTGGAGATTGTTAAGATCAGAGCTAAATCAGATATGAATGCTTTCCATGTCGCTGTATCGTGTGGGCACCTAGAAATTGTGAAGGAACTTGTTGGAAGATGGCCCGAAAAAGTAAGATATATATATTATATATATTATATACGAAAAGGTAATATATATTATATTACTTTATAATATAATAATATATTAAACTATAACATTCGTTTTCTCGATTTAACGAGATCTTCAATTTGATACCAATATTGATAATATAACAGTTCATTTTGAAATATATCAAAATTTCAAAATTTATAAAGTAGTATCCAAACTTTGAAAAATTAAATGATGGTCCTTGGACTTGTGAATATTTACGTATTAATGCTTATAATGTCAAAACTTTATAAAGAGGTATGTGCAGCGCCACGCACTTGCCAGTGCACGCTGCCACAAGAATCGGTAGTGGTTGGCAAGAATGATAATTCGACCTACGATCGTTTACTTTGACGATAATTATATTTTGAAGAAATAGTTAGAACAAATTTTCTTCTATAGATATTTAAGTCTTGCACTTTATTTATTGCTATTTAAATACTGCAATACCTCCTACTTTATGATGGGTTCAACCATCACTAATCGGAAGGTTTTATATATTTTTGCACTTTATATGCTAAGTGATGGGTAATACCTTCTACTAAGTAGACCCTACTCCTGAAGAAGTAGTTAAATGTTATGCAATTTAATTCTCGCGATTTAAATTCCGTAAATTTATATTTATTGCAATAATTCCCATAAGGTAGGTTCGACCACCTATTGGAGGAAATTTAATTTTTGTAATTTAAATTTATGCACTTTATAGTTTGAGTATATTTCCAATGTGGTGGGTAATACCACACGATTGGTGTGCATATTTCCAATGTGGTGGGTTATACCACACGATTGGTAATAACGAATCCTACTCTAGAAGAAGTAGTTGATGAAACATTTTAATCCTACTCTTGAAGAAGTAGATAATAAGAATAAAATTTATTCTCCATATTTACCGAATATTAATGGAGAAAAATTGAGTAAGTGGTACCTGAAGTTACCATTGGATAAATAAATGAAAGTAAAATGCTCAATAGATCCCATGTTGATAAATCAAAGAAAATATATGGCATGGAGAGATTATATGAAGTAATCTCATCGATGATATGAGATTGTATTAATATGAGAATAAAATGCTCTCGAAGAAGCATAATCACTAGATTTCTGTATTTGAATAAAGCCAATATGATATTATTATTATTACTCCGGAAGAAGTACAAAACAGCCGAAGTGGAACATATTGAGAATATCAAAGATGGAAATAAACACTCGAAAATATAGCAATGCGAAAAGAAAATACATATTGAACCCATAAATGAGGGATGCGCTCGAGAGTATAAATACTCGTGAACTCTACCACCACTAACATTTCGGTTCATAATGAAAGATCCAAAGGATCTCTTTTTCACTTGACACCGATGGTCTCATGGACTGATGGGTTTTAGCTTCCACTGATTTTTGAACATATGATTGAATCTTGATGAGTAGATCAGCAACTGTATTAGTAGAAACAAGTATATTTCTCGTTGAACGAGAAATAAATTTATGTTCTACACCTTGATCTAGAAATGCTAGCAAACCATCAAAGAAATAATTAATATTCAACAAACCTATGGGTTTGGTATGAAAGTTCCACTGTGTCCATGACACTATATTGAATATTTCCTCCAGTATGTTATAGCCGCCTGGAAGGACAATAAAAGCATCACTATTGTTCATCATGTACATCATGCAGTCATGAATAGACGACGTTTTTAGCATCAGTCCAGCTGAACCCATGATTGTACTGGATCCAATACGATTGCTAGCTCCAACTCGATGAAAAGGTATTACGCTTAACACTCTTATCCCCCATAATTGTGCGGCCATCGTAAAACTCTTTAAAAGCTTGGTATTAATCACTCCATATAGTATATTGATGTTTTGTTTCCCTAACTCCTTTATAAGTTGGTTTTCCATATCTACATCTTGGATATCACCTACCAGTCTAGATCCACCAAGAACACATACAGTTTTAATGAGGTGCGGTGAAGATTGACTTTTATGAAATGATTCTAAAATTCCCATCGCCATCTCTATCTCCATCTCTCTTTTTACACTAAAGTCTCAACGTATAAATGAAAGATACATGAATCCCTCTATTTAAAGGAAAATTTTCAAACCAATAATTGATTGCACTATTTACTTTTTGACAAATATGAAAGAGAAAAAGGCAGAAAAATTTAAGTGAAAATGACATATATCTGTCGGTGATTGAAAATAAAAAAATCTAAAATCAAAAAACGATATTTACAAATAAAAGAAAAATATTGATCTTCTATATTACATAAATTTGCCTTATACAAATATGGGAAAATCATTATACTAAGTTATTTTACTAAATTTACAAACAGGATCTTTTAAAGTAAGTATTTCAAGACAATAAAGTGCCTGTTGATTTTTGAATTTGGCCCATAAGGCCATCAGCTCACCTTGTACGTGTCCACTAGGATGTGTCTCAAGAGCCTGTTGAATATCATCCAAAGGCTCGTTACTCAATCCATCCTTAATGAATGCTATTTTATCTTCTCGATTTCTGGACAAATACCCCACAGATTTACATCGAGTGTCACATGTCCACCGAGCACACTTGTAGCATCCTCATAATCTTTTTGCTCTCCGTTTCTTTGAAAAACTACTTTTACCCATACCAGGCATGTATTTAGAAGGAATTGAAACCTCACGGATAATCGAACCTTTGCTTCAATCAACCATCTGATATCTTGTGGGATACCCTTATTCATTAGCATCCTCAACCTTTCAAGCCTACCTCGATAAATCATTTTTAGGATTTTGATCGGTAGTGATGGATAATATTTTCGAAGATTTGAGAGCATATGATCCATTATAATGTATAGACCCTTGTTAGGATGAATTTTGCAATAATTTTGACGATCTATTTATAGAATAATACGAGGCGATGAGTTACGACTCAGTAAAGCGTAAGAGCTAAGACTCATGATTGAACAAGAGCGATGTGATGCGTATGAGCGTAAATCCGTGTTTGTACTGAGTAGACAATAATATCACCAAAAGATGATGGAATATGTCGGTGAATTGTTTCTATGATAAATCATGTTGAGCACTATACAGATACTAGTGAAATCGATATAAGAATTTACTGAACTAAAAGTTCAATAATAATCGTTTGCAGAACCGGACTGACCATCCCAGTTTAAATAATTATTGAAATCAATATTTCAAGTGAAGAATTAGAAGAATTCTTCAAATAATTATTCTCGATAAATAATTACTGGCCAATGTTGGGAATAAAATCTCAAATATATCTGGAATATATAAAGGATGAGAAATATGGGCCCAATCATCCTCCATGTGGACTACTAGATATTATGATATGGATCCACTAGATAGTCACATGTGTATATGATTCGTAATTAGAAGATTACGAAATGATTTGCTCACGATAGGAGCATGATTTCCAGATTTAATAATAAAACTAGTAAATATATATCCCAATAACTTGAATAAATCCCTGAAGGATTTGAGTATGCACATGCAAGTGGGATATTATATGACAAATTATTTAAAGTCCTCCAATAAACTGCCAATATCGAGAATAGAATGTAAACTGTCTAAATTCCCATATTAAGGTTGAATAATGAGAACATATATGATTAATATCATACCAACCTGAGTTTTGGTGCTCTAAATTTTCTCAAAGATGAGGGAGTATTAAAGGTTGAAAATGATATGTGAAATGCATCATGTTATATCCTCACAATTAAAATATGAACTTGAAGTTCAAAGATGCATAAAAGATGATATGAACAATCACATATATCAGTTAAGATGCTTTGGTAAGTTAACACGCTAGAAGCGTTGATATTATGAAATTTCCCCAATCATATATATCAAAGCAAATTATAAAAGATGGTCTTAATAACGGAGGCATATGCTCTTGAAGAGTATATAGACATAACTATATTGTGTAATCCTACAAGAGGATTGATAATGAGATATCTCAATAAGTTATATCGATATGGGGAAAGAAATAAAATTAAAAGTGTCGACACATTATGAAATGATAGCGCTACATACTATCAATGATAGTGAGGATATTGAAATCCATCGGAAAATACCGATGCTAAAATATATGCCCTTATGATTGATGTATTCATGTACGGGCTTGATGAAAAATGATAATGAAACTCTTGAAGAATTCCAAATGTATTATTGTATCAGTGCATGCAACATCTCAAAATATCTACATTAATATTGTTGAGAAATTAATATGCTATACTCTTTTCCTTGATTGATGTTTTTGTCCCAAAGGGTTTTTTTTTCTCAAACAAGGTTTTTAACGAGGTTGCTCAATCTCAACTAATTCGAAATCTCCAGAAGAGATTTAGGTATATACCTCGATATAATGAGAACATGAGATCAAGATTGTTGATTACATATATGCACTGAATATAACATGATATTGTATAACATCTAAAATTTCATTCACGTGGAAATGAACAAAGAGTATAAACTAATATATATGATACTCATACAAATGTATGAAAGATTTTGAAATGCTTGCAGCATACTTGTATAAAATACGCGTTGCACTCTTTTTTCCTTGACTGAGGTTTTGTCCCATTGGGTTTTCCTAGAAAGGCTTTTAATGAGGCAACATTAAAGGCATATTTACATGAATAATGTACTCTTTTTCCTTCATTAGGATTTTTCCCATTGGGTTTTTCCTAATAAGGTTTTAACGAGGCATATTCATGATATATTGGGGACGACAAGAGAAATCGACATAGTGTATCTATTGGATCAAGTTATAATAGAGACAATGCTTTAGATCCAAACAATGATGATATTGAAATCCTTTACCAGAAGTAAGGATATCCGTCCTCAAGATATGAAATCAGATGGAGTAGCTGTACTCTTTTTTCCTTCGATCAAGTTTTTTCCTACTGGGTTTTCTTGACAAGGTTTTAATGAGGCAGCACGTGAATACTCATATACCGCTGATAGAAATCAGAGGGAGCAATATTTTAGCGAAGCAATATATAACCACTTCAAGCTTTTCTACAATCATTTTGGAAGTTTTTTTTCCCACTGGGTTTTTCTCCAAACAAGTCTAGAAGACATTTGTTTTAATAGTCATTCAAGGGGGAGTGTTATGAATATTATAATGGCCATGAGTTCCTCAAGGCAAATAAATTATTATTTCTTATTTATGTAAATGACTATTATACCCTTAATGAAATTATGTAATTACGATTGTGCCATTCGAAATTTTCCTATAAATAGGGCTTCGGTTATTAATGAAATTCATTCCTGTGAATTCCTTAGAATTCATTTTCTCTAAATTCTCTCTATTATTTCTATACTTTTATAACAATTATTATTATTATTATTATTATTACTAAAAAATTATGAAATATTTTAAAGGAATAACTAATGTTCCGGATTCTTAGAACTTGGGGCTTTGCAGTTTTCCTACCCCACAAATTAAGGACAAATAAATAATGAATCGAGAGAAAAATGACACATAATCAAAGCAATCAACTAACACCAAATTCCAAAATGTGAGATTTGCTTATCACTTCCCCAAAAGCGGACGAGAGAGATGAAATACCTACATCCACAACCTGATCTTTTTATCGTAACGTGCTCCGAGAGGGGTCCCAACCATAGAAGAAAGGTGCTTCAGGTGTTGAAAATCATACAGGAGTGCAGATATGCTTGGAGGATTGTTGCGGTAAAAAAAGATCTACTGATGAGAGGTGAGTCGTCGGTTCGCATTACGTGCTAAGAAGAAAAACATGGATTTTTTCGTTCAATTTCTTAGACGTTGATTAGATTATGCATAATGTGTCCTGTAGATTGTCTCGTACTAAACTAAAACCTATTCTTTTTAGTGGATTGGTTGGCTAAAGGATTTGGACCATTGTTTTTTTACTTTTAGGGTTTTCCATGTAAAAATCATCTGTTCTTTGTGTTTTTTACATTTCTGCATTTGCTGGATACATCTATGACCACACTGTTGCGCTTTGATATGTCTTCTGCTAGTTATACTAATGTAGATACATCGTACTGTGCTTAAGAAGAATTGCACTTCGATAAGTAACTTTCCGCAGCACTGAGTGCACATTCCGATATATCCACGTATTCTGTAAATTTGATAATTTCAAATTTTCACTTGGTACTAGGGCAGGTTTACTTCTAAAAAGTGAGATCCAATTGTCTAACATGGATTACTTTGCGTTGCTTAGACCCTTATTGCTACCTACTATGCATATTGGAAAATTTTCATTGTCGATGAGCTAACTTTCTTACTGCCTTGGAAGTTAATGTAGATGAATCTAAAGAAATTGACGAAGCTGACAACATAAGTGTCATCAACATGTCAAAGAACCCTGTCAAGCAGAGATAGATATATCTCGAAGAACATGGTTCAGTGCCATCAGAAGTAGATAGTGTAGGATGCATCTTGCTCGACTTGAATAAAAGAGTATCACTCTGAAGCACATACAGACTGATCTATTGCTCATAGATTCATTTATTAAGGCCCCTGATACATAAAAGCTAGCAGTCTCTTTGTCTGTAGTCTGAATGAGATAGGTATATAAATTCACATCCTCCATGGAAAAATAACGTTTCGCACTGAGAGGTAGCTAACAAAATGTAATTGCACGATGGAATTCAAGAATAATACCAATACCGTCGCCCTTAGACTGTACAATGCATCATCATATGCCCTTATCATCCTCGACATCATCGCAATGGATACTTTTCCAATGTTGATCCTAGAAATGGTAGTCTAGGCAAAAGAAACCAACACATTATGACACAGGATACGAGAAAATGACTGAATCACCTATTACATGAGGTATTTCGCGTTGAACACTTGGCACAACCCTTAATGTCTTCGTGATGTTAGTAAGTTATCAACGACGAACAAGTATGATTTTCTGCAAATGATTAGGAAAATAAAATATCCATAGTATTCACTTTTCTCTTCTTGTATTGATCCGGCTTTTAAATTGTTCGTTGAGATCGTTACGAACAGGCTTCAACACATTAGGTAGCACCAGTGGAAGCTGGCCATCATATGGGTCAGTCGAATGATTAACTTGCCTCGTCTCACCGATTGGATTTGCAGTAGCTACATCATACTAAATTTCATCCCCTGTCGAGCCAGCCACATGACTTTGATCGTTAGTAGATTGGTTGTGCTTTCTATTTGTGCCGTAACAGGTCTTTTCCCAGAATTATCCAACAAATGGATCTGATCTAGCAAAGGTTGCTGCTGTACGAATTTGTAGAATTGAGCGCACGTTTTTGGCCTTCCCATAGCATCGTGTTCTGCCCCATCGCTCTTACAAATTTTTGAAGTTGCCAATTACATTCATTCTCCATTCGTAGTTCACCGTCTCCAACAACTAAGCACACCTTACTCACAATTTCATCTAAGTTGTAATTTTTGCCCCCACTTTTCATGGGCAGAAAACATGTGATCTCCTTCCATTCATTCACTAGATTCAACTTGTTGCCCTCAACCAAAAGATCACCCTGTTGTATCCTCACCACAGTGCTGGAGGATTATCCGATCTCGCAAGCCTTCAGTTATCCCCATGTGGGACCGTATGTAATGACCCGCCCGAATTCGTTCCGGAAACGTATATGAATACGTATATGATTCCGTATATGTACCGTATATGGTATGAAATGACGTAATGATGTTTCGGCAAGGTATACGTGTATATGTTATGTTCACAACCTGATTTGAAGGGTAGGATATGCCCCGGAATGCGAAACGGCCTTTGAAATGAGGAAAATGGGAAAATTCTGCAGGGACAGAATTACGGCCGTAAATGTTGGACTTACTGACGTAAATGTCGAGGTTCTGACCGTAATGTTCGAAGGTTACGGCCGTATATGGTGAACAGTGGAAATGTCCAAAAGTTTGAGAGCAAATTACGGTCGTATAGTTGAGAGATCGACGGCCGTATGTTCTAAATTCTGGCCGTAAGTAAAGAAGGATATGGCCGTGAATGTCAAAGCGAGGCAAGAAGTGGTATTCTGAGAGAGTTTATTACGGCCGTATGAGGGTATGATCTGACCGTATTAGTCGAATTACTGGCCGTAATATTGGGAGTTACGACCGTAAATGTAAGTCGGCAGAAACTGTTGGATAGGGTTTATACACGTTTGCTCGGCCATTTACCGTCATATTTGACCCCAACCTTCTCAAAACTCTAGAGAGCACTCCCAAAGGTGATTCCAAGGATTTTACATGGGTTTTGGCTTGTAGATCATTTGAGTATTTCTAGTTGTCATCTTGGAACCAACAAGAAGAAGGGAAGAGGAAAGGAAAGGGAGGAGAGGAAGTAGCCAACCAATTCATTTTGCTTGCTTTCTTGTCTTTTGAGGTAGGTAATAGCTATATTTCATGGGTGTAATATGTGTTTATGAATATATGAGGAAATATGTGATGATATGGATTGGTAGAAGAAGTTATGCTATGCTATGTTGTGTGAAGAGATAGGTTATGTTATGGTAGGGTTTGCTAGGCTATGTTATGTTGTTAGATGCTATTATGTATATTATGCTATGTGACCATGGTAGATGCAAAGATGAGCTATGATATGATGAAGAGCATATGGGCTAAATGGTAAGAGGTTGAAGTATGTGTAACATGAAAGTATGATCATGCATATATGGGTTGTAGATTGTGTGCTTACAATATGTATAATGTTACAGGCGGTTTAAAGCGTAAAGAACCTTTAGACGACGCCCACGGCGCCCAAAGCGTAAAAAAGAACCTTTGCGGGACTGGCCAATGATGTTCTGGCGCCTTGTAAGCCGGGATCTATAACCGGCCCAAAGCATGAACATGACATGCATTAGCATTTGCATCTATTGCCCTCTGAGTCCCCGTGGCTCATTATGTTGTATATCGATGTTTTATGTGCGGCGGTGGTGGAGGATCCTCCGGCGTGATGTGGGATGTGAGGAAGAAGGAAACCTCAACATCCTGCGGCGCGTTTTGTTTGTTTATATTGTACTAGTTTAAGTAAAGCGAACAAAATATGTTTTGATATGTATATATATATGTATATAAATGCTTCCGCTTTTGAAAGTACAAATGAAATGTGTTTCGTTCGGGTAAGAAAAGTCGGGTCGTTACAGGTGGTATCAGAGCAAGGTTTTCTCCTTATTCCTCCACACCCAAGGATTCTCTCCGCCACCCCACGATGAAATGTGTGTGTTCTCATGTTCTCTTGACATGATATGTAGGTATGGTATTAAGTTATGTTATGCATGATTTGATTCGGTTAGACGTTTTGTGGTGCATGAGTATGTGTGGTGTATGCCTGAGGATGTGATGTAGATATGTGATGGTGGGAACATGGGTTACCGCATGCGTTTATGGTTGTGTTTCATATGATATTAGATGGCTGATGACCAAGCCGCGATTATTGAGCGATTGACCACGATTAGTGGAGCGGCAATCCGTGCGATTCTGACGACCGAGCACGAGTAATACAACAAGTGATGAGTGATCGAAGCGTGAACAATAGCGGAGGTGGAAGTAATTCAGTAAATGCTCAGAGTTGAGAAAACAAGTGAAGAAAGGGATAAGGAGCAAGCCACGAGCGTTTTTCGCCGATTGAAACCCCTATATTTGAGGATGCTAAAGATCCGATTGAAGCTGAAAAATTGGGTGCGATAGAGGAACGAATGTTTGAATATGCTCACATTCCCGAGTGCGAAAAGGTAAAGCTGCGCTACTTTTATGCTTGAGGTTCATGGGGTTTTGGTGGGATACTATACGAAGGCGGGTGAAGCAAATGAAATAGCATGGGTGATTTCCGTACAAGGTTTGGCGAAGTATTTTTCCGATTGAATGAGAAGTTAGATGAGTTTATTCGGTTGCAACAAGGGATAGATCGATTGCATGAGTACAAGAAGAAATTCGATGAGCTTGCTCGGTTTGCGGTGCACATGGTTGATACTCCCGCTAGAAAGGTTGCACGCAGTTTATTGTAGGGTTGAAGCCCATACTAGCTAGGGATGTTCGATTGACGAATCACGCCACTACAAGTTATCGAGGTGATAGAGCGGGCATATTTGGCGAGCGTGCGAAAGCAAGGATTGCCCAAGCTAGTCGGGTAGTTGATAAATCGGTTCAACGTGCTGGCAGAGCTCAAAAGCGAACATTTTCATCACAGAGTTCCTCATTGAGCAATAGGGAAAGGAATGTGTATGAAAAAGACCAAGGAGGGAGTAACAAGCGACCGCTAGGTAATGAATCTTCGTCCCAACCTTTACCAAAGAGAGGGGATCGGTCCTTTATCGTTTCCTACATGTCCGACTTGTGGGAAGAAGCATGAGGGTCGATGTTATTACGGCACGGGCCGATGTTATGCTGCGGAAAGAAGGGCATATGAGTTATCATTGTCCGAACGAGAGAACCAAGCGTCGAAACCTCAACTTCTTTGGACAAGTGTTTGCTCTTACACACTCCGAGACGCGATGACATTTCGTATTGTTTCTTCTCTTCCTTACTTTTATGTAGCCTTTGGAATGTAATCGGATGCATGTATAACATGATATTGGTGGGAGTAGGACAATTGAGAAGTAAGTACATCCAATTTCGAGGGCGAAATTTATTTAAGGGGAAGGATGTAATGACCCGCCCATTCGTTCGAACGTATATGAATACGTATATGATTAGTATATGTACCGTATATGGTATGAAATGACGTAATGATGTTTCGGCAAGGTATACGTGTATATGTTATGTTCACAACCTGATTTGAAGGGTAGGATATGCCCCGGAATGCGAAACGGCCTTTGAAATGAGGAAAATGGGAAAATTCTGCAGGGACAGAATTACGGCCGTAAATGTTGGACTTACGGCCGTAAATGTCAGGTTACGGCCGTAATGTTCGAAGGTTACGGCCGTATATGGTGAACAGTGGAAATGTCCAAAAGTTTCAGAGAGCAAATTACGGTCGTATAGTTCGGAGAGAATCGACGTATGTTCTGGGTTCTGGCTAGTAAGTAAAGAAGGATATGGCCGTAATGTCAAAGCAGGGCAAGAAGTGGTATTTACAGAGAGTTTATTACGGCCGTATGAGGGTATGATACGGCCGTATTAGTCGGGTTACGGCCGTAATATTGGGAGTTACGACCGTAAATGTAAGTCGGCAGAAACTGTTGGATAGGGTTTATACACGTTTGCTCGGCCATTTACCGTCATATTTGACCCCAACCTTCTCAAAACTCTAGAGAGCACTCCCAAAGGTGATTCCAAGGATTTTACATGGGTTTTGGCTTGTAGATCATTTGAGTATTTCTAGTTGTCATCTTGGAACCAACAAGAAGAAGGGAAGAGGAAAGGAAAGGGAGGAGAGGAAGTAGCCAACCAATTCATTTGCTTGCTTTCTTGTCTTTTGAGGTAGGTAATAGCTATATTTCATGGGTGTAATATGTGTTTATGAATATATGAGGAAATATGTGATGATATGGATTGGTAGAAGAAGTTATGCTATGCTATGTTGTGTGAAGAGATAGGTTATGTTATGGTAGGGTTTGCTAGGCTATGTTATGTTGTTAGATGCTATTATGTATATTATGCTATGTGACCATGGTAGATGCAAGATGAGCTATGATATGATGAAGAGCATATGGGCTAAATGGTAAGAGGTTGAAGTATGTGTAACATGAAAGTATGATCATGCATATATGGGTTGTAGATTGTGTGCTTACAATATGTATAATGTTACGGGCGGTTTAAAGCGTAAAAGAACCTTTAGACGACGGCCCACGCGCTCAAAGCGTAAAGAACCTTTGGGGACGGCGGCCATTACTGACTGGCGCCAAGAAAGCGTAAAAGAACCTTTATGGACTGCCAATGATGTTACGGCGCCTTGTAAGCCACAGGATCTATATAACCGCCCAAAGCATAAACATGACATGCATTAGCATTTGCATCTATTGCCCTCGAGTCCCCCGTGGCTCATTATGTTGTATATCGATGTTTATGTGCGGCGGTGGTGGAGGATCCTCCCGGCGTGATGTGGGATGTGAGGAAGAAGGGGGAAACCTCAACATCCTGCGGCCGCGTTTTGTTTGTTTACATTGTACTAGTTTAAGTAAACGAACAAAATATGTTTTGATATGTATATATATATGTATATAAATGCTTCCGCTTTTGAAAGTACAAATGAAATGTGTTTCGTTCGGGTAAGAAAAGTTGGGTCGTTACACCGTAGCTCATCCATTGTCACTGTGATAGTCTCCACCCTCCTCAACTTCTTCGACTTGCGATCACCGCCTCTTCTTTTGCCTTCCATTGTGTCAATGGGGTTTTCCGTCTTTGCGGCCCTCTTACGTTTTTCTGACACAGGTGAATGATCAACCATTGTACAATGGTCATAATGGTCGCAACCTTTGGCACTTCCATCAAGAGGGGTAGAGGCTAAAAGAACTATATCGTCAAGCATGGGATTTACTTCATTATACGCCAGATGGAATGACTTGAAGTACTCCATATTAATCTCTTTGGCATTTGGAACTATCACTTGTTTCACCACAACTTGCAAATTTTTATGGTTCCATATGCATTCGCGAAGCTATGGACCCATAAGTGCAATAATCGATTAAGGCGTCGTAATACAGAAAGCTGAACGTGGGAGTATAAAGGATGTTTCAAATATTTCGGTGACCATACAAACAACATGACAACGTTGTATAGCAAGTTGCAAAACTTAAGGGCAGTTCACATATACCACCTCATTCGTATGCTTTGGATGGACTATATCGTTACCTTAGTTTTTGCCATAAATAATACTACTCTTTGGGAGATAGTGGTTGCTCGACTTTCTAGCTTAGGATCCTAGGATATCGATGGTGCATCCTTATATCGAACTTGGACTCCATTTCAGGTAACACTTCACATGGCCAAACCTAGGGTGTGTGTACCACATAACCGCATTTGACATTAGATTCAAATTTGATAGCAATCAATCATAAAACAAAATATGAACCACACGTACATAATGCATCGGCTATACCTGCAACGCTAATGGGAAACCCTCTAGTTCCAGGCCTGTACGCTTCGGCTCAATTGTCACCTTTCTTCTAACAGCTTAACGGCTCCCGATCACCTGCACGACAAACCTACTCAAAACCTGGTCTGCGTGCATCCCCCATGGATATTGTTCAAAACCATCTTCGTCATACGCAAGCTCTACGTCTTCTCTTTTCACACATGGGAAAGAAAACGTGGTGCCAACACACCATGCAAACATAATAGGATGCCAAACTGATATTTGTCATCGTAGTCTACACACACCTCGAACACAAACTTAATATCCTTTAAAAAAACCTCTTTCTTTGTCCCGAAGTACCTAACGTAAAAGGCTCAGTGTTCTTGTCGCCCTTCTCCGTGTGATTCTAGTATAGTCAAACAACACAAACCCGTAATCAATGTGAACTCTTGCAGTCCGAATCTTGCAAGCAATCCGTTGAATTTGAACCACAACTCATTCTTATGATCACGAGAATGCCGTCGAACGATACATCCTTCACATTCCCCAATTTCGCATAGATGGTTCGTCTGAATTTAGCCTTGCGCTCTCCTTAACCTTCCAAAAGATCGGAGGAGAGCTAGACTGCATCTCTTTCCCCCCCTTTCTATCATATTGCCAACGACATATTGAAACTGATCTCTGCAAGACAAGATGAGCAAGAAGATAATCATATTACTGAGCTGGTAATCATTAACATCATTATATTTCGATATCCCTTCTTCCATCACCACAGTCCTCGTATAGGGAACAGTGCAGGTAATGTTCACTGCACTTGTTTATAGCAGAATAGACAGTATAATCTATAACATATGTTAGAGGTTATAGCAGCACGCGTCTTACAAAAATCTTCCTAACTGGACCAATCCATCTACTTATAACTCAAAACTAAAAGAATTATATGGAATTTAGCAATCTCATTAACGCATTACAAATGGAGTAAGTGATGGGATGCTCACCTAAACATGTCAGTAAAATGTAAGGCCTTGATTAGAATTTGTCGCCGCCGCCTTCTGGGTTCGAAAGGGCAAACAATGCCCAACAATGAGAGGGCTAATACACTGAGCATTTGGGTCAATCTCTTAACTAACCTCGGTGCATAAAATAAGGCTAGTTCTTACCATATTAGCTTGACCATCCACAAGTATTATCTGCCGAAGAAAGCGACTTTACTTCGTCGTCGACCTAACCTATAACCTAATTTTCCTTGCATAGCGCCTAAATGAGTTTTCCCCAACATTTGGTCAGCATAAGGCATACAGAGTGTCTTCTCAACCACTTCAGTAGTCCATGTAATAGACTGTTGATCTAATAGAATATAATCGAAATTGGTGGGTTCTTATGTTTTCGCCATAAAGCTCTCAAAGTTAGTATAGTAGATCCTCCAACTATAACTCTTCAATTTCAAATAGACAACATTAGTCCACAAATATTAACTGTTTAGGCCATTTTCGCACTTAGTAGTGGTTCACCTTACATTTCCCTTAGTATAACATATGACATAGGTCATAGCACTTATAATCACGTGACTACTCCCTCTTCCGTGAGCCCCAGAAAGATGTTCCTCTCTCATTTCCCTATTGTTTAAACAACCTTATACAAAAATAACATGTCAATTTACTAGACAGAATGTAATATTACTTCGTTAGACCTTAATAATAATTTAGGAGTCAATATAGCACATAATTACTTTCATGTGTAGTTGATTGGATATTTTTGTTCTACAAATATTTTTTTGGGAAGTCCTCCAAACACATAAAATTCACGTGTTTCCCTCCACAAGTTTGAACAATATGGACAATTTATGCATTATCAAAAAAACAAAGAATCCTACATCGTTGAGATATAAACAAAAATTGTCTGTGTATAACTCTCTAAACTATTCATTGTTAAGGACGTAGAGGATGCAGACAACGGCTACTGGGGGAAATCAGTATCCCGCTTCCCTTTTAGTTTAACATTAAGGCTCCAATTATAATTACGGATTGGAAAACTTATAGTAGCGCCTAATACAGTCCTAATTTGAGATTAACGTACACTAAGGTGGTGCTAACCAATCAAGATGATTATCGACTGTAATTTCCGTGACAAAGTTAATGCAATATGACACCCAAAAAAAGGCAAAAAAATTAAAATTAAAAAGAAATTGCACGATATAGGAACAAATAAAAGAAAATGAAAACCAACTATATTTTCGTTGGTTAATTAGTAGATTTTAATTTAAAACACCACAAATAAAAGTAAAATAGGGCAGAATCGCATGACTTGTTTCTGTCTTTAACAAAATATAAGTCACCACTCATTTTGTAAAATTCCATTTGTATTTTTTTGTTAGTTTCGTACGTTTAAAGTATAGACTTTCTTTTCTTAATTAAACTGAACACTAAATAAATTAATAAAATTCCTGAACTTTTATCTTTTTATAAATTTTGTTACATACGATCAAAGTAAAATTATTTACAACGTAACATAGCCGTTCATAAATTACGTACGTATTTTACTGTCTAATATTTTATTGCGGTCTACAAATATATTTTGATGCCATACAAATATTTATTTTGCAATAAAAATCTAGCAAAAATACAAATTCTCAACTATCCCTCCAAATATATAAACAATCTCATTAATTTTCTATGTTGTTGAGTAGACATCAAGTACATGTGACACCCGAGGCATCTATGACGATTAGGCATGTTGAAGTTACGATGAATGGGTAGTTTCGAGAAACTCCCTTTAATTCCGATTGTAAGTCCCGATGTTTTTATCAATTTTGGTCTGATGCCCGATCGGGGATGGGTTTGGACCCACTTAAGACATATCATCTCATTATTTGATGTATATTGGATAGTGTGTACGTGATTATGTTATACATCGAATTCTGAGATGACATGTGTTAAGTGGGTACATTAATTAAACACGTGCCAAAGCGAGCACTAATCCAAAATTGGAAATTTGTATGATGTAACTCGATTCCTTTTCTAGGTCCACTTTGAAGTTAATAGTAACTTGTGCAAATCTTATCATCGTCCACAATTTGCACCTAATGCGTGGGAGCATGTTTTCCTTTCTCCCGGCGACGAACAACATTGTCGAGCACAATATCCCTTTCAAAAATTCGTACATGTAAAAAATCTCTCACATTCCGAAATAATAGTGTACTAATGGCCCAGACATCAATTTCTTAGCTCAATTGTCAATGTTGAGTTAGAAAAATATAGACTGATGAAATACAAAAAAATGTGAAGTACTTTGTATTTTATCTTGATTGAAAGCTACGTTTGCTATTTTTTGATGGCACACATGTTAAGTTAAGTTGTTGCAGTGACCGGAAAATTCTTCTTAAATAAAATATATTTAATTAAATAAAATTTCGAACGTGTCACTACGACCTTACTTATAAGATTTAAATAGTATACGCTCGTCTAGTCGAAATGCATATTATTTATTGATATATTTAATTATTTATAAAAATTTATTTATTTTCAAAATTTACAATTGAGGACCAAACTTTAGAAATTATTCATTTTAGTCTATAAAGTCTGGTTTTTATTCAAATACGATCCCATATTTACTTTAAGCCCAATTATAAGCCCATTTGAGATGGTAACACTTTAAATACTCATTTTAGAACCCCCCCCTCAAACCCTAGCCTCACTTCACCTTCAAGTTCATTCTCTTCTCATTCAACAACTCAAACTAGTTCCCAAGTGGTAAGATTCTTAACTTTTCATCTTCATTTTCTATTTTTAACTATTGTCCATTTTATTTATCTTGTTACAATTTACTTCTTGTATTTGTTTTCCATTTTATTTTTGTAGAACGTATACATACATATACACGGCCACCTCACCGCCACCGACCGCCACCTTCACCGACCACCACCTCCACCGCTTTCACCACCACAACACTACCACGAAGCTACCACCACCTTCATTTCACAGTCAACACACACGCACGCATACATATACACGCATATAGATACACGCCATAACCATTGAGCTCGGCCAAAAACTCACCCATACACTATAGAATCGTTTGATTTCGAAAATAATTAAAGATTCGACCCAATTTTGAAGATACCCAAATTTCTTCCTCAACTTTCAACCTTCAATTTCTCCCTATATACTCAATATCTCTTTCAATTAACGCCACCACTAGCTTCACCACCTTCAACTCCACCTTCGCCACCTTTTTGGCCACCAAAAACCGAGTGAAATGTCGAGAGAGTGAGAGAGAGCCGAGAGAGAGAGTAGCCGAGAGAAGAGAGAGCGGGTGAGGAAGATGGTGATGATCCAAGATCCGGCCCAATCCATTCTTAATCCGAAAATTTTAAGACAAATCCCTCAATTTATTTAAATAGTTTAAGTTGGTCCCCAAGTTTTATTTAATTTCAAATCCCAAGCTTTCAATTATTCTAATTTAACCCCTAAACTATATTTTCAAATCTAGTCCTTTGTTTTATTTAATCTATTTAAGTTAGTCCTCAAATTTTATTTAGATTCTAATCCCCAACTATCAATTGTTGCAATTTGACCCCTAAACTTTTATTTCACTTTTAAATCCTTAATTTCTTATTCCCATTCGAGTTAGCCCTTAAAATTTAATTGCATATTAGTCCCTCATGTTTTAAAAATCCTATAATTGAGTCCAAAATATTTTTAGTCCACTTTTATTGCATAATAGACCCTCAAACTATTCGATTCTTTCAAATTGAACCCCCAAAGTTTTATTATATTATTTCTATTTTGGTCCACAAACTTCTATATTACTTATAGATATGTAATATTTAAGAGTATTAACATAAATTAAACTCGTTATTGACTAGATGAGGCTTACGGACAACTAGAAGACTAATTTCTCACCATTAGTAAGCTCAACACTCGGCTAAGGGTTAAGGTAGATCCCCTTTTCTTAAAAATTTCTTCCAAATGTTCGCATTTACAATTAATATTGTTATAAATACTGCATGTAAATGTTATGTGATGATAGGCTTTCATAGCCTAAACTCGTTATTGACTAGATGAGGCGTACGGACAGCTAGAAGACTGATTTCTCACCATTAGTAAGCTCAACACTCGGCTAAGGGTTAAGGTAGATCCCCTTTTCTTAAAAATTTCTTCCAAATGTTCGCATTTACAATTAATATTGTTATAAATACTGCATGTAAATGTTATGTGATGATAGGCTTTCATAGCCTACTTATGACGTGCATCCTCGGCACTATGACGATAGGCTCTTAGCCTACTTACGACGTGTTTCAATAGCATTATGATGATAGGCCTTTAGCCTAATATTTTACAACGACGTGCTATTAAACACTATGATGACGTGCACGATTTAGAGGGATGATGAACGAACTTGTATTTCATGCCTGTTCATATTTAATGTTAAATGATGATTATGTGCTGTTAATTTGTAACATATATTAATTGTTGTGCGCGGGATCTACTGAGTATTTTAAATACTCACGTTTTCTGTATTTAATGAACAAATTGCAGATTAGGGAGTTGGAGGCTTGGCAAGGCATGGAGGCTCTTTAGGGTTTATTTAATAAGAAACTTTGTTTCCGCCGTTATTTCTTTTGTGAACTCAAGTTGTTTAAGTATGTTACTCGAATGTTTTAAATGTTTGAAACTATTAGAGATTGAACAGATGTGAGATAATTCTAAAATGTTATGCTATTTTAAAATAATTTCCGCATTTTAGTTATTTGTTATCTTTCCACATTTATTGGTATTATAAAAAAGAAAATTGTGGTTTAAAGAATTTAAGTGTTTTTAAAGAAAGAACTAATGTTCCGGGTTCTTAGAACTCGGTGCGTTCAAGTTGTAGAGATTAATACTTTTTTAAAATTCAAATCCGAATAATTTAGAAAAACTAATGAATTGATTTTGTATGAATAATAAAGAATGGAAAATCCCGTAGGTGATTGCATGCTTCTTTCTCTTAAAATTTTGAAAATAAGCTTTGTGTACTTGTACATCAGTGGAGTGTTTTTTGAAACCATTAGAGCACCGCAGTTCGTCGACAATAGGTTGATGGTGTGAATTGGTGAGCCGTTGAAGGAAATTTCAATAGTACGTGCTACAGTTTACCATATCACGTTGGCTCGGGTTCGTGGTTTTGGATTCTGGTTTTGTATTTTCGTGTCCGGTATGTAATTGTATTTTCCCTAAATAATTGTCAATGTATAAAGACGTATTTTTTGTTAGTATGTTGTTGCATGAATCGTTTAATTACGCCCTTTTTTAAGTACTTCGTTCTGTTAATATTTTCTTTGTTCGTTATTGCTATGTAATATTTTCGTTTTTGTTTTTATTTATAAACTGCAACGAAAAAGAACATCTTGCATCGAATCCTTCATAACAATTACGAAGAATTTTCGTATTTCCTATGCTTTTTAAACTTTTAGCAATAATCAGGGGAAAAAAACATGTTCACATAGTAATATCATTACACAGTAATTTAATGTATTTCTACTATGCGATGGCCCTACACAACATAAATTACTATTTCGATCGCAAGATCGGGCAACATTTTCGCTTGTTTTACATTTAGATTAACTTTAACATTTTATTTGCGATGACATACAAAACAACTGGCACAATACTCTCATATTGCTGTCGATCAAATCTGGAAAAATGAATAGGCTATGATTTCTTACAGAATGGATAGTTTGGGGTCCTACGACATAAATAACCATACATTTTGATACTTCATGTTTCCATAAGAGCGGATGGATACAATACACTGTGCAAGTATTGTTCTTAGCATTGCCAATGGCAAAAAATTAAGACAAAAAAAAGATTGAGATCAATCCGCTGGTCTATTTTTTACAGGGACTTGAACTTTAGGGGATTCGTAAACACAACAGTACATTTTTGCAAGTGTTAGTTATTTATCTCAGACAGGAAAATACGTACGTAAAACCAAACTAATTTGTAGGTGATAGTGGTTCACAAAGAACAAGAAAATGAGTTTGTCGAGTAAATTTGAAATCATCGTTTCTCCAACGTTTGAGAATGTGGCCCATTTAGTTGAACAAATTGCAAAACAACCAAATATCTGGGAAAAGAACAAAAAAAGGAAACAAAAATACCATAAATTGCGCAAAGTGAAAGCATTGCAATTTAACAAGCAACCTTTTTGATCAGTTGGCTAGTGGAAATAAGAGTTTGGCTATATACACAACTAAGTGTACAATGACACGTGTCATTATCCCCACATCTTGCAGCCATATGGCTAGAGACATCGTGTCGCCCATGTCCCACCAGTTGATTTCGGCATATCTTCCATCTCCCCAAGCTATCATCCAACTGGGTCTACTCAATCGAATGTCTCATTTGGTTCCATTTTCTTGCTCAACAGTCCAATCTCTCCAACACAATTATAAGCCTTCTATTAGGCCATTGCTAGGTTCAAACTTCATTGTAGAGCGCAAAACATTGTCCACAATGATGGACTCCATTAATGAGTCGGGGGCAATTCGCCGATCGACCAACAACCAGCCATCGAATTCACAATGAACTCCGGAAAATTCCCAGAAGCTCCCACCGACCGCACATCCCCAAGACGATCTTTCACAAAGATCGTGAATCGTAACACTCCAGTAGTTTGGCAACAAAGTGGTCCTCGTACACTACGTTTGACGAAGTAGATTTCTACCTTGATGATGAACTCGTTCAGGCATTTCAGAGAAAACACAACCTGCCGGCAATGACCGACCTCCAAGGGAGGGGCCTGACTAATTTCCAAACACCTAAAGATAACAAGATACTTGAAACAGAAATGAGCGAGATACTATCTCCTAACAACGATGGCTTAATAAGTGAACGACAGAATAAATAAGGAGGATACCTCCTGTACATAAGAATGAATGAATGGTCAAAGAAACAATAAATAAAGAATGAAGTATAGTAGGACCGTCACGGTCGCGAACCGAGGGGAGTCCATGACGATCCATTCGAGAGCGCCGCGTTTGCCAAGAATCGTGCGACTATATTCGTGTACCGTCAGCCAGAGTAAGCCCGTGATGCAAGCGCCGTCGACAACCTGGTTGCCTCGCCGAAGATATGCGTAACCAAGTCTCGACAAGATGCGAGCCGATTTAATACGTCGGAGAAGAACTCCGAAGGAACCATGGGCCGCTTCAACAATACAATGAACAACATAGGAGTCGGCCTCCACCCTAAATCGCTGTCTCGACACCCGCAGAACGAGCAAGTAACAACCCATCGAGAATAGCCGGGCTCGGTTCCTACTTAAAATAGCGCAAGTGCTATAGAAAGAGGAAAAGGCCCAAAGACACCGCCCAAGATGATCCGGATTCACCCCACCCCACCGACCATCAATTCACACAACTGGCGGGTGTTGATCTTAAAGATCCTACAGACGCTTACGCCGAGCACCAAACTCGAAGGGGAGGGGGAGCAACAATAGTGACACCAAAAGGGGCCAAGTCAAAATCACCCCGCCATGAGAGGGATGAAATGTTCGGCCCAAGAACATGCATGAGGGAGATGGCCCGGATATACCCGCCATATGATCGCCGAGAATCAACGAGAATACCGTGCGCATCATTACGTCTTGTCCACAAGTGCCAGAGGATGAATATAGGCACGATGATGCGAATGTCCTCGCACGACAAATCGACTCAATATCGCCAACGCCAGACCTTGTGCCGGATCGGCCGAGGGGAGGAGACGGAGATGAAAAATCGACGAGAAGTCTTTGCCAAATCAGACGCAGTCATCTCGCTAACAAAGACATGCGGGAGCGCCTCTCTGGCCGAGCAACACCGGCATCGTGAAGGCATCCGCACATGGATACGCCGCTCGATCACATAGTCAATCGAGGACTAGGCCTCGCAATAACCGCCAATGGAAAACGATACCGTCACGGTATAGCCGACACCAAAGGTCCCGTAATGTCGGGCCGTGACCTCAACGTGTCGCTTGACCAACTCCTGCCGAGCGGTGGAACCGCCCATCGGCGTATCCCGCCACAACATCCTATCTGGGACCCGATGTCCCGAGGGGACTTTAATGTATCCGAAGGGCCAGTCGAAGGGACAACTCGCAATAGATGCTCAAGATTCCATCCATTAGTCGCAAAGAAGTCCCGCACGAGTCGAAGAAGGACTACGCGCAAGGAAGATATCAACTAGGGACGATCGGCCTACGGCAATCATGCCAAAAGAAAACTCGCTCCACAAACTAATCGCAAACAATGCGATGCGACCATCGGTCGCCAATACCGTCGCCAAATCTCGAATCAAGATAGGCAAGCCGGACTGCGTAGGTGGTCATTCCCTCGGCAATATCCGCTATGCATATATAGCCCACAAAGACTCTCGAGATCGAAATCGCCACCATAGCTTCAGGGAAAGGAATCGATAATGTCATCAAGCCGCTCGGTTAAGTCCACCTTTCCTCCGAGGACGACACAACTCCCCATCGCTTCCAAAGGTGCGGTGGGTGCCTCCCGAGAATCCCAAAGGAACCGAGCAAACAATCGGATAGCCGCTTGAGCATGTTCCTTAGGGGCCGCAGACCAAACAAATGAAGCGCATAGAGGAAAGAACGGAATGAATGAGCGTAATGCGGCCCCAGGAGATAACAAGCCGATCGCCCATTCAGAGATCCGCCCGGCGGATCTTCTCCTGCCATCAAACAGAAGATCCGACGCCCTTATACAAGGGAACACCAAGATAAGTAACGGAAGCCGGGCCGTGGCACGAAACCCGTGAAAGTCTCACGCATCGACGGTGCGTGCAAACAGGTTCGCCGCGGTGCTATCAAAGAACTCTTCCCCGATTCACCAATCGCCAGCCCATCGTAGTGCTCGATACATAAGCTTACAAATGCCGGAATACTCCGCTTCACCATTGGCGAATATGATTATATCATCTGCAAAACGGTAGATGGGATAAAAGAGTCGCCCCATGAATAAAATCGCATGAAAGAGTGTCAAAACCGATGAGTGAACAATCGAGAAGTAATCGCAAGCACAACAAAGTCGGGAGATAGATCGCCATGGGCCAGTAGTCCCCAGATGAGGGAAGAAACCAAGCAGATCGACCGCTGACCAGGACCGAAAAGTGACACCCGGAGATACAACGCTCGGATCCCGCTAACCCACAATCGGATCAAATCCAAATCGCGCTAACACCGAGCGGTGAAATCCCAATCCATCCGGTCAGTAGGCCTTCGCCATGTCGAGCTTGAGGATAACGCGTTCTCTAACCGAACTCGCCAAGGCTATGCACCATCTCCTGGCTAACAAAACGTTATCCCCAAGCAAACGCCTTTAACAAAACCACTGGGGCGAGATAATACGAGGCGGCTCATTGGGCGCGTGTTCAACAAAGCCGTGATGATCTTGTTGAACACCGTGCAGAGACTAATCGTCAAAATCGGCCCAAGACAAGCCCCATCCTTCAGGCAGAAGGACAATAGAAGCAGCAAAGCCACAAGCCGACTGGACCTCCCTCAAAGAAATCAATAATCACCCGATAGACGCCCTCCGATATAATATCCCAACATTGCCGAGAACAAACGACGTAAACCCATCAGTCCCTACCACACTATCCCCATCAATACTAAACACAAATTTCGCGAACATCATCAATAGTGGGGAGCTGAGTTCAACCGTGCATTATCCTCCGTGGTGACGAGTGAAGGAATAATACCAGATGAAGCGCGACGCGGTCCTGAGAGGACAACAATCCTCGAAGAAATCCCGCAAAGAGCTCTGTATGGATCGACCGATAAAGCAACATCCTCTCAAGTCCTAACATAATGAATACCGCACTCAAATACGACGCCCGAACCAAAGAGTGAAAGTATCCGTATTCCTGCCCCTCTCGCCAACCTAACGCGCGACCGGACTTCTCCGACGAATCCCTCCTCAATAGATAAGACGCGTTCGATCACCGAACCCGATGTAATCACTACGATGCTCTGGGCGGGGCACTATCAAACACCCGCCTTCTCATCGACACTAACCTCCAATCGCACCCGATCAAAGATATTCCCTGAACACATGCCGATTCCACCAACCAAGTCTCCTCAAGGCGCAATCGAAGAATTTCTCCCACAAAGCGACCATTCCTGCAGGACGAGAGGGGTATGACCACTCGAGAGACAAAGGAGGAAAATCATGATGGCGGGCCCAAACATTCAAGAAGCAGAACGGGCGAGGCCCCAATCAATGCGAGATAGCTCCATCGAGCAAGTAACCCGAATGATCCGAACAATGCTCGCTCAAATGACGAACAAACAACCGATGAAAGAAACCGGCATAAACGGATTCATCAAGAACCTATCCAATCGCTTACACCCGACGATTAGTCCACGTGTACGGTTCTCAAGAAACCAACATCCGAGACCATACCAACAAAGATATTACTGAATCCAAATACCCTATCCTCGAATCAAGCTACCAGGCTACTCTCCACTGGCGATGACATTAAAGTCACTCACCAACCACCACTACTGATCCATACCAAGCGAAATATCATGCAACCTGGCCCACAATATCCGCCTCTCGACATAATCACAGGAGGCATAGATAAAGGCCAGATGTAAAGGCTCTAAGCAAACCTGGGGTCCCAAACACAGAGGTGTAGAAACTGGGGGTGGTCAATCAACACATCAACAGAAATACCCTCCTCCGTAAACACCAAATACGATCGCCTCGATTACAACCCCCCGATCAATGGCTAAGGACCGAATAAATGCAAAGTCACTACAAGAAACCATAGGCTCAATAAGAACAAGTAAGAGCACCATGCATCGGAGGAGTTTTTCAAACGCCCGAAAATCGAATTCAATACCAACATTCAACACCAATAGACTCATCAACATAGGAACGAGGTGGGAAGAAGTAATCGACCGATCGACTACGGTCTCAGATAATCGGAAGTAGCGCCACCGACTTCAAGACGGCACGCCGCTTCTTCTCATTAGTCACCGGCTCAACCGTCCTCGCTCCGCCAACCCCACGAGATCATCGGGCCGGAGTGCGCCTATGAATACCATGCAAGTGGGGCTCGTGCGGGGTGGATCAGGAGGGAACTGATGCCTCCGCATTATCTGGCAAATGCAATGGAGAAGCAACACGCACACTGGTCCCACAACCTCAATAACAGGCCCCACCAAGGACCGTGGTTAACGAGAACCATCTGGAGGAGCATCATCCTGACAGAGTCCGATCACCAGAGGGGTCCCACCAACGGCTCAATCGTCCTCAATCGCACGTAATCCAAAGACTCAACAATACCAGTGATCGACCAAAGGAGTCACCGGGAGGTCGTGATCGGACCGTGAATCGACTTAACATCAGATATAGTCGGGAGAGGGGCCCATCGCGCGAATTGGCGAACTGAATCGCATGCCACGAGGTCTCCACCGGACCGGCCAGAAACCATCGTACCCCCATCTCCTGGGCCGAGAGCGGGGCAAGAGCGCACTGAAACAACAGGTCACACACAAAGTGAGTAGAAGTGGTAGGGGGACCAGATCTCAAAGCGGGCTGCGCCGACACACAATCAAGACGAATGGCCGAGGTGCCGACAACAGAACGTAACGAGGGCACGTGCTCATAAATAATGCTCGCCAAAAGCTATGCCCCACTGGCCAACCCAAATACGCCCACGTGTGGTGCTCCAAATGCACTCTCCACACAAACCCTAGCCCACTAGAACAAATCTAGCCGTAGCCTCATCGATGTGCAACTACAATTAACAAACTCTAGCCAAAGAATACAAGACTTCCTTTGCCCTAAAATGCATCGCAATAAAGGAAGGAAATCCACAGTACAATCGGCATTTCCTTCTCCTGGATGAAAATCAACCGCCCACTTCAACACTTTCATCTCACAACCACTAACAAACCAACGCGGGCCGAGAACAACCGAGTATAATCCACCTCGCGAGTGAGATGAATCAAAACACGATACGGTCAATCACCCAACAAGAAGGTACCAACGAAACCAAACTGATCAAAGCATTACGCGATCATGTAGCATAGGGGCTTGGCCTGAGAACTTACCCTGGCGAAACCTAAACGAATGGGGCAACTAATCCTGCCGGTCTCGGGAATAGAGATAGCCGGCCACCCCGTGCATGAGGCTGTCGAGCAACAATAGTGTGGACTGGTGGACGGGCTAAACAACGCATCAAACGATTTCCGCGTGGCCCGCTCTTCGGCCGACAAAACGGGCCTCTTAGCGGCAAAGAAAGATACGACGACACCTGAACACCCGGTCTAAGTCTCCTGGGGGTAAGGCAGAGCACGAGAGGTCATCGGGAGCGTCAGGGACTGCCCGGAAGGCCGCGCGTGGGGCCCACGCACCGGTCGAGACACCGCCCCACGCGCCGGCACGTTGGGATCGCGGCCCACCACGGGCGGGTTCGCCTCGGTGTGTAGAGCAACTTTGTCAACTGGCCCAACTGCTAATTTTGCCCGGAAAGTGTTCAATTGGGCGTCCAAAGTTCGGTTTTTCTCCAAAATTGGGGCTTTTGATCCGGAGTAGATTGTCCAAATTGGCTTTCATGGATGTGTGAGGCATCATGAGAGCAACCTACATCTGTAATTGGAGCCATTAATGTGGAGGATTTTGGGAGCAATTGACCACGAAAGTTTGGGTTAGAACTTGAAATTGGGGCTTTGTGATTCGTAGTAGATGGTCCAAATTGGGTTTCATGGATAGTTGGCGCATGGTAAGAGCTTGTTGCAGCTGAAATTTGAGCAGTCGAAGTGGAGTAATTGGGGAGAATTTCGTGGAGAGGCCGAATTGGGGAATTTTCGAAATTAGAAGTGATTGTGTGTAATCCGGGTATGCCCATGGGAAATTGAGTTTGGGGCTGACCTAGAGGTGTATAGGCGCACGTTTGGGTGGAAGGAATTGGAGTGGAAGTGGCCGGAGTGTTGGATTGGATGTTTGGGACGGGTTTGGCCGTTTTTGGGGGGTTTCGGGGGGAGTTTGTGGGTGTTCCGGCGGGGGTGGCGGCCGGCGAAGGTGCGCCGGCGGTGGGGAGGTCGGCGGTGGTGGTGGGTCCGGCGGGTCATGGCCGAAACTGGCCGGAATCATGGTTGGACGGCAATGGCGCCTTCAAGCTAGAGAGAGAAGTGAGAAAACGGGTTTGGTGGTTTTGTTTTGGGTCGACTCTCGATTCCCTTTCCGGTAGGAGCTTTTGGAAGTAGGTCGCAAAGGACGTCTTCTGCCATTCGTTCTTTTGCCATGAGGAAGTGTTCAACCAATTCAGGATGACAATATTCCCCTCTACGCTGTTCTTCAAGGGGTCATTCTGGGCCGCATGACTCTTGCCTTTATGCATGAAGAGATGTTGATGATTATGAGGTGCTATTGCTCTTTGAAAGCTGTCCATGGACATTTGATGGGCCACAACAGGAGGCGGGTACTTGTTTTTGAAAAATTTGTTCATTGATTGGGCCCGCTACAAGTGCTAAACATTGTGTACTTATTCTTATCAGAAATGTAGATGCCTGAACAATTACGAAGGGATGGTATCCAATTATGTTATTTATTATCGCTTTCTTTTTTCTAGTATTCTACATGTGACATAGTTTGAAGTTTCATTTAATGAAGTTAAAGACTATGCCGTTCTCCATTCATAACCATCGTTCTGTATTAGAAGTTCTACTACTTGAGCTAAACGCACTTGCACACATCCATTAGTTTTTATTACGTTGTGTGAATTATTTTGAAATGTTTAGATACTATTTAACTGCATTACCATATAAATGGAGAACATCATGCCGTGCGTTGTTCGATTGGTAATTTTTGACATTCGCGTGCATGTTAACATTTAAAATATATATACATATATTTATGCCTGTAGTTCATCATTTGAATACATCAACTTTATGAGAACATTAGGTTCTACTATCTGTGCAGGGTAGACAATTTGTTGTGATTGTTATTCGTATGAACTTTTATCGTGAAAGCGTAGAGGAAAACAATAAAATATCACGTCCTAATCAAATTGCTCGTCGGTAGTCGATCCATAGCATCATCATAATATAACCTATGATATAGGTTGTATTATCCCATCCCGCATCTCTCCACCCTTAGTGTTGAACACGGGCCTTAATGTTATGGTGTTGCACGGGATGGAAACACCCTAAATGTGTACGTTTTATAGATACAAATTCAAATATTTTTTAATTAAATGCAATAAATGCAAATATAATTATGATGATAAAGATAAAGAAAGGTGTTGGGCGGGTAATGAAAAATATGTAAGATATATCTCACATCCAATTGGAAACTGTCCGTGGCTGATACTCATGAAATTAATACCAACTTCGCAAGCGACTGCCCCTTAGTTTTGTCGATTGCTATCGTTTATGAGTTATTTTTAATTCGTAGTTTTTTTTATCAACTATCAACTACTCCATCAATCTTTTTAAGCTAAGAAACAAATAAACGAAAACATACAATATGATTTACTGTGGGAAGGAGTAAAATCTTTGTTTGTTAAGAATTAAAAACCTTTTAAAACATAGAAAAAACGTAAAGTTTTGTTGTCAATAGATAGACCAGTCTTTGTTCGAAACCTAATAGAGTACATCACTCAATTCAATTAACCTTAAAAAACTCCAATGTTTGAATGACATGTTAGTGAAACAACTATTTCTTAAGGAAAACAACTTATGACAGGCCGCTTAACTTACCTAAAGCTTAATTCACTTACTCTCACTAAAATGACGTTCCTACATTCATCCAGTTCAATTAAATGTGCTTTCTTAACATGCAACAATTATATTTCCTTTTTTCTATTTTTCGTTTAATTAACATTGTGTTGCCTTAAAAATTAATAGATGTTTTCAAAAAGGTGTTATTTGTTTTTTAATTGTATCTTTGTTTTCAATATTTTCAAAGTTTTTCCAGATCGTATAAGCCTTTATAGGAAAAATATGGTGGACTATCTGATGTGGGTGTTTGTCTATTTCAATAGTGTGAAAAATTTCAGTTGTCAAAAAAATTATCCATCCGTCTAAACATTTGGAGATAACGTGAGAATTGTATTTTGGAGAACCTTCAACACGAAAAATATTTTTAAAAAGTTGACGTACCAGCAACTACGTGATATGTTTGTCCGAAACTATATTCGTAATAATTAACATATCTTTTATCCAACGAAATTAAATTTTAAAAATTCATGATTTATATTAACTTATTTGCTAATCAGTTTCGAAGAAAATGGAATTTCTATAGTAAAAATATCAATGTAATAAAACATCAAGAATGAAATTTAGAAATTGAGAGTCGAATTCTATCTAATTGCAGGCAAATGCAGGAATCTAGTTTCATTGTTTGGATTTTTATATTATTGATGTTGTTCGAAGTGCAAATTAGTGATTGTCCTAAAAAAATTGATTGATGGTTTTTTACTTAGTTATGTTTTGAATATTGTATGAACTGTAGCAACAAAAAATATAATAAGTAATCTTGTTGATTGCATGGAGCCACACGATTGTACTTTTACATCATGTTAGGTTTGCATTTCGGTGTCACCATGGGACTTTATTGTCTAAAAAATTTATGAATTTTCGTTTTTCGAGGAGTTTCAAATTAAATATATGTACAACCTAAAAAATATTTCATTAACTTGAGATGTAATTAATTGTGTGATATATTAATTCTTAAATTATACTGTTAATAATTAATATATTTGTTATCTAATGGAAATAACATCAAAAGAATCATGAATTTTATTAAATTATTTAGTCATGGATTTCCATATATATGTATATATATTCATCTATTTGTATATTGAAAATATTAATTTAATTAAACTATTATAAATGAAATTTTCAAAGAGAATGCTATATCTAGTCTCTTTAAACATAAAAAAATAATCTAATTTATTTTTTAATCGATAAAGTTGTTAATATTGTTCTAAATTAAGTACTAGTAAATGTACTAACCAATTGAGTATTATTGCTAGTTGGTTTATCTTATTGCATTTGTATTTTTTAATATCTCAGAATTTTTTTTAAAAAAATTTCTTGCATTGCCCATTCTTTATTAACGCTTATGTTAAGGAGATCCGTGTTTCTTCAATTCCGTGAACTTGTTTCCATTTTATGGAAATATGTATTTCCTTAGTTGATTAAATGTTTAATCTTATTGATAACAAAAATGAAAAATAAAAAACCGAAAATATATGGTCTTTTGGCGGAAAACCACCGTTCCATTGAAGAGCATCTATTATATTGTAGATGTGTAAATATAAATAAATTTTCATACGGAGCTATGCACTCCTGCACACAGTGTGCAGAAGAGTGTGCACACTCTGGGTTCAAAAATTCTTGAGGGCCCTTCGACCCCTCCACCATCAGGGACAGTTATGTATTATTTATCTCACTTAAGATAAATTCAGAAAATAATAATAATAAGAAAAATTCGATAACGTGGCGTCCTCAGCGTGCGTGCCTCTCCTGCACACAATGTGTGCAGGAGAGCACTGACCCAGAGTTATGTATATACTACCGTTGCACCTGTGCGATGCACGGATACAAATAAGATGGTGTATTTACATAAAATAATTCTATGAAAAAGTATTATTTACGAATTATTCACAAATATTGAAAAATACATGTGATAAGAAAATAGATTTCGTTAATGTTCTATGAATTTTTTTTAATCAAAACCATTATGTTTTATTGGAATAACAAATTAGATACATTGAAGAAATCGGAAAGATAAATTATTTAGACCACCTATACTTCATATTTTGCCAATAGTAAAATAAAGTGATTCATATTAAAATGTAACACGAAGTGACTGGTTAGATGAATTATTAAGTACTAATAACGGTTTACAGTAACTATTTTAGTTATTATTGGTTTTTTTCTTATCTAAAAATAATAATAAGTAAGAAGATTTCTAGTTTAGAATAAACCCAATGAAGAGTTAGCCATGCAAATAGCATTAAGTTATTTTATAAAAATAAATAAATTTTAGATTGCCCTGATTGTTGAGGTGGTAGCTCAGGGTCGTAGCATGGGCAACTACTGGGTTTGATACTCAACCGCCCGCTCCTGAATAAAAAATGGCCTAAATTTTATGTTATGTTATGTTATGTATGTCATGTTATGTACCGTTCCCGAAAAATGCAAGAAAAATTAACGTTAGGCAAAATAACATTTAATCTACACAAATAATTCGTAGTTGGAAAACAAGAAACTATTTATAAGGAAACATAGATTACCCAAAAATACAAATGTAAAAGAAATATTGTTCTCTACAAATAACAAGATCGATGATGATGATGATGATGATGATGATGATGATGATGATAATAATAATAATAATATTATTATTATTATTATTATTATTATTATTATTATTATTACTACATCATAAATGGTCATAATTACCGCAGTACAATCACCAAAATCTATATATTAATAAAATGAAATCAGTTTCTCGCTCAATCTTATAATTTCCAGAATTAAAAAATACTATTTTATTTATATTTCCTACTCAAGTACAAATATTTAATTTTCACCCATGGATAATCTTCCGTTATTTATCACCCTTGATCTTTTGATAGAATCACTCCTTATCCCTCCAATCCGAGTTATTATCATGTGTGATATTTTTAAATCTCAAATCCATATCTTTTTACCATGAAAAAAAGGAAAATATGTTATTGTAAATTTTATTTTACATATATTTTAAATTATAATTTGGTCATAAATCTTCCCGTGCAACGCACGGGAGAAAATACTAGTTACCATAATACAATTACCGTAACTAAGGCCTTGTTTGATTCGCAACAAATTTTTTTAACTTTTTCGCTTTCATCATTTTCAACCACATATATACTGATTTAACAATTACTTTACATTTTTTAATACATCATCTCTCATTTTTAACCACATAACTCACACGCAACTCGAGTAACATCAATTTTATTGTGAATCAAAGAAGCCCTAATTATCATAACACACATTTTGACGGAAAAACACTTTGCACAGATGCTTCTTCCATATATATGTATATACATACATATATATATATATATATATATATATATGTATCTCTGTGTGTTACTATTCATAAACTTTTTGAAAATTTTATTTTCGATATAAGATCTGAAGAGCGAAACTTGAAAAATTAAGTTTGTACATGGAAAACAGGAGTACTCTATTTTCTGAATTGATGAATCAAATGTTGGTAGTTGTAACTTTTATCTCCAACGACATTTCAATCACTGCATGCAACACAAGTTATGTATTATAATTATAATATGTATATAATAATCTATAGAGCCTTCCACATTGTACTGGAACAACGCGTTATTATAAATACAATTAAATTAATCTTTACGTCAAATGTAGCATATTTAACAGCCTTCCACAGTGTTATTTCACAAAATATATATCTGCAGCATGCCACGTCAGCCTCAATGGTACACGACACCTGTCTTCTCAAATTCCTATGCAATAAGTTGCAACCGTTTTATATGAAACAACGTCTAGGAAGTTATGGCAGTTGCATACAATGTTTGGATTAACTATGCCAACAAAGTTGAAGCTCTTCCCCTATATATTGCCAGACGTTAAGTGTGCTTCATGTCAAACTTCAACTATAGTCCTTTGATTTTCTGCCCTTGTAAGTCAACAAATGTCTGAGTTAATCGACTCCATCAGCACGGGATTGTCAGCTGATTTTGTGAACTCTCCATTCCCTTACGTGCTACCCCCAACAACCATACTTTTCTATCGGTAAAGATACCGAAGCCGGTGCCTTTTGCACGCTTCCCTCGGCCGACTCTCTTCTAGTTGGAAGTCCATGCTTCGACGACACCGCACCCGGATAATATCTTCATTCAGTCCGAAGCAGACCATTTTGTTACGTTCTCCATCGTTCGGATATCTCAATTTGACATGCTAGGATATTCTTGTCGCACATGTTGATCCGCTTGTTCAAGCACCGTCATGGCAGTCAGTGTGTTGAAGACCACAACCGAAGCTCCATTATGCGCCAGGAAGCGAAGGACATTTTCTTCTACCGCTTGGAATATTTGTATCTAGCAGCAGAGTTGTAACTATTCTAGCAGTAATGATGTTATTTAGAATTTCGATGTAGTAATGTTGTGGATTAGGTTGGATTGAAAGTTGTTTTGTAATGAAAGATTTCATGAATTTTTTCATCCACTACTATGCATAATTCATTTCCCCGTAATCATTTCACTTGCCACTGTAATGAGTTGATATTTTCGTGTAGGCTATGTTAGAGGTTTTAGATTACAGGCATAAATTATAGGTTACGATGAACCGGCATAGCCAAATGTCGTGTACTGTGCGGAAATGCGATAAGGTATGGAATTAGTCAAAAATGCAATCCAGAAGCGCTAGAAAACTCTTAAAACTGGAAGAAGACCAGGACATTTTGAAACTAAATCGTCAGTAATGCGGGTGCTGGTTTAATGTCAATAGCAGTGAATTATTTTGTTTAAATCCTCATAGAACGGAAAAAGCCATGAAATGGACACTGTTTGGGAACGACAAAAGCACCTATAACAAAATTGTTGAGGACCAAAAATTATAATATGTAAATACTTACGCATTCAAAGGGACGAAGGCAGTGATCAATGTATGACCGAGTCGATTTGGGAGTTCGGGAGGAATGCACCCATTTGTACTTAGTGCAATAATTATTTTCCGGGACTACCTTTTTTCTGTTGAGAAGCAATCCCGTCATGGTTGTTTAAGTTAGCTTTAGAGGTTTCGTATATGAAGAATATTTGGAAAATATTATCTGAAATTACAATCTTATAGGTTGATTTTGCGAAATACAAGCGAAGTAGTATGAAACCACCTTTTAATTTGAGTTACTGCGTACATACCAAATTTAATTGTTATTTTTTTGTATGTCATTTTTTTAATTGATTTTATTATTAATATTTGTATACAATATATTTTACATTCATATATTCGTAATAAAATTTTATTTATGTACAACAATTATATTTATTATTAACTGTCACTGAAAATTAAAATGTATGTGTTTCTAGTGACAAAGAAAATTTTCGAAAGACCACCTAGCACCCGTGGCTAGTTTCGGGCTGGGAGGGGTTTTGTAATCTTTAATTTTAATTTTTTTTATTTTATTTGTTGTGACTAATTCTTTGTATTGAGTATATTTATTACATTAATATATTCCTAATTTTTTATGCAGGTACAATAACTATATTTATTATTATCTGTTGGTTAAAATCAAAATGTGTGCTCTCTATTGATAAAGAAAATTTTCAAATGCCGTGATATTATGTTAACAAGAAAAAATGCCACTGTGTTTAGAGTTTTTGATTAAAACTATTTAATCAGTGTAAAATTAATTTAATAATGCTAATTATGGATAAAAAAAGAACCCATAGAAAAAAGGTGTACAATTGTACAAATTAACTAAATTTGAGGGTAAAGCATACATTTTTCAAACTTTGGGATTTTATGGTAACAATAACTAAAGGTTAGGACCTTTTGTGTAATTTATGTCAAGTGAAATAGACAAAATGCGTACCCAAAATTTCAAAAGTTGACATTCACTAATGGTTTAATGGACGAATTCCATCCAAATGGACCGCATAAACACCGAATTTTTTTTTTTTGGGACCAAATGCGATATCGTTTTTTAATTCCGACAAAAAAGGCACTCTAGCCACTTTTTTTGGGGACCAAATGAGCCAAACACCCACAAAATTAAGTAACAATTGATATTATAGGAGAGAGAGGGAGTAATGGGATAAAAACAAATTCATAGAGAAACCTACTAAGAATTTTTTTAAAAAAATGAAATACCGAAAGTACGAGAAAACTGAAAGCGCCAAAATTCAATGCAACGTGTGTTAGGAATTGCCCAATAAACATGCACAGCGGAATACAAAGAGAGGCAATTCAAAACCGGATCTACTCATTTCTTAGATGAGATTTGTGATTAGAGATTATCGATATAGAAGCGGATTTCGAGGCGAATCTCTCGTTCGTTCTTTCGTCTCCATTGCCGTCCATTCGTCCGGCCTCGAACGGTGATCCACACGTCAAAAACCTTCTTGAATTATGAATACCTTCGTAGTGGGAAACCCTCTCTTAATCCTAGTGCTAGCTAAGTTTTTAGAGAGAATTTAGAGACAATCAATTATTAAGTTATGGGACAATATTTGGTTATTTATAGGTTTCTAATAAACCTATTGAGCTTGGGATTTCTTAAACCCCAAGTAACTTGACCCTTTAATTAATCTATTATGAATTAATTAGGCCCAAACTCGAATAAGGTCTAACTATTGGGCCTTGTGCACCATAACTAACATTCTCTCACTTGGACAAGGTCCAATTCAAGATACGAGTACTTGACTCTGTGTGTGACCCATCAGGTTCCCACTCACGATGGCAAATGTCATAGTGTCACCATTCTGATCTCATCAGGATAGGATAAAGAGAAATCCCTATTTCAGTTTATCATCAATTCACTGAGATCGATTTACCGATGTCGCCGTCCATGATTGACGTCTAGCAATGTGTCATGGCAATCCATGTGACGGGATAAGTCATATAGTCATGACGAAACCTTTACATGCACAGTCACCATGGAATTATAATCCTTTCACCAATATAACCCAATCGGTTCAGAGATATAGATTTGCGTCAATCTCGTTCAACCAACCATGTTGTTCGCTGTCAACTCAACATTGACTAAAACAGCGATTGTAATTGAAAACTCTTTTCAATCTCACAATCCCACCTTGGCCAAGAAATTTACATCGACTTGATTGGGCGAAATACAGGTTATAATCTCCCGTTATCCAGGAGTGATGAATCCTTTATTGAATACTCACAACCTTCATGCATTACTCACTATACCCGTATGGCATTTCTAGTCAACCTATATTTAGAGTATCCTTCAATGTCCGCCAAAGTAAAGCGATCCCTGCATAAGGCTCTATGGTATCCTCAAGTCTAAGGACCAATTCCACCACCACGCATTAGAGATCAACCGCTGACACAAAGATAACTATCCATGCAGTATCTCTAGGCGGGTCATCCAAATGCTTGTTCCACTAATGAAGCATCCACGTGTCCATCCGAATGTCTCCACACTCTAACTTGTGAGATCAGTTACTTTCTTCTTAAGAAAGAGATGTGACACATGCCAGTCTATCCGCAATAATAATATCCGTGTTTTGTCATTGCTATGACCAAGGACAATTTTAAGAATAAGTGCTAAAAACTTTTATCTCACTATCACAACACCTTGTGATTAACAAGTTTTTCCATATTTATTCTACGGACTCTATTATTTTAGTTGTTATGATAAAATAATGTAACTATGTAAAATAATAGATCTGTCATTCCATTGCATCTATTCATCAGGTGTTTATACATGCCAATGTCCAACATAGATTGCAACACTAGAATCTCAAACAAACAGATCCAAATGCTATTGTATCTGATATATATAGCTTCACCATGACCATCATGAATAAGTTGTGACATCCACTATGTCAAAAGATCTTTTGTATTCATTTTGTCCTTTTATCATTTCATTGTATCATCTCTTTTAAAGAGATATACCACCTTAATACACTATCAGATCGTTGATGAGACTTGGGTCTCCTTTCGCTTGCATGATGGCTCCATTGTTATCGCAATCTCTATTGGATCAATAATGTTAGGAAAACATTCAATTTCAATTAAGAACTTAATGATCTAAATCGCTTCTCTTGCTACTTCCAAAGTAACTGTGTATTGAGTTTGAGTAGTTGTATTCATCTGGAACCTTTCCAGCTGATCATGCTACTTTTATGAGTAACAGTCTTTCCGGATTGGGATTAGTCAATAGTCTTTTAAGACTGAGAACTGACCTTTGCAAATCTTTGAATTCTCAATTCAATTTCTCCACAATAGCACATATTTAGCGCTTCTCAAGCATGTAATAATATTCTTTGGCCACTATTTAATGTTCCTCACATTGTTTTCTTGGAAACTTTCATTCCCCTCCAAAACATGTGAAACATTTGGTCTAGTACATAGTATCTATGTGACCTCTCTCAATCGGTGTTCTCCAACACCTTTTGAGAGTGTAGTCCCATCCTTATAGGGTCTAGTTCTCTCTAGAACTCTATTATGAAAAATCTTCTAAAGCTTTTATCTATATACTTGGATTCAGATAGGCTAAGCAGTTTTCTAGATCTATTTGTATAGATCTTTATCCCAAAATTACATGCAACCCTTTTCTAAATCCTTAATGAAGAAAACGTTGGCCTTTCACTAGAGATATCGTTTTCTAATGACACATATCTCCATACTATATTAGAAACACGATTATACTCCCACTAACTTCTTGTACACACTATTCATAATCATTTATGATAAAATCAAACTATTTGATTGTCTCATCAAAATGAAGTTTTCAGCTCCCTTGGGTATACTCACATGCTTAATTTGATCTTATGGATTCAAAAATTTTAAGTCGCATCATATATAACGTGATCAAGATCAAGTTTTGAAATCCATTTCTCAAACACAAGCATCTACGGTAATTAGAATTCAAACTGACAAGGACACGATTATAGATGTGAATTTTGCCCTCAAATGCAACATTTGTCTTTCATTGCAACATTTTCTATTAATTTTGTCTTGTGAGCGTTACAATCCATGTCAACAGATTGTTTGTAAGCTAATTTACAAACTACAGGTCTAACTTATTCTGTAACTAAAATCCACACTTTGATTTTAGTACATGGAGCCGACTTCGAATTCTAGTGTATCAATCTATACCTTTTAAGTCAACACCTTGACTTTTACCTTTTATAAACCGCAGGCTTGTCATCCTTGACTAGCAATACCATATTAATAGCCATAAAATCATATCTTACTATAGATGAACCCTATCACGGTTTACATGGAGCCAATGTGTTCTTAAGAACTTTTCTTCTTTGCTAGTTTACACCTCATCAAATGAAGTTGAGCAACTAGTTCATCTAGTCGGTTGATCTCTTTGGTGATTTCTTGAACTCTTTCAAGGTCTATCCTACTCCCACTGTCCATTTAGGAAAAACAATTTCTCGGAGATTAGATCATACTTCGATGACATGACTCTAATTTTAAAAGTGAGAATAGTAATACCCAACAAATTTTTTTCTTTTGAATATCTATCGAGAGATTTCTCTCATGCTTCATCTAAGCATTATTACTCAAAAACTATTTTGAGTTTTATCTACCGATTTAGATAGAACACTATTTATTGTGTCTTACAATTTTCATTGCATATCTCCGAAACAGTTTTAGAATGAACTGTTAGGCATAATAATTAAATTGCATTATATTAATATGAACAATTTCTCTTATTATGCACCATTGGTTGGTGGTGTATACCCCAAATTCCACTGAACGAGAATCTCATTCTTCTAATCATATCTTTAAATAATCTCCACTTTGATCATATCGTAATGTGAGAATATTCGCCAATTAGCTTGAACTCTTTTGAACATTTCAAAAAGTTTCATGCTTGAAGTCTATCAAGCATAAGATACTGTATCTAGTATATAGTCATCCTTGAGCTTGACACTATTTGAAAGGCCATTATCTGATTGTCGTACATATTTTCGCAATACATCAATATGAATTAGGGTTAATATGTTCTGATGTCAGAATAGGATATAATTATCTTTATGCCTCTTTTGTTTTTCTATTCAAACAATAGACCTTCTAGAAAGCTAATATTACTGATCTTATTTCTACAATTGATTCTATTATGTGATTGCAAACAGCTATTGTTCTTAATTTTAACGGATCAACTATTCATGTCCGAACATGAACTAGAAATAATATTCTTCTCAAGAATATGATCATAATATTCATTCCAAAACAAAACAAAAGGGAAATGAAAATAATAGGTCTTGAATGAAGTAACATTTACTTCATTTCCTACTATAGGTCCTATTACCTTACTTTGTAGTGAACTTTCCTATTTAAATCTCAATCATATTTAAATATGGGATCTTCATCCGATATATAATACCTAAAAGACTCAAATACGGGTTTTGATAACCTGTGACCTAAAGCAAAAATCTTCTCCAAGATTCTTCTCTTCAAATGGTTATGCTTGCCTCATAGTTCCATGCCAATCTTCTTTGTCTCTACAAAGTGTTATAGGCTTTGGATATGTCTTTATATGCTTCAACTGTTAGTTTGATCTCCCAAAACCTTTCTCAAAGTTCCTTTGGGACTTCTTATAAGTCTCGTCAGGAATATAAAGATCAAAACTTACCACATTGGTGATAGCTTTAACAGTTTGGGCATACCAAACAGATTAGTGGGTATTGTGAATTTTATTCACATCTTAATTCACAACAAATTGTGATCAACAAATTGTGATAAGCTATTAGGCAATGAAGATTGAACGAAGTCAACATTTGACTTGTTGTCCATCAAGCCTCCAAATTGTATTTCAGATTTTATATTGCTCAGTACATGAATCAACTCTTTGATATGACCAATAACAATATATATCCATACCCACATGCGAAATTTATAACTCATAACTTCAAATATCATACATACTGCATTATGATCATTACATGATCTTTGTAAATCCACATTGTCCGAGCAAGACTGTCTTGGTAGGATTTTTCGAACAATCTGTTCTAGATATATTTTAACTTATATGTAAGAACAAATCTCACATTTATGACGTTAGTGTAAGAAAGTCCAGTGAGTGTGCTGGCACTCAATTCGCTTTTCATATTTGAGTACAGTACTCAAGTAGTTCCGATGAGTTTTTCGGCATCAGCTATGCTTCTCAAACTCAAAACATTACTCATAATATAATTAACGGAAATGATAATAAAATAACAATTAATAAATGCAATAAAGTTAATAAAATATGGACTTTTATTAAATGAACTTTACTCCCACTGAATCAATCATCCCCCAACATTGATGGAAAAATAAATTTTTAGCATTTATCAGTGGGCTAGGATCCCGTTTGCTCAATTAGAACCTTGAGTTACTCAACAAGCCCTAACTGACATTCGGGTAGATACACCTATCAATCACATCTCTATGTGACTCCTAGATCATCAAGCAAATAATTATTTATCTTGTACATCTGATGTATTAACTTGACGTGCCTCTAAAATCTATTTCCTTGAGTTGTTCAACAAGAAATAAATTTAGTTAAATTCAACCCAACGTGCAGACGCATCACACGTCTCACAATGAAGAACATTTCCTACGATTGAGCAGCTTTGAGTTACTCAACAAACTAACTACGATTGTGGAAATCCAAATTTTCACCGTAACATTGGAAGGCATGGATTAACGTTTAATCGTGAATTTAATATCATTTTAAGGGGATTAGTCTCATCAATAATATAATGCATAACAACCAACATCAAACATGCAATCATTAAGCATAACGAAACAAGTGGATGATTATGGACGTATTTCTATCCAGTTTTCTAGAGCCAAGAGGAAAACTAGTTGGTCAATTCCTAAGGGACAATGTCTTCGTACTTCGTTGGTTAACTCCGGTGATCTCCATCTTCTGCTCCAACCTGTATCCTATACTAATTGGCACATGCGCCATATTATATAGACTCGCAAGTTCGGAATTAAATTAAAAATTGATTGGCACGGAGGCCCAAATTAATAATAGGCACATAGGCTCCCAACATAAAATAAGGAATAAAACCACACATTCATTCAATCACATTGGTCTGGTCCATAATCATCCACAATATCCAATATTAATAAATATATCAATTTCTCAATTTAGGTAAAAAAATGTTATTTGTCTAAACACTTTAGGCAAATAGAGAAAGAAACCAAAACGAATAGTAATTAGTTAATCCTATTAGCTAATTAATAACTCATCAATAAAATTATATAATTAATCTAATTAATTATTTAATTTTATCACATGGAGGGGATTTGCAAAATAACTCTTTATTTTGTCAAACATATTCAAGTTTAATTAGTTAATCACATTTACTAATTAACTACTCATGAATAAAATTATATAATTAATCATATTAATTATTTAATTTTATTGCAAAAAGCGAACTAACAAAATAACTCCTTATTTTTGTTGATTACATCAAAGATTAATTAGTTAATCACATTAACTAATCAATTCCATAAAGTTACATAATTAATCTCATTAATTATTCAACTTTATCATAAAGAAGGGGTTTGCAAAATAACTCTTTATTTTATCGCTAACATTAAAGTCACACTTTAATGCGAGTTTTGAAGAACATGGGGTTATAATTACCATCAATTTGAAAAATAAAATCACAATTTTAATTAAGTCAAAATTCAATACTAATTCAAAATAATTTTGGTGAAAATTGATTTTATAAAGTTTAAATTTTGAAATAACTTGAAACTTTCAAAAGTTTACAAAATTTTCAAATCACAATTAAAAAACCGAAATGCCAATCTGCAAACTCTTTCAACAATTGATGTGACGTGAAAATCACGATTCGTTTCGTTCCATAAAAAAAACACAGATCAGATACATTTTTTTTTCTTTGGTTCAATTGGATAAATAGAAATCAAATTCACAATTTATCCAATATCAGATTCATGCATCAAATTCATGATAACAGATTGATCTAATATCAATTTTGAAAACATTATTTCATAAATAATGCTTATCAATTATCCAAATCAAATTTATAAGTAATAACAATTATTTATCCTAACAAATCTCAACAAGAGAAATGAGTTGGCTCTGATACCACTGTTAGGAATTGCCCAATAAACATGCATAGAGGAATACAAAGAGAGGCAATTCAAAACTAGATGTACTCATTTCTTAGATGAGATCTGTGATTAGAGATTACCAATATAGAAGCAGATTTAGTGGCGAATCTCTCGTTCGTTCTTTCGTCTCCATAGCCGTCCATTCGTCCGGCCTCTAATGGTGATCCACACATCAAGACCCTTCTTGAATTATGAACACCTTCGTAGTGGGAAACCCTCTCTAAATCCTAGTGCTAGCTAAGGTTTTAGAGAGCATTTAGAAACAATCACTTATTATGTTATGGGACAATATTTGGTTATCTATAGGGTTCTAATAAACCTATTGAGCTTGGGATTTCTTAAAACCCAAGTAACTTGACCCTTTAATTAATCTATTATTAATTAATTAGACCCAAACTCGAATTACCCGGTCTAACTACTGAGCCTTGTACACCATAACTAACAACGTGCAGCAGGAAAAAGGGGAGCGAGAAAGGAAGAGGGAGCTCAAACAACATCAGAGGAAAATTCCTTGCAACAGGCTTCGAACCTGTGATAGTTATGATGGAACAACATAGCTGAGGCCAACCCGAGTAATCGCATATTGTTATTCCCAAGGGAAACCTTCACTAGTAAAATTAGAGACACAAAGAGCGAGAGATAGAGGAAAGTGCATTTGTGATAAAGACGCTATATCTAAGAATAAAATGAGAGGTCATTGTAGCACACGTTCCACCGTTGTGCCAGATAGTTTCCTTCGAATGAGTTTCAAATGCATTAGTTGTATTTTTTCAAATGCACCCCTGTATTAAATGATCATAACACGTGTCTACTAATAACAAAGCCCATTAAATAAGGGTATAATACGGAAAATGAAATAATTAAATAGATATAAATAGAAAGTGGCATATGTTTTGGGACGGATGAAAAAGGGACAACAACTATGTCAAAGTGGGCCGGAGGGAGTTTTTTAAAGGTAGAGGTGAATATTGGCTTGTAGTGTCATGTGGCGGTGCTTTTGGCTCAGAGAATAGATTTTATTTGTTTTAAGACAAACCTAACTATATAATTACCCTAGAAAAGGGACAAATGTAATTGTCATCGCATTTGCTGCTGCTAAAATGTCGTGTTACTTGTCGTTATTCATCACCTGATGGTGCTATTTAAATTTTAATGGGTGGATCCCCACAATTTGTTTTTACACGTGTGCGAACTTCTTAAACTTAAAGAAGCCAAAAAACATGTTAATTCATTGTAATCTTATTTAATAATTATTATGTAATTTAATAAATGCAGATAAATATAACATAATTGCATTCAAGAATATATTGCATTTTTTGTTGCTAGATTTATTAATAGAAACTGCACGGAAACACGATATTAGTAGAACTCGAACATTCATTATCGATATGTACTGTGGAAAAATTTCAAATGTTCATTGCCTGTTTGTTGCTTCAGATAAAACTCCGACATAATGCACAAAACAGAAAGAAAAAAAAATGTAATATGTTCACATGCTTACAAAATTTTTTAATGGAAAGCAAAAAAATTACTGAACGTATAGGACCGCTATCATATACCTCCAAGAGTTGTAGCGTTATAAGCAATAATGAAATTATTTAAAATGTCTTCAACTAGTGGGATTATGAACTTGGCAATGTAACATGTATATCCGTTAGAGTACAAATTTTTATTTTGTAAAAAATTGTCTGGTGTTTTTAAATATTGTATACCCATGTGAAAGAAAAGTAGAAGTAATAAACCATTTCCTATCAACATCGCAGTCGCAATATTTTTTTTATGCTCTTGCATTCATTTTTACTATTCAATTACGTAACCTACTCACCATGACAATGTTGTACTGGTATGAATTGATGGATGTTACAACAAATAATAACCACCCCGATTGGTAATTCCCGTACATCGTACAGGGAGTTAAATCTAGTTATGTTTAATTTTGGACCCATTTGTGACCATTAACAAATGTTGCATTGAAAATCGGATCACAGATACTGTATGTAGAATAATTCAAGATATTTATCTATCTCTACTTGAGGAGTTATGGCCTTGTGTAGTAAGTGTCCTATCATAGCTATGCTGCTGTATTTGTATCTTTCAATTTGAATCTCAGAGATTCGCTTCCAATTATTCTTCCATCATAGCCGACGAAATGTAGCCACATGTCAGAGATGTGTAGGTGAATTTTTAACCATAGTCGAAAATATTTTTTGCACTAATCTCCTCATCTATATAATGACTCCCATGGACGAGTCTTTCGAAAGAAGCTCTACCAATATTCCACTACAAACTGTGATTTGTTCACTGTGCCAATGTCTTCCCAGGCAAGCTACGATTAAGATCAGGGTAACGTGCCCATTCCACAGAAGGTTGAGGTGAAGAAGGAGATGGCCTTGCACAAACCGAGACATAGGAGTTTTGAAAAAATCGCTATTCTTGTCACTATAGGTACGACCGCTTCTCAGGACACATTGCAGTCGTCCAAATGTAAAATGCCAGGGAGCAGTGGGAAAAACATAGGTAGCGTGGGAAATATAGATTGTGGTGTTGAAGAGTATAGCACTCTACCCACGAAATGGTCCAGTAGGAGAAGGTCAAACACAGTAGCTGGTGGGAAGGATGCAGTCAATGTTGACCTCATAAATCGCCTGACGAATGCGTTGTTGAATCTCACCGCTCCGGATCAGAAACGGAGTTGGCTTGAAGCTCACCCCCACCGTGGATGCCGTCTCCACGCCACATTGAATGCAGGAAATTCAGGTGAAAGCTCGTCGACGATGGTGATTATGGTGAGCTCAGACCTGTCGTCCACATATGGTTCAGGCGAAAAGACGGAAGACTAAATGTTCTAATTTGGGTGGTCAGGTGTAATGCTGTGGAGGTTAGCATGTGTTGTGCAAGTTTAATTCTCCTTCCGTTGCCCTTTTGTTGTCATGTCGCTTGGAAGTCTCCTGATGTGTTATGTTGAAGCTCTGTTTTGTAATTGCGCTCTATATAGAATGGGCATTTCGTATTTTTTATACTTTTCTATGAACTGTGTGTTGTGAGACTCATTTTTTTAATCCTCATTTGTGTTCTCTTAGGAGGAAAAAAGATAAAAAGGATGAACCGAAAATGTGAAACTTTTCGACTCCATATTATTCCATTGGACAGGTACTTCATTATGAGTGTCGTCTGCATATATAAGTTTATACGCCCACTAAAAGTTGTTTCATTGTTAGTAAAAATAAGGAGTTTGCAATGGAGGTAAGTAACTTTTAATGTAGTCTTAATTTATATAGCAAGACTGTTCTCACATTTAAGCAATTGTCCAATAGATTAGGCCGGGCTGAAACTTACATATCTCGCAAACATCCTGACCTAAATGGGTGAAAAAAAAGATTCAATATCATGTTTTGCATTGCAGCCGTGTGGTTTGCACAAATATTTGTTGAGTGGATCTGTGCTATACATTGTGTGTAAGCAATGGTTCATTCGTATTTGTGTCTCCACACCGTCCGATCTTGTCTATAGGTTCGTTGTGTTACAACGATGTTCTTTTCATAGTAGTTAATGTTTGTTGTTGGTGTATAGAAAGTTATTAACATCTTCACGCTAGTGCACACACAGAGAATGTTCAAAGCCAGAATGTTGGACTGTCTCGGTTAATATGTTTGTTACCTACAATTTATAACATATGTTATAGGTTATAGCTTCTATGAATATGACGTTAACTTTCCGTAAAGGTCCAGTTTTAATAGGTGAAGGGTTGGGGGATTGGGGGGAGGGAGGGGGTAATAAGGGGCAACGATGCCTTATGGTTAACAAACATTTGAAGTTCGAACAAGGCATGGAATTGTCCAATGCGTCTGTTGAAGCAAGAGAAGCCAGATATTTATGGTGAATAACGAAACGTCAGTGCATTGCACACAAAGTGTTATCCGTAGAAGATGATGGTGCCCTAATGTGTGTTGAAGTTTACATTGAAGGTAATTACATAATTCGTCCTAGTTGCCACGAATATGTTCCAAGTGCATGGCGAAACATGATCTTGGTTAGTTTACAAAGTAATGTCTGCAAAAGGATGTTCGGAAAGTAAATAATTTGACCAATTATGACCACACGTTCTTAGAGCATTGTATTATATGGTAGAAATGTCATTGGACATAAACAATCTTTGTTCAGCAGAGATCTAGTACTAGTTTTGCTTGGTACTGGAGTAGGTCAACGATGTTAACATTTATGATTGGAAAGTTGTGCATAATGCATTCAGCGCATTTCGTGGTGAATATACCCGAACACATGCTGCGTCATCAATGAAACAAATTGACAATCATCATATTGTAACACAGAGAAAATGACACCATTATAGAAAAATATGCTACTTGCCTGTTGCTCACTTGGGGTATTGAATCTAGAGGCATAATATTGAATGCTAGCTTCATCCCTTTACGAATTGGGTCGCTATTGTGTAGATTGGTACATTGATGGCCAATTTTGTAGTGCATAATGATCTTCGGATTCACCTCCACGAAAGGTTTGGCAACTGTTAGGAGCTCTACTTCCTGACATCCTTCGATGTAAGGGTCATATACATCTAGTGTGCAATCTTGGAAGTTTACTACTCTAAGAGTACAGTGATTTCATTTGACTAAAATTCGGAACAATATTTGCACTACCTTGGCCCACTGTATGTTTTCACCAAAGTACTTTCCCTACACAATCCCATACATTTCTTAATTAAATGCAATGTTTGTTCTTCCCCTTCTGTGACACTGACCCCCTCTCGTCCCCATAGCTTCACCAACGCCGCTGCACTTTTAGGTATGTCCACAATCACATTACCAATCCTGAACTTGCTGCTGCTTTCATCCCCTGCCCGTAACATTCAGAAAACAACTTCCATTACCTCCATTTCTGCGTATGTAGGTAGTAGTAGAGTCGTTAGTTAAGACATCCATCAGCTTATAGGGCGACAAATGAATCCCATATATGTTCATGTTCATGAGAAATACTCACATATATGAACACTGAATTAGTACTATGACGCTATTTGAATGGCTTATTTAGTAATTAAGAAAGTGCTGAACTCACGTTAGTGTCGAGACAATGTGTCGAGTCAATCACAATGCTGTTCATGAGCTGTTTCATCGCTTCGAATTGACCGATAGTTATGGCCGGGTTGTTAATATTATACAGCAAGAAAAAGCTCCGTATTCAAAACATCATATGAAGTTGACGCTGACAAATCAGTAATGTGCAATAGTCAAGCATATAACATGGAATGTGCTGGTAGCATATGAATTCAGGAGAAGCAATGGCTGAATCATTCAGAGCAAGTCACATTTTTGGCGTGTTGGTTAAAGAATAAAATAAGGGTATGACCGGTTTGATCTTGTAACTATGCAGCCTTCGTTAAGCTACTCTTTATGCAGATTTGTTTCTTACAGCAATGCATTATGCTAGAACGCTAATCTCAGCAGTGGTTATGAATGTCAATTAAAATATACATCATAACAAACACGTCATGAAATCCATTTTTGGCATTGCGCATCATCCCCAGCTAGAATCTGAAGTGAAAAACCGATTGGGATGATTGAGCAAAATCGATGCTCACAGGCCCATAACGTACAAGTACCGTCTCTCAGCACTTTGGCAGTAGTACCAATAGTTTCCTTCTCTGTGTTACAACCATAAGTAGGACCCACCATGTTGTCATTGTTATCGGATACTTTTTGCAAGTCTTACACTCCTTCCATAGCCCCCTTTTTGAATGGGACCGTGTCCTTTCGCAACATCCAGCTTACCACCTGGATTTTGTAAGTCTGGTGTGTCTGCTGGTTGTTTTGTTATCTGATCAGTGCACCCTGAATGGAGCTCATTATTGTTCTTGTCGCCTTCATAAACCCGACCACAGGCTGGCCCTTCATCAGGTTGATCTTCTCTATTCACACAGCCACCACGATCGGTATGTAGCAGATCATTTTGTCATCTTTGACGTCGGGGACCCTCATTCCCGCGTGCGTAAAGTTGTAGGGTCCTATCAGTGTTCACCATTGCTTCCTCAATTTAACACATTCCGATTAGAACTTGTTAAACTCAGCACGGGAAACTGGTACTTTAGAGTCTTCCCTATCTGATCCAACCGGGAGGCTACCTGCATTGCCACGAGATCGCTCCTGTACAACTATACTAGTGCTTCCCATTTATGCTCGCTTGCGCTTTTGCGCACATTTGCTAGTACCCACCCCATGGAACTTAGCTTTTCCCTTTTGACGTGCTTCTTTTGTGCACTCTTCGACAGTCCGTGACAAGATCATCGAGTTTGGGATTCGAAATTTCATCGAATCCTCTATAAGATTCAACATATGGCTGGAGCTCTTTCTTGAATCTGGCTCCAAAGTGAAAAACACATCAAACTCGAAATTACTCTATAGTACAGGTTATAGTAGTTAATAATACGAAGTGTCATCTCATATAATTACTTTGGTTTTGTAGAAAAACTCGGAAGCCTCATTTGTTTTAGGTGTTGCTTTAAACCTCTACAATAGCATCCGAGGGTAGAATCTTGCTCCACCGATTGCGTAATCCTCTGCCAATTTCGAGAGAACTTCAAATGTCCCCATATCTGAACCAACATAACATTAGCTTTCCCCGAACGATGCATAAAATATTGGGACATAGGTGCACTATAAGTGTTAAGTAGTAAAGTGTGTGTTGTAGCTGAGTTGCTAGTGGAAAATCATACATCTTGTAACTGTAGTGACCTTTCAACCCCTCCGGGCAAGCAACGGCTCAGAAATGTGTTAACCAATCTCTGCGGAGAGAACTGCCGAGCACTTTTAAGGCATGTCTCCTCCACGGATAGGAGATGAACTGGATTTCATCTTGAACGAGGTTAACTAATGTGCTGTCCACTATAGCCCTTTGTTCTCTGGGACCTACGACACTCTCCAAGCATATCAAGAGTACTAGTTTGTACCTATCCTCCTGATTAGATCGATTGTTGAATCATACATGATGCTGCCAACTTAACTTCGTCTGCTTCCCCGAATCGTGTACGCTTCCATGTATTGTCATTTTTGACACGTTCATATGTCAAGTTATCTGGCTCATTGCCATAATTCAAACCAGTAACTGGTGCAAACTCCGGCATGCTAAAACGAGTAAACAAGGCATTGAACTTGAACCAAAATTCATGGTTCTTCTTGCACTTCACAATCCACATAATAATTTCATGCACAATGCAGCTTGAGAATTTAAAATCCACTAACTTCATCAATCTACTGAAGAAAAAGTTCTCTACTTCTCGAGATTCTCTTCATCAAGTCCATTACAAATGTTGGAAAGCCACTCTGATGTAGCAAACTAAGTAATGGTTCCATAGCTTCGGTACTTGCTATTCACAGCGTACTGATATTCCATCATCAAATGCCAATTGTAGATCACAAGTAAAAAATGGAAACATTAGGTAATGAAGAGTATACCCTGACAATCACAGCAGTGAACACCATGACAAATCAACAGCTTCAATGCAATGCTGATAACATATTGGCAAATGTAATGATAAAATCTTCTCAATCAAACTATTCAATACGACACTTCTCTTATCGTGTAAGACCCCTAATACCACGAAGAATATACATACATCCAGTACTGTGATCCCATCAGCACATTCTCATTCCAATCACTTCGTTTTCTCACTTTTACAGGTACTCTATGAAATCATAATTCCATGTTGACGGACTGATGACATAGGCAATAAATGCGTGCGTTGCAATGTACAACTAGAAGAGTGCCTACAGAGATTATGTGTTAATCATGGACGAGTCATGTGTCGTTTGAAGGCACACACAAACATGTATGGTTGACATAGTCATGAAAATTTACAGCTTAGACCAGTACTCAGTGATTGATTTATAGAACAGATTGCTCTATAGAATAGATTATAGGTTATAGCATCTCTACCAAAAAATCCAAAAAAAAAATGATAAATATATATGCAGAAATGAATTGGTAAGTAGTGAGATTAATCACACTACATTAAATCATCTAGACAATATAATCCGATAGAGATAAGCATTGGGAAGAGAGAGAAAGCAATTGTTAAAGCTTATGGAATCCGTTTGACAGAATAGATAGCTTGAATCAAACTGCAATGGTTGATCTATAACATATGTTTTGTGGCACAATGCATGAAACAAAAATGTTCATTCTATTATTTTAAATCTCAAATGCAATGCACTATTACCGTTGACACTGTTCCGATCTACAAAAAATCCAAAACACATAAATATTCCTTGGTACATATATGAAAAAATTGAATGCACATCACCAATGTATCCTCGGTTATAGTGACTCAACCATATATACAGTTGTCAATGAATTTCTAATACGCAACCTCTATTGTCACAAGGCAACATTACAAGGAATTCGCTCACAACCCCAAATAATAAAGGATGTCGATCATAATATACAATACATGTTTGAAGCAACTAGAAAGGAACATGCGTATATAATCCATAGTACAAGCATGTATTATTCCATCAACATGGATAAGTAGCTCGAAAACCGAAATACTGAAAAAAAACCCATAAAAATTACTCCACTCATTTTCTAATGTTTAACTTCGGAAACCACCTTAGACATAGCTCCTGCGCCGGCAACGTTCAGTGGACACTTACCACCAATGCTTTGCAATATCTAAACTCAGTTAGTCTGAAATTGCAGATAAGCCAAATCGCAGCAGAAAGAATCCAGAGAGTATAGAAGAAGAAGCTTATGGAGGGAAGGATGTTTGATTTGACTAATTTTAGTAGAGAGGGGGTATGGTAAGGGGTGGTGGGGGACTTTGCTCTAGGGTAGGTGGTAAAAAGGTCTCAAGGGTAAAATTGTCCTGACAGTTTTAAAATGTTGACATGAAAGTAAATATGAATTACACCAAGTTTGTAATGTAATTAGCGAATTAATGTTTGGCAATCAAGTTACTTTTTCTAAAATTATTTAATTAAATAAAAATTTCCGAAACATGTCGTTACAAATTCACCTAAAGAATTTAATAGTGTACCATCGTCTAGTCGATTTTTTGTCCATTATTTATTGAATTATTACAAGAAAAAATTATTAAAAAAAATTCTTGAAATAGTTTTAAAGCAAGAATTGACGCTCCGCGTTCTTAGAATTTAGGGAGTTGCATCTTTGATTTATCAACATGGAATTTATTGAGGAATTTAGGGCTTGTTCGATAGGCAACAAAATCCGCTAAGTTCCACTAATTTTTTCTCTCTCATCATTTTCAACCACTCATATAACTCACCAGGCTGCTGGCATTGCTAAATGTTACTTTATATTTTTTTAATACATCTTCACCTAATTTCAACCATCACAAAATGAAAATAAATAAATTTTATTGTACATAGCACAAGCCCGAAGTTTCATCAAGTTATCCAATGATAGTTCTTGGTAGCACTTGCTCAATTTCTCTAGTAATATTTAATAAACGTGGAGAATAAATTTCATCTTCGTCACTACTTCTTTAAGAACAGTATGAGAATATTCTTTAATATTTGATTAACTACTTCTTGAACACCGAAATAAATTTTAACCAGTTGTTTGGTATAACCCATCATATTGCAGATATTGCAATATTTAATGTGGATAAACCTAACTTTTAGAAATTAAATTGCATAATGGTTAACTACTTTAGGATTAGAAACTTTTCAATAGATGGCATTACATATCACTTTGTATATAAAGTGAAGAAATATGTAAAACCATCTAACTTTCAATAGTTGAACCTATCACTTAGAAGGTGTTGTAGTATTTAAAATTTTTTGAAATGGTGGTTTGACCCACCACTTGGAAATTGTTGCAATAAGTAAAATTTAAAAATGAAATTGGAAAATATTTAATAGAATCTACAGGATCAGACTTGTTGTTCTAGTAAAAAGACGTTTATATAGTTTAACTCTTCAGAAGTTACAACAATATTTCGATAATTTAATTTAAATGGACTTTAGGTCATTTTATAGTTATTGAATATTTATATATCGATTGGGTATTAAATATTATCAACGGATTCATAATTTCTCCGAAGTTTTTGACCATTTTCATCATTGTAAGAATCCAATTTGTTCTGGGTCTAACAACTGTAGGGGTAAAATCGTTCATATTTTGCCACGCAACTCATAACGATGATGTGGAACTTTCAATAAGTTCAATAATTTTGTGAGAAATATTTTGCCATTCTAAGAAGGAAATGGGTCCAGCCTAATCATTTATTATAATTTTCAATCGATCTTCAAAGTTTCACACAACATACTCCTTGAAGCAACTTATATAGATTTGAGGGTATGGAGTACTTTGATGTAGATTCGAAGAAAAAAAGTATAAAATAGATGAGTATTTGCTGATTGTTTGTTTCTTCTTATTGGTTAAACTTGAAAAAGGTGAAATGACTAAAGATTCGCATTGATAACGTGTTATAAAACTTTATAAATGATAGAGATAAATTCAGAGAAAAAGAAGCATTTATTTAATTCAAGGGTGTTACAAATGAATTGCAAATGCCGCTATTTATGGGAAATGGGTAGGGACATAATAATAATTTACATACTAAATAAATATAGCTTATGTACACTTTAGACACATAAATTATTCCATATTTTCCTTCTTGCAATTAGCCATGGAATTTATTTAAAACATTTTTTCTACTATTAATTTTTAATTAGAATTTCTAGTAATAGGAAATTTCCTTTAAACAAGAAAGTGACAATATGAAACTGATATTACGAGCACTCTAATTACTCATCCACGAAGAATTTAGTTATTAATTATTTCCAGTGAAGATATATTCATCTTCCTAATGATCTTTCATCATCTGGAATGTATAAAATTTATTTCATCTTGTTACTACACGAATAAGCTCATGATTGAAAATTTAATTTCATAAGTATATAATTATTGGTCAAAGTAATTAACCTTTTTTTTTTATCATAAGTCAAAATACATAATTTCAATAAATTCATTTAATCAAATTTTAACTTTTTATATTTTTAGTTTCTAAATGAATTATTTAAATTTAGATACATTGGCCCATCTAGTTTGTTACAACTAAATTACATTTTTCCTCCTCCAAGCATCTAAAAAGAAGTTGAATTTCTATGGAATAATTTTATCACATTAATTGCAATAAATTTAATAGAATAGATAGTTGAAAAAAAAGAATAGTAGATAAGTTTTGGTGAGAAAATTTGGTGGGGCCTTGTCCAAACTCAAGTACTTTAATATATGTAATGGACGAGATACGGAATTTTCTCTTCAGTTACAAAAATGGAACAAAATAAAATTTGAAGATCAATCTTATAAACTGTGTCAAATATAATTTTTTTTCACTTTTTTAAATGGAATTACGAGGCATCAAATCCCCTATTTTAATTAAATCCTCATGCCTGATTTGTATTTCATTAATTTTCTAAGAGATTACAAGAATTTGATGTAATCAATTATTCAAACCTATCCACAATTTGCAGGTAATGCATCTTTCTAGAAACGAGCACACTGTAGTGACATACTAAATGCTATAAAGAATACCATAATAGAATAAAATGAATTTTGATACCTTTTTATATCAATTATCAATACGACCATTCATCAATAGCAAGATAGAAATTTTACTAGTGTTATGTCACCAGTCATATCGAAGGCAATGCCACTCTAGTATACTCCTTCTAAAAATCAATTTGGAGTCTCTATGCTTTAGTTTTGATGAAAGGCAATGCAAAGTGCTCTATTTGTAGCGCTGATGTAATTCAATTCTTTGATACTCAATAACTTTACTTCCTACCAAATTTCCATTTATCAGCTGTCATTGAACTATGCATATATATATATATATATATATATATATATATATTTCATAAATCTTTTTTGGTAACTAAATTGGGGTTTGATCAATTTTTTCTGATGTAAATAGTTTCACTTCCTTTTTTAAAATTAAGTTGGGGTTTATTTTTATTCATCTTCATTCATGGGGTGCCGAAAAAACAAAGCTATTCAAAAATTTACTAAACACTTGAAACTATTTCAACAAACACTTACTAACAATTAACTTATAAATAAGAAAATAAACTATAAATTCAAGAATTGAAAATAATAATTTAACAATCAAGTTTAGGAATTCAGAATAACCAAAAAAAAAAAAAAAGAAAAAGAAAAATTAAGGTCAGCTAACACCATCGCTGCCTTTCTGCTACCACCACTAGCGTTATTCCTTGTAATTGATGACTAGAACTTGGACCCATTTTGTCTTCGATCAAAACAAGATATGGTCCTGGTCGCATAGAAAACCAGTAGCAGAGGAGTGCTCTTGCCGTGACCAGAACCAGCGGTAGGTGCTGGTTCTGTCCACAACAAAAACCAACAGTGGTTTTGGCTTGCTATTGGAACGAATTGTAAATCGGAACCACATGGCGATCGTGGCTCGCAAAGTGGATTTGCTCACCGGAGGTGGATCGGTGGCTACGATGGCAGCATTAGAAGCAGGGACAGGAGAGGAGAGTAAATTTAGGGCCAGGGTTTGATTTGTAGATTAGGAATTATTTTATAAAATGGTTTAGGAGGTTAAGTATTTTATGAAATAGTTTAGTTGTTTCGGTATTTTACATCATTCCCTATTTTTCATTTGGGTTATGAAATTGTTAGTTATGGTGTATAAGGTCTTATAGTGAAACCACGTTAATTAGGTTAAAGCCTAAATAATTAGTTATATTAATTAAAGGCCATTAGCCAGCTTTGACTAAAGAAGGCCCAAAGCCCATTAGGTTTAGTATAAATCTATATAAATCCTCTTAAGCCCTTATAACATAAATTTAGTTTCTCTAATTCTCTTTGAACATACCTAGCACTGGGTTCAATATAGAAGATCCCACTGCAAAGGAATTCTTGTTTCAAGAGGAGTCTTTGCATGTGGATCACTATTAGATGTTAGATAATTGCACGGCTTTAGAGATGAAAACAACATCTAGAGATTCACTATGAAATCCAATTCCGTCAGGTAATTTCTTTATCACAAATCTCATCTACTAAGCAAGTAGATCCTTGTTTGAATTTTTTATTTTATTTTGTTCTGTTTTATTCTATTTTACATGTTTTATTTGATAATTCCACGTAGAAATTGTGACTCCTTTGTGGATGTGTCTTTTTTGTTTTCCTTTTTTTAAATCTTTTTTGTTAATTAAGTTGGGGTATAGTCAACTGTAGTTTTTAGTTTCATTTTTTATTTTCTTTGTGAAACTTTGTATCTTGTGTGTATTTTTATTTTTTTGGGAAAAGAATAGATAAAATAAGATGAAGTTCCCATTTTTATCGGCGATTTTTGTGAAAAGAATGTTGGGATTTCTCTATTTTTCATGAATAATGAATCTTTTTTGTTTGAATATGTAAAATAATTATACCATCCAAGTATGATTAGGAACCAATGAAATTAAAAACATAAAAACATTCTACTATTGAGTCAAATATAAATTAATGATATCTTCAAATTTAATATTTTTTATCTTTTTTTGCTGATCCATTGCACTAGAATTAAGTAAAAATTCATTTTTTATGTGAGGGTATACTGGAAATTTGTGTATCTTAGTGCTATATTTTCTTAGGAAATTGGGAACACACTGCAATTACTTTGATATATAAAACTCCACATGATTTCTATCCATATTCATTTGAATCCTATACAAATTTTGTCATTTCATAATTAATGCTTGAGCTTTTCCATTGAATCATATAATCGAGTTCCCTTTTCTTTCTATAAAACCCAAAATGCCAAGGCGAATAATTGTTTGGGCCTTAAAAGTTAAAAGATTGAATAATTATTATGATCACGTCTCTAGGCGAAGAGAGGGGATGTTGGGTTGTGCCCCCCCCCCAAAAAAAAATCTAAAGTTTTTATGGCTTCCAATTTAGATAAGTTGCTTCCGATTCTTTTTTTGTTCTCTCTTTTTATTTTTCCCTTTTTAGTAGTTGGCCCAATAATTAAAATTTTTTATTATTCATCTTTTAAAATTTTGAACCAATATAATTTGTATGTTACAAAATGCATGTGAAGATAAGTTCAACCTAATTGCAATCTCTCGTGCCAATTTATGTGTGTATATATGGTGTTGTGGTTTTTTTTCCTTCTTTTGGTGCTCTTGAGTAAAGATCAAGAAAATTTATATGATTTTAGCAATTTAGTTTGATGCAAAAATTGTATTAAATTTTACTATAAAACTATTTATTAGGAATGATACAACCTTGGATTAATTCATATTGTTTGATTGTAGAATTCAAAATACAATTAAATCAATTTCCTATGAGAAGAAATGAAACCTGTCATTTTCAAAGTAAGAATCTTGTGATGGATTTGTAGACATACAAGATATATAATTAGTGTAGTTTCATCGCATGAAAATGAGTATTCGATCTCCAAATATTTGATAACATTTTTGTTATAAATGGAACTTACACATTTTTATGAATTTAAAAGTTGTCGTACTCAAACCCCTAAGGTCCATTCTTTGCAGTCAAAATAATTCATGTCGGCTACAAATGGAGAAAAGACCTTGAGACAAGCTCTATGGTTCATGCAATTCTTGTAGTCATATAAATGCTTGGACTTCTCACTTTAGCTTATTTTTTTTTTCATTACATTTTGTGAAATTTAAGAATTAATTGCTGTGTTCTTACAGTTAGTGAATCTATTGATAAGGTCATATTTTCTCTATGTTGTTATTGGGAAATTAAGTTAAGGATTGCCAATGTTTAATGATGGATCCCATCCCCAAGAAAGTTAAACTAGAGCTAGATCGCATCAGCAACCTCCCAGAACCGATTCGATGTAAAATTATTGAGCATCTTCTAGTTGAAGAACTGGTATGGGTGAGCATTTTGTCAAAGAAATGGAAGGATACTTGGAAATATGCCAAAAATCTAGATTTCAATCTAACACAGATGAAAAGTGACTGTAAAGAACTTTTTTCTCGAGTTTGTCAACGTTTTGGCCCAATTTTTGATCTTGATGCCACATTGCTGAAAGAAAATCTCCGTAGGACTGCTAAATTGCTTAGGACTATCATTAGTTCTCACTTAGGCACTATCAAACATTGTCAAATTTCTCAATTTCGTAAAGGTACTCGAGATTTGGTCAAAGCGATCGAATGCCTCCTACAAGAAAAAGCCGTTCAAGAACTGTCTATTACTGGCATGTGTTTGCACCATAATTCTTTCTTAGAGAAAAAGAATCTCATTTTTCGTCGTGGAGTAAGACCCTTTGAATCCTCGAACTTGACAAATGTCCCATGGGAAATGATTCAAATTTCAAAGACTACGTGAATTTGCAGACTCTAGGGTTGAAATTTGTCAAGTTTTGGGAAAACAATCTCCATGAAATACTAGCTCATTGTAAAAACCTTACGGAGTTAAGTCTGTTCGTGCAAGGGGGTTCCAGATCTAAACATGCATGATGAAAATCTCAAGATTTTGGAGATTCGGAGGATGTCATTTGGACAAATTGAGATAAGAGCAAGATCTCTAAACGTACTCGATTCTTGATAACATTCATTATGCACCTAGTTCTTTCTTCATTGAAGCACCTGTAATCATAGAATTTCAATTGTATTGTGCTACGGTGAACATGCATTTCCAAGAAAGTTGAGAATATATAGAAATGGAAGAAATTCTTTCTCATTCTTGTGGTATCCTGGTAAGTTTTAATTATAATTTTGTTGTCTACTAATTACTCATATCAATCATTTATAATGTGTTGTTACTTATGTTATTTATTACTAAGCTAATTTTCTTCCTTTTTCGTTGTTGGTGTGCATGCTGAGAAGAGCTCTTCTAAAAATGTCGACTCTTCTTTGCCTATTGAAACGTGCTACATAACTCCATTCACGAAACTACAGAGGCTTTTGGCAAGTTTGGATTAAAACAATATTAGAGAGGCAATAATTCTATCATACTTTTTCCAAGAATGCTCCAACCTCCGAACTCTCCACATATGCTCCCCCATAAGTACCGTGTTTATAAACAAGTTTACAAATAGGGAACTAGGTACAGATACATTAACACATTAACGGGTACATTATATACATTTTGGATGATCATATTTTTTCTAAAATCGCATCACTTTTATATTAATGATTGTCAAATGATCCATATGTGTGTTGTACACTTTTATGTACAATTAGTGTTTTCCTAAAAAGAGTCTGCATGTAAATAGCAACCAATGTTCCCTGTTCATCTCCATTGTTTCTGTAAAGTATGCGGATATTCGATATCGCATGTCTTTCATCTATGCAATATAGTATATCCTATACCATAGAGCCACAAGTTGAAGCTATCTTAGTAGAGAAAAAAATTGTATTTTTGTTATTAATTTCTTTTACTATCCCAACAAGATGGTTAGCAAATTCTGCGTCATTTTCATCTTGCTCTTTGGTTGGCATAGCGGCTTCTCCGATTCCAATATGCTAAAGCTTGCAATCAATGAAAAAATGTTTCTAGCCAATAAAATCGTTGCCTTCATTTTTGCAACATTAGATTTCTCCATTTAGAAGTGAGGGTTTTAGAAATATAATAATACAAATCATTCAAATGGACAGACAAAGAAAGGGTTTGGTAAGTGGCATGGATAAGTTTGACAAGCTCTCATACAATGTAAAGTATGGGGTATGCAATGTAGTATATCCTACATACTATAACCACAACTGTAGCGCCCTGAGTTCCAACAACTCGGAATGCCACATCATTTTTCTAACTAACTTTTGAAAAAGTCAAGCAACGATAATAAATAGAATTTAATTGTGCGGAATATTATTTAAACTTTAAAATCAAACAATCACGGTTTTAAACATGATATTTTAAAATGATCAGACTAAACATAAATAAATTGAGTCTCAAACTAAATGAATAAAATAAATAACGATCCATCGCCGCTCGCCACGCCAGCAACCCCTCAGTCTGCAAATATTTGGTTAAAGGAAAATATGAGTATTTCATAGAAATACTCAGTAGATCTGGCGCAAGATAACAATTCAATATTACATATAATACACGTGATCATGTAATCCAAGTAAATCTCATGAACAAGTAATAAATAAAGGTTTAAGTCTAGTCTCATGTATTAAAGCAAGAAATTCTCTTCATTTGATTGCATTAAAGCAGCAATAATCTCATATCTGGGCTTGATCAAGCAATTATCTAAATTATACGTTAAAAATAGCAAATAGTCTCATGGAAATACGCACCACATATAAACACATAATAAGAATTTAATTATCTATGCGCATTTTGAAAATCAAAATAATTGTAGAAAGAGATCTACCTTAAATTGTGAGTTTGAGCCTTAATTCTGCAAATTGCTAGGTTGTCGCGTCTCGTCTAGTCCTAAAAATAGTTAAATAAACTATAATTAGTTCGTGGATGAATTAAGGTCGCTAAATAAAAGAGAAGGTCATTAAATAGGATTTAAATTGGCTAAATATAAAGTTTAGGGATTGAAGTTGCTAAATTTGAAAACTTGGGGGGCTAATTTGCAAAATTACGAAATCCTAGGGACTAATTTGAAGGTCAAAACGATAGTTGAAGGGTCAACTTGCAATTTACCGAGCTTGAAAAGCTAATGGACTCAATTGAACATAATTTTAAAACTTTGGGATCTCAAAAATAAATAAAGTATAAGGACTTAATTGGAAGTCAACTGGAAGTCATGGGAGTTGATTGCAGTTGACCGGATTTAAAAATCGAAGGGCTCAATTGAAGGAAATCAAAATTTTTGGACCATGGAGATAAATAAATCTAATGGAGTAACTTAAATATCTAAAGGAAAATTGAGCACTTGGGGTGTAAATAATAAATCAAACAAATTAAAACCAGACAAATCCCTAATCTCCATTCTTATACGAGACATCATCGGGAAACTGGAGAAGAAGGTCTCGGCTATATGTCGAGACAGAGAAGGAGAGAGGTCGTGAGGGAGAGAGAGATCACGGGACAGAAAGACGAAGGTAACGGTGCAGGCGGTGAATGGTGCGACGCCACGAAGGCCATCGATAGGTCCCTCTCCCTCAATTTCTCCATTCTTTTCTCCTACTCTCCTCCTTCTCGAAAATGGCTGAAACCATGTATGTATGTGCTCGAAAATATGGCTGAATTATGGTGATGGATTACCGAGTGTGTGTAGTAGGTTTGCTGTGAGTGTAAACGTGGGTTGAATGTGGTTTATATAGGAGTTTTAGGGTCGTAAATTAGGAAAATAAAATAATTTAATTAAGGAATATAAATAATTTTTAATTTGGTAAGTCTTTGGAGGCAAGAGTAGGGTTAGGGTTCTTGATGATTTGGGGCTGAAAAAAATATGAAAATTAGGGCTTAGTTAATTGGGGATAAATTAAAATTAGGGTTAATGATTTTAGAGCTAGACGAGAATTGGGGAAAAATCAGTTAAATAAACTTTTCCGGCCAAAATTTCCAAGTCGCTACAACCTCTCATACTTAAAATAATTTCATCCTCGAAATTTAACTTACTTGATTAATGAGGTCTGGGTACTTCTCTAGGATATCACTTTCTTTCTCCCAGGTGGCCTCTTCTGATCTGTGTTTACCCCACTGGACCTTAACTAGTGGAACTTCTTTGTTCCTAAGAACTTGAATTTTTCTCTCTAAGATGCGCAAAGGCGTCTCTTCATATGATAAGTCTGGTTGAACGCCAACTGACTGAACGTTCACTACATGGCTTGGGTCGTGAATATACCTTCTGAGTAGGGAAATGTGAAACACGTTATGCACCGCTGAAAGTTCTGGTGGCAAGGCCAAGCGATAAGCCACATTCCCAACTCTCTCCAATATCTCGAATGGGCCAATGAATCTGCCAATGAATCTAGACTTCAACTTTCCTTTCTTTCCGAAACGGAAAACTCCTTTCATTGGCGCAACTTTAAGAAACACCTTGTCACCAGGTTGAAACTCTAAATCTTTTCTCCTTCCATCAGCGTAGCTTTTCCATCTGTCTTGAGTAGCTTTGATTCTCGATCGGATACGATCTATTACTTCTACTGTCTTCTCGATCAATTCTGGTCCCAACATTTTTCTCTCTCCAACTTCGTCCCAATAGACGGGCGATCGGCATCGACGACCGTACAGTGCTTCATAAGGGGCCATACCAATAGTAGCCTAGAAACTGTTATTGTATGCGAACTCCACTAATGGAAAATGGGTTTCCCAGCTACCACCCAAATCAAGCACACATGACCTTAACATATCCTCTAAGATTTGTATAGTTCGCTCAGACTGTCCGTCGGTCACGAATCTCTGTCAGTTACTATGGTCACTGGTACTCCGTGGAGTCGGATGATCTCTCTTATGTATAATTGTGCCAGTTGATCCATGCTAAAAGTCGTACGAATGGGCAGAAAATGTGCGGATTTTGTGAGTCGATCAATGATGACCCAAATAGCATCATACCCCTTACTCGTCTTCGGAAGACTTACGACAAAGTCCATAGCGATCTTCTTCCACTTCCATTCAGGTATCTCCAATGGATTCAACAGTCCTGATGGCCTCTTATGTTCTGCCTTCACCTGCTGGCAGACCATATACTTGGCGATGAATCTGGCAATGCTTCCCTTTATATTCCTCCACCAAAATGTAGTACACAAATCTCTGTACATTTTGGTCCTGCCAGGATGAGCCGCATAAGGGGCAGAATGAGCTTCAGTCATTATCTCGTCTCTGATCTGATCATCCTTCGGCACACAAAGCCGACCTTTGAACATGAGCGCTTCATTCGTTGAAACCTCAAAACCAATCCTCTTCCCCATACCAACTTCCGATTTGATATTCTCTAGGAATGGATCATTCTTCTGTGCAGCAATAATCCGATTTCTCGATCTGGCTTAACGGTCAGGGTTGCTAATCTAGACGGTGTTCGAGCCGACGGAGCAACAATTTCAATCCTCGAATTCTCAAAATCTCATATTAGCTGGTCTGGAATAGAGCCTAATGCTGACAACTGTCCCATGCTCTTTCTGCTCAATGCGTCTGCAACCACGTTAGCTTTACCCGGATGGTAGAGTATAGTGTAGTCGTAATCCTTTACCAACTCTAACCACCGTTGTTGCCTCATGTTTAGTTCCTTCTGGCTGAAGAAGTATTTGAGGCACTTGTGGTTGGTGTAGATCTCACACTTACTTCCGTACAAATAGTGACGCCAAATCTTTAGGGCGTGCACTACTGCTGGGAGTTCCAAATCATGGGTCGGGTAATTCTGCTCATACTGCTTCAATTGCCTGGAAGCATAAGCCACGACTTTTCCTTTCTGCATGAGTATACAACCTAATCCATGTTTCGATGCATCACAGTAGATGACAAACCCATCTGAGCCGTCAGGGATGGTCAGAACCGGGGCAGTCACTAGCCTGTCCTTCAATTCCTGGAAACTTTGCTCACACTTCTCCGTCCAATTGAACTTCACACCCTTCCTGGTTAATTGTGTTAAAGGTCCTGCTATTTTTGAGAAACCTTCTATGAATCGTCGGTAGTATCCGGCCAATCCTAGAAAACTTCTCACTTCACCAACATCAGCAGGCCTAGTCCAATTAGCCACAGTCTCGACTTTGGAAGAGTTCACTTCGATTCCCTTGGCGGTCACAATGTGGCCTAAGAACCCAACTCGTTCGAGCCAAAATTCACACTTTTTGAATTTGGCGTAAAGCTTCTCCCTCCTCAAGGTACTCAATGCCGTCCTTAAATGTTTTTCGTGTTGTTGTGGGTCCCTCGAGTAGATTAGTATGTCATCAATGAACACGATGACGAACGTATCCAAGAACTCGTGGAAAACTCTATTCATTAAGTCCATGAACACCGCTGGGGTATTGGTTAAGCCGAAGGGCATCACCGTAAATTCATAATGCCCGTAGCGTGTTCGAACGCCATCTTCGAGATATCTGTAGGCTTAATCTTCAATTGGTGATAGCCTGACCTCAAGTCTATCTTTGAGAAAACAGCTGCTCCCTTCAGCTGATCGAATAGATCCTCAATCCTCGGGAGCGGATACTTGTTCTTTATCGTCAACTTGTTCAGTTCATTATAATCTATACACATTCTCATGCTCCCATCCTTCTTCTTTACGAATAGTACTGGGGCTCCCCACGGAGATACACTTGGTCGGATAAATCCCTTCTCGAGAAGCTCCTCCAGTTGAACCTTCAGCTCTTGCAATTCTTTGGGTGCCATCCGGTATGGAGCTTTGGAGATAGGAGTAGCCCCAGGCACCAAGTCGATGCCAAATTCCACTTGCCTCTCTGGTGGAATCCCTGGTAAGTCCTCCGGGAATACGTCAAGATACTCTCGCACAACAGGCACAAGGTCGGGGGTTAGTCCCTCTGTCGATTGTCCTTGGAGATTGACCAAGAATCCTTGGTAACCTTCCTTGGATAACAACTTCTCTGCCTTGATAGCCGAGATAAGACGGGGAGTCGCCCTGATCCCAGATCCGTAGAATTATAATTCTCCCTCTCCATTCCTACAGAAGATGACCTCCTTCTCATGGCACACGATGGTCGCATGATTACCGCTTAACCAATCCATCCCTAATATAATATTAAAGTCCCTCATCTTAATCACATATAGGTCTGCTCCCAAAACTAACCCATCGAAGTCTATCTGGACAGCTCTAATTATCATATTAGTATCAATTGTTCCTCCTGATGGTAAACTGACCGTAAGGACAGTATCGGTTTTCTCTTTCCCTAACCCCAGTATAGTTGCACAAGCATCAGATATAAAGGAATGCGTAGCTCCAGAATCAGTTAGAACATATACAGGGATGCCAGAGACGGATCACATACATGTAATCACGTCATTGTCCTGGCTAACATCTTCACGGGTGATGGCAAACACCCTAGCCTTTCCTTTCTTTGCTTGCTCTGCTGGCTTGGCTGGGATATTGCTTCGGGTCGAAGCGGAGCGACATTCTGATATCATATGGCTCGGTTGGCCGCACATGAAGCACACTCCCTTGCCCCATAGGAATTCTCCATGATGGTTCTTTCCACACTTAGGGCATGGTGGAGTGCTTCCTAAAGCCTGTCCTCCAGTTGACCCATTGTTGGGTTTTTTGTTGGGAGCATTGCTTTTGTTCTCATTGTTGCCTTGCCACTTCCTTTTTCCCTGATTATTTTGGTAACTTTTCTCCTTAGGCTCGTCGTCAGCAAAGCATATGGCTTGAGCCTTTTTCACCACCTCCCTGTAAGTAGGTAACTCATGGCCTGTCACGATTCTACGAATGTCCTTTCGCAGACCGCGTTCAAAATGCCGGGCCTTCTTGTTTTCTGTGTCTACCAGGTGAGGGGCATACTGAGAGAGTTCCTCAAATTTCCTCTCGTATTCCACGATCTCCATATTACCCTTGACCAGGCACAAAAACTCCGCCTACTTCTTGTCGCGTAATCCTTGAGGAAAGAACGTTTCTCTGATTTGTTCTTTAAAATCGGCCCAGGTTATAGCTGCCCGTTGAGCTTCGGTTTTAGACTGCATGGCCGAGGCCCACCACTGAGCGGCTGGCCCAAGCAACATAAACTTGGCACATGCTACCTTCTTATTATCTGGACATTCTATGTGCTCGAAAATGTTCTCGATCTGTCGCAACCACTCCTCAACTTCGAGCGGATCCTTGCCGCCGTTGAAGGTCGGAGGGTTGTATCTTTGGAATTGTTCTACGGTTGATACAGTTGGTGCCGGCGGTGCCTGCCGTAGTGCTTGCACAGTTGCCAAGAGTTCTCTAATAATATTGGATTTTCGTGCCATCACCTTGACAAGATAGAAATTGGTTTATTGTATTTGAATAGTAAGCATTCAATATAGAGGTGGAGGGAATCATGAAAATTAGGAAGTAGAGGATAGCATCGATGTACCAAGAATAAATACTTTTATTGAAAAAATTTCAAATTCCTCGATGAGGGTACATAAATAAGGTAGTAGAACAAATCTTTAAGATGAAAATGAATAACCAACAAAACTTTTCTACTAATTTATCCATCTAGTCCCTCATCCATCGTCAGTGATACATGATTCTGCCTCTGAAACTTCCCCTTGTTCTTCCTCTTCATTCCCCTCTTGTTCATCTACGGGTTCCATTTCAACATCCTCCTCTTGCAGTTCCTCTTGAGGTTCTTCCTTAGGTTTCCCTTGAGGTTCGCACTCCGGTTCCTCCTAGGGTTCGTACTCAGGCTCTTCATGAGGTTCATACTCCAGTTCCTCTTGTGGATCCTCCTCAGGGCCCTCTTCTGGATCCTCTTCTGGTTCTTGTTGGGGTTCAAGATGAGGCTGAGCTATCCCTCGGTTTCGGTACACTGGCAAGAAGTGTACGAGGGTCTCATAGAACATGTCGTAATTAACGGCTCTCCCGTGGTGCGCCAAGTGTCATAGAGGATTCTATTAGCAACTTCTCAATTAATGGGACTTAGGGTGTCGATCAAATGGTTGATGGACTGTACATCATTGGTCTCCAATCCCCATCTGATAGCGAATTGGCGAGTCTCGCGTACACGCTCCACCCAATCGTAAATATCGCCATATAGTGGGGCCCTGAGGTTTTGGTAGTCCAAAATAGCACTACGGGTGAAGTCAGCAATAGTTCTGTTATTCCCAGCCATGTCCTAGTCCAATTATAGAAGGCCCAGCTAGTTGGGGTTATCATATTTCTCTTAGTTAAATTCGAGGACGTAAGAAAAAATATTTATTAAAAATTATGCTCAAACTCGTTCTTCTCTAATCGGATACGAAATCTTCTCAAAGTTCTCGTAAGGTTTCTAAATCTTAAGTATCCGAAAATAATAAATAAATAAATAACTTGAATATCCTTTGTTACCTTGGAGTTGGCGGAGCGAGCGATGGCGGGTGGATCCTCTTTATTCTAAATGCAGCTAAAATATTTTTTTTTTTGAAGGGAAATGATTTTTTTTTGACAAACTGTAGCGCCCCGAGTTCCAACAACTCAAAATGCCACGTCATTTTTCTAACTAACTTTTGAAAAAGTCAAGCAACGGCAATAAATAGAATTTAATTGTGCGGAATATTATTTAAACTTTTAAATCAAACAATCACAGTTTTAAACATGATATTTTAAAATGATCAGACTAAACATAAATAAATTGAGTCTCAAACTAAATGAATAAAATAAATAACGATCCATCGCCACTGCCACGCCCAAGAACCCCTCAGTCTGCAAATATTTGGTTAAAGGAAAATATGAGTATTTCATAGAAATACTCAGTAGATCTGGCGCAAGATAACAATTCAATATTACATATAATACACTTGATCATGTAATCCAAGTAAATCTCATGAACAAGTAATAAATAAAGGTTCAAGTCTAGTCTCATGTATTAAAGCAAGAAATTCTCTTCATTTGATTGCATTAAAGCAGCAATAATCTCATATCTGGGCTTGATCAAGCAATTATCTAAATTATACGTTAAAAATAGAAAATAGTCTCATGGAAATACGCACCACATATAAACACATAATAAGAATTTAATTATCTATGCGCATTTTGAAAATCAAAATAATTGTAGAAACAGATCTACCTTAAATTGTGAGTTTGAGCCTTAATTCTGCAAATTGCTAGGTTGTCGCGTCTCGTCTAGTCCTAAAAATAGTTAAATAAACTATAATTAGTTCGTGGATGAATTAAGGTTGCTAAATAAAAGAGAAGGTAATTAAATAGGATTTAAATTTGCTAAATATAAAGTTTAGGGATTGAAGTTGCTAAATTTGAAAACTTGGGGGGCTAATTTGCAAAATTACGAAATCCTAGGGACTAATTTGAAGGTCAAAACGATAGTTGAAGGGTCAACTTGCAATTTACCGAGCTTGAAAAACTAATGGACTCAATCGAACATAATTTTAAAACTTTGGGATCTCAAAAATAAATAAAGTATAAGGACTTAATTGGAAGTCAACTGGAAGTCATGGGAGTTGACTGCAGTTGACCGGATTTAAAAATCGAAGGGCTCAATTGAAGGAAATCAAAATCTTTGGACCATGGAGATAAATAAATCTAATGGAGTAACTTAAATATCTAAAGGAAAATTGAGCACTTGGGGTGTAAATAATAAATCAAACAAATTAAAACCAGACAAATCCCTAATCTCCATTCTTATACGAGACATCATCGGGAAACTGGAGAAGAAGGTCTCGGCTATATGTCGAGACAGAGAAGGAGAGAGGTCGTGAGGGAGAGAGAGATCACGGGAGAGAAAGACGAAGGTGATGGTGGAGGCGGTGACCGGCGCGACGCCACGAAGGCCATCGGTAGGTCCCTCTCCCTCAATTTCTCCATTCTTTTCTCCTACTCTCCTCCTTCTCGAAAATGGCTGAAACCATGTATGTATGTGCTCGAAAATATGGCTGAATTATGGTGATGGATTACCGAGTGTGTGTAGTAGGTTTTGCTGTGAGTGTAAACGTGGGTTGAATGTGGTTTATATAGGAGTTTTAGGGTCGTAAATTAGGAAAATAAAATAATTTAATTAAGGAATATAAATAATTTTTAATTTGGTAAGTCTTTGGAGGCAAGATTAGGGTTAGGGTTCTTGATGATTTGGGGCTGAAAAAAATACGAAAATTAGGGCTTAGTTAATTGGGGATAAATTAAAATTAGGGTTAATGATTTTAGAGCTAGACGAGAATTGGGGAAAAATCAGTTAAACGAACTTTTCCGGCCAAAATTTTCGGGTCGCTACAACAACGTTAAAATCATTCTTTCTTTAAAAATCAGTTTGGGTACTCTTTTTAAATGTTTTAAACACTTTTTATCACTTTTTTTATCCATTGTCTCTTTACCCTAAATCAATTACATCCACATATCTCATCACATCCACATATCTCATCACATCCACAAATCTCAACCACTCACCTCCACTCATTCTCTCTCCTCTTTTACATTAAAAACCTTTAAAAACCTTTCTAAACTACTCCCTATCACCCTTTTAGTTTCCCTTTAGTCCAATGGGATCGACTCGAAAAGAACTTCTTTATTCTTATATGTAAACTTTTACAATTGCGAGAGATGAACTCGATTGACAGACCGCATCGTTTTACTTGGTGACCATTGTTATATTCAGGCGAATGTTACATAGGATTTAGAATAGGTATTTTTCCTTGGCATTTATCACTTCATGTTGTGTTTAATCTTTTCTCTCATCATTGTGCTTTTCCTATTTATGTGCCTTTATTAATTTTTTATTCATATATTTATATCAACTAATCTTAACGGTAGTGCCTACACACGTACAGAGGCTTAGGGCTCAACCACATGTGGAAAATGAATTAGTTCTTTTTCAAGAAACAATAGAGAGTCATGAAAATTGAGCTCTTTCCACTTAAAAAAAAAGAGACAAAAGATAAGAGGGGAAAAAAAGATAAGCCTTCTTCATAAGCTAGATGCGAAAAATTGGTTTTGTCCCCTATCCTATACATTATAGCCTTAACACGATTCCGGTAAATCCATTGACTAAATGACCAGATTCTTAAAACTACCCAATAAATGGAAGATTAATACATTATATATAATCTAAGAATTTACAAGGCCTTAATCATTAGGATCTTGGCAACTTGCATTTTTTATATACATTCCAAGAGCAAAACTTATAACAAATTAACAAAGGAAATTTTTGGTATTTTCTTTTGAGAAGGAATATCATCATGATATCAACACTACTTAAACCCTAACTCGTAACTTTTCTATATAGGTTTTTGCCAAGAACGAAGGAGATTAACAATTTTCTTTGCAATCTTCCAAGGGATATTATAAACAGAAAATTGAAAGCCATTAAAGCAGTAAGGGATTTTTATACTCAGTGGGATGGAGTATAAAAATTTCGCCATATCACATACCAATTCATGAAATCACAATTATAGGCATTTGAAGCTAAAGTAAAAGTCGAGCATTGGAAAACTCCTGTGCAACATGGGGAAAGGTCACTATGACCCTGCGAATGGCCTTTAACAACGTCATGTGGAAGATGGTGCTTGATACTAGGGCTGATGTGATGCCGGCGCCTCTACAAACTTGTAACCTTCATCTAGAAGAACATAACTTTAGTAATTTAATCTTAAAATTGAAATTTCATCATTTTTTCGGATCTTAAAGTGTTTAATTAGAAGTTTTAGGGCCAATTTGATAACCTTGAATGTTTCTTTGGGTTTAATTGAAAGGAAAATATTGATTTGAGGGTTGAAAGTGAAGTTATTAGCCAATGAGGGCTAATTTGAAACTCAATCAAAACTTTAGGGACTGAAATTGAACTTTGAAAACCTCAAAAGTGACTTAATTGATGAGATTAGGCAATTTAGTTACTAATTTGAACTTTAATGAGGATGTGGGACTTCAACTGCAAATTCTATAAATCCAATTGAAGTAAATCCATGACTTTGGCAACCAACTTTCACAGAATTAAACATAAAGGTCTAACTTATATGGGGGCCTAGAACTTCAGGGAATGGAATTGGAAAAACCTCACAATTAAAGTCAAAATTAGGCTTTTAGCCCCTAATTCTTCTCAGCCCACGATACAAACACAGAGATGGGCAGATGGGTGCTGTTAATGCGTGAGAAGGGACCGAAGGTCCCGCTGGAGTTGTTGTTGGTCTCTAGTGCTAGTGGCGCCATCAAGAGGCTGTGGTTAGAGGGTGGTAGCCACGATCAGCGTATGGGGTTGTAATAAAGTCAATTGAGTCGAATTCCATGGCAAGAACCTGACAAAATTTCAATGTGAGTCGACCATCATTGGTTTATTAATCTCACATTCTAAGTTCTCCAACACTTAGCTATGGTTTTTGGGAGCAATTCATTGAATAGATTTCACGGTGGAGAAATAACCGCCATGGCTAACCCGGCTCGAGTCCACTGCTATTCGTCCCTTCTCTCTCTTTCTCTTTTTTCCAGAGCATAAGTAGAGGCTAAGATTCTCAATTTGTATGGTTTGTGTTGAAAAAATCCACTTGAATTAATTTGATCTATATGGATGTTGAGATAGTGAGAGCAATGGCAGGCTATATGCATATATGCAACGAGTTATGTGATTTATGTGTGTTTTGGACTATAATGTACGTATTGAGCACTTGTGTGAATTCAAACCTACGGAATTAGATGTAAAAGGAGTAGAAATGGTGAAGAGGATTAAATTACCTAATTGTATTGGCGTTCTTTTCTACTGAGATAGAAGGTTGAATTTGTTTGCTGTGGGGCTTGTATAGCCACGATAGAAAGAGGGTTAAGAGAATTGCATTTTGATCATGTAAGTATAGGGCATGTGGGCTCGTAGAGGATCCGTAAGGTTTATACAAAAGAATTTCAATGTGAGAATGAAGAAGAGCGGTGTAGCCGAGGGTTTTTTGATATGGGTGTTGTAGGTTGTGTAGGGTGATAGGCCCAACCTATTTAGAATGGGCTCAACTCAAAATTGAGTTAATATGGAATAGATTGGTCCAAGAGATGTTGAAAATGCATTTTCAAATAAAAAATTGGGCTTGAAGCCCAATAGACTAATTACTTTGGCCCTCAATAAAAATTGACCCGATTAAATTGTTAAATTTAATTCTTTTTGTGCCTGACGAATGCTAAATGAAAATTATTTAATTGAAAATGCAAAGACCGTAACAACGTCATATAATCCTTTAAATGATAAAATTGAGCGTGGTCATTACAAGATTTTATGATTTTTTGGCATTGTGTTGAAAATGAATGGAAGAGAAATTAAAGAAGAGAGAAATTATAACTCAGGAATGAGGATTGATGACGCGATTGTGGAATGTTTCTACTTTCTTTGTAGAGAAAGCACATTAATTTTGTTGTTATTCACAATGCTACAGTTAAGGATGCAATCCAGTTGGCAAGTTTGCGTAGGAGAGGAGATTTTACAAGTTATTGGAAACAATTTGCCCGATTTTAGTTGTATAAATCGTCTAAAAACTATAAGTATTGTCTAAATTCAGATATAGAAATACGGAAGTTATGATAATTGTTGACCTTTGAGAATGGGCCCACAATTGTTCCTTGCTTCTATTTTCTCTCTCTGTTTACCTAAATGCGAGGAAATTCATTAAAGGCGTTGACTACTGGTGACCTCGGCTTAGAAGGCGAGAAGGGCAGTGATCGCACTAGCTCCGAAGATCAAGTCAGTCATCTTATAATATTTGGGAGTAGGTGACAAATATAAATGTGGGTTACGTTGTGGAGCCTGAACCAAGGCACTTTGGAGACCCACTCGGTAGAGGTTTGGGCTCATGTGAGTGAGAATGTAGAAGTATTGTATTAGAGAATACTTACCTACTGTAGAGCTCCCTTCTTCCTATTTATATATAGTCATTCATAAAGGTGGTTGGTTGGTTGGTTATGATGATTCGTCCATGTGTTTAAATATTATTAGCTTTCGATCCCATCCTAAGAATATAGGTTAGGGGCTAGATGTGACAAGCCATTGCAATTTTGTAGTTGTGAAACAATCAAGCAGTCACACGTCACATCAGTCGCTTCCTACACATGACCTTTCTGGCGATTAAGGTCGAATGCCTATTTGGTGCTAATGCTTGGTAAGGTGTCGAGGAGCTTTGTGAGTTGGGATCTCGCCACATGGCAGTGTGAGATTCCTCCTTGGTTGCCTCCACATGGACATTACTGCTACTGTAATGTTTAAAACACTTTGAATCTAACACAAAACACATATCTAAAATGAAAATTGCTCAACGTCTATTAAAAACCACGAAGAAAGTTTACAAACAATTGTTTCACAAAGAAACGGGAAATCTCACAAAAAGATAACCAAAATCACAACACAAATACTCTAATCTAACCTATGCAACATCTATTTCACTAAGAGAATTTTTCAAAAGGTAAGAGTAGAGCGAGAGACAAGAGAACTTTTGGGTTTCTAATCTACAAGAATGAATGAATGAATTCTTAATAATTGACAAGTATGAGCCTTATATATCACTTCAAATCAAGGCTCCTGATCTTGAGTTGTTAGAATTTAACGACTAGGATCTATCTTCATATTCTTGTTAAAGACACGCTTTAAACTCGTTGGACTTGGGTTTTGACTTCAGACTGGGCTTCGTGATTGGGCTTCTCCAACAATATTTGTCTTGGCTCTTTATTAGGCTTTAGGCTTGGCTCTTCTGTTGGGCTTCATGTATTGGGCAGTTGGAGATTGGATCATCGGCCTACAAACTGCACCTTGATCTACATCTTCAGAGCCAAATGTGAACCCCTGCAAATAACACACAGTAGCATCAGATTCTTTTATATTTAAGCCACACAAAGCATCCTTAAACTTATTTGCCGGTATCCCTTTAGCCCCAACATCAGCAAGGTTAAACTAAGTTCGTACTTTCACTAAGTTTACACCTCCAGATTCAACAATGTCTCTAATAAAATGAAATTTCACATCAATATGCTTTGACCTATTATGAAAAACAGGATTCTTACTAAGAAACAAAGCAGATTGGATATCTGTGTGTAAATCAAAACAATTATCAAGAATCCCTCACTCAGTTAACAAACCCTTTAGCCATATACCTTATTTCACTACATTAGTTGTTGCAATATATTCAGATTCAGTGGATGAATGAGCAACTACCTTCTATAACTGAGATTTCCAACTAATGCATGTTTCATTCAAAGTAAAGAAAGAGGCAGAAGTGCACTTCCTATTATCCACATTTCTTGCATTATTTGAATCAACAAACCCCTTCAGCGCTGGACTGTGCTTTTGTTTTTCAAATACAAGTCCCATGTCCTGTGTGCCCCTTAAGTGTCTCAAGAAATATTTAAGAGCTTCCCAATGGGTTTCCCAGGGGTTACTCATAGACCTTGATAAGATACTCACTACATAGGCAATATGAGATCTAGGTGAGAGCACTAAGTACATCACACATCCAATAAAGTTCGTGTGGCGAATTTTTGACATTGTATCTATTTCTTCCTTTTACTTTGGGCATTGATCAACAAAAGGTTTCAAATGATTTCCCAAAGGCAGATTCACAGATTTACAGTTTGGCATGGAAATTCTATCAAGCAATTTCAAAATGTACGGTCTTTGATACAAAAACAATCTGTGACTCTTCAAATCTGTATGAATATGCATTCCCAAAATTTTCCTAGCACGTCCTCAGTCTTTCTTTTCAAACTCAGATTTCAATTTCTTTTTCAAATGCTCAATTTGAGTCAAGTGTAAGCCAGCAATCAACATATCATCCATATATCGGAAAAGAAACATGAAAATTTCAGATTTAGGACTTTTAACATAAAAATAGGGATTATATTCACTTGTAACAAAACTAAGTGTGAGAATGAAGCTGTCAAAATGCTCATACCATTGTCTAGGGGCCTATTTCAGTCCATACAGGGATTTCTTAAGCAAACAAACCTTTGACTTATTTTTAGATCTCACAAAGCTAATAGGTTGAGTCATATAAATCTTTTCATCTAAAGAACCATACAAGAAGGCTGTTTTCACATCAAGTTGTTCAAAAAATAGATCATATTGAACCACCAAGGCAAGCAATACTCTAATAGAAGTGTATTTAAGAACAACTTAAAAAAGGTTTCATTATAATCCACACCTTCTTTAGATTCACCTTCTTTAATTTTGTAAATCCATTTGCAATCAGCTAGTTTCTGCCCTTTAGATTTATCAACAAAAATCGACGTCTCATTTTTCAAAAGTGATTGCATCTCTTCTTGCATAGCTGCAATCCAGAGATGGCAAGACATAGGTTTTTCATAATTTTCAGGTTCAGACAAAGTTGGATCAACTAAAAGAACGGCTGTTTCCAAATTTGGGTCTAAATACCTTGGAGGTGGCCTAAGTTCTCTCTGAGGCTTGTCTCTAGCAATGGTATGATGTGGGCAGTAAATGAATGCAACTATAGATTCACCATCTTACTCATCTTGATCAGTTTCATTATCTGTGGTGGGTCTATGTTAGGGCGACTCCAACTAAACTCGGGTCTTGGGTTGAGTTTCATCATCCCACCTCAACTCAGTTGTGAAAAACTTTTTATATGTGATACAAAATCTATGTTTTTATCATGCAAGCATGGAAATTCAGTTTCATTGAGATTCACAGATCTGCTTATAATCACCTTATAACCCATAGACTCCTTATCCCACAACCTATACCCTTTAACACCATCAAGGTAACCAATGAAGATACATTTCTTAGACCTAGGATCTAGTTTTGACTCAGTTTGATGTAGATATGCACTACAGCCAAAAACCCTTAAAAGAGAATAATTGGGAGCTGTTCACTCCAAAAATGCTCAGGTATCATGAAGTTTAATGCACTATTAGGACTCTTATTCAACAAATAACAGGCAGTCCTAACAGCCTCTCCTCAAAACGTTTGAGGACGGCCTGAATGAGAAAGCATGCATCTAGTTCTTTCTAGAAGAGTCCTATTGAATCTTTTAGCACCCCCATTTTGCTACGGTGCATATGGGACTATTTTATGTCTATGTATGCCATGTTTAGTGCAAAATGTATCCAACTGTGCACTACAAAACTCAAGACCATTATTTGCCCTAAGAAATTTTATTTTCAAAATTTTCAGATTCTCTATATGTCTTTTCTACTTTTTAAAAGCTGTGAAAACACCTTCTTTTGATTATAAAAGAATGGCCCATAACTTTCTCGAAAGGTCATCAACAATCAACAAGAAGTCTCTATCCGGATGGTCTAGCTACAGGGACTGGTCCCCACATGTCTGCATTAGGACATTCCAAAACTTCTTTAGATTTATGAATACCTGTCCCAAAAGATGTTGGAGGTTGTTTTCCAAAAACACAATTTTCATGAAATGGCAGGGACTGACTGCATTCTTTCTTAAGAAAACCGTGTTGATTCAACATATGCAATCCTTTTTCACTAAAGGATTGTTCTTTCCAGAACAATTTTTCATTAACTTCTACTAACCTTTTCTCTTTCATATTTTCAACCACTCATACAATTACTTTATATTTTTTAATATATTTTCCTCAATTTTTAACCACACATCTAACACGTCGTTCGAGTAAATCTATATTTTCACCTAAAATAGTTTAAAGAACAAGCCCTAAGATGTCCTAACCTTCAATGCCACAATGTGGATGCACTAAGAGATGAGGAAATGTTAGCTAGCGACAGCCAATTTAGGCTTACCACATAAAGTATATAAACCATTTCATTTTGGAACTAAGAAAGCCAACTGTTTGTCATTGAAAATATTTGCAAAACCACCTTGGGTTGAGATATCAATGGCTTCATTATCTAACACACAAGTTGAAATCAAGTTTCTTTCACTAGTATAGAAAAAGCATTGGGTGTCAGTTAAAAATAGCAACGAGTGGCGGTTGTAGGAACGCCACCTAAAATAGCGACACCCAATGTCGCCATTTTGGGTGGCGGTTCCATAAATGCCACCCAAAATCATTATATATATATATATATAATTTTAGAAAACAATAGGTGGCGGTTCTTTGTCAAAGAACCGCCACCAGTTATAATTATTATTTTTTTTAAAAAACCATTAGGTGGCGGTTTATTAGACTTGTCACTTGATACCCATCTTTAAAATAAATAAAATAAAATAAAATAAAAAATTCTTGGGACCTGAAGATCTATATAACTTGCAAATCGAAAATATAAAACTTGCAGATCGAAAGTACATATCGAAAAAATACAAATCGAAAAAATATAGATCGAAAAAATGACACATCAAAAATACAAATATGCAAGAATGAACTTATAAACTTCAGATCGAAAATACAGATCTATACAAAACTTCAGATAAAAAATATAGATCTCAAAAAGGAAAAAAAAGAAAAAATTATAATATGAGTGCGATGTCCAAATCTGAAAAATAATGAAACCAAGAATTGGTAAATCTCAAAATTCTTGGTGAAAACCAAGAATTGCGCTCTGGCTTGTTAGAGATCACCTTAGAGAGAGAGAGAGAGGAGAGAAAGAGAGAGAGAGGGGAGAGATAAATTTAATATGATTGGAAACTTGTAAATAGATTAATTTAGGGTGGCAATTGTTAGAAAAGAATTGCCACCCAAAATTCGCTTTAAAAAAATAATTTTTAACAAAGGGTAGCGGCTCTTGGCAGGAGCAAAGAGCCACCACGCTTTGTTAAAAATATATATATATTAAAAGAATTTTGTTGGAAGTTCTTTTCTAACAACCGCCACCCATTGTCTTTGGGTGCCGTTTTCTTATAAAACTACCACCCAATGGGGGAGACCCAATGTCCCTTTTGTACTAGTGTTTTAAGATCAGGGACATATTTGGCATTGTTCAAAGCAAACACATTGTTATGCAATCTCAACTTAACTTTACTAGTACCAAACACATTGCAACTCATGTCATTACCAAGTTTAACAAGATTGCCACTTAAAATAGAAAAATTAGAAAACCAATCTTTTTTAGGACAAACATGAAATGTACAGCCATAATCAATCATCCAATCACTTACAGAATTCATAAAAGACACAGTGAACACCATACCAACACTAGCAGGAGCATTATTAGTAGCATTAACAGTATTAGCCTTAGATTAAGAAGCATTAGCCAAGTCTCTAATCCTTAATAAAGTGACTTGACTTTTTGCAATAATGACAAGTTTTAACACTCTATTGGTTTTGTTATTGTTCTTGTCAAAACCCTTGTTTTGTGACTTTTTGTCTTTGTTATTCTGATTTTGCTGAGTATTTTGGTTGTTCTAGCTATTCTGATTACCGTTTTTCTGGTGCTGTCGTTTATTGCTCTTTTTATTCTTCCCTTTATTAAAGTTCTGAACCTTTAAGACACCTTTATCCTCAGATTTCAACTAAAACTCTCGATTTCTAAGTTAAGCATGCATAATATTAACAGTAAGTTTCTATCCACCATACTCTAAAGCATTTTTGATATCTTTATACTTCTCACTTAGACCATCCAACAAGCGCATAGCCTTTTGATCGTAGATAGGGTCTCACTACTATTCACTAAGTCAGTGGAAATTTTATTGAACCTGTCCATATTTTGTTCCAAATCACAAGTAGCATCAAACTTGAAATTAAAATACTGTTTCCATACAAAAAACTTATTAGGCAAAAAAGTGGTCAAGTAAAGAGTATCAAGTTTTTTCCAAATTTCAGCACCAAGTTTGGTGTCTCCTACTTGTCTTAACACAAACTCAGATTGATGCAAACATATAGTGCTCCAACCCTATTCATCAAATTCAAAACGGTTAGCATTTTCAACATCGTAAGGCCAAGAATTATCAAGAGCTTTAGCACATTTCAATTCCATCAACAAAGCCTTCATCTTATTATCCAAAATGGTAAAATCCCCTTGACCAGTTTCAATATCAACTTTAGAAGCAGCTATGATCACAAAAACAAGCAGGCAGTAAGTCACACGAAACACACTTATGTCACAAAGATGCAAAGTATCACACAGATGACTCAACAAATACAAGAATGAACAGAGATTGTTTACAAAGGACACTAGTCAATGTACCAACAGAATCTCACAAAGAGCTCTAATTATCACAAAGAAAAAATATATCACAAAGATATCACAAATATTTCAGAAACATGCACTAAGTGATTCAAAAATTTTTAAAAGAATCACAGTCAAAGATCCCCTTGAACTGTTGTTGCACGTTTATCCCACAAGTGAAGGGGTCATAACAAGTAATACAATGGTGAATAGAGTGTCGAACCCACAAGGACTATTGTTTACTCGTTTAATTCCGCAACCTTAACCGAAACAAAGACTTTAAGGTGGTTTTAACAATTCTAAAACTAATTCTAAACTAAATTGGAAAACAAGATAGAAAATCGAATTGAAGATAAATAATGAATGTGAAATGAGTAGAGGAAGCAAGTATTGGGGTTTTGAATCCTCTTTGCAATTAGTTCAAGTGAGGCTCCATGCAACATTAACTATCTCTACCTTAATGATTTGCACACAAACTCATTAGAGTCTAGAAATTCATATAAACATCGCATAAAGTATAACTATACTCTCGTCTCCTATCGAACCCTGAGATTTCCAATTTTATAGTCTAACTCATCTATGTTCTCTCGAACCAATAAACAAGTCACAAATCTCAACTTTGCGCATAACTTGTAAAAATAAAAGAAATCAATTGGAAATTCGTAGATCAAACATTCAGTTGAAGATAATCTATTAAGAACATCAACTAATAAATTTAAAACATGAAGTAATTAACAAAGATTCATCAAACCCTAGCACTAATAGGCGTTTAGCCTAGCATATTAAAAGAATAAAAAAAATAGTAGAAGAGACCATAACCAGATCTTTGATAGTGATGGTCTTGACTTCAATCTTCGATTCGCTGGGAAATCCTTCCGTAAAAGCTCCAATCTTTGCTCTTGTGGTGTGTATATGCTCCCTCATTTTTCTTGTGCATTTAACCCCCTTATATAGTTGTAAATAGGTCACCAAAGCACTCCACTTTGATGTGGGAGAAGTAGCCCAAAATATACCATAATTAAAGACCTAAACAAACTAGGAAAGCAGGGTTCCCGCGGAGGGGGGGTTACGTAACTATAGGAGTTGCGGCCGTAGCTGGCTTGCAGGTAACTCTGTTCTGGCCGAAATTGGGGGTTTCGACCATAACTATTGGAGTTATGGTCGTAACTCCCTTTCTGGGAAAAATTTTCAACACGCACAGTCTTTAGTATTTTGGCCATAACTTTTAATCCCAATGTCCGATTGAGGTGATTCAAGTTGGGTTGGAAACTACACAAATAGATCTAAAACTTTGTTATGAAATAGCAAAATCCAAAATCAAACTTTATCCTGGTAAAAATCCATCCTCAACGTTCCATACTTTTGCATTGTTGTCCCCAACTTCTTCAAATTTGTGCCGATTCAACTTCTTTTCATTCAATATTGATTTACACGTCATCCATGTTGGTTTTTACTTAAAAACATATGAAACAAAGCATATCTAAGTAAAATGATACTAATTGAATGAGTTTAAAGCTATAAAATAAGCGTACATTTGACGCTTATCAATTGTTTCTCTCATTACTAAACCCTGCAAGATCCCAGGCTTACAGATTCTAGGAGTTTACAAAAACCCTAGATAGATAGGCTTGTGGGAATGAGTTTTGATCGAATGGCCCTCTTTAGTTTTCCTTTTCAATCGAGCGCTGCCTTTTTGTTTTATGAATAACCGAGTAATCTGTAAGTGGTTTTCCCCTTTGAATGTTTGTGAACTCTCAATTCGGTAGAAGTATTAGCCACGGCACCAAGATTTTCCACCGATCTTTAAATCCTCCGATTAAAATGCCCAAGTTACACTGAGAAACCCCTGATTTAGTGGTTTTTAGAAAAGATTTTAGAAATCCCTAAACATATGAACTCAAAGAGGAATTTGAAAGAACCCTAACTCTCAGATCTATAGGAATTTTCAAGTAAAATCGAAAATCAAATGCTCTGACACCACTCTAAAGTTAAACAACACTTGATTAACCAAAAATGCTAGACATCCATTAAAATCACGAAGAACAAATTACAAAGAGTTTTCAGTTTCACAAAGAAAGTTTGACTAAAAAAAATTCTCACTAGGAGATTACATTACGAAACTAAGAGATAGATCAAATCTGCACAAAAAACTCACAAAGAGATTTTACAAAGAATGACCTATGCTAGTATTTGGGAACGAGAGAGAACAAGAAATGAATGAATGGAATTTTGAACACAATTAAGGTAGTGGACCATTTTTATACTTCTTCTATAAACGTTCTTGATTTAGATGTGTTATGCTCCAATGGCCATGATCTCTTCTTGATATTCCTTATTTTCTGTTGAAGCCCAACCCCGAGTCCAACAACTTGAGGGCGTGTTTGGCTTCAACAAAAAATCAAGAATATCAAGAAGCGATCTTGGCCGTGGGAGCATAACAGGTCTAAATCAAGAATGTCGATAGAAGAAGTATGAAAAAGGTCCATTACCCTAATTCTGTTCAGAATTTCATTCATTCATCTCTTGTTCTCTCTTGTTCCTAAATACTAGCATAGGTCATTCTTTGTAAAATCTCTTTGTGAGTTTTTTGTGTAGATTAGATCAATGTTTTCATTTTTCAATGTAATCTCTTAGTGAGATTTCTATTTGTCAGTCAAAGTTTCGTTGTGAAACTAAAAACTCCTTGTAATTTGTTCATCGTGATTTTAATGGATGTCTAGCTTTTTTGTTTAGTCAAGTGTTGTTTTAACTTTATAGCTACCACATGGGAGTACTGATTTCCGCCAGTAACAATAATCATGAGTAGCAGTTATTAATATACAATTGAAATGAATATTTGATTGATGTTGAATTTTTTAAAATAGAAAGAAAAGAAAAAAGTATTGCTAGATATTTCTTTATTTTCTTAGCAATAAATAAGAAATAACTATTTATGAAATTAGATAAATTTATATTCTTTAAATTCTAAGTTTTACAGGTAACAATGATTCTAGGTGAGGTTCTAAGATTATATCCACATGTAATTTTATCACAAGAACCACATACTAAGAGACAAAACTAGGAGCAATCACTCCACCTCCTGGATTATAGTTTGCCTTGCCAATAATCATAGTTCATCGAAATCAACAACAATAGGGGGAGCATGCAGATGAGTTCAAGTTAGAACGATTCTCCCAAGGCGCTGCAAAGGTGACAAATAACGACATTTCATGTTTCCGTTTTAGTTGCAGCCCTAGAGTATGTATTGATTGATAAAACTCAATCACAAGATTCAGCGATATCTGTAGTGACCGTGAACTTCTTAAATCAAATATTTAATTAAAGTGAAAATCTCAAACGTGTCACTACAATTTTAGCTATAGAATTAAATAGCGTATGCTCGTCTAGTTAAAATTTTATAATATTTACTATTATATTGAATTATTTAAAATAAAAATAAATAACAAAAATTTATAAAATATTTATTTATTTTAATTTATGTTTGAGGACCAAACTTTAGAAATCATTTGTTTTAATCCCTAAACTTTAACTTCTTGTTCAATTATAATTTTATTTATATTTTTAAAACCCAACTATAGGCCCATTTGTAGCCCAATTAGAGTTAACCTAGTTTCTTACCCTATATACATAAGTTAAGGTTATTTTTTCAAAAACCTAGCCTCTCTATTCTCCCATCTTTTCCCAAATAGTACCACCTAAATCATCTTGTTCAATCACATTCAAGAAACCAACTATCATCTAGAGGTAAGATTTCTTGATGTTTTAATTCATATTTCCATTTTTTTTATTTTATTTTTGTTATTTTAAGCTTTTAATCATCTAGTTGTATTTTCACCTGATTTTACAATACAAACATACAAAAAAATACATATATACACTATACACGCGCAACCACCGAGTCACCACCGCTGCTCCACCGCCGTTCACCACCATATCATCACCGCAACTCCACCATCATCACCACTTCGCCTCCATACACTCACACAGTCGCATATATACATACATATAGATACACGCCATTACACATACACGAACGAGCTCGGCCCAAACATCAACTTCATCCAAAAACTCGACTTTAATTCAGAAAAATCACACCTACACCTTCCTCTCCACCCCTAGAACATTGTTGTATAGTTTAATTTCAAAAATTATTAGTGAATCGAACCAATTTTGAAAATACCCAAATTTTTACCTAAGTGTTCAAGCCTTGATTTCTCCCTCAAAACTCAATACTACTTCAATCAGACACCACCACCAGGTTCACCACACATGACTCCACCTTCACGGCCAAAAACTCGCTGGAAAAGTAGAGAGATAGAGAGAACCCGAGAGTGAGAGACGAGCGTGAGAGAGAAGAGCCGAGATGAGGATGTCGGGTGATGAAGAAAGTGATCCAAGCCCAATCCACCCTTGACCCGGCCCATTCCATTTAAATCCGGTTTTTGCACATTAGTCCCCCTATTTTATAATTTGGTTTAAGTTGATCCTATAATTTATTTAATTTGCTGTCCTCAACTTTTAATTATTATAATTTAATCCCTAAATATTATTTACAAATTTAATCCCCCATTTTATTTATTATAATTAAATGAGCCCTCAAATTTTATTTAATTTCAAGTCCCTAACTTTCAATTGTTGCAATTTGACCCCTAAACTTTTATTTCACTTTTAATCCTTCAATTTATTTTTCCTATTTAATTTAACCCCCAAAATTTAATTGCATATTAGTCCCTCATGTTTTAAAATCCTATAATTGAGTCCAAAATATTTTTAGTTCACTTTTATTACATAATAGGTACTCAAACTATTAAATTCTTTCAAATTGACCCCCAAAGTTTTATATTCTTTCTATTTTGGACCACAAACTTCTATATTACTTATAGATGCTTATATTTTAAGAATATTAACATAAATTAAACTTCGTTATTGACTAGACGAGGCGCACTAACAAACTAGAGGACTTATTTTCACCGCTTAGTAGGCTCAAAACTCGAGAGATACTTCAGGTAGGCTCAAAAGACTCATTTTTACTTATCGCGCAATTATTATTAATTATCTGTGCTATATGAGTGTGCAAATGTATGTAATTGATGTGATTGCTTGCCTTCGGGCCTAGACTTGCCTTCGGGCCCAGAGTTACCTTCTGGGTAAAAGAATTGCCTTCGGCCCAGAGTTACCTTCGTAAGAGAATTGCCTTCGCTCTGAGTTGCCTTCGGCAAATTACTTGCCTTCTGCCTAGAGTCGCTTTCTGGCCCAGAGTTACCTTCGGGTATTATATTACAGAGTTTACATGACTATTTGCCTTATATACTTGTATAGATGATTAAGTTGCGCAGAGCCTACTGAGTATTGTTTAAATACTCACGCCTTTCATTCTTTTACAGATTGAGGAGTTCGGGGGCGTGACGAGGCATGGGGGTTCTATTTAGGCCTATTAAATAAATGAATTTACTTTCGTTGTTGTTTTGATAACCCGATGTATGGGATTATGTCGTTTCAAACCTTTGAACTATTTAGTAACTCGTTTTGGATGTTTTGGACGTTTGGTGTTCAATAATTTTTAAAACACTTTAGATGGTTGTTATATCAAAAGAATTTCTACTTTTAATTATTTATTTTATTTCCGCATTTAATATTAGAAGAAAAAAAATGGTTAGTTTTAAAGAAAGATCTAGCGTTCCGAGTTCTTCGAACTCGGGGCGTTACAATATCAGTAGATTGATTACCCATCTTGTGTGATCTCTTGCCATTCACGCTTTACACCACTTATGGAAATTATGTGTTGTATATTGGTAATATTTTTCAATTCTTCATTACTTATTTTAGGTGATATAGACTGATATGGATTCCTTGTATAGATCAACAACTACTTGTATTTATATTGTATCACATGCACAATGAAAATATACAAAAATTTCACAAACTTCTTTATGGTATTAGAGCACTCTTTCAAAGGATAGAGCTTATCGTACCCTCATCACCATTTTCTTCTCTATCAATCTTCTTGTGAATCAATCCCAATTTCTCATCACCAAGAGTAATGATTCAATTAACTCGCAACCTTGGCACTTGGAAAAATCCCACCGTGCCTGGACCAATGCTTCTCTCATAAATAACAATCTCATATCTTTAAATGCCTTATCTCAAATTCCCTTCAAACTCACTAATGATGGAACTAACTACTCATCATGGAAATCACAAATGACCAAACTATTATATGGCTACAACTTGCTTGGCTATGTAAACGGGTCACACTCGTTCCATCCAAAGAACAATCCTTGCTACAATGTTTGGACACGACAGGATCGGCTTGTGTTATTGGCTGTACAAGCTACTGCCACGAGCACTATTAGTCCAGTAATCAATGACTACACCACCTTGGCAGATACTTGGAAGAAGCTTGAAGCGAGTCATGCAAATCAATTCACAACTCGCATATTATCTCTTATGAATTCCATCATGACTATGAAGAAGGACAGTAAATCAGTTGTCGATTACATGGATAAAATGAAAAGTTTGGTTGATGATTTATCCTTAATCAATCCTTTAAACTCTGCTCAAATTGTATCTTATAACTTGAATGGTTTATGTGATGAATTCAAGGCATTAGCCGTTGCCGTGAGAATGCATGAAACTCTAATAACCTTCAAAGATCTTTATGATAAGTTGCTTGATGAGCAGTTAATCTTGAAACATTGTGAGGCCATGAAAGAATCTAAAGTACAGATTTCAGCCCAATATCGTCAGTGAAAAGGATTTAACTATTCTTCAAAACTAAAAAAAGCCCTCTAATTCCTCACTGCAATATGTTAGCAATAATTATGGGAAAGGACAGCAATATTGTGGCTGATATGCCCTTAGAAGGTCAAACTAGAATTCAAACCCCATTAATCAGTCGTTTGTTGTTTGTCAGCTATGCGAACAACCTGGACACACTACTAAAACATACCTTACTTGACAGCAGCCCATGTCTTATTCAAGACCTAATGCTCATGTCATAAAAAATGGTTCCAAAACTTGGGTGATTGACTTGGGTGCAACACATCATAGCACCTGTAATCTAAATAACGTGTCAATTCACTTGGATCACATGGGCAATGAGGACATCATCATCAGTAATGGTAATGGAATTCCTATCTTTCATACCAGGTCAACAACGGTTACTTTCCCTGCTACTACATCTACACTCGATAATGTTTTCCGTGCACCTTTTATCACGTAATCGTATTTCTATCTCCCCATTTTGCAAGAAAAATTAAACATCAATTGAATTTTTTCCGATTGTTTTTGTTGCGAAGGATCTAAGTGTTGGGGCATATCCTTGGCATATGCCAGAATAAGGACAATTTATATGAGTGGCCTTTCTCAATCAACCACAACACTTCAAAGCCATCCAGTTTAGTTGCTTGCTCTTTATACATCTGGCACCAAAGACTTGGACATCCTCCACTATCCATCCAAAAAGAAAATTCTTACTAGGATCAGATTCTAGTTGTCTCTTCTTCATTTATCTGTGACTCCAGTCAGCATGCAAAGAGTCACAAATTGCCATTTAATGCTTCTTCTATTTCATGTACTAAACCTTTGTAGTTACTTTATTCTGATGTGTGGGGACTCTCCCCTATGAACTCTTTTCAGAATTACCAATTTTATGTGATTTTTTTTGGTGTTACACTAAGTACACGTGGTTATTTTCTAGTAAGCACAAATCCAAGGTCTTTCAAAATTTTCAAATATTCAGAGATATCATTGAAATTTGATTCACCACAAAAGTACAAACTATATATATAGATGGTGGCGGTGAATATAAATCCATATCTCATGTATCGCCAAATTTGTAATCCAACGTCTAACCACCCTACCATATCCTCTTGAACATGTGGGCTCAACTGAATCTAAGGATCATCACACTATAGAAACTGGTTTTGCCTTGCTCTACAATATAGTGGTTTCCTTGCGATTTTTGCTGTATGTCTTCCAGTGCGCCACATATCGCATTAATCGTATACCTACCCTTCTGCTAAACAACAACACACCCAACCACAAGCTATTCCGGGACCAACTACAATACCTTTCACTGAAAGTCTTTGGGTGGTTGTGCTACCAGTGGCTAAAGACTTACACTAAACATAAACAAGAGCTTCGGCAGCAACCATGCGTGTGTTGTGGTTTTTCCACATTACCGGTTACATATCTTTGCTTTTATATTAAGGCAAACTGGTTATACACTTTACGATATGTCGTTTTTGTAGATAATACATTCCTCTGCAAACACAGTTCCTTCACTGATATCTCTATTACATCAACTAATCAATATCAATACAAGGATATCTTCACTCTAAAAATTGTTCTATCTTCCAATAGTACAAAAATTCATGTTGACCATCTATCTTCACATAAAATTCTCTATCCCACAGCCATACCCGATCATGCCATCCCCACCACAAACCCAGATACTACCCCTAGAGAAGGCAATGCTCCTTATTTTCTTGTGTCATAGCCCAAAAGTGCTTCTCGCCTCCCTCATTATAGGTAGATTATTTGCATCTCTCTAATGTCCCATCCTTCCTAACTCCCTGGCCCTCCATATCATCCCCACCACAGCCACCACTTGTGCAGCCGGTCACTTGTTCCCAAAATAAGATCTTTAAACCCAAACTTTCATTGTCTTATCATGCAGCCATATCCCTCATTTCCCCAGTAGCCTCAACCACCTTCAAGCCGGCCGTGCGGTACCTCTATTTGTGTCAAGCCATGGAGCACGAAATTGCCGCTCTCTAGAAAAATAACACATGGCACCTTGTCCCATCTTCTCCCACTATAAATTTTATCGAGTGCAAATGGGTGTAACTATGAAGCAAAACCTAGATGGATCTATTGTAGGTTATCAAGAACGTCTTGTTGCAAAGGGGTTCCATCAACACCCTGGCCTTGACTTTACTAATACATTTTGTCCCGTTGTTAAATCAGCCACTGTTCGTCATGTTCTTACTATTGCTATCAGTAATGGGTGGAGTTTAAAACAGTTGGATATTAATAATGCATTTTTGTAGGATTCATTATCTTATTGTGTCTATATACAACAATCCCTAGGGTTTGTTAATTCTAGCAAACTTGATTATGTTTGCAAGTTGAATAAAGCACTTTATGGGCTGTATTAGGCACCGAAGACATGGTACTATGAGTTGCGATCTTTCTTGTTGTTTTGTAGTTTTTGGAATTCATATTGGGATATCTCTCTATTTATTTATCACTCTGGGTCTCACATTCTCTACCTACTTGTCAATGACATTATTGTTACAGGCAACTCTGCTTCTCTTCTTGGTCAATTAATCCATAATCTTGTAGGTCATTTCTAACTTAAGGATTTGGGAATCTTCATTTACTTTCTAGGTATTGAAACATTTCGGTTCCTTCATGGCCTTTTTCTCTGCCAGCACAAATATGTGGTCGATCTGCTCCAACACCCTGGTATGCTTGATGTGAAAGAAGTGCGTACCTCTGATTCCTTTAATGAATCTTTAGTTCTTGATTATGGTTCAGTTTATCACAAACCCACTAAGTATCGTCAGGTGCTTGGCTCTTTATAGTACTTATCTGTCACTTACCCTAATGTTAGTTTTATTGTGAATAAATTGACATGGTTCATGAATAAGCCCTCTGAAAAAGATTGTTCGTTGTTAAACACGTCATGCATTATCTATAGCACATGGTGCACTATGGTGTATTCATTTTCACTAATTTTGCTCTAGAACTTCATGCATATGCTGACACTGATTGGTGGCTAGGCCGACACATGTCATTCTACCCTGGCATATGCCATCTTTCAGTCTGTAATGTAATAGATTGGAGCTCAAAAGAGTCAACTACTATTGCTTGATCATCTAAAGAAGCTGAGTCTATGGCCGTTGCTACCGGCATAGCCGAACTAAATTGGCTTACTCACTTATTTCGTGAGATTCAAGTCCTATTCCGCTTCCCTCTTTAATTTTACTAACCTACTTAGAAAAGGAGGAGGGATTATTTTAGTGACTAAATAAGGGTTAGGTTTTACCTAAAGCTGTAGAACAGCTTTATGTTTCTCACTCTTCTTCCCGCCTTCCTTAATGTTGGTGTGGGTGGCTCGTTTTTTGTCTTAACATCATTATCAGTTCTCAACGTTATGGCCTTAACATTCTTCCGCTTACTCCAGGTTGAGATGGCAACTTCCCTCCCACTGGAGCTTCCAACCGATTGATGGCAATTGCCATCTGATCCATTCAACTCTCAAGGCTTTTTATACTTGATTTGGTCTCATGTTGGAATTATAGAGTATTAGAAGCTAGTGTTTTAACCATATCATCGAGCAACATACCTGAATGTTGGGATTTCTGTTGAAACTGCTCTTGTGGTTGAAAATTCCTATACTATTGAAATTGACCTTGTGGTGCATTACGGAAGATGCCCATGGTCCTATCAGCTCCATAGCTCAAGTTCGGATCATCTTTCATCCCTTGATTGTACATGTTGGAGTATGGGGTGTACGGTTGCCTCTGAAATGGAAACCCTTCCACTACATTCACTTGTTCCGTATTATCATCTCCCAGCATCCGGGTAGCATCTACTGGAGTGCATGACTTAACTTGTGGTTGGTTTCTCAGAGCAATTTGTTTAACAAGGTTTGTTAGTTCGAATAATTAGCTTTCAATATTGGAAATGTTTCCCTCATTTACTCTTCAAGCTTGCATGTCCTGACCTATATCGAATTGCTGGGAATTTTCAACAATAGTTGAGATCAAACTCCTTGCTTCTTCAGGAGTCTTATCCATCAAAGCATCTCTGCTATTAGCATCTATGATGTTTCGATCCATTGGTGATAGCCCTTCATAGAAATATTGCACCAGAAGTTGCTCACTAATCTAGTGATGTGGGCAGCTTGAGATGAGCTTCCTAAACCATTGCCAATACTCGTATAGACTTTCTCCACTATTTTGACATATCTCGCTAATTTCTTTTCTGATTGCCCTAGCTTTGGGCGCAGGGAAGTATTTCTCGAGAAACAGTTTACTCATGGCATTCAAAATGGTAATTGTTCTAGGTAGTAGATAGTATTACCAGTCTGCAGTAGTGTTCTTTAATGAAAATGGAAAGGCTCTTAACTTAACTTTCGCCTCAGTAATGCCTGTCGGTTTTGTGCTATGGCATGCCATATGAAACGCTTTCCGATGTCTATGTGTGTCTTCACCAGCTTGTCCATAGAAGGATGGTAAAAGGTCAATCAAACCAAATTTAAGCTCAAATGCTTTTGCTTCCTCCACTGCCACAAAAGTGATGCACAATGGTTGTTGAGCAACATCGGACAACATTGGGCAGCCGGTTGCTTGAGGGTTTGATTATTAGGGACAGCCATTGGTTGTCTTACCTCTCTTCTTCTCTATGGAAAGGTTCTTTCAATCTCTGAATCAAAATCAACAATAAAAAATTCTAGAAAATTAAAACTCTAATCAACAAAATAACTAAATTAATTAACCGCTCCTCCGACAATGGGGTCAAAAATTTGATGCGAGCCGTAATACACCAAATAATAAATTTTCCTTGGCTCCAAAACTCAATTCAATTTAATGCAGAAGCGATGAGTAGCAGTCGAACCCATAGAGAATGGTATTTTATTTAGTTGTTCTAAAAATTACAATGAATGGAGGGGCTTGGTTGGTAAAGCGATTAAACACAAAGAGTAATAAAATAACAATTATTAGATTAAAGGAATCAATGAGCCAAAGACCGAGTTCTCGGGTTCGGTTGTGTTTCCAACTTTTGCTACTCTTTTCCTCATGGCATGCTTCTATTTCTAATCAAATTTTCAACCATAAATAATCAAGAAGCTCTGATTATCTAAGTTCTTCCCTAAGTGCATTAACTCAAAATAAGCTCTTTGAACTAATTCTAGCTAATGAACAACCCTAAACAAGCTCTTTGGATTTAATGCACTGCTAATGTGAAGATGTAGAAGACTAGGTCGGTCTAATAAGGCTATCAATTTCGCAACCTCGAACTGATTATCCTGCGTCAATTTGTTATTAAATCTGGACGAGATTTAACTGCTACAGTGATGAGATTTAACTGCTACAGTGAGTATGAATCTAAGGCAATTATGGACCAGATATCTAATTCTAGGGCATAAAATGAATCTATAGATCAATAATTTATTAGCCAAATAAAAACAATTAATCAAATAAATTCAGATATGAGTTTAAAAGCATAACAGATGAACAAATTGAATGAAAAGAATAAACATAACGTTACTTGTCATGGAAAAGAAAAAACAAAGTGAAACGACACAACTTTCCCTTGAACTAGATGTACAGGATTAGCCGAGCATGATCATGATAAATTCTTGAGTTTATCTTGAATTCACGTTCATGTGTTCTTTTTGCAGTTGAAATCCCCCAAATGTTCTCCTTTTTCTCTCTAAAAGCTTGTCTCTCTTTCTTCCAGCTTGTCTGTCTCTTTATACCCTCAATTTCATGTCCAACAAGTAGCCCAAAAGTAGCCATAGTTGGAGATCTAATCGAAATAGGAAAATTTTGCGCACCAATGGTTATGGCCGTAGTTCAATCAGTTACAACCATAACTATCATTCTGCCCTTTTTTGGCCTTTGTTCTTCTGGGGGTTACAGCCATAAGTCAAGGTGATTATGGCTGTGACTCAGGTTTTGCCAATTTTTATTATTTCTTCACAATGGAAGGCACGGCTATAACTCAAGAGGGTTACAATTGTGATTTACTTGCATAGTAGGTCCTCATCTTTTGATCTTATTCATTTTGGTCCCCAACATTCAACATTTGTACTTTTTAGTCCTTTTTCACTTCTTTTTTGGTTTCATGATCCTTGACAACAAAAAAATAAAAACACATAAAATGACACTTTTATACAATCATAAAACCTTTAAAAACATGATGATTGGGAGATTGGTCAAGTTCTTTTCAATCAGTTATCAGGGACATTCAGTAACTTTTCATTTTGTTCTTATTCTTTTACTTTCACATTGAGGGCAGTGTTGGTTGTTAAGTTTAGTGTAGGTTTTAATTTTCACACTTAAAAAAAAAATTCTTGTCTTTTGATTGTCATGTCTTTATGTTCATGTGGGGAAAAAAGAGTTTTTGTTTTTCATCCCATTGTTGCATGCCAATTATATGGAAAATTTTGAAAACAAAAAAATACTTTTTTTGAGATTTTGTGGCTGCCCTTTATTTGTTTGGTCAAGTAATGTATTGCCAATGAATGTTTCTTTCAAGGAAAATCGCAAAGAATGATAGCTGGATTTTTGAAACTCACTTGATCTTTGAAATTTTATTATCACTTATTGGTGGACGATTGAGTTTACTTGAGCATATGGTCTTCGCCAGAGTTGGTTTTGTTTTATAATGTGATGTCGATGCTGTGTTGCCAACTATTGCTTGGAATTAATCGCTTTGACCCTGAGAAATAGGTAATCTTTATGAAATGGTATTTTAGGATCAAACTAATCCAAAAGGCTATGTTAGGGGGTAAAATTACTGACGATATTTTGGGAAAATTATTAATTGATATCTTGAAGTTTCCTCTTTGTGTTGAAGAATTTTTTGTTGGTCAGTCCATACCAAAATTGGCCAGTGTGATTACTCTCTCATAAAAAAATAAAATTAATAAATAATAAAAAAGAGAGACACAAAAAAAAAGAGCCATGTGCATTTATTTCAATTTACTCCATTTCCATGTCTCATTAACTTTGAGTGATTAAGTTCAGAGGAGAATTTTAAAGCCGGGTGCCTTGACTGTTGAACATGGGAGTCATTGACCCAAAGCTTGCTACAAGGGTTATTGAGAAAGCATGATTGTTTAGGGTATTGCATTTCATATAATTTAAAGTAAAAAAAGGGGGGGGGGAGAAGATCTAGGAAATTAAGATTGATAGGGGTTTGAACTACCGAAAAAAGACTTAAAAGCTAGAACTTTGGAAACTTGGAGTAGATGTGGATGGATCGATGGATAGTTTTAATTGCTTTAGCATCTAGTGTGAAAAAATGCATTGAAATATTTTTAGACTACCATGTTGCAAAAAAACACCTCGAGATTTGAGGAAAGAGTATGAGTAATGAATCTTTCTAGTAGGGTGAGGAAAATTTTACCGAATGGGAATATTCGCTTGGTTTTCAATTGAGCAATGACTAGCACACAAACATCGGATGGTTGGGCACATGATAAGTAAATTTTTTGTGATTGTTGTTTTTAGTCTAGTGGAAGTTCTGTGATTATTTTATTTACTTGAGGCATATGGTGCATTAATTGATTGTCCTTTAGTCTTTTTTGTTGTTAGTGTTAGTGCACAATTTTTTTTTCTTTGTTTTCTTTTGGTTTTCTTATTCGGGGATGAAAAAGAGTTTAAGTTTGGGGGTGTTAGTTGGGTTTTACATTGACGCTAATTCTATAGTTTTTTTTAAACATGTTTAGTGCATTTATTGTACTTATTTATGTTTAATTTTGATTGGCATTAGGTAAAAACCAAGTTGGATGAAGTGTGCCCAAGAACGGAAGAAAAATGAGTGAATTTGCTGAAGATTGCAGAATTTTTGATCAACACACAAAAGGAGTGGAATGGCAAGGACTAAAATGGCAAAAAATAGAAATTCTATAGGGCAGCACCTTCAAAAAGGTTTTATACGGCTGCAAAAATGCAAAACAAGTCGCGAAGGTTGTTGTGGGCCGCACAAATCAACTGCGCTGCCTAACTATACCCAAAAATCAAACGTTGTACCCAAAGTATTGACGTAGGCGCTGCAGATATTGAAATTGCAACAGGAGGTTTCGAAATTGCATTCGCAACTTTTGGTTTTCAACTATCCGCGAATTTCGTAAATTTATTTCATATTTGGACCCAACTTTCCCTTATTCTTGTACATAGTTTTGAGCATCTTTTGAAGACCTAATGTAACGCCCTCTCTTAAAACATACGTATATAACCATAACGGTAAGCAACGGAAGCTAAACAGCGTTACAAAACCTTTAACTTGTCCAAGCTCATGAGTATTTATTTACACATTTACATCAAAACATAGACAAAATCCAAGATACCATGGCCATTGGACACATTCAAAAGCGGCCTATACAGGATCAGGAGCTTCCTTTGGTTTCTCCACGCCACGCCCTCGAGGATTCCTCCGCCTCCAAGTCCACGGTCTCGGCCCCTGGTCACCTATCACATAACATAACACATCGTGGAGCCACGAGGGCCCAGTGGGGAGCACAATCATATGCAATGCGTGACATATTCAGACTCGTGGGCCGTTATGACCATATGTTTATATTGGTGCCGTATCATACATTCTGCATTTCTTTAATTGGCTGCACTCCCAATCCTTTGAGGGACCTCCCTTTGGGCCAATTGTCTCAAACCTTTGTGAGACGAACATTATATAAACATTTGGTTGGCAACCCTATTCCTCGTTTTTCATGCATGACCATGCCTCAATGTATACACATAAATAAACACATGTAATATCATATGCATATTAACATAAAATGGGATCATAAACATCAAGATCCTACAAACCCCCAAATTGAGTATCTATATGCTATACCAACCCTATAGCCATATCCTACTCAACCAAAGCATCATCATCATTAATCCTACCCTAACAATTGTCTCTTTACCTACTTATTGCAAACCAACCAACATTAGGGCATGATCTTACCTCAAAACACTTTAAGTGTTCTACTACCCACCTTAGGAAGATAGGACCACCAAGGAAAACTACGTAGAGGATGGACTTGCTTGCTTCTTCACCTTGCTCCTTGGGGATTTGATTGATCTTCTAAATCAACACTTGATTCAAGTATGATATGTGGATGGATTTCTAGAGATGGAGGACCTTCAAAATGTCTTAGATGTATGCTTGGCTCGAAAATGAGGGTAACCATCAAGAAAAGTGACTTTTTGACAAAAATCCATATCTGCCGACTTAAAATTACGGTAGAATATCCCCTCGTTACGGCCAGAATCTTCCAAAATTACGGCCGTGAACTCAATACATTACGGCCAGAATTCAAAATTACGTCAGAACTCAATAAATTACGTCAGACCAGGCACACGCCGACCGCTCGCCACGCCACCAGAAAATCAGCCCTTTAACCATCATTCTTGACTTACGGTAGAACTATAATACTTACGTCAGAATTACATTTACTCAGAATACCAAAATTACGGTCAGAAATCCCGCTTTTCTGCATTTCTCTTCCTGCCATTCCCTCGACCATACCTAGTTCCAACATACATTGGGCAACCCAAAACACATCCTAAACATGTCATATCCATCAACACCATCTCACGACATATTCACATCATCACGACCCATTCACAAAAATACAAACGATAAACATACGAAATCATATAAAATCGTGACGAGATTTAGCTGGCATTACAATATCCCTCCTTAAAAGAATTTCGCCCTCAAATTTACCTCGAAAATAGTTCGGGTAGTGTTGTCTCATTGCTTCCTCTCTCTCCCATGTCTCCTCTTCAATGGTCGCACTTCGCCACAAAAACACGCATACAAGAGGCACTTGTTTCCTCGTAATTGCTTGACGCTACGATCTACGATTTGCACGGGTTTCTCTTCATAGGACAGATCCGGTTGAAGATCTAATGGAGGGTCTGGTAATACATGGGAGGGATCTGCAACATACTTCCTCAACATGGAGACATGAAATACATTGTGCATCCGATCCAAAGGAGTTGGCAACTTCAACTTATACGCTACTTCCCCAACTCGCTCAAGGATTTCAGGGACCAATATACCTTGGGGTCAACTTGCCACGCTTTCCAAACCGAAAGAGTCTCTTAATTGGCGAGATACGACGAACACTTTGTCGCCAATTCGAACTCTAATGGCCGACGCCGATTATCGCAAAGATAACTTTTTCTGCCGATCTTGGGCTATTCTCATCCGTTGCTTAATCTTGTCAATCGCCGATAGCATGTCTTGTAGCATTTCCGCTCGCATCAACTTCATTTCTCCCACATCATCCCAATGAAGAGAGGGATCTACACCTTCTACCGTGAGAGAGCTTCAGGGAGGCATTCCAACCGAGGAATGATAGCTATTGTTATAGGCGAACTCAACTAACGGTAGGTAACGGTCCCAACTTTGGGGAAACTCTAAAACACAAGCTCTCAACATATCTTCTGAGCGTTTGGATTGTTCGCTCCGCTTGTCCATCCTGCTTGAGGATGAAACGTCAGATGAATTGAAGTTTCGCTCCCAAGGCTATATGTAATTCCTTCCAAAAATGTGATAGATATCTCGGATCTCTATCCGAGGTGATCGTAATCCTAACCCCATGTAACCTAACAATCTCTCGAATATACTGATTGAGCCAATTGCTCCATTCGATATGTCATCTTGATCGGAGAAAATGGGCGGACTTGGTGAGTCGGTCGACTACCACCCAAATAGCATCGGATCCCTTACTCGCTCTTGGTAACCCACTTACAAAATTCATGGTAACTTCATCCCATTTCCACTGAATCGGAGTGGTTGTAATAGCCCACCCGGCCTCCGTGTTCGGGCTCGACTTGTTGACAGACCAAACATTCGCTACAAACTCCGCTACACTCCGTTTCATGCCTGGCCACCAATATAATACCTTAATGTCCCGATACATCTTAGTCGAGCCTGGATGGAGAGTATAGGGAGTCATATGAGCCTCGAGACAAATCTCTTGCCTTAACTCCTCTCAGAGTTTAACGTAGTATCTGCTTCATACTTAAGAATCCCCTGTTGAACTTGAAAGTCCGGATTTGGCTTCTCCTGAAGCTTCTTCTTCGTCTTAGAATGTGTTAGCATCAACATAAAAATACATTTTAATGCATTTTTTTCAAATTTCAAATTTGGTCAAACAAATCACATCCATATATCTCACCACCCATTAAATCTCCACCATCCAACTCCACTTATTCTCTCTCTTCCTACTCATAAAAATACATTAAAACTCATCCGCTTAACACCCTCTTAGTAGCCTCCATCGGCTTTCTTGCGCCTCCTTGATACGATCTATAAGCGTCGACCGGATTGACATAGCCATGAGTCGGGCTTCGTCCGGGTCTAACACCTCAAGATCCAACTTCTCCATTTCATGTTGCAACTGACGGGATCTTTGTTTCGGCGACTTCCTACTTAAAGCATCCGCTACTACGTTTGCTTTACCGGGGTGATAATGGGTCGAATAATCATAATCCTTCACGAGCTCCAACCATCGCCTTTGTCTCATGTTGAGCTCCTTTGAGTGAAGAAATACTTTAAACTTTTTGTGATCCGTAAAAATTTCTACATCGAACCCGTAAAGGTAGTGGCGCCAAATTTTCAAAGCAAATACTATCGCGGCTAACTCCAAATCATGTGTTGGATACTTCTCCTCATAACTCTTCAATTGGCGGGAGGCATAGGCTATCACTCTATCATTTTGCATCAAAACACACCCCAATCCTTGTTGAGACGCATCACTATAAATGGCGAAAACACTTGAGTCAGTCCGGATTGCCAAAATAGGAGCTGTGGTGAGGCGTAGTCTTTAACTCTTGAAAACTCCGCCACACTCATCTCGCCCATCGGAAAGGCACGCTTTTCCTCATCAACCGTGGTCAATGGAGAAGCAAGCTTGGCAAAATCCTGACAAAACGCCGATAATACCCTGCAAATAAACCTACAAAACTCGTATTTCCGTGGCGTCGCTGGTTGAGACCACTTCAAGACGGCCTCCACTTTACTAGGGTCAACGGAAATACCATCCTTCGTCACCACATGTCCTAGAAACACCACTTGTTTCGCCCAAAACTCACATTTCGAGAACTTTGCATATAACTTCTCATCTCAAGAGTTTGCAAGACAATGCGGAGATGATTCTCGTGTTCTTCCCGGATTTAGAGTAGATGAGGATATCGCCGACAAAGACAATAACGAACTTGTCGAGATAGGGCTTGAAAACTCGTTCATCAAGTCCATGAAAGCGGCGGAGCATTCGTAAGTCCGAAAGGCATAACCAAAAATTGGCGGCTATACCGGTGCTAAAAGCCGACTTCATCACATCCCCATCACTAATTCTTAATCGATGATATCCTAACGAAGATCAATCTTCGAATAAATTGCCGAGCCTCGGAGTTGATCTAGTAATTCATCAATGCGGGTAATGGATACTTATTCTTAACCGTAGCTTTATTAAGCTTCTCGATAATCAATACATAGCCTCATAGATCCATCTTTCTTCTTCACAAATAACACCCGCGCACTTATGGCGGTAAGTACTTGGTCGAATGAAGCCCTTTTCCAACAACTCATTCAATTGATTCTAAGCTCTTTAAGTTCCGAGGAGCCATACGGTAGGGAGCTTTAGAAATGGGCGACGTGAATTTAACAACCTCAATAACAAATTCAATCTCCTCAAGGCGGAGGCAAACCCGATAAATCTTCCTAAATACATATAAGAATTCACATACAACCGGGATCAAGTCAAGCGACACGGGTATCTCCGTCTTGGCACTATACAAGGTGACTACATAAGTTTGACATCCTTGACTAATCAATCTCTCGGCCCTCATAGCCAAATCATAACTCGCTTGGAGCGCTCTAGCTTTGGAAACATAATTGGTTCACCATCCGAAACCTCAAAGCACGGTTAGGGCAATCTAACATAACCCTATGCCGAACTAACCAATCCATCCCGAGAATCACATCAAAATCCCGGTTCCAAAGCTAGTAAATCAATGGATGTCTCATTCTCCTCAACCCGTGATAGGGACATTAGGGAAATAACTCACAACGCAGACCGTTCCGCCCCGAGGGCAAAATAACATCAAAAGTACACCACAATGGCTTCTGACCATATCCATTCGTAGGGCATAGGATAATGATACAAAGAGTGCGAGCTCCGTAGTCAAACAAGGCATAAGCGGGTAATGCATAAACATAAACAATACCGCAATAACATCAACCTTCTCGGGCACCTCAAAGTTGTACCAACGCAAACAAGCGTCCGGATTGTCTCGGTGGAGGGAGTTGTTGAGGCGCTGATTCTCGCCTCTGGACAAGCTCTACTCATGTGTCCCTCTTTACCGCAGCTTATAACATCTATTGGTGCCGTGAGTAGCACGGTCCTCCATGAGGCTTTCCACATGTTTGGCACGCCGGCGCGGGAGAAGAACTTGTTCCCTTCTTAGCCGGTGGTCGGGAGGAGAAGCATTACCGCCGCCTCTTGTTATTCCTCCCACGACTCTATAATTAGAACCTCGTCCTCGACCGGTCGTAGATGAACCTTGGGAAGAAAAGGATTGTCCTTGAGCCGGTTGTGAAAATGGAACCGATTGGCTAGCGGCTTGATCGAGCTTGAGCAATTCTCGCTTGGCTCGTTCGCGACATATGCCCGCTTATCACCTCGGTGTAGCTCGTAGTCACCATATCGCCAATCAGACATCTCGAGCTAACTCGCTTCAAGCCCATAATAAACCGAGCAACTTTATGAGCCGGGTATTCACCATATCTGCGTAGCAAATCGGGCGAGCTCATCAAACTTCTTACTATACTCACTCACCGACATAGCACCTGCTTTGAATTTGGAAGAACTCATTCAACTTCTCATTTTGAGCCGCATCCGAGAAATACTTGGTCCAAACCTAGTACAAAAATCCGCCCATGCCGTGAACTGTCACTTCCTCTTCTTGTCTCACGGTATCCCACCAAAAACCCGCCGAGCCTCGGAGCATAAAGGTCGCACAATTCACTGCTCCGACTCTAATGTGGGCATACTCAAACATCCGCTCTATCGTCAAGCCAATTCTCGGCGTCAATCGGATCTTTCGTGATCCTCAAAGATAGGCGGATTAAGCCGACGGAACCGATCGGATGCAAACTCCTTATCCTCTGTCTTCTCGGGTCTTCTCAACACCCGGCACTCACGGAATTGCTTCCGGAGCATTATGATTCCCACTCGCGTTCGTCATCATCTGGCCGTGATCATTTGGGATCATGCTCTACCAACCGAGTCAACCTTTCAATAACCGGTGCCTGATCATCAGCCATCTATCCATCACAACAAGGAAACATCTCAACTCACATCACCCTACTCATCTCCTTCGTATGGTACACAGAGCATCATAACATAGCATATCATAACAATAAAGTATGCACACATAAAACACATTACCGACCATAACCTCGAGAGGCGAAGGGAGTCCTCAAATGTGTGGGGAAACGAAAGGAAGCCGGCTCGATACCATCCTGTAACGCTCTCTCTTAAAACATACGATATAACTAACAGAAGCAACGGAAGCTAAACAAATAAGCAGCAAAACCTTTTTTTAACTTGTCCAAGCTCATGAGTATTTATTTACACATTTACATCAAAACATAGACAAAATCCAAGATATCATGGCCATTGGACACATTCAAAAGCGGCCTATACAGGATCAGGAGCTTCCTTTGGTTTCCCCCTCCACGTCACGTCCTCGAGGATTCCCCTCCGTCTCCAAGTCCACGGTCTCGTCCCTGGTCACCTATCACATAACATAACACATCGTGAGCCACGAGGGCCCAGTGGGGAGCACAATCATATGCAATGCGTGACATATTCGTAATCGTGGGCCCGTTGCGGACCATATGTTTATATTGGTGCCGTATCATACATTCGTACTTTAATTGGCCAGACCCCAATCCTTTGAGGGACCTCCCTTTGGGCCAATTGTCTCAAACCTTTGTGAGACGAACATTATATAAACATTTGGTTGGCAACCCTATTCCTCGTTTTTCATGCATGACCATGCCTCAATGTATGCACATAAATAAACACATGTAATATCATATGCATATTAACATAAAATGGGATCATAAACATCAAGATCCTACAAACCCCCAAATTGAGTATCTATATGCTATACCAACCCTATAGCCATATCCTACTCAACCAAAGCATCATCATCATTAATCCTACCCTAACAATTGTCTCTTTACCTACTTATTGCAAACCAACCAACATTACGGCATGATCTTACCTCAAAACACTTTAAGTGTTCTACTACCCACCTTAGGAAGATAGGACCACCAAGGAAAACTACGTAGAGGATGGACTTGCTTGCTTCTTCACCTCGCTCCTTGGGGATTTGATTGATCTTCTAAATCAACACTTGATTCAAGTATGATATGTGGATGGATTTCTAGAGATGGAGGACCTTCAAAATGTCTTAGATGTATGCTTGGCTCAAAATGAGGGTAACCATCAAGAAAAGTGACTTTTGACCAAAAATCCATATCTTCCGACTTAAAATTACGGTCAGAATATCCTCGTTACGGCGTAATTTCCAAAATTACGGCCGTAACTCAATACATTACGGCCAGAATTACCAAAATTACGGCCAGTAACTCAATAAATTACGGCCAGAACTAGCATACGCGACCGCTTCGATCCGCACGACCAGAAAATCAGCCCTTTAACCATCATTCTTGACTTACGGTCGTAACTATAATACTTACGGTCAGACCACCACATTTACGGTCAGAATACCAAAATTACGGTCAGAATCCCGCTTTTTCGCATTTCTCTTCCGGCTCATTCCCGTGACCATACCTAGTTCCAACATACATTGGGCAACCCAAAACACATCCTAAACATGTCATATCCATTGACACCATCTCACGACATATTCACATCATCACGACCCATTCACAAAAATACAAACGATAAACATACGAAATCATATAAAATCGTGACGAGATTTAGCGGGGCGTTACACCTAATGGGGGCTATAAATATGGAGATTGAGATACAATTTGGGGAGCTTTTTACACACTTTCAACTTAGAGATTTCTTTAGAGATAATCCATCATTTTTGAAGAAATTTAAGGCCGAAATCAATTCTTGGTGCAAGATCTGGAACTTCTTAATTCTTCTTCAAAATTTGGGGGTGAACTCTTTTATTTCTATAATTTATTTTATTTTGAAGTTGTGTAACTAATTTCATTGTTGGGATAAACGGTATAATATAGTTTAAATATTAGATTTCAATTCTCAAAATTTGGGCTTCAAATTATTATGTGTTGATTTCACATGTGCTATTAATTATTGAATTACTTGATCAATAATTCATTAATTTGTGATTGATCACAAATTGGGATGTGAGTCATTTATTTATGCCACATTGGAAAGTCTGGCAATTCACATAAAAGGTAGAGATATAATTTTACAATTTTTGGGATCTTTTATGAATTCTCACAAACTTTAGTGCATCTAGTTAAGACTGTTCGGACTATACATAGAGATATGGTAGTTTACTTAATTAGATAGGGTTCATTTGAACTTGAGAAATCAAATTTTCAATTCGATCGATCACGACTATCGGATAAAATTTAAGAGGCGAAATTAAATATGATATAAATCGAGATGCCCAACTTCGTTTTTCATTAATTCAATCAACCTTTTCAATTTTGTGATTTCCTTTTGAGCTTGTTTTAGTTTTCTAGTGGATAATTGTTGAAGATATTTTTATTCATTCTAGTTAAGAATAATTTAGACCAATTTAGATAATTAAAAAAAAAGTAGTCCTTGTGGATATGATAACCCAAACTCTAATAGCCCATTTTACTAATTGTTTGGTGATATCATGGACTTGCCATCTATTTTCACAGCGCCAATGTAATGAGCTTTAGTTAAGCAACTCCATGCCCAGTAGGCCTTAGGGTACCATGCATTAAACTACCCCCACGAACTTACTAGCTCGAGTCAAATGGGCTATAGAACGAGTCACAACAATTATAGGATAGTATTACAATTTTTTTAAAAAAATTCATATGCGCAGACTTCCCAGCCTTAAGCTTTCTAGATGCCCTACATAGTGAGCTTTAGGCCCATAGTCCCAAACCAGTTGGTCTGAGGGTGCCAGTTTCTAGAGGGACCCTTAAAGGCTTAATCATTCGTGCTCCCTAGGCTATGAAGGGAAAAGTCTGTGATTGCCACTCCAAATCTCACACACAGTAATTTTTTATTCGCCGAGTGATCGCCACTCGAAATCTCACACAGTAATTTTTGTAACGCCTCGAGTTCTAAAGACGCGGAACGTTAGTTCTTTCTCTAAAATATTTCAAATTTTTTGTATAATAATATTAATAAATGCGAAAAAACAAAAAAATAGTTAAGATGCAGAAATTCATTTAAAATAACAAACACTTTAGAGTATCTTATATTTGTTCGATCTTTAGTAGCTCAAAACATTCAACATAAAATACTAAATAGTTCAAGCATTCGAATTACATGCTTCAACAGTTTTAAAGTACTTAGAATAACAATGGAAATAAAACTGTTTATTTAATGAACCCTAAGGAGCTCTCACACCTCTCCACTCCTCTAATTCCTTAATCTACAATTTATTCATTGGTTAGAAAAAGCGTGAGTATTTTAAATACTTAGTAGACTCCACGCATAACGATCAGTATATGTTACAAATTAAATACACATAATCATCATTCATCATAAAAATACGAACAAGTATGTAACACAGGTTCGTTCATCATCCATTTTAATAGTGCACGTCATCATAGTGTTTAATACCATGCCGTTATTATTTATTAGGTTAAAAGCCTATCATCATAGTGCTAATAAATACGTTGTAAGTAGGCTTGAAGCCTATCGTTATAGTATCGAGGAAGCATGTCGTAAGTAGGCTCGAAGCCTATCGCCATATAACATTTACGTGCAAGTATTTATAACAGTATGAATTAGAAATGTGCATATTTGAAAAACAATTTTTCGAAAAGGAGTCTACCTTAAACCTTTACTCGAGCATTAAGCTTACTAAATGGTGAGAATCGGTCCTCTAGCTAATTTTATGCCTCGTCTAGTCAATAAAGAGTTTAATTTATGTTAATGCACTTAAATATTAAGTGTTCATAGAAAACATTGAATGTATGGACCCAAATTGAAAGATTGTAAAAGTTTTGGGGCCGATTTGAAAAAATTGAATAGTTTGAGGACCTAATATGCAATAAAATTGAACTAAAAATGCTTTGGACTAAATTATAAAATTTTTAAAATATGGATGACTTAGATGCAATTAAACTTTGGGGGTTAATTTAAACAAGAATAAGAAATTGAAGGATTTAAATTGAAATAAAAGTTTATGGGTGAAATTGTAAAAGTTGAAAGTTAAGAACTTACAATTAAATAAACTCTAAGGGCTTACTTAAATAAAATAAATAAATTGGGGGACCTAATTTGAAAATACAGTTTAGGGGTCAAATTAAGGAAATTGGAAAGCTGAGGACTTATGATTTAAATAGAGTATAGAGATAAGGACGAACTTAAACTAAAGAAAGAACTTGGGGGGAAAAGGTAGAATATTGTTTGAGTTTAGATGAGGAATCCGGTGAAATTCTCGGTTTTCCGGCCAAAATCCATCAATTGAACTCGAGTTTTGAGTTCTACAATGGTCAACCATCATTTTCAGAATGGTTTACGTAAGAGGTTTCAAGACTAAACACAAGGAGCTGTGGCCGGATACTATTCACGCAATTTTTTTTTTTTTTTTTTTTGAGAATGCTATGAGGAGGATGATGAAGTATAGATATTGTATGAGTTGTGTGTTGAAAATATGAATATGAATCATGTATTAGGTGCTTGTGTGAGATGTAGATGTTAGAACAAGATGAAATGATGATTAAATGTTAACACAAGATAATGGAATTAAAGATTTAAAACGAAAGGTTAAGGAAATTACTTATATAAATTTGTTTGATTTGCTCTTGCTTGATGGAACTCGGTGTCATCTTGTAAAGTATCAATGGAAGATGGAATGAGAATGAGGAAGTCGAGATGATAATAGTGAAGTGTAGGGAATAAAGTTGGGGGTCGGGTTTGAAACGATGCCAACTACAAGTATTGAAAGGGTATACTAGTGTAAAGAGTTGGGCTAAAGTATTCTTAATGAGTAAGAAACACAAATGGACCTTAAATGGGCTTCTAATTAGGTTGGGTAATCTCTACACTCAACTTGGACTAGAAGCTAGAATTGGGCTTCAATGAACAAAAATTAAGATTTTAGGGACTAAAACGAATAAATTTGAAAGTTTGGTCCTCAGATGTAACTTTTATAAATAAATAAATTTTTACAAATTATTTTCTTGTATAATTAATTATAATAATAAATAATATAAAATTTAACTAGACGACCGTACTCTATTAAATCTTTTAGGTGAAGTCGCAACGACACGTTTAGGAAAATTTTATTTATGTAAATAATTTATTTAAAAACATTTGTGGTCACTACAATTTTCGCTTACAAGAATGCAGTGCATGATGTGATAGTATGGCATGAAATCACCTCAAGTTAATCTAAACTGGTCACAATTCTAATCAAAGCTCAGTGTATTGCGCACTTATTTAGACAATTATTCCAACCATGCCAGCAGGTAAAATTAAAAGAAAAGAAAAGAAAATGATTTTTTTATCTATTCATTTTTTAATTTAAAAAATGCCAAAAAAGAAAAACAAAATAAAAACAAAAAACAAAAATAGGCAAGGCATGCAAAGTAGGATGAATTCAATGAAACGTGCATGCTTTAAACCTGACTCGGGAATGTGCTCTAGTTGTTGAGTACTACAAAAAAAAGTTTGGGAAAATGCCCAATAAATAAAGGTCAAATTCGGCATTTGCCCACTAAATGAAAATATCTCATTTCTTAACCACTAACTGCAACTTATGAAAATTGATTTGCTAATTACTCTTTTTAGGTGTTTATGGATATTTTTGCCCCAATCTTTCTTTTTTCACACTTGCATTTTCCCTTTCTTTCAAATTGCATAGGAGGTCATCCAATTTTCAAATTTGGCATTTTAGTCGTCAACCTTTTAACTTTCTTTAAAAAATACCTCAAAATATTTGCACCCAAGGTCCTCTATCTTTCTGATTGTTTCATTTCGGTCCTCAAACTTTTTGTTTTTTACACTTTTAGTCCTTTTTACTAATCTTTTTCCTTATTTTCTTCTACATTAATAAATAAATTTTTCATCATGATAAAAAAAATATTGCAAGCATAAAGATAACTTTATACTTCGTTTACTACTCTTAATAGCAATTCATAAACATCAATAGACGTACAAATATTACCTTTTCAAGTAACATGGATTACCACACCAAGTAATGCATATTACCTACCCTAGTAATCTTGACAAATATCCAACTTCTCGCTTCGTTCGTCTCTAAGTTTTTCTGTCCAGATTACCACCCCAGGAAATCTTGAAAAATATTCAACTTGTCATTTCCCTCGTCTTTATTTTCTCTCTGCGCTCTTTCTCTCTGTAGATTGCTAGCTTAGGTAATCTTGGTAAATATTCAACTTTTTGCTTCCTTCGCCCCCGACTTTCTCTATATACGGACTTTCTCTCTCTAAATTACCACAACCGATAATCTACATATTATTACCAAGATGTTACCATTTTGAACCAGTTTTAAAGACTATCGGGGCCAATAAGCTAGATTATCGGGGACAGTAATCTAAAGAGAGAATTGTATAGTGAAAAAGTAGGAGATGAGGAGGTTTTGAAATGTGAACCGTGTTTGTTTTATCCTAGTGACAATTGTGTAAATGGGTGGTTTTTAATGTTTATTTTAGTCTTTGCATGCAAAAAATGAATTATCTATCCCGAAAAAAGGTACGCTAAAAGCTGCAATTGTTTTGCATATTCTATAATATGAAAGAGGAAACTCCATAGCTCTAACTATATCCATATAAAGTTAAAGGTTGACTCATGAATTGTATCTCTTTGAGAAAGCTCAATGGAGAAACCTCATAATTGCTAAAACTTTGGTGTTTTAGTGTTCTAAATATTATTATCGGGGTGGGTAATATTATAATTATCGTGGTAGATAATATTATTAAATCCCCTGCGATGAAGAACGTGCACAAATTTAGTTGCATGCTGGCCTTTTTTTTTTTAATCTCAGGTCAAGTGGTTGTGTCACAACATTTATATTATTTCTTAAATGTTGCAATTTGTTCAAAGCAGCCAACTCGAGTAGCCAATTAGAGCAAATGCTTTTGATTAAATACTTAGGAGACATAGTTCTCCAATCTCAAGGGCCAACAAAGGAATTAATGTTTTTCCTGTATTATTCAATACTGTAATTCTTAATTCAATTATAGAATTTATTTGTCAAAATTTTGTAATTTTGGGATTTGAAGGAGTGATTATATGCTGATTTTGTATGAGCTTTTTTCCTATATATACCACTTCCAAATGTGTAAATTCCTATTTGATTTTCATTATAAAATTTATGGAGGCAGTGATTTTATGGTAATTTGTAACTTTATATGTTTGGATAAATCTTATTTGATTTTCATTACAAAATTTCTATAGGTAATGATAATATGCTAATTTATAATAGTGTTTTTATGTATAGGCACTTAAATATGGATAATAGTGATAATATTCCTTCATATTTTCGGGAGACGTTGTTAGTTCTTTATATTACTGAGCTAAGTAATATTATTATTAGGTATGCAATATTATTATCAGGTTAAGTAATATTTTCTTATGCATAGAGAGAGAAAGTCATAGATCGGGAAGGGAAAAGTTGAATTGCTGATTTACATTACTTAATGTGGTAATCCGATTACCTAATCGTGAATATTGATCGAAATTTCTATAGGTAGTGATAATATGCTACTTTATAATAGTATTTTTATGTATAGGCACTTAAATATGGATAATAGTGATAATATTCATTCATATTTTCGAGAAACATTATTAGTTCTTTATATTACCGAGCTAAGTAATATTATTATTAGGGTATGCAATATTATTATAAGGTTAAGTAATATTTTCTTGTGCATAGAGAGAGAAAGTCATAGGTTGGGAAAGAGAATAGCTAAATGTTGATTGAAACTATTTAAGGTGGTAATCTGATTACCTGATGAGGTAATTTGGAGAGAGAAAGTAAGAGATGGCTAAAGGGAGAGGTGAATATTGATTGGGATTACTTGGGGGCAGTAATCTAGAGAGAGAACGTCAGAGACCGGGAAAGCGAGGAGTTAAATGTTGATTGAGATTACTGTGGGTGGTAATTTGAAGAGAGAAAGTCAGAAATAGTGGAATGGAGAAGTTGAATGTTGATCAAGATTACTTGGGACAGTAATCTGGAGAGAGAAATTGCGTAGATAGATAAAGTCAGAGATGGCGCAAGCGAGGAGTTAAATGTTGATCAACATTACCGTGGGCGATAATCTTGAGATAGAAATTGCATAGAGAGAAAGTTGGAGACGAGAGAAGGTAGGAGTTGAACATTGATTGAGATTACTTGGGGCAGTAATCTAACGAGAGAAAGTCGTAGATGGCGAGATGGAAAAGTTGAATGTTGATCGAGATTACTTGTGGTGGGAATCTAATTACCTAGTGTGGTGATCCATGTTACTTGGCAAGGTAATATTTATAAGTCCATTGATATTTATGAATTGGTATCAAGTGTATTAAATGAAGTATAAAGTTATATTTATGCTTGCAATATTTTTTTTATCATGATGATAAATTTGTTTATTTATGTTGTCTCAAATATTGTGTTTGTAGGTGAATTTTCTAAACGTAGAAGAAAACAAGGAAAAAAAAGAATAAAAAAGACTGAAACAGTAAAAAATCTAAGAGTTGGAGGACCAAAATGAAATAATCCGACTGATAGAGGACCTCAAGTGCGAATATTTTGGGTATTTTTAAAAAGTTCAAAAGTCAAGGGCGAAAGTGTAAAATTTTAAATTTGGAAGACCTCATGTGGAATTTGAAAGATAGATGACCTTTTGTAGCGATGATAATCTAGGTTGTTTGGGTTTTGGGTTTAACCTGTGGCATAGTGGTAAATTAAATAGGGTGGATGGGGTGTTTGTGTCTTATTAAGGAAAAATAGAGTTAGTGGTAAAAAAAAATAAGATTTTATAATTAATTGGGCGATTTTTTAATAAAATGTGTATTTATTGGACATTTTCCAAAAAAGTTTTTATTTGGGCTTCTCTAAGGATTTAACTTTAGCCACCCATAGCGACATGCATCTTAAAGTGATCAATTGGACGATATGGCTTCACAAAATAGTAGTTTAATTATTTAAACTACGATTAGTCACAAATTTGAGAAATTAATTTACTAATGATTAAATTAGAAAAATTCTACCTAAAAGAAAAATGCAAATAATAAACACTTGAAGGGAGTGTTTGTGAGTGTAAATAAAACATGAAGTATTTAAGTGAAGTATACAAAATGATTTATATACACATGCATGCATAGTAAACATCCTGTGCATGCACATTTATTAAAGTTAAAATCAATTTGTTTATCAAGTCTTAAATTATTTTTGCGTAAAATGAATAAATTGTCGTATAGTATAAAATCTTCTGGCACAAATATTGAGCAGTTGGGTAGTTAAAAGTGTAGAAATAAATAAAAATAAATAAATATGTCATCATTATTCAAATTCTATTTACAAATAAAATTAGTGTTACATACAATTGAGCTAGAATTGGACAAGTGTTACTAAGTGAAATAAAAATCTTTCACAAAGCCACCATAAGCAACCCTACTCAGTCCAAGTATACATATAATTTTTGTGTGTGTGTGGAGGCTACACCACTTCTTCTCATTTCTCTGAAGGCAAACAAGCTCTTGACTCGCATTTCCGCTCTCCTCCCTCTCTCTCTCTCTCTCCTCCCTACATAAACGATACCAAATGAATGTGGAGTAGTCGTTGTCTGATTTTAGGTTTTACTCTTGTTTGAGTTTGATTCACATTCATCCGACCTGCCATCACTCAATGTGATATTCATGGCCCTTTCGCTTTTGGCCATTTTGGAAATGTTTGCACATTTGGAGGCAATGTTCCCATGTCCTTCACATTCTTTGCATTGAATATTGTTTTTACTCTTTCTGTTGAAAGAGTTTGAATTACTCCTGGAATTAGAGTCTTTTTCCTCCTAGATTGCTATTGACTTTGACCATTCCCTTGTGATTAGGATTCTTTCCGTTTTGCTTACTTTTGAAGAACTTGTTGAATTATTTTGTGATGAGAACAATGTTTGTATCTTTGTCACTATCTCCTGATTCATTTGACTCATCACTATTTGCTTTAAAGGCAATACTTGGCTTCTTTTCCTTCTTCTTTTGAGTCAGATTAATCTCCTGGTTCATCAATGACCCTATTAGTTTCTCCACCCTCAAGGTTTAAAGGTCTTTCCTTTCTTTAGTTGCAATGACCTTCGCCAAAACTTGACTGGCAGTGATAGAAGGATTTTTGTCATGATCTGCTCATTGGTATAGGTTTTTACGGCAACTATACGTTCATTGGCAACTTGTAAGGCATCCCAAGCCTCATTTTCCATCCGTAGTGAGGAAATCAACCATAGAACAATAGCATTAAGTGCTTTTGAATTCAAAACGCTCAGTAGTACATTTAGCATCCGAATAAAAACTTCTAAATTTCGGCATAATAACACCATCAGGTGTGGTTTTGCTTGTTGTGTAACAATCAGTAACAGTAGTCCAAGCACGTTCATCAATAGATTGAATAAAGCTTTCCATTCTAATTATACCATATGCATAATTACTTCCATTCAAATAGCACACATTGAAAATAAAGTGATAGATTGGCGTACAACATGGCCGGTAACTCTGAAAAATGGGAGAAAACAGTACTCTTTAAATGAAACAATTGGAATCCAAGAAAGAAGAGGAGGCCTTTAAATACTTACAGCAACACATGAACACAAAGTCAAGATACTATGAACAACTAGCATTCTTTTAGAAGACACAATAACACACATGACACCCTAAACCATAGCACAAAATGAATCTGTACAAGAAAACACACCACTTGCAATTTATTTATCAAAAAAAGGAACATGAAAGCACATAAAGAATCAAAAAGAAAAGCTTTGCAATCTATAAAAAACAAAACTTGAAAGCATACCTTTGATTAACCGATGAAGCTGCAAACAAATGCCTACAATCGAAAATAGAAAAATGAAAAGGATGTTAAGGTAAATAAATCAATTATAAATTATTTATAATTAAACACAATAGCTGCGTTAGAGAAAGAAAAAAAAAGCCATACCTTTGATTAACTGAGGAAGCTACAAACAAATTCCTAAAATCAGAAAAAAAGAATGACGTAAATGAGTGAAGGTAAATAAATCAATTAAACACAACACTTGCAATAGAAAAATGAAAAACAATTCGAAAGGGAAACGAAGATGGACATCAAGAACTCTCAGAATACGACGAAAAGTACCTAATAGAGAGGATATAGTACCTTCGCTTTTATGTAACTTCTTTGCAATAATTCTACATTGCACACTTGTATATATATGAATTCGAACCTCGGGAAGCAAATTTCAGAAGAATTGTAGAAGGCCCATGATTCCTTGCCATCTATACTGAGCTGAACAATGGAAAGTAACTATGAGATGGGTTCGATTGGGGGATTTGCTTGATTTAGAATTTGTTTTGACTGAAGGATTAGATGACTTTGGAAGATCTGAGGTAAACCTAAACCAACAAGAAGAATTTGGATGCACGATTCTAGCTTTATGATGAGGGAAGGACTAGATTTGCGCTAAGCTAAAGAGGGCGTGAAGAATAGTTGCAACCGGATATGGCAACGTGAATAAACGCGTGAAGAAGAGATCTATGATTGTGGGAACGCTATTTAAGGAAAATACGTAATATGTAATATGAAAAATTAAAAATGTCGAGTTCGAAAATCGATAGAATGGGTGGGAAACTGGCATAGGTTTATATATATATAGATTAGTACTTTATTTCCTTTTTCTATTGTGAGATTAATTCCTTCTTAGAGTAGGACTAGATAGAATTATGAGTATATAAAGTGAAGCATTATACATATATTTTTTTTATCATTCATTCAATTATTCAATTCAGTATAATTCAATTCTTTTGCATTTGCCTACAAATTTTTTGAGTTTTTGTTTTTCATGTTTCTCTAACAAAATAAGACACGCTTCTGCGCCATAATTGGTATCAAAGCAAGGAATTAACCTTACCTGATGGCTAAGGCCGGTTCAAGTGGAAGACAATCCACTGACGTCAAATAGATGGTCTACAACATGAGTGAAGACTTGATGAATTCGGCAAATGGCTTCAAGAAGTTCAGCATAATTTTGGTGTGCTCATTCTTGGAGTTAGGAGCAAATTCAAAATAAAAAAGAAGGTTGCAATTAAGGATGAAGATGATTCTAATCGCGATGAGGTTCCATCAAATAGTGAACAGAATCAACAATTTGCAGGAGAACATGAAAACGAGCAGAAACTAGAAACCATTCAATATCAAGAACAACTCGGAATCATTTCCCTATACCACAATGATCCATTACTAAAAATCCATAGCAAGAAAACACAGCAGATACCAAGAGACAACCAGCTACGATTGATCGATCTAGAAATACAAGAAGAAGATCTCAATCTTCAAAATCCAAACCACAAAATGGACATTGCAAGGTGGAAAAACCTCTTCCATGACAAAGATTTCAAGACATTAAAGGAAGGAGGTGAAATTCAACACATAATTCCAAGCCCTAGACAGCGAATTTGCAAATCTGCTAACATAAGGGCTTACAAAGATGGAATTCATAGTTTGAATTTAGTTTTCTTCCATATGATGAAAGTATTTGGGGCGACAGTGTCAAATTGCCATAAATGAATGAGAAAATCCAGAATTGGCACATTAGGAAGAACAATCATGGAGTACCTTTGCAAGAAGTAAGTTGGATCATGGAACACTTCAATTTATTGTAGTAAGTATCAAAGAGTCACATGAGATTTTCAATTCCAGGGATGAAGCAAAGTTGATGTCAAGCAATAGACCTATGGTACATGAAAAGTTTGAGAAGAATTCTCCACTGTTCAATGCAATGGAAATACGAGACTATCTTCATCTTGACTGATGATTGATTCTTTCTCTTCCACGGAAAACTCGAGGTTGAGTTTCCTTTAAGTAGGGGAGAATGCTATATGACAAATCATATACAAGTAGGATAAGGTTATTCTTGTTTTCGATTTCTTTTAGGTTTTCATTCTTTTCAAATTAGGACTATTCTTTCAATTTCTCAATGGGACTAGTACTTTATATCCTTTTTCTATAGCTAGGTTAATTTCTTCTTAGAGTAGGATTAGATATAATTATACCTACATAAGGAGAGGCATTGTATATATTTTTATTATCATTCATTCATTTATTCAATTCAACATAATTCAATTCTTTTATATTTTCCTTATAAACTCTTTGAGTTTTTATTTTTCTTGTTTTTCTAACAAAATAATAAACGGTTCCGTATCACACCTGAAAAGTTCGAGTAATTCAAGCTAGAACCTGGAAAAACCAACCGAAATAATATTCTAACACTAAGATCTGATCAAGGTAGAAAATATCTCAAGGGCGAGTTTATGGATTACCTTAAAAAGAATGGGATTCTCTCGCAATGGGGTCCACCATATACATCGCAACATAACGGTGTATCTAAGAGGAGAAATCGCACACCATTAGACATGATGCGTTCAATGATGAGTCAAATAGACCTTCCGAAGTCGTTATGGGGACATGCAATTAAAACGGCCTAGCACACACTACTTGGTTTCCCATCTAAATTGGTTGACAAAACTCCATATGAGTTATAGATTGGTAAGAGACCAAATCTCTCATACATGAAGATTTGGGGTTGTGAAGCTTACGTGAAGTGCACAAGCTCAGATAAGTCCGATAAATACTACTTTGTGGGATATCCAGCAGAAACATTTGATATTATTTTCACAATGCCAATGACATGAAAGTCACCGTGGCAAGGCACGTTGTTTTCTTAGAAAAAGAGTTCATTCTAATCGAGAACATTAGAGGAAGGTAGATCTTGAAAAAGTTAAAGAAACCACAAAATTCAACAACGATTGGATAAAACAATAGTTGAGACACCAGAGGATGAAGTTGAAACTATAGAAAGGGAAGTACCATCCCAACGACACACTAGCTTTGCATAAGTCAGGCAGAGTGATGTGTTAGTGCGAAACCGCAAGTGTACGGGTCGTATGAGCAATAAAGTGGACGTATAAGTCTTCATATTGTACTCACAGGGATAGGTATTTGTACAAACAATTACAGATTGGAAAGATAATTGAACTAAACTAACTAAGAAAGCAAGAAAGCAAAGACATGAAACATGGGCTAGCTGTGTGATTAACCTTTGATTAAGGAGTGGTCAGGATTCATGATTTCACTCAATACTAGTTGCACTAATCCGTTGATGAACACAACATATTACCCATCTTCTATGTTACATCCAATTTTCCTTATATAGGTAGTTCCTCTTTCGAATGTCAAACTACCCCTAATCAATTGATTCAACCTACTACATTTCTTTGTCGATATGTTATCAATCAATCCCGTAAAGGTTTGCGAAAATAACTCAATGGATCATCTAAGGTTAGAGGTATATTTCTATCCCCTACAAGAACTTAGAGTGAATGTTATGTGGTCTAACATGCATATTCTCCTTTCAATGCCCATACACATCACTAATGCACATAATTGGTGATCAAACAATTACATGTAGGCAACTCGAAAGCAATCACACATGAGATGAATAATCCAAGACAAATCAACATATATGCATTAATATAACCCAGATTAAGATTCATCAGATCGTCCCAAAATTACAATAACTAGCTCATCATGAATAAATTACACGACAACAACACATATACAACACAAATGGAAGATAAAATGAAAGAACAAGATACAAGTTAGGATTTCTCCCTTTTTGAAGCATCACTCTTTTGATTCTTCCATCTCTACCCTATCTCCTCTTGATTCTTCATCATTCTCTCTACGCAGTGATCCCTAATCAAGCCTAAAACAAGAAAAGAAGAAAAGAAAAGAAAGAAAGAAAAGAGGAGAAGAAAAATGAAGAGAAAACCTAACCTAAGCTAAGGAGGAGAATGAGGAATTGAGGGTGAATTGGTGTGTCAAAATGCCCCAAATTCGTGTGTCCATTTATCCCCAAAAGGTCCCTTAAGTGTGGTGAAAGAAATGGCATTTTCATGTATTTTTTGTGCAGAAAAAAGGATCGTACGGCCGTACAAATGTTTATGCCCAATTTCCAGCATGCGCAGGTTTCAATATTTTAGCCATAACTTTTGATCCTGATCTCCGATTGAGCTTATTAAAATTAGTTCGAACTTGAGTTGACGATCTACAATTTCCTAGCTAATTGTGTCCTCCAACTCAACTTGTATCTTTATAAAAAAAAATGCTCCTCTTTGTATCTATGATCTTCGTCTGGCCATAATTTTTGATCTGAAACTCAAAATTGAGATCCGTAAAGAGCTACGAACTCCAATTTCCATGTTCTTCCATGTAAGCACAAGAAACATGGCCAAGGCAATCTTCACAGATATTGTACCCGAAGTCCTCCAACTTTGGAATTGTTGCGTTTTGCTCCTTTTTACTCATTTTTGCTTTGTTCTGTCCCAATTGAGGATATATGCCTACAACACAATAAAAACACATAAATAAGCTGATATTCACTTGATCTAATAATAAATAGCCCGTTTAGAGAAAATAATAAGTGTGTAAAATGCACACTTAACATGATGCGTCCTCCTCAAAGATTATGTCTTTTGATTGCCAGTGAAACATTCCTAACAGAGGAAGATAAGCCTACTACTTATGAAGAAACTAAGTCAAGTGTTAACTCGAAGGAATGGTGTAATGCTGTGAGTCCTAAGAACCCGGAATGTTAGTTGTTTCACAAAAACATTTCATAATTTTTTTTCATACACTAATAATGATATTGATAAATGCATAAAAAAAAATAATTAAGATGCAAAAATTCATTTAAAGTAACAACCATTTAGAGTATCTTACATTTGTTCTATCTCTTACAACTCAAAATATTCAACATAAAATGCTAAATAGTTCAAAGACTCAAAATACATACTTCATAGTTTAAGATTACTCAGAATACAAGCAGAACTAAAACTAATTTATTCAAAGAGCCTTAAGGAGCTCCCATGCCTCGCCGTGCCTAGGACTCCCTAATCAGCAATTTATTCATTGGATAGAGAAAACGTGAGTATTTTAAATACTCAATTGACCCCGCCCATAACAATTAATATATATTATAAATTAAATGCACATAATTATCATTCATCATAAAATACGATTTAGTATGTGATACATGTTCGTTCATCATCCCTCTTAATCGTGCACATTATCGTAGTGTTTAAAAGTAGGTCGCTATTATTTATTAGGCAAAAAGGCTATTATCATAGTGCCATGAAACACGTTGTAAGTAGGCTCAGAGCCTATCATCACTGTGCCGAGAAAACACGTCATAAGTAGGCAAGAAGCCTATCATCACATAACATTTACGTGCAAGTACTTACAACAATATTAATTATAAATGCCCACATTTGAAAAGAAATTTTTAGAAAAGAAGTTGAATTTAAATCTTTGGCCGAGTATTGAGCTTACTAAACGGTGAGAAGTCAGCCTTCTAGCTACCAATATGCCTCATCTTATTAATAAGGAATGTAATTAATGTTAATACACTTTAATATTAATCATTTATAGGTAGTATTGAACTTATGGACCCAAATTGAAAGATTATAAAAGTTTGGAGGTCAATTTGAAAGAATTGAATAGTTTGAGGACTAATGTGGAATAAAATTGAACTAAAAATACTTTGGACTCAATTATAAGATTTTTAAAATATGAAGGACTTAGATGCAATTAAAGTTTGGGGGTTAACTAAAATATGAATAGGAAATTGAAGGATTAAAAGTTAAATAAAAGTTTAGGGGTGAAATTGTAAAAAATTGAAAGTTAAGGAATATAATTTAAATACTTTAGGGGCTCACTTAAATAAAATAAATAATTTGGGGGGCCAAATATGAAAATATTGTTTAGGGGTTAAATCACAACAGCCAAAAGTTGAGGATTTACAAATTAAATAAAATATAAGGACCAACTTAAAGCAAATAAATAACTCAAGGGACTTGACTTGCAATTACAAAATCAAATCATGAATTTGGCTCAACTATACACTCGGCAAAGGCTTCTTTCTCGTTCACTTTCTAGGCCGAAAAATGGAAGAAAAATGGAAAAAGTGGTGGCAGTTTGTGGCGGTGGCAATGGCGGTGATGGAGCTTGCCGGCAAAGGTGGAGGCTAAGGTGGTGGTGCTAGTTGTTGTTAGAATTGAAGGAAAAGGTGATTATTTGGGGAGAAATACAATCTAGAACACTTGGGGAAATTTTGGGCATTTTCAAAATTCGACCTAATCTCTAGTTATTTTCGAAATTAATTGGTTCTATGATATTCTATAGAGGTAGGGGAAAGTGTCAGTGTATTTTTTTTCTTTTGGTTTGTGAAGTTTAGTTATGGTTTGTATGTATATGTAGGTATAGATGCATACCTGAGTCTGTGTGTCGGCTACTACTGTGTGTTTTGCTGTTGAATATGAACTAGCCACTATGTGTTGTGGTGGAGATGGAAATGAATAACAAATGATTTAAAACTATTGTCTGATTGTTGAGATGTGATGAAGGCACAACAAACACTGAGAGGAGATATAGTAAAATCAAGCGGAAATGCAAGAGAACTAACAATCAATTAAGAGTGATGTAATAATAAATTAAAAAAATTGAAATGGAGATATAAATAAAAATGTTAAGAAATCTTACCAATTGAAACTTGCTTGATTTGTTGAATGAGAATGAATGGAATGAGGGTGAGGATGACAATAGAGGAGAATGAGGATGCTAGGGCTAAGGTTTGGGAGAATCTCAACAACAAGCATAGAAAAGATATTCTAGGGTCAAAACATAAATGGGCCTTAAGTGGCCTACTAAATGGATAAAATAAAAATCCTTGGGGTCTAAAATGAATAAATTTCAAAAATAAATTTGAGAGATAAATAAATTTTTATAAATTATTTTCTTATAATAATTAAACATAATAATAAATAATATAAAATTTGAATAGACGACCATATGCTATTAAATTCTATAGGTAAAGTCGTAGCGACACGTTCGAGATTTTATTTAATTAAATATTTTTATTTAAGAAAATTTTTGAGGTCACTACAAACGGGAAGAAGCCATGGAATCCAAAATGAACTCCATGTATGAAAATAACGTATGAAGCTTGGTAGATCTGCCTAAAGAAGTAAAACCCATAGGTTGTAAATGGGCTTACAAGAAAAAGATCGATATGGATGGTAAAGTTCAAACTTATAAAGCAAGCCTAGTAGCTAAAGGCTACGATCAAAGACAAGGTGTTGACTTTGATGAACCTTCTCATCTATAGCCATGTCTAAATCAATTCAGATTCTTTTTACAAGCGCAGCGTACCATGACTATGTGATCTGGAAAATGGATTTAAAAACCACATTCCTGAATGGGAATCTTAATAAGGATGTGTACATGACATGACCAAAAGGTTTTGAATCAAAAGAGACACATAAGGTATGCAAACTGCAAAGGTCTATAAATGGACTTAAGCAAAAATCTCGAATTTGGAATCTTCAGTTTGATGAGATAATCAAAAGGTTTGATTTCATTCACAAGGAAGACGAACCATGTGTGTACAAGAAGGCTAGTGAGAGCAGGTTGTTTTCCCAACCTGATATGTGGATGACATATTAATATTAGGAAATGACATTCTAATGTTCAAGTAAGTGAAATCTTGGAAATCCACAAGTTTTTCCATGAAGGACTTGGGAGAGGCAGAATATGTACTTGGGATTAAGATTTATAGAAATAGATCTAAAACATTTCTTGGCCTATCATACTCCATGTACATAGATAAAATCTTGAGAAGATTTAACATGGTATAGTCGAAGAGAGGACTCTGTCTCATAGGACATGGGACTAATCTCTCAAAACATGTGTCCTAACACATAAGTTGAAAGAGACCATATATATAAGATACCTTATGCTTCAGTAGTAGGATCCATCATGTATGTGATGCTATGTACGAGACCAAACATCTCATATGCTCTGAGTGTCACGAGCAAGTTCCAAGTGAACCCTGGAAAAAAACATTGGATTGCAATTAAGAACATCATTAAGTACTTGATAGGAACTAAGGATATGTTCTTAGTATATGAAGGAAATGAACTAAGAGTTCACGAATACATGGATTCCAATTTTCAATCATATAAAGACGATTGTAAATCCTTATCTTGTTATGTCTTCACCCTGAATGAGGATGTCATAAGTTGCAAAAGTTCCAAGCATGAGAGTATAGCCAATTCAACAATGGAAGCCGAATACATAGTTGCTTCAGAAGCAGCAAAGGAAGCAGTTTGCATCAAGAAGTTCAGCACCGAACTTTGAGTTGTTCCTAGCATTTTTTATTTGATACCATTGTATTGTCACAACAATGGAGCAGCTTTCATCCCGGCCATCTCTCTGTCTTCAAGAAATGCTGACGATTCCACTGGGAAGGACATTAATATCAGCTGCAGCGAATAGCAGTAGCCTCTCTCTCAATTTCAAAAATCAAAAACGATTTTCGAGCATTTTCCCCCAACCGAGATCAGTATTAACATTATGGGCTCTAAACCACGAAAACACATATATACTGCTAATATGTTATTAGTTGGATAAAATGATGAAAAATAGGGTATGTTGTTAATATTTGGTATATATTTTTATCATAGACGCTTATGGATTTCAGCCTTTGTATAGTCAAATTGGGATAATGGTTTAGGTTTGTTGCTTGGATTTAGTGTGAAAATTGTAATTAACTTAATATCTAGACGTTAAGGTATTCTGAATGAATTCATTTGTTTATTATAGTAGTAATAGCTAAGTTACCATTACTAGTCCAAGTAATTAACCTCTGGCATCATTGAAACTGGCTTGGTGATTTATTTAAGGTTGTAATTTGAAAACTACGAATTAATATAGTGAGCAAAAATTGGCTGCGAAGTTAGATTAAACAAATGAAGTGAAATTTTGAATGGATAAGCCTTCTTTGTTTCTCCATGGCTTGTGAATGTTAGATTGTAATTTTTATGGCTTGTAAATATAGGTCAAAATATAGAGATATTGGTAAAAATCGGGATGGATTTGAAAGTGTGCATGGGGATTATAGATATGGAGATAGAAATGCCATTGGGGATACTATCCTAAGGATAGTGAATACATGGTTTCAGAAGAGAGAAACACATTTAGTGACATATAGGAGTGGGACAAATGCTGCTCAGATTGACTATTTCTTGACTTGGAATGAAGATAAAAACATTTGTAAGGATTGCAAAGTTATCCCAGGGGAGAGTGTTGCAACGCAACATAGGCTCTTAATCTTAGACATTCGCATGAAGGATTTCCGAAAGAGGGTGGTGAAAGTAGATAAGCCAAGGATTACGTGGTGGAGGTTAAAAGGGGGTGAGACGTTAGCTTTTAGGATAGGTTTGCAAAGGGAATCAATTGGGACGGTAACAAAGATGCTAATACAGCATGGGCGAGGATAACACATTATGTAAAGATGGTGGCTAAGGAGGTACTTGGGTGTCAAAAGGGTCATGCGCCTCTAGGAAAGGAATCTTGGTAGTGGACCGAGGAATTGAAAACAGCAGTTAGGGCGAAAAGGGAGAGCTATAGAGAGCTTAAGAAATGCAGAGATCGTTAGGTGTATGATAGGTATAAAGACACCTAGAGGCAAGTTAAGAAAGTCATACGAGAGGCTAGGCCCAAGGTTCACGAGGAGCTATACAGGAAATTGGATATGAAAGAGGGAAAAAATGAAATCTTTAAAATTGCAAAAATGAGGGAAAGGAAGAGTCGAGATTTAAGTGGTATAAGGTGAATAAAGGATATGGATGGTAAGGTGTTGGTGAAAGACTGGGAGATTAAACAAAGGTGGAGGGATTATTTTGATAAACCTTTTAATGGAGATAGAACTAGCAACCTTGGTGATATTTCAGTCCCCTTGGAGGATACCAATCATGTGTTTACCCGGAGGATTAGTGAATGTGAGGTTAGAGAGGCTTTAAGAAGAATGAAAGTTAAAAAGGCGGTAGGTCCGAATGGCATCCCAGTCGAGGGCTGGAAGTGTATGGGGGATATAGGTATAAGGTGGATAACTAAACTCTTTAACAAGATTTGGCGGAGTGGGAAAATGCCTAATGAATGGAGAAATAGTACTTTGATACTGTTATATAAGAATAAGGGTGATATACATGATTGTTCAAATTATAGGGGAATAAAACTTATGAGTCATACTATGAAATTCTGGGAGTAATTGAGCGTAGGTTGAGACACATTGTCCCAATCTCAGAAAATCAATTTGGGTTTATACCGAGTCGATTGACTACAAAAGCAATTCATCTACTTAGACAATTAATGGAGAAATATAGGGCTAGAAAAAAGATGTACATATGGTTTTTATCGACCTCGAGAAGGCCTATGATAGGGTACCTAGAGATGTGCTCTGGTGGGTTTTGATGAGGAAAAATGTACCTCTTAAATACATAAATATTGCCAAGGAATGATATATGGTTTCCCGATTACGATAAGGTTACATCGAGGCTCTACACTTAGTCCTTTTTTGTTTGCTATATTAATGGATGAGCTTACGAGGCATATTCAAAATGAGGTACCATGGTGCATGTTATTTGCAGATGATATAGTTTTAGTTGACGAAGCTAGGGCAGGTATAAATGATAAGTTAGAACTTTGGAGGCATACTTTAGAGACCCGCGGTTTGAAGTTAAGTAGATCAAAAACAGAATACATGAAGTGTTTATTCAGTGGTAGGATCCGGAGGGATCCTCTTGTGGTTGAGTAAGTTGTGAGGTGGTTCCAAAGAGTGATAGTTTTCATTATTTAGGATCAGCGGTTCAAACCAATGATGACATAAAGGGTGATGTAAATCACAGAATTAATGCTGGATGGATGAAGTGGAGAGGTGCCTCAGGGGTTTTATGTGACCATAATATGCCTTTGAGATTAAAAGGAAAAATTTATCGAACAACTGTACGACCAGCGTTATTATATGGTAGCGAGTGTTGGGAAGTTAAGAAGGTAGATGAACAAAAATTAAGTGTGGTAGAAATGCGTATGCTGAGGTGGATGTGTAGCAAGACTAGGAAAGATAAAATTGCAAATGAAAAGATTCGTGATAGATTAGGAGTGGCCCCCATTGACGATAAGATGAGAGAGGCTCGACTAAGATGGTTTGGACATATACTGTGGAGGCCTGAGGGTGTACTAGTTCGGAAGAGTAAGAGTATTAGGATAGGTAGTGTAAAGAGAGGTAGAGGAAGACCGTTAATAACGTGGATGCAAATTATTCGTAAGGATATGTGTTGTGCAGGTAGATAAGCGACTAGCATTAGATAGGAATGCATGGCGTAGCAAAATTCATATTGGCGATCTGACGTGATTTTCTCGTATAGCTCCACACAGCCGACCCTTACTTGTAGGAAATAAGGCTAAGTTTTTTGTTGTTATTGTAAATATAGGTCAAAGTACATATCAATGAATCCCATACTCAATGTTATATTACAGTGTTACACTATGCATTTATTACATAGTTTACATCAATGAATCCCATACTCAATGTTATAAGTTACACTATGCAGTTATGTATATGGGCCTGGGGACTTGTTGGAGTTAAATTTTGAATGGATAAACCTTTTTTGTTTCTTAGGTTGGCGATTCTCTCGGGCAAGATCTGTTTATTTCTTTGTGAGTGGTGAATCATCGTGGTAAGGTAGCTTTCCCTTTTACTTGTAGAAAATATAAAGTTTCTAACTTGTTATTTGTTTATCACTTAGTTTTAGATGATGTGATGAAGAAATGATAAAACTGATGTTTTACTTTTGTAGCATTTTAGAATCAACATGTTTTCAGACACGTAGAACCATGCTAGCCAAGTCTTATGATGATAGTGGAGATCAAGTGGTTAATTTGGGAGAGTGACACTAGATTATCATGCCTATCCTCTTCTTCACTTTCCTTTGTGTGGAGATCAAGTGGTTAATTTGATATTGTTGTGGCTAATCACGTGTTAATCCACTTATGATGTTGTTGGTTATTTACTTAGTTTCATTATGATATGAGTCAGTGTTAGTTGCTTAACATGACTGAATAGGGCCAAAATTATACTTCATAGAGAGAGGCTATGCAATATACAGGACTTAGGTTCAACAAAGTTCATTCTTTTGCTTTAAAGAACAGGTTAATTACACTCTACCAAGTAATTGTATGTCCAATTTGAAGTCAAACTATAATGCTCTAACCTTGAATATTTGGTTTGAAAGGCAAAGACGTATAGTCATTCTTGTAGTGAATATTTGTTGGAGTTGGAAAGCATGGCTACACTAGGAATCATCCAACAGCACCTAATCCGTGGATCAATTTGAGTTAGATAGCCTGTTCATATCATGTTCCAACAAAATTAATATAGGAGCATTTAGTTTGTATGTGAGTTGCTTTAATTAGATGAGACATTAACTAATGAGACAACATATATAGACTCTATTTACTCGACCACACTGTATATAAGTGTAGTCATCATTTTACTACATAAGTAGTCTTACTTTAATTTCATATAGGTTTTCATTTATTATTGATTTTCCTTACGGTATTCTCTAGCTAGCTAGCAATCATGTTATGAAAAGTAGAAAATTAGAGGATTCTAAGGATGTCTTTGTTTAAAGGATATATTAGCGTTTTCCTTGAATATAGGGCTCGATTTAGGTATATCTATATGTTGCTAATCTCTTATTTCTTGATAAAATTGAGATTGACCATATTAATATTTTTGTTTATTAAGGTTATTAAACCATATATGTATAAGATAATGGCCACTGATGAATAATTTCTCAGAACATTTGATGAACTAAAAAATGTTAATGATAGCCTCCTACATCAATAACATCTCGCAGTAGTTTTTCCTTTTTACTTAAAATGCATATAATGAAAAAGTATGGAGCTCGTATTGAATTTAAATTAAAATTTCCTACAATCAAGTCAAATTTTGAATTTGTGATACTAGTATATCAAGTAGTTCATTCTTACCAGCTGTTGTTGAGCATTACACTCCAATTTTAAGCATTTGAAGCTATATTAAATATTCAATCGAAAACCTTAGTCAATTTTTGTTTTTTGATCTCTTTGGTTATGGTAGATTAAAGTTGTATTCTTTGTCTAGATTTCACTAAGCAACCAATGAAGATTGAAGCATAAGTTGACTCTATAGCCATCTCTAAAACAAAGAGTGTGCAAATTATTAAAAAAAAAAAAGATCGACCAAGAAGGTAAACACCTTTTTATCATTGCTCCGCTCAAGAAAATCTAAATTTACTGATCATTTATACGACATCAAGAATTTATTTATCAATGATCATCTGATGAGTGGTGAAGATTATGGGAGTTAGGTTCTCATGGGAGGGAAGAACATGGAGGAAAAAGATTTGGAGGTATAAAATTGGTATTCTTGAATTCAAGCTTTACTAGAGCAAGTTGATTTGCATTTGTAATCTTTCACTTATATTTTTTTGTTGTAGAATTGCTTGAATTACAAGTTTTCTGGAACAAAAAAGGATAAAAATAAATAAAGATTGATACATAAATGTTGAAACCGTGTGCATTTTATGCATATAGTTTCTTAATGTCATCTAAAATCTATTATTTTACGCGGCATGAGGATCTCTAAATGAAACAACTCTAATTAACTCCATAAAGTCAAATGGGGCTCTTTTCTTCAAAATGCTAATGCGCTTAACCACTAAAATTTCATTATTGAACTAATTATAAATCCTCATTACATAAATGTCTCGATAACAGAGCACATAGATACTAGAAATCGTTGATTTCAATTAAAGAGACGTTTTTCCTTATTTCTTGGAATGTTATAGAGCTTCTCGTTGTTGTTAATATGATCTTTTTGGCATTCTTGAAATTTTATTTTCAATTTATTAATGAAAACCATGGCAGCTCAGTTGTGGTTTTTAGTCTCCAACTGAGCCATTGTATTAATTTGCTCTTCCATTTGGTATGTATCTTTCTAATTGACTGCAAGTAAGCTCAATAGGTTACTAATAAGATGGTTCTAACAGAGGTAGGAGTTCTTCACTGCCATACAATTAATAAGATTGTCTCTGAATACATTCAAACTGAGAGTATTAAGTAGTTTCGATGAATTCATAATACAGGGCTCAGAAACTGCCAAGAATCTATAACAATGGAAAATTTGTCGATGAATTATAGAAGATGGGTTTTGAGGCGTTAGGTGGCAATGATTCCCCTTTAATGCCAATAATGTTGTACAATCCATCAAAAATTCTTGCTTATTCATGTGATTACTATCTCAAATGAAGTGTTTCAATTATTATCTTCACTACTTGATCTATACAAATACTTCCTTTCTTATTACTTGCTTCTTTCTTATTTCACTCCATAGATGTTTTCATTTAGCACGCCTTTTTTTTGCCATGTAGGGTGTTGTTGTCTTATTTCATTTTAAATCATATTGCAATTTAGAATAGAGTTCTCGAACTTCAAGTGTTATCATCATTTATAAATCTTTAGCAAGGTCGTAAACTTTAGTATATTATGCGATGTAGAAATATCTGTTGTGGTCATATGCAAACTCCCCATTTCAAATCAAATATCAATGGTACATTTTTTAGATGTGTTGAGATGCAGTGGATTTGAAGGATGTCGACATCTTATGACAATAAATAGCTCGTCAGTTGATGATGACCCCACCAACTTAAAGAAAGAATTATCTGAAATCGAAGATGAGTTTAATGAATTGAGCAAAAGGCAAAATGAGGAGTAGTAGAATTCTGTATTGAGCTAATAATCTTGGAGGAAACATTCGATCGAGGCAACATTCGATCAAGGCAACATGCCAATTGACTATGTAATCTAGTTTGTTTGGATTTTCATCGTTGCACAAAACTGAAACTGATTAGGCTAGCAGATTTGTACAAGCATGGAGGTGTTTATTTAGATGCAAATTTTATCACATAAAATGATTTTTCAAAATTGAAGAACTCAATTGGAGCACAGATTGTTGATATCAATGGAAATTGGACAAGATTGAATAATGCAATGCTCGTGTTTGATGAAAAGCATCCTCTTCTATGTTTGGTTTTTTGTTTTTTTGTATTTGCTCTGGTAAATTGTCACAATTTTTAACCGTCACAACTCACCCAATTTTCAAGGTTATTAACCATGACAATTGGGTGAATTGTCACCATTAAAAATGTGACAACTCGTGATTCATGGTGTCGAAAAAATCGTGATTCATTTCAATTGTCACGGTTAATAATCATGACAACCGATGTTATCACCCCAAGAGTTGTTATGGTTAAAAACCGTGACAATCCTATTTTGTCATGGTTTTGAACCGTGACAATTAGCAGAAAATGGTGTACTGTAAGGTTGCTTGTAGCTTGCTTCAAAAGGTAAAGATGCGGATTCAGAAACGAAATGAAACGAACAAGCTTCGAGTCAAGTTAACAAAGAAAGGAAGAAAGTCACATTTGAGGACTGGGTTTGGCTTCACTTGAGGAAAGAAAGATTTCACCAACAAGCGATCAAAGTTGCAACCCCGAGGCGACGATCCTTTCCAAGTGATTGAGAAAGTGAATGGCAACACCGACAAGTTGGATCTTCCAGGTGAGTATACTGTCTCAATTACTTTCAATGTTTCTTAATCTTGTTCCGTTTGATGCAGGTGACGATTCATGTGCGAATTTTCCTAATGAAGGAGGGGATGATATGATTCCGGATAGCTCCATGTCAGGTGATTCACTTCCAGTGCACCACACGAGCTCGGGTGAACAAATTGAAGTTGACAATGATGAGCTTGGTCGAGGAAGAGTGGAGAAACCTCTTAAATGATCATCTCATGACTTGGGATGAACATTGGGAGCCAAAGATAAGGAAGAAGTTCACCTATTGACCATGGGGGCCCATCCTATGCAAGAAATGATGATTAGGGATCCAAATAGTGCAAAGGAAGAGCTCGGGAACCAAGAGTGCAAATTTGGAGAAGTTGGCCAAAAGCATACGATCGCATGCACCAATTTGAAGCCTTGACAAAAAAAAATTACCGAGGAATAGGGATGGCCACGAGACCGCATGGTTCAAAATTTTTGTATACGCATGCGGTTGTACATATGATTGCATGGTTCAAAATTTTTCTCGCGATATTTTAGATATTTTAGGATAGTTGTATTATTATATTGTATTTATTCCTTATCTTCTTGAAAATGACTTGGCTATTTAGGATTTGTATAAATAGGCTACTTCATGACATTTGTAAGGACTTTTGAAGAATATTGAGAGCTTTCATGGTTGAGTCGAGAATTTATCCTCATTTGTTCTTCATTAGACATTGAACTTATTGAGAACTTGATCAATTCTCGTGGCATTCAAAACCCATCGAATTGACGTCTTCAGCCCTATTGGAAGTTATTGCCACATCATGAGACGAAGATAGGTTGGATCACACGAATCACCTGCAGGAGTTAGCATTTCTGGGATTGATATAATCTCATGTAGGGGTCGCGTTAGATAAGTGCTAACGTGGTTCACACCACACGTCATCCGGTTGTGAACAGTGACATTTACATGCGAGAAAATTTTAATTAACTAAATTGGGTGGCACATTTAGATTCACCAAGTACAAAATACAGAGCATTGTACTCATGCGTGACCTCCTCGAGCGCTTTCGTCGCAATAATAACCCCTCTTTCTTCATCTACTTCAACTTTCCCACTTTCTTGCTCGACCTCTATTTCTTTCTTGTCTCTTTTTTTCAACATCTTCAATCACCGCCTTCTGTTCATTTCATTTGACCACAACATCTTCATTGTCAATTTTAACTAATATTTCCTTCTTTACATCTCTTTTTACTACTTCTTCAATTTCTAATTTAATCTTTGCTTCATCAAACACATCACCTTTCACTATAATCTCATTCCATTTATCAAACTCAATTATCTCATTTTCTCTCTTTTCAATCTTTTATTTCTATTGCTTCTAGAACATTCAATTTAAAGTTTTTAAACCCCGACATGATTGATTCTTCAACTTCTTTGCACATTGATTTTTTTAAGCTGTTCAATCGGGTCGCTTCCTACCCTCACCTTAGTTTGATCCATAGGTGCTCCATTCGATGCCAAAGAACCAAGGACAATCGTTTTCTCATTTTGAACGAATATGTATCTAGATCGCATTAATACAATCTTTCCGTGGCTCTCCCAATAAAATATGATATGATTTATATTAGGGACCATATCACGTAATGCATCATCATTATCATACCAATGAGAAAGTTTACATACACTTGTTCGGTTAGCTTAACCCTTCCGCATCCATATAACCATAAATAATGGGCTTAGGATGTTTTAAAGGAAAGAAGGCAAATTTACTCTTTTGATAAATGTAGTGCTAGCCAAATTAATGGGATAATCTTCATCAATAACCGCACTACATGGCCAATTATTCACCAGGCATCTTGTTTGACACTTAACTTTACAATCATAATATATATCTCCGTCATATTTTTTCTCCTTTTTTCATATGAACAAAGACTTTTTTGGTGACTTTTTAAAAAAAAAAAATTTTTGCAGCTCAAATAAAGGAATGAGACGAATAATAACAACAACAAAGATTAAAGAATGATAACAAAACAAACCTGTGGTCTCAAAAATGAAGAACGAAAATAGACACAACAAAACAAGAATGACGAAGAAGAGCGATGAACAAAGACTCAAGAGTAACAATGAGATCTTAGATCTCATAAATGACACGAAGACAATAGAAAAATTAAAAGGATAGTTACCAGAATTAGAGCTCGAGCTTTGATGCCAATTGATGTGAATCACGTTTGAATGGTGCCAATGCAACCATCCGAAATTAGATCTGACCCAAAAAAGTTAATAATCCAGGGAATTGAACGGTAGGACTATTGAGTTTCGAATGCCGACTTAGCAATAATTGGTATGTTGAACCAATCACCTCCAAAGATGCGGAATTGACAAACAATAGGGGTGAATATCACAAGAGTAGATTACGCTCTTGATAACTTCAGGTTGTTTGTAAAGAACGAAATAATTGAGAAAAAATAGTCTCACAAGAATTTAATCGGATCAATAATCAAAAGTTGTTTCGTACAATGAAAATAAAAGGGGTATTTATAACTATCCAACAACCTACAAGCTTATGAAATGAGAAAATACCTAAAATTGCTGAAACTGGTCTTTAAAGAAGGAAAGAGCTCAAATAATAATGAAAATATGAAAAAATCTGCATCTGCCAAATTTCTGCATGCACTTGTGCATTATCTTTGGTGTAACTTTTGATTTGATATCCAATTGAGCTTGTTCAAAGTACATTCGAAACTGGATTAAGTGATCTACAATTCTTCAGGAAATAGTGACTTCCAAGTTCCACTTGTATCCCTGTAAAAAAAAATGCATTCTATTGAATAAAATGGCTCCTAATCTTTGATTTGCGTGTAGAATGGTACCAAATTCAAACCAAAGTAATTTTTTTCGATTCTTTTGCATCCAAACAATGCTCCAAAGTTGAAATTGATTTTTGAGGGGATCTCGGATCATATCACGACCTCTCTTAATTTCTGCAAAGTCTTAAGGCTAAACATAATTGTGAATTCATTTTAGTAAGGTAAAGATCATAATCTAGTTTTCTAATGCTAGCAAAACTCAAACGTGTTAGGTATTGAAGTTTGAACAAATAACAATTGCAACAAAGTAAAATTATCAAGAAAGGAAACTTGGTAAATAGAAATACAAAATATCCCAATTACAATGGAAGATTTAGATATAGGATAAACATGGCTGCAGTGACCGCTAATTTTCTTAAATAAAAATAAATAATTACATAAAATCTTAAACATGACGCTACAACTTCACCTATAGAATTTAATGACGTATGCTCGTCTATTCGAGATTTATATTATTTATTGCTATATTTAATTATTATAAGAAAATAATTTAGCAAAAATTTATTTATTTTCAAATTTTATTTTGAGGACCAAACTTTTAAATTTATTTATTTTGGTCCACAAAGATTTGATTTTGCTAAAGCCCAATTTATAGTCTTATTTGAGTGTAGAATCTATTTCTTACTGTAGAATACCTTTTCAATACTCGTTGTTGGAATTTTCTCAAACTCTAGCCCCATTAACATCATCATTTTACTCCATTTCATCCTCAACTTCATTCCATCCATCCTCATTCCACTCCCATTCAACATCTAATAAGTGTTTCAAGAGGTAAATTTTTTAACTATTATCCAATTTTATCTTTGTTACAGTCATTCTTTTCTTTAATAATATTTTCACTATTGTTAATCAATATTAAATTACTATAGAATTTTTCACTGCCCTTCATTACAATCACACAAACACATAGCAACTACTCATTCACCTCACTTCATTGACATTCATTTATACACAGTAGCAACAACATCAAGTATAGCAGCAACTGCAGCTGCATCATCTTCACCAAGCACCACCATCACCTACACACAAATACACACATATACATATATATATATATATATATATATATATATGCGTGTGTGTGTGTGTGTGTGTATACACACATATACATACACACATAACTCACTGCCCATATATACACCTACATTCCAAACTCAATTTCACAATCTAAAAATTACACCTATACCTTTCCCTACCTCCATAGAACATCAAAGAGCCATTTAATTTCAAAAATGGCTAAAGATTAGAACATGCCCAAATTTTTTCCTCAACCTTCAACCAGCAAATTCGAGCTCAACAACCACCAATTTCTTCAATTTTTTCCCACAAGAAGACCACCACTGCCACCACTACCTTCGCCGGTGACTTCCACCACCGTTGCCGCCGGATGGTGGCCAATATTTTCCCATTTTCTTTCATTCTAGCCAAGAAGTGGACACCAGAATGAGCAGCTATGATTCCATGGAAATTTTGACCAATTCTTGATTTTTATTTCAAAAATTTCAAGTCAAGTCCCCCAACTTCTTTCCTTTATTTAACTTGGTCCCTATAGTTTATTTACTTTATAAATCCTTAACTTTTAATTCCTACAATTTAACCCATAAATAATGTTTTCAAATTAAGTCCCACAAGTTATTTATTTGATTTAAGGGAGCCCCTAAAGTTTATTTGCTTCTAAGTCCCCAACTTTCAATTGTTGCAATTTGAACCCTAAACTTTTATTTCACTTTTAATCTTTCAATTTCTTATTCCTATTTAAGTTAGCCCCAAACTTTTATTGCATCTTAGGCCTCCATGTTTTAAAAATCTCATAATTGAGTCCAAAATACTTTTAGCTCAATTTTATTGCATATTAGGTCCCCAAACTATTCAATTCTTTCAAATTTACCCAGAAACTTTTATATTCATTCAATTTTGGTCCAAAAACTTTTATATTATTTATGAATATTTAATATTTAAGAGTATTAACATAGATTAAATTCATTATTGACTAGATGGGGCATACGAATAGTTAGAGGGCTGATTCTCACCGTTTAACAGGCTCAAAACTCGGGGGAAACTTAAGGTAGGCTTAAAGACTAATTTTTACTTATCGCGCATTTATAATTAATAATTTTTGCTATATGAGTGCTTTTAGTATGTAATAGACTTTCCTTCGGGCCTAAACTTGCCTTCGGTCCTAGAGTTGCTTTCGAGCAAATTACTTGCTTACGGGCCCAGAGTTGCCTCTAGGCAAATTGCTTGCCTTCGAGCCAAGAGTTGCCTTCGGGCCTAGATTTGCCTTCGGGTATTATATTCAAGAGTTTGCATATCTATTTGCCGTATATGCTATTATGGATTGGTTAACTTGCGCAGAGCCTACTGAGTATTATTGAAATATTCACGCCTTTCATTTTTAACAAATTACAGATTGAGGAGATCGGAGGCGTGGCGAGACGTGGGAGCTCTCTACTGATGTATTGAAGTATGTCATTTCAAATATTTTGAACTATTTAGTATCTTATGTTAAATGTTTTGAATTTCTAGAGATCGAACAAATATAAGATACTCTAAGTGGTTGTTATTTTAAATGAATTTTCGCATCTTAATTAATTGTTATCTTTCCGCATTTATTATTATCATTATTATTATAAAAAAATGATGAAATATTTTACGAAAAGAACTAACGTTCCGGGCTCATAAAACTCGAGGGGTTACAATGGCACAAAAAAATTATAACATTTCTAACGTATACGTGTAAATTTTGTATAAAGGAAATAAAGTCGCGAACTCATTAGATAGTCATCACTTGCTTTACATAAACAATTTTTCTTGAGTCTATACAATGTATAACTTTATGTGGCAGCTTGTACTAATGCATAAAAGATCAAAAAGGATTTTTAGTTACACAATAAAATGATCCAAAAATAAAATATTGTGAATGATATTTTCCAATAAATTGCACCAAAACATGTTATGACATAAAATCTCACATCATTTTTTAGGCCTCAATACATAATTTTTATTACTTATCAATTTATTGCAAGCAAAATATGAATCAAAAGTTCAAGTTCGTCTTTCTAACTTTCTATGTTGTGCTATTCTTAATCCCTGAAATCCATCCTCAAAATCTTTAGGGTTTCATCATATGTTGTTTTGCTTAGATTAGCCATGGTCACATTATATTTTGTATCAATCAACTATCTTCATGTGCTTTTATAGTTAAGTTAATTATTCTATTATATTCATTTCTAATTTAAATTGTAGCAAATTTCGCATAAATGTTAAATATGTTGAAGAATTTGAAGATCTGTATATGTGTATGAATTTTATTGATATATACTATTTATTCACTTGTTAGTCAAGCTTAGGGTTTCTTTCAATTAGAATTGCAAGGAACGATGACCGACTTTAATTGATGAACAAAGATCAACATGCAATCTTTCCTCAGTTTCATCATGGAAACCTAGGGTTTCTACTGTCAATTTGGGAGAATCAAAGATAGTAATTGAGAAAAAAAATAATGCTCCAAACACCGACAGTCCCACATGTGATGTCAAAAAGAATGTAAGTGAACCAATAGCAACACAACACGTGTTAAGGCGTGTTAAGCTACTATTGGCACATAGACTAAACTTTGGCTAATAAATTGTGTATAAATTCACTGCACTCTGTACTATTTTTTTCATTCAAAATGCAATTGAAAATTCCCTAACATATTTCATCTTCTCAAAAACTTTTTCTACTTTTCTTCTCGGTATTAGCGCCTTCAACAATCCCCTCTGCCATTAGCTCTTCAACTTCTTTTGATTCGCCCAATACATTAGCTACTCCATTGTTGGGAATAAGCTCCAATCCTTCTTTTGGAATGGCTTTAACCCAATCACCCTCCATGAAATTAGAAATGAACAATTTTAGTCTGTGGAAAAATGTTGTTTCATCAGTGGTTAGAGAGCATAACCTTGAACCTTGCTTGTTGAGCACTGTCTTTTACCCACCAGAATTAATCCCCACCTCTGTTGCATATGTTGTTGGTGTAGTTAGCTAGGTTACAATAAAGAATTCTGATTGCAGTCACTGGAAATCTACAGATCAGCTCTTAATGGACTGGCTATACTCATCAATGACTCTAGATGTTGCTGTTCGAGTCATGGTTTGTGATACATCAAGCCAACTATAGAAAGAAATTGAGAATTTCTTTGGTGTCTTGGACATATCTCATGTGACCTTTCTTACTGATGAGCTTCGAAGGCCAAGGAAAGGAAATTAAAGCATGGATGAGTATCTAAAAAATGCTAAGTTGATAAATACAATCTCACACTAGCTAGGAAAAAGGTAATCATGCCTTATCTGATCAATCAAGTTCTAGATGGTTTAGGGTGTATTACAGCCCCATTTTTGTTCACATTGGTCACATGCCAAATCTTACCTAGGAAGAACTTAGTCTCTTCTCATGACTTATGAAAATAAACTAGAATACCTAATCAAGTGGGAACCAATCCAGCAACTATAAATCTCACTTTTAAGTCAAACAACTGAGATAGATTTCAAGGGAAACTAGTAAAATCAGAGGGTAAACAGAAGCGAAAATTTTGGCTAGAATTCTAACCATGGAGGAAGAGGCGGGGATAGAGGAAGAAATTTAAATGGAAGAAATCAATGTCAAACCTGTGGAGGTACAAATCATTTTGCTGATAAATATTTCAAAAGATTTGATGAATATTATGTTGCCAACAGAATCAACATCAGTGGCTCACAACCAAGGGGAAAATCTGTACCTACTGCCTATGTTACTAGCCCTAGCACTGTAAGAGCATCTCCAATATAACTGTGGATGTTGAGGATCATGTGAGGCAAAGATATAGAGAAAAGATGATTATTTTAATTGATGTGAAATCGAAATGAGTGTAGGGAAAAAGGGGAAAAGTAAAAAAGATGAGAGAGACACAAACAAATCCCTCAGCCCTACAAAGATAAGCTTATAGTTATTTTCAGACAAATTAAGAAATGATAGTTAATATAGTTAAAATATTAGATTTTTCCATATATACCCTTGTATTAATACCAATTTCTTTTTGAAATACATCCAATTCAAAATTTGAAACAACAACAACAACAAACTTAGCCTTACTCCCTACAAGTAGGGGTCAGTTATATGGAACCATAACGAGAAATCACGTCGGATCGCGACTATGAATTTTTCTACACCACATACTCCTATCCAGTCCTAGTTGCTCATCCACTTGCTTAACATACATGTCTTTACGAATTACCTACTGCCACCTTATTAGCGATCTTCCTCTGTCTCTTATTGCATTTCTTACCTTAATACTCTCACTCCCTGCTGGTGCACTCTCAGGTCTCCGCAATATGTGGCCAAACCATCCTAGTCGAATCTCTCTTATCTTATCCTCATGGGGACCGCTCTTAATCTACCACATATCTCTTCATTGGGAATTTTGTCTTTCATGGGCTTACCACACATCCATCTCAGTATACGTATTTCTGCCACAGTCAATTTTTATTCATCTACCTTCTTAACTGGACAGCACTTCCTACCGTATAGAAACGCTGGTCTTACATTTGTTCTATACACTTTTCCTTTCAACCTCAAAGGAAAATTATGGTCACATCAAATCCCTAAGGCACTTCTCCACTTCATTGATCCTACATTAATCCTATGATTGGCATCACCTTTTATGTCAGCATTGTGTTGAACCACTGATCTTAGATGACGGAAATTATCACTCTTTGGTACCCGGTGACGACCTAACTTAACTATAAGAGGATCTACCCAACTCCTACCCCTAAATAAGCACTCCATGTATTCCGTTTTAGATCTACTTAACCTAAAACTGTGAGCTTCTAAGGTATTTCTCCAAAGTTATAACTTATCATTTATGCCTATCCTAGCCTCGCCAACTAAAACTATATCATCTACAAATAGCATACACCTTGGTACTTCATTTTGAATGTCTCGTAAGCTCATCCACGACTATCACAAACAAGAAAGGGCTTAGTGCAGAGCCTTGCTGTGATCCTATCGTAATCGGGAAGCTGTTTGTCATTCAACCGCATATCCTAACATTTATACCTACCCCACCATACATATCCTTGACTATATTTATATATTTAAGAGGCACATTTTTCTTCATTAAAACCCACCAGAGCACATCTCTAGGTACTCTATCATAGGCTTTCTCGAGGTTGATAAAAACCATATGCAAATCTTTCTTCCCATCCCTATATTTCTCTAATAATTGGCTAAGTAGGTGGATTGCTTCTATAGTCGATCGGCCCAACATAAACCCAAATTGATTTTATGAAATTTGGCCAGTGCGTTTCAACCTTAGCTTAATTACTCTCTCCTATAATTTCATAGTGTGACGCATAAGTTTTATTCCTCTATAATTGGAGCAGTCTTGTATATCGCCCTTATTTTTATGTAAGGTATCAAAGTACTCTTTCTCCAGTCATCGGGCATTTTTCCACAATGCCAAATCTTGCTAAAGAATTTAGTTATCCGCCTTATACCGATCTCCCCCATACCCTTCCAAACCTCAATTGGGATACCATTTGGACCTACAGCTTTCTTAAATTTAATTCTTCTTAATGCCCCTCAAACCTCACCTTCGATAATTCACCGCAAACACACGGTTGGTCTCCTCCAAGGAGACCGTAATCTCACCAAGGTTGCTAGTTTTCTCCCGATTGAAAAGTTTATCAAAATAGTCTCGCCATCATTGTTTAATCTCCTCATCTCTTACTAACACCTTGCCATCCATGCTCTTTATGCAGCTTATACCATTTAAATCTCTACTTTTCCTTTCCCTCATTTTTTCCATTTTAAAGATTTCATTTTCTCCCTCTCTTGTATCAAATTTCCTATATAACTCCTCATGAACCTTAGCCCTAGGCTCTCATATAACCTTCTTGACTTGCCTCTTAGTCTCTTTATATCAATCATAGCCCTGAATATCTCTACATTTCTAAAACTCTCGACAGCTCTCTCTCTCTCTTCGACCTAACTGCTAATTTCATTTCCTCTGTCCACCACCAAGATTCCTTTCCCGAAGGTGCCATACCCTTTTGACACCAAAGTATCTCCTTTTTATCTCCGGCCATGTTGTATTAACATCTTTGTTACCCTCCCAATCGACCGTCTTAGCTAACGTATCTTTAAAGGCTAACATCTCACCGCTTTTAACCTCCCAAGACTTAAAATTTGCCCCTCTACTTTTAGTACCCTCCTTCGCCAATCCTTCATGGGAATATCTAATACTAGGAGCCTATCTTTGTTTCAGATCAAAAATTGAAGCAATAAACATAATTAATGCCTTGGTTCGCTTACACGAATCGTCCCTACGAGTGCAATAAAATCAATCAAAAAAATCGTTTTGAAAAGTGGACTGTTACCAACCAAACTGGATTCTAGAATAAATTCAAAAATTTCAATTGAAATAGTGGATAATGGAAACTTTCAAAGCGCCAAGAATTTTGAAAACCAAAATTAGCCTGTTTGCCATAAGAAAATCCAATTCGATTAGATGAACTTTTAAGGTTATAAATATACATGGATTTCTACAAGCCTCAACAAAACCAAAACAAAATTAATTCAAATTTTTACCGTCCACATCTTCTAACAGTAGAAATGAAATAACTTGATTCAAATCAATTTGCTTTAGACTCAGATACTTCTCAAATTGAATGGCAAGATGGTGTTAACATTCAAGATGACGGTCTACACTGTACACCACTGGAAATGCCTGCAATTGATTTGAATCAATTGGAACCTAGTTTTCACTCTAGCTCTGACAGGATACACAATTTGCCTTCATAAATTTTTGAAATAGATTTGAATCAACTGCCATGTGATATTAACTCCAATTAACACTTGCTACCATCTCCACAAGTGGAGATTTTCAAACTTGGCCTGAATCAGTCGGCAACGAATGATGATTCTAATGCCACTACATTGCCGGGGAATATACATCCCCGAAACAAAAAGAAAACTCCGACATTCGAAAAAAATAGGGATGTTATTTCAATGTTGCTTGAACAAAGTTATGACGAACAATTAGTAAAAGGAGCTCTTCAAAAGTTGCAAATACTTTTTCTATATCTACTAGATCGGTGTCTTGTATTTGGCATGAAGCAAAAGTTTTCAGCAACACAAATGGAAAATCTACTGACATTTGCATCAAAACTTGTCAATAGGGGTCATAAGAAAGTCGAGGTAAATATAGAACAAGTTAAAGACATTCTTCTTCGTTGTCGAGCAAATATAAGATTCCTGTTGATGGCTATTAGTTCATCCAAGTCAACTATACATAGAAGGATCAAAGTTGGAGATATAAAGCCACACACAAATCTTGTGAAACCACAGGTGACGAATAGCACTAAGAAAGCAAGGTTGGAATTTTGCTTATCAATGATTGATGTAGGTACACTTGCCACTTGACCATCTTTTATTAATATGCATGATCAAATACATATCGACGAAAAGTGGTTTTATATGAGTAAAACTACAAATAAGGATTATCTCCCTATCGTACATGTCAAAGTAAAAGATACGTTCCCAAGATTATATTTTCCCATTGTTGCTCGTCCAAGATTTCATCCTGACACCAATACAAAGTTCGATGGAAAAATTGAAATTTGGCCATCCGTATTTAAGGAACCAGCACAGCGAAACAGCAAAAATCAAGTAGCGGGAACACTAGAAACGAAACCAATTCTATCGATTACTAAAGATGTCATTCGTTTGTGCTTAATCAAAAAAGTGTTCCCTGTAGTCAAGGAAAAATGGTCAACTTCGAGTTCTAAGATAATATTCATTCAACAAGACAATGCAAAGCCTCATTTAGATACAAATAATCCCAATTTTGTAGCATCTACAATAGGAGATGGGTTTGACATTCGTTTATGCTGCCAACCTCCGAACAGCCCTGATTTAAATGTTTTGGATCTTGGTTTTTCGAGGGCAATTGATATAATTCAGCATCAAGAGGCGCCATCAACAATCAAGCAATTTATTGCGCTAGTGGAGAAGGTGTTTGAAATGTTCCCAATTCAAGATTTAAATAATGTGTTCTAGACATTACAATCTTGCATGGTTGAGGTGCTATGAAATATGGGTGGGAACAACTACAAGATCCCGCATATGAAGAAAAAGAAACTATTTAGAAATGAACAGTTGCCAGATTGTATTGAGTTCGACTCTCAAATTTTGAATGAGCCAAAGGCAACTTTGAGCAACGAAAACTGAAATTCTCTATGTTTTTGAACAAAGCTAATGTAATTTTTTCCCCGAATGTTTGCAATGCCTTTTTCTCAACCAAGTATTGCTATTGATATAACTTTGTTTATGTTATAAAAAGCCTGATGCTTTTGATTGGTAGTATTGAGGATATTACCGATCACAAGAATTGTTCGAAAAATATCTCCACTAATGATGGCAATATTAGAGAATTAACACAGTATTGGAAAATTCCTTATTCTCTATTGTGTGTACCATCTTTAGCGTTACTAGAATATTTTGTATATGGTTTGCTTCTTATTCGCCACTCCATTGTAATATATATATATATATATATATATGTATATATATATATATTGTACACAATACATCAATAGAAAATCATTCTAGCTCAAGACTCTTTATAGTATCAGAGCCCATCCTATCGTAGAATAGGATAAAAATTCACTCAATCCTTTCTCCACTAATTCAATAGTCGGTTTAATTTTTTTTATCTATAGAAATTGAATTTATTTTCCCACTTAAAACTTCCTATCTCCAATCCCTTTCTCTCTCTAAATTCTTACACGCCACAATCTTTTCCTTCTCTAGAATTCCACTTTGCTTCCACCGTGAGTAATTCACCTAAATCAAGCATCGGGTCCACTGAGCAACCCGAATTAAATAAGACTAGCAATGACCTTAGGCTTGAACACCAGTATACCCATGGCACCCACAAGTGGCTTGATTTCATTGAATGCTTCGACCTAGATCCCATTCAAATTGGCTAAAAATGGTGTTAACTATGCATCATGGAAATCTTAGATGGAGAATCTCTTGTTCGGCTATGACTTGCTTGATTACGTTGATGGATCGAATCCTTGGCCAGCCCGAACCGATCCAAATTACAATCTTTGGCATAGACAGAATGGTGAGTCCTACTGTTAATCATTGTCAGGCTTCTACTAAAGCATGGAGGAAACTTGAAACTAGCAATGCAACTAAATCAACCACTAGAATGATGTCTCTTCTTTCATCCCTTATGACAATTAAAAAGAGGGAAAATCTGTTACTACTTACACAACTAGGGTGAGAAATATTGCAAATGATTTAGCTAATATGGGTCAATCATTAGATGATGCACAACTTGTTTCGTGTGTTTTGAATGGACTTAGAGATGATTTCAAAGTACTTGTCGCTGCCGTGAGAATCCGTGATACTTAAATAACCTTCAAAGATTTGTATGATAAATTATTGAATGAGGAGTATGTTTGGGAATCTGGTAAAGTCAAAGAGGACAACACTCAAACTACTGCACAATATACGCAGAAGCGGCAAAACTATAGAGGCCGTGGTAGAGGACGTGGAGGAAATACAGGGGTCGATTCAACAACACCTATGGTGATCAAAATCGATATTCTAGAATTCTTCAAATTTTTCTTGGACTCCTCAAAGCATCCGTGGTCGTTCGTCAGATGGAGGACGTGGAACTAGTTCATCAAATTACCAATATATGTCATCGTTTAACCAATATTCTACTGGAAGTTGCAATTTGTCTACTCAAGGTCACTATGATGCTAATATTGTGATATGCCAGTTATGTGATACTCCTGGGCATAACGCCACAAATTATAGAACTCGAAGCTTGCCGCCTGCTCCTCTTACTCAGCCACAAGCCACAAGCGCATGTGGCTGATAACAACTCCAACCGCTCTTGTAATTGGATTATCGACATGGGTGCCGCTCATCATATTACCTCTGATCTTAAGGACTTGTCCATGCATTCCGATTATGTGGGTAATGAAGGTATTGTCATGGATGATGGTAAACTTGTCTCTATCTCACATATTGACACCTCTAGAATTAATTCTCCTTCTACTTCTTTCACCTTACAAAACGTATTATATGCACCTATGATAAATAGAAATCGAATTTTTGTTTCTCAATTTTGTCAACAAAATAAAGCCTCCATTGAATTTTTTCCTTGTTCTTTTGTTGTGAAGGATCTGAATATAAGGGCATCTTTGGTAAGAGGCTGGAGGAGGCACAATCTTTATGAGTGTTCCTCGTCCTTCTCTCCAAAGACTTCTCCATCTCCCTTAGTTGCATCATCCTTTGATCTGTAGCATCAAAGACTTGGTCATACATCTCGTTCCATTCAAAAGACAATTTTAGAAAGGCATAATATTTATGCTATTTCTTCCAATAAGCCATGTGACTTGTCTCTGTAGTAAGAGCCATAAATTGGCATTTCATGATTCTTCTGTTCAATGTGATAAACATTTTCAAGTTTTATTTTTGATGGTTGTGCTATCTATTGACAAGTTCCGTTATTATGTGATTTTTGTCAATTATTTTACAAAATATACTTGGTTATATCCGTTAACGCATACGTCAGATGTGACCACAATATTTGAAAGGTTTAAAAATTTGGCGAAAATTTTATTTAACACGAGAATCCAAACTCTTTATACAGATGGAGGTGGTGAATTGCTTGGGTTATCCTATTTTCTCTCAAAATCAACATCTAATTTCACCACCTTATACTCCTGAACATATAGGCTTAGCTAAAAGAAAACACCGGCATGTAGTTGAAACTGGTATTACATTACTTCATAATGCTAGGTTAACTTTTCCTTTTTAGGCCTATGCCTTTTAGTTTGTTGTCTATTTAATTAACCAAATGCCATTGTCTCATGGTCATCCTTTATCACCATCTGAGAAATTATTTTGAGATTCATCGTCGTATCTATCACTTAGAGTTTTTGTAATGCCTCCTCTAGCCCCACATTCATATACGTCATCTTAACGTCATTATTTTATGTATTGTGCATGGTAATACATTACATCATAGCCTTGTGCACTCATTTATGATACATAGTTGACCCTAGGGCAACGATACTCGTGTACATAGCATATACGAAACCCTGAGTTTGTACTTTTCTTTTTAAAATGTATTGCCATTACTCCAAGGGTTTCGAACTTACATTTAAATGTGTTGCAGGATCGTTAGATTCATTTTCCCCTCACACATCTTCACACATGAAGCCTGGAGGGCTCTTCACCGTCTCCCATGTACATAACATGTTTTGTGCCTTCAAAAGACATAAACGAACACATAATGACTCATAAAGACTCAATGGGAATAGATGTAAATGCAAAGGCATCGTGCAAATTATATTCATTCTTTCTTTGGGCCCTGTTGCGAATCATGTGCTTACATTGGCGTCATCACATAATATAACATATTTGGCCAGGCCTCAATCCTCATGCGGGGCTTAGATCCCTCGCTAGACCATCATTCGGGCCAACAAAGGCCTCAATTCTCATGTAGGGCTTAGATTCCCCATGAGACCATCTTTTCCTTTACATATATATAAACATATGATAAGCAACGTCATGTTCAAATGCTTTCATGACATCGTCGTGCAAACATCTTACCTCTTTAAAGCTTGGTATCATGTCTACATAACCTCATCATCATCTATACATATCACATATGCAAGGCTTCACAATCATGTGTTGACCATAAACATAAGGCATTACATATTCAATGTATTGGACATGCCACATATAATATATCGTAATGCTAACGTCATTCAAGAAGTTCATCATCATCATAATTCCTTTCTTATTCACATAAGGCTTCAAAATCATATCATCATCACATGCACATCAACATTACCCTTTCAATGCATAGGGTATATCGCGTAGAACACATTGTGCCGCCAACTTGTTCAAACATGACACATCATCACATACTTCAAAGTCATATCCTCATCACATACATAACGGCATTACCCATTTTAATGTATAAAACATATCACATATGACGTATCGTGATATCGATACCATTCAACATGACATAGAATCACATGCTTTCCTTGACTCATTCTAAACTTGTGAACAATGGAACTTGAGCTTACTAACATCTTTAACATTCTTCTAACATATAACGTGGCATAACATAGCATTCCAACATGTGTACACCTATAACATATTATCATGCTAAAATCATCGAAACGGTTATCAAATTCAATACTTCACTTGGTTCTTTAACAGCATGCTTACTCTATAAGATTGTTAAGACTCCTATAGATCATGTAGCATATCCATATTCAAGGGAACCCTCAACATATTCATCATGCATGTAAGATAGGCAATAAGAAGCATTCATCCTTCAAACTTGCCTGTTTTCAATCAAAAGCATATGTTTACTTCCTTATACATGTAACACATCTACTACCCAACTTTGAATGATGAGAATCTAGCACAAACAAGCTTTGGCACTTCTCCTCTTCTTTTCCTCTTTTTACTAACATAGATCAAACATGGATCAATCAACGATATGGGGAGCTTAAACATGTTTAAAGGGTTCTCGAGAGTATTAAGAAAACCCATTCTGCAAACGAAAAGTCTAGAAAACCCATCCACAGACTTAAAATTACAGCCGTAACCTTCATATTTATGGCCATAACTCAGGACGCAGGGCTGTATCACTTTTTCATATGGCCGTAATGAGTCCTCAGTTAACCTTAACACCATTCCTTCATCTTCAATTTAAGGCATTACATCCATTATTTACGGCCGCAACTGTTCACTGAAACTATGTAATATGCTTTACCGCAAGTGTATGGGCCGAACAGCAGTAAAGTGGATAGGAGTCCAAGTATCGAACCCTCAGGGAATAGTTCTAACTACCAACAAACTAAATAAGAATATGCAATTAATGAAATTAAATTGAAAATTCAACAAACCAACAAATTGTGTTTTTCTCAAGAAGTTTTAGAGACTTGGGACTCACAACTTCACCACCATTGATTTCGCTGGTTCTACATTCATTGGATCAACAATAATCAATTCTAGTTAACGATCAAACCTCTCTAAGTCAATTAATTATTTCTCCCGATGACAACTAATTCTATTAAATTAGGCCAACTCATATATGGAAATGAGTTCATTACCAAACCTCTTAAATGCATCAATTACAAGAAATCCAATTAGGTTTCCTCGAAATTCCACCTATATGATAGCACTAATTACAAGTCTATCTCCAAATCTTGTCTAAATTAGTGTCCCTTGTTGCCTAGTTCTAATTCATATGTTTATCGCTCAAGTCATACACAAACCAATAGATAATTCACCAATTGATCAAAAAGATGAATTAAAAAGGCACAACAACAAAGAACTAAACATGTATTTAGGGTCCACAATACGGTTTGTCCGAAGGAAAAGATGATTAGCTACTCATAGAATTCATAGAAAGAATTGAAGAAATAGTGAAAATGGAATTCATTACCGGGTTAAAGTTTTGAATTGAGCAATTGAATCTTCTTGCACCAAGGATCTTCAATGGCTTCCTTCAATTCAATCTTTGACTTCTTCTTCTTTGGATCTTCCCAAATCTCTTCAATTCTCTTGCACAATATGATGTTTCTCTCTTAAGTTATGTACCCTAACTACTCCTAAGACAATGTATTTACAATCTCCCAAAACTCCTCAAAAAGCCCCAAAAAAGAGAGAATGAAAAGGAATCGGAAACAAAACAAAAATAAAAATAATAAAATTCTTGCCCAGGGTCGCGTAGGTTGCGCCTCGGGCATAGGTGCAACCGGCGTGACCTCTAGAGGCTCTGTAGGTCCCACCCTAAGTCGCGTAGGTCGAGCGTAAAACTAGACAGCCTGACAATGTTGACTATTTTGGTCATAATTTCCTCATCCGACATCTGATTGAGGTGATTCAAAATCCTATGGAAACTAAACAGTCTACAATTCATCCAGAAATAGTCTTTCCAAAATTCCACTTATATCTTGGTCAAAATTCATCTTCAATCTTTAGCAAAATTTCATTTTTGTCCTCGAATTTGAAACTTTCCTTGACTTAGTGTTTCTTTCCTTCTTTGGGCCCTTTTTACTCCAATTTTACTCCAATCTCTTCCAAATCTGATTTTCCTCCTAAAATAACAATAAATTGCAAAACTTAGGCAAGAAATAAACAGAAAACACAATTAACTAGAGTTTAACGGTCCTAAATAAGTGGGTAAAATGCACTTATCAACACCCCCAAACTTTACCATTGTTCGCCCTCGAACAAGAAACTCGAGCAAGACATAGAAACAATCATGCACTTAACACTAACCACAGGCAAAACTCAAAACAAGTCAAGTGTTGTACCGTTAGCCTCAGGTCAATAAAATACTTACAGAACTCTAGCCGGACCGAATAAACATTCACCAAGCTATCCACTTACCATGCACACGATGTTCGGTTTGTGTGTGCTAGACATTGCTCAACTCAAATCCACGTCAAAATTTAATCAAAGAATGTTCAATACAAAACCATGCCCATATCGACGTGTGGTAAGATTTTTCTCACGCCACTCATAGGATTCACTTATGTTTTTCTCTCAATTCCCCGAAGTGTTTAATCAATATGGTGTTCTAAAAATATCTCAATGCATTGTTCCACACTAGATGTTAAGTATGCAAGTGACTAGATGCTAAAGAAAATACCATTATCCATCCATTCATTTCTGCTCAAAGTTTCCAAACCTCTAGCCTTTGAGTATTTTCCCGACACTTCAAACCCCTATCAATCTTTGTTTCCCAATTTTTCTCTTTTTTTTTTTTCCTTCTTCTTCTTTTTTTGGGGAGGGGGATATGAAATCGAACAATAATGCTTTCTCAAGGACTCTGAAGCTCGTCGCTCACGGCACCAGGTAAAATACCCCTCAAACTTAATCATCAAGTCAATGAGGCAAGAGAATGGGGCATGAATATAATGAACGTAAATAAATTTTTTTTTCAGAAGAATGATAACATTGGTGAATGTCGGCATAGACACGCCAAGCAAAAATCCGTCAACTCAAAGAAAAAACATCAACACATCAAACAGTACCTCCCCCAATATAAAGTCACTAATCTTACCACCCCTAAACTTAGCGTTTTAGCTAATTTTGTCCCATAATTCAGTTAGGGGTAAATTGCCTATTTCTAAAGGTGGAATTGTTCAATTCAGGCAATAGGATGTACAAAGCATCTAGATCAAATTCCAATTTAAATCCAAGTCAAGCAATGACCATGTGCTCATATAAGATCAGTCGTGCACCAATAAGTGACATGAAAATTTTAAAAAGTTCAAGTGATGTTTTAAGGTCCAACTGTCGTCATATTTCAATTTTATCCCAAAAGAAACGATCATCGGCGATACTTGACAAGTATACACAAGACAATTTTTTTTTTTTTGCAAACACAAAGATGAAACAAACATTATGACTCACGACTAAACACATGAAAAAATAAAAGTCACATCCACGTAGTTAAAACTAAATTGTCCTCAGTCCAAAAACTAAGATGCAAGAAGAGAAAATTTACTAAACATCCCAGCAAATTAGTTGTGGCATTAGGGGGCGTTAGATCTCTGTATGGCATGGCTTGTGAGGTCAGCCATCCATGATATGAGTTGTTGCCTTCCCAATTTTTTTCCAGCTCTATCTTCTTCCTTTTTGGCAACTACACTTTATGTTCTCCGATCTGAGCTCCTCTATCTATGTAGTCTGGCTCAACATCTTCTTTTCTAGTTCCCTTGAGCTCCTCTATATGTGACATTACAACTAGTCGATCAAACAATCATTACATGTTCATCATCAACCCTCATAATTACCTCTCCTTTCTCCACATTGATTAAGGCCCTTATAGTGGCTAGGAATGGTCGTCCAAGAATGATTGGCAGTCTGATATCCTCTTCAATGTCTATTATCATGAAATCTATTGGAAAAACAAATTTTCCCACTTTTACCAGAACATCCTCAATTATCCCATATGGACGCCTGATTGTTCGATCGACTAGTTGTAATGTCACTGTCATCTGTTTGGGCTCGGATAATCTAAGTTTCCTGCAAACAGACAATTGAATTAGATTTACACTGGTACCTAAATCGTATAACGGTCCAAAATTTAAATTACCAATGTCATAAGGGATAGAAAAACTCTCTGGATCTTTTCGTTTAGGTGGCAGCTTATTGTGCAAAATTGCGTTGCACTCTCTGTTAGTGCCACTGTTTCGAACTCCTCTAATTTTCTTTTTTTTTGAAAGCATCTCCTTCATGAAATGCAAATACAGTGGCATTTAAGTTAGAGCATCTGCAAATGGGATGTTGATGTTCAGCTTCTTAAAAATCTAAGGAAATTTAGCAAACTGTTTATTGAGTTTGCCCTTTTGTAGGCTTTGTGGAAATGGAATAGGTGGCTCGTAGGCCTTCACTAGAGCTAGAACCTTTTTCTCAACTTCTTCAATTTTCTCCTCAACAATGACTTCAACCAATGGTTCAGTTTCATCTTTATCTCCCTCTTATTCCTCAATGACTGAACCTTGAATCTCTTTACGTGGCCTCTTCACATGAATTTCGGGCAACTGAACCCCACTTTTTTTTGTTATTGCTTGTACCTCAACTTGTTTAGAAAGTTCTCTTAGCCTTTAAGGGAATGGAATTGTGGAAATGTAAGCTTTTGGTGGAATATATGGCGTGGTTTCTACTATAACTAGCTGAACTTTTCACTCTTCTCTCACACTATAGATGGCATTTGCTTGTTCTCTTAGATTTGTCAATGTGCCACTTGGTCAAGCCCCTGGTGCTCTTTCTGCAACTGCTTGAGCCAATTGACCTATGTGATTCTCTAGATTCTTAATTGCAACACTTTGATTTTGGAGGGTATGCTCGGTTTTCTGCATAAAACTGTTGTTCGCCTCACTGTACTTACTAAATACCTCTTCTAGAGAGCTCTTCTTTTCTTGAGGTTGAGTGAATCCAGGTGGTCTTATGGGGTCTTGACTATTCCTCCATGCAAAATTTGTGTGTTGTCTCTATGCCGGATTATAGGTGGGTGCATAACGCCCATATTGTGGCCCTTGGTTGTTTCCAACAAATACTGCCTGGTGATGAGTAGGTGTATTCAAGTGGGCCACAAGACACTTTGCTGTGGGATGATTAGCATAGCAAATTTTGCATCCTCTAGAAGATTGCACCATGTTAGCTACTCAAATCGTCAAGTTTTCTAACTTTTTAGACAATGCAGCCGCTTGAGCAGATATGGCAGTGACTGCATCAATCTCATAAACTCTAGCCTGCTTTGGCAGTGAACGATCTGAATACCATTGACAACTATTTGCTACCATTTTTTCGAATAATGTTGACGCCTAACTATAGGTCTTATCCATGAGAGATCCCCCAGCTGCTAACTCTGTATGGCTCAAATACTATTTCCCCATGGTGCTGGCTAAAACATGTGATATCACGCCTAATCTTTAGCATCCTCACAGGTGGAAAGAATTTACCCAAAACTTTCGAGGCCTGATCATCCCACGTGCTGAGATAATTTGCCGACAAAGTGTAGAACCAGGTCTTGGCCTTGTCCTCCAAGGAAAAAGAGAATAACTTCATCTTAATCGCATCTGGCGATGCTCCATTAATTTTGAACATGATGCAAATCTCCAAGAATTTTCTCACATGCTCATGTGGGTCTTCATTTGGTCTTCCATGGAATTGTATTGTTTGTTGAATTAATTGAATGGGCCCAGGCTTGATCTAGTAGTTGTTGGCTAGGGTAGCTAGTGGAACAGAACAAGTGAAATTTTCCCCAACAGTCAGTATAACATAGTCCTTCAAGGGACGAGCTGCATTAGCCAGTGGAATTTCTTTTGCCATTTGTCGTTCTTCCTTCAGTGCTCCTATTCTGTTCTTGAGAGCTCGTTCAATCTCTGGGTCTAGAGCAACTAAATCTCCAATCCTCCTGCTGTGCATACAAATATGTAACAGGAAAAGAAAAACAAACTTAAAAGAAAAATAAAATAAAATAAATTCAAATGAAGACTAAAATCAATTAGTATTGATATTGAAACTTATTCCCCGACAACGGCCCCAAAAACTTGTTCGCTAGAATTATATAATATGCTTTATCATAAGTGTACGGTTGAACAAGTAGTAAGTGGACAGGAGTCCAAGTATCGACCTCTCAGGGAATAGTTTTAACTACCAAAATTGTCAACTTAATGTCTTATTTGAACATTAGAAATGGAAAGCTGCTTTTAACAACTAACTAAACAAGAATATGCAATTAACAAAATTAAATTGAAAATTCTAAAAACCAACAAATTGTGTTTTTCTCAAGAAGTTTTAGAGAATTGGGACTCACAACTTCACCACCATTGATTCATCAGGCTTTACTTTCATTGGCTCAACAATAATCAATTCTAGTTAACGATCGAATCTCTCTTAGTGAATTAATTACCTCTCTCGATGACAAATAATTCTATTCAATTAAGCCAACTCATTCATCTCTAAATGATTTCGTTATCAACCCTCTTAAATGCATCAATAACAAGAAATCCAATTAAGTTTCCTCGAAATTTCACCTATATGACAGCACTAATTACAAGTCTATCTCTAAATCTTGTTTAAATTAGTGTCCCTTATTGCCTAGTTCTAATTCGTGCATTCATCTCCGGAGTCATATACAAACAATAGACAATTCACCAATTGATCAAAAAGATGAATTAAAAAGGCACAACAACAAAGAGTTAAACATATATCTAGGGTTCAAAATAGGGTTTCATTGTTTGTCCCAAGAAAAAGATGATTAGCTACTCATAGAATTCATAGAAAGAAATGAAGAAATAGTGAAAATGGAATTCATAACTGGGTTAAAGTTTTGAATTCAAGAATTGAATCTTCATGCACCAAGGATCTTCAATGGCTTCCTTCAATTCAATCTTCAACTTCTTCTTCTTCAGATCTTCCAAAATCTCTTCAATTCTTTTGCACAATATGACGTTTCTCTCTTAAGTTGTGTACCTAACTACTCCTAAGACAATGTATTTACACTCTCCCAAAACTCCTCAAAAAACCACAAAAAAAGGCAGTGGAAAGGAATCGGAAACAAAACAAAAACGAAAATAATAAAATTCTTGCCCAGGGTCGCCTAGGTCGCGCCTCGGGTATAGGCGCAACTCGCATGACCTCCAGAGGCTCTATAGGTCGCGGAGGCCGCGCGCAAAACTTGACAGTATGACAGCGTTGACTGTTTTGGTCATAACTTCCTCATCCGACGTCCGATTAAGGTGATTCAAAATCTTATGAAAACTAGATGAAACAATCTACAATTAATCTAGAAAGTAACCTCTCCAAAATTTCATTTTTATCTAGGTCAAAATTCCTCCTTTATCTTTAGCAAAATTGCGTTATCGTCCCCGAATTTAGAAACTTTCCTTAACTTAGTGTTTCTTTCCTTCTTTGGGCCTTTTTACGCTATTTTACTCTAATCTCTTCCAAATCTGATTTTCCTCCTTACGCATGAAATAATTAGAAAACACAATTACCTAGAGTTTAACAATCCTGACCGCGTAAAACTCACTTATCAGTAACCTAAACCATACAGTCGTATCATACGGTGTATCATTGCATTAGACGGCCGTTTGAAACCTTCTACAAATCTTTCAAATCTTCTTCTTGACTTTTATGGATGTATCATATAAATGTACGGCCATAACTTACCTTTGATAGCCATATCCTTTTACATTTACGGTCGTAATTTCCATTTTGCTGAAATGATCCTTACAACATGAATTTGAAGGCTACATTGGTTTCCAAAATATCAAATTCACCTATAAACATGCAGTAAACATAACATATACATATTCATCATATCAAAACATATACATATCATTTCAAATCATATACGAAACCACATACACATCATATACGAAATCTTATACGGTTTTGGGATGAATTCTGGCGGGGTGTTACAATCTTCTCCCCTTAAAGAATTTCATCCTTGAAATTTACCTGGAAAATAACCCCAATGTCAATGTCTCTTATCCTTTTTCCTTTCCCTTGTCTCCTCCTTGTTAGTTACACGTTCGAAACACATACAAGTAGAGGTCTTTCATTACCTCGGCTTATTTGACATATAGTGCAACGGTTCAAATGTGTGTCTATTTCATATAATAGATCCTGGTGAGCATCAGATAGAGCATTTGGAAGCGTATTTGGGACATACATAAGGAATATCCAGACTATACTTCCATAACATTCACATATAAAAAGTAGCGCAGATACGAGTCATATACTTTCATAATTGCAAAGACTCGTAACTTCCCCATTTCTATTAATCATTTCATACTGAGTCATGCATCAAATCATCCTGACTTATTTTAGTTTAGAACTTCAAAATATGGCATTCCACTAGACGAATAAGATAGACAATGCTATTAAAGACAATAATGATCCTATTCCACATCATAAGCACATAACATATCGTCGAACATTTGAGTCATGCATTTAACAACACAATGTCATATTAACTGAAGTTCCGTCTCTTACTAATACATTATTCGTTTAGAAGATCTGACACATACCTAATGAAATGCATACCAAACATAAAAGGCAGAAGAATCAAATAAGATACCATATGAAGTTGAGCTAGTGCCTTCTTCTATCCCAACATATCACATATGGAGTGCACAGGCATCTCATTTCATTTTACGTATCACTTTCGTACTCTTCATTCACATAAACAAAAAGAATGAAACGAAGTAGCATAGCTAAAAACCAAACTCCGTCGGGTTCAAGATGTTTGAAATTCAGTTTTGCAACCTTGGATTGCAATTCGCATAAGACTTTGATTTCAATACATAGTAGCTCAGTGTATCTTCAATCACATTGGCTTTTTGAAATGATAATGAATTATGCAATTATAATCTATCACAAATTTCATCAACAGCGTCATGACATATCGGGCTCATTTCCTACAATGAAACGTTTCGAATTCCTGTGGCGGGTATAGCCTTCATATTTCATCTCATATAAAGGATATCAACTTCTCAAAGCAAACACAAGTCTTGACGACTCATCCTTATACGTCGGATCATTCTATTGAAATTGTTCAAGTAGTGAAGTCATATGTAGATTCATTTCATCATTTTGCATATAACTTCCCAACGATTTTGCAATAATGGGGGACTTATGGGACATTTTGGAGTGTACAAAACCTTAGAAGTCCTTCATGAACACTTCTTTTGGCAAAAAATGAATCGTGATGTGGAGCGAATTTGCTGCAATTCCATCACTTGTCGAAAAGCGAAATCTAGGGTATTGTCTCAAGGGTTATATATGCCTCTACCAGTGCCACAAATCCTGTGGGAGAATATTTCAATGGATTTTGTATTAGGATTGCCTAGATCTGGGAATGGTCAGGATTCTATCTTTGTGGTTGTTGACAGGTTTAGCAAAATTGCTCATTTCATTTCCTGTCACAAAACCGACGATGCTTCACATATAGCCGACCTTTTCTTCAGGGAGATAGAACGTTTGCACCAGATTCCCAAGACCATTGTGTCCGACAGGGATGTCAAATTCTTGAGTTATTTTTGCAAGGCGTTGTGGGGTAAGCTAGGAACTAAGTAGATATTTTCTACCACGAGTAACCCCCAAACCGACGGTCAGACAGAAGTAGTCAATAGAACCCTATCCCAACTATTACAAGTCCAAATTTCAAAGAATTTAAATACTTGGCAAGAGTGTTCACCATTTGCAGAATTTGCTTACAATCGTTCGGTGCATGTTGCTACTAATTTTTCTCCCTTTGAAATTATGTATGGATTTAATCCTTTGACTCTGTTGGATTTGATTCCTTTACCTTTGAGTGAAAGAATTAATCTAGATGGCAAGAAGAAAGCCGACTTCATTCGTGGAATACAATATGTTAGCTTATTTTTAAGCTAATATGTTGTCATTTCTATTTTTCCTGCATGATAAATTGTTATTTGATTAGATTTTATTTAATAAATTTTTATCATGCTAAATTGAACTTTTTATCACATGTAGAATGTTATAGGAATTGTAGCTGAATTATTTTACCATGTGATTTATTATGACTTGGAGTTGTGGTCCCAAAAGGACTCCACATGGAAACACACGTCTAAAGGACTTTGCTTTGGCTCCAAGTTTGTCCAAATTCAATGTACCTTATACTATGGTAAGAATTCTATTCCATATTAACTTGGTACATGATAAGGTAAGATTTTATTTGATATTATTTTATTACCTTGTTTATTTTTATCCTACAACTAATAAGATCTTATCTTCCTTGTAGGATTAGGTGTCTTAAGGAAACTAGGTTGCTTGCATGACAAGACAACCAAGTAATATTAATACACGACAAGTGGGAGGATTAAGGTGACACGTTTTTGGAGCAAAAAATCGTCCCCCATCATATATTGAAAAATGTGCCCCTCCACCAAGTTCTTGACTTCTTCAAGTTAATTTCTTGATTAAGTTTATGAACGCCAACCCTTGATCAACATAGATCGGGACTCAAATCTCCGGGAGGAATCCAACCACTAATAGAAGAGCCCACAACACGAGGAGATCAACACGGGAGGTGCAGATCTGTTGCAGGATCGTGGTTACAACAAGTTACTGAAGAGCAACGGGAGGTTGGCTCACATTACATGCTTGGAGAGAGTAACAGGGAGTGTTTCTCGCTATTATCCTTGATATTGGTTAATTTATGCGTAAATTACCCTTTAGCTTTGTTGTAAAGATTTAAACGCTTCGAAAGTTAGTGGATTGGTTTTGCTCGTAGGCGACGAGCACGTGGTTTTTTTCCCAATTGGGTTTCCATGTTAAAAATCTGTGTTTTTACTGTTTCTATGCTGCATTATGTTTGTTTCCGCATTTTCGAACCAGACGCATCTGGAATACGTAGACGCATCTAGGTTACGACTATTTACAGGCGCATCTCGTATTAAACAGTAAACTGTCACCAGTTAAATCTGAGTAACAGATCACAACACAGACTTATCTGATCACGAAAATCAGATCATTTAAACAACTACAAACTTTCAATTGGTGTCAGAGCGGGTTCACTTTTGCAGAGTGAGATCTAGTTGTCTAAATGGAGTCGTCTACTACTCTTAGACCCCCTATTCTCAATGGATCTAACTATCCCTATTGGAAAATTAGGATGGAAATTTATATTCAATCCATTGATGAGCGTTGTTGGACTGCTACCCTTGATGGATACACTGCACCCACTATCACTGTTAATGGAGTTGTGTCTGCTAAACCTAGAAGTACTTTTACTAATCCACAACGTACTGCAGCTTCTTTTAAGTCTAAAGCCCTAAATGCTATTGTTTCACATGTGGATGCAAATCAATTCAAGTTGATTTCGTCGTTAAGAACGGCTAAGGAAGTTTGGGATGCCCTAAAGATTGCGAATGAAAGTACCACTGCTGTCAAATCATCTAGATTGCAGATGATTACACATGAATTTGAAGTTCTCATCATGGATGAGAAAGAGGACTTTAGAAGCTTTTATGCTAGCCTAAGTGACCTCACGAATTCGCCAGAATCCCTCGGTCAAGGATTCACTGAGGAACAGATCGTGAAGAAAATAGTCCGATCTCTACCGGACCGCTTCAAAGCAAAGGTAACCGCAATTGAAGAAAGTAAGGATCTCTCATCTATGAGAGTTGATGAACTTGTAGGTAATCTCATGACCTTTGAGATCTATCTGGGCTGACGCAAGAATAATAAAAAATCTGAATTGCGTTTAAGGCAAATTGTGTGGATCCGGATGAATCGGCGATTCTGATGAGGATCCAGGCGAATCTGAAAATCTGTAGATGATGAGACAATGATTGACCTTATAAAGAAGTTCAAAAGTACCTCAAAAACAACTCAAACTCTTCCAAAAGAAAGAACAAAAACATATAAAGTGCGAGGAATGTGAAGGATATGGGCACAATGCATTTGAATGCGCAAACACGTTGAAAAAGCCCAAAAATATTACCTGGCGCGCTGAAGAGACAAATGCATCTGACTCGGACTCAGACAAAGGCAGATCTGAAAATGAGGTAATTACTCTCCTTTGCCGAGAATCATCTCTTGCTGATTCTTTAAATTTGCCTTCTGCAGGTGTTAACGCAGATGCATCTAGCCCGAGATCTGAGGAGCTGAATGTAAAATTTCAAAAGGCAGAGGAACAGATAGATCTATTGGAGATCATGGTTGAGTTTAATGGACAGTCATTTGCCCAATCTCAAAAAGAAAAAGATGATGAGATCGCCAAACTGAGAGACGAGCTAACCAAAACTCAAGAGAAGAACAAGGAATCTCAAATTGAGAAGAATTGCGATATTGCCAAACTCTGAAATGAGCTTGCTAAAGCTCATGAAAAGATGAAACAACTTGTTCTTGGCACAGCCAGATTAGATGAAATTCTCAGCTATGGAAGACCATCCGATGATAAATCAGGTCTTGGCTATGAAGGAAAAAGAAAAGGCACTGTAAGTGATCATGTTGTCTTTGTGAAACAAAGTGGTAAAGGAGATGATCACCAAACGGCAATAAGAGATAGCGGTGAAGCGGTTCTGCCTCTAGTTGCATATGAAGCCTCCAGTAGCAGACAAGATGCATCTAATCCCTCATGTAGCAAACTTACTACATCTGCACCGCTGAGATTCAGATACATCCAGACCGGAACAAATAAGACGGTGCTTAGGCCCAAACAAACTCAAACTGAAGGAATGATCAAACTGACTCAAGCTAATGTAGATAACACTAGAGTTGTCCATCACACTAAGGTGGCACCTAACAAAACTGTATCCCGGACATGTCTACAGGAACATACGCCAGATACATCTGGCACATCAAGAGTCAGAGCAGATACATCTGCGTAGATCAGGATCCAGAACCAAAAGCGAGGACCATCTATCAATTCTCAGAAACCGAGAGGTCCTATTGGAAAGAAGAAGAAGTTTACTCAAACTCGAATGAGAGTCGAAGCTCCAGGTAAGTACTCTTCTTCTCATGCATGCCTTCACTATGGTAAATTTAATCATGATAAATTTGTTACTTCACATTCTTTGAGCATGACTAAGTCTTATCATGATAGGTATAATCCCCATGAACCTACACCTAGTTCTAGGTCCTTTACATCTAGTAATAATGCAAGATCATGCAAAGTGAAGGGTAAAGGTAAAAATGGAAATAGTGGTCAATATTGTGGGGTTAGAGGACATAAGAAGCCCTGTTGTCCTAAATTTTCCAAAAGCATACCAAACAAGTGTTCTAATAGGAAAAATTCCACCTCTACAACCAACTTGAAAGGGAAACAAGTATGGATTAGGAAAGTTGATTTGAAAGCTTATGAAAATAAGTTTGTTCCTTTTGAGCTTGTTTATCCCATTGATCCCACTTCTTTCACAAAATGAGATCCTCTTTATCATTTACTTTTTGTGTGCTTTAATTGCATTTTTCAAAAAAAAAAAAAGATTTGCTTTTGTGTTGCAATTTCCTTTCTGCAATTGTTTTTCATTTAATACATGCATATAGGAAGATTCTCATTCTTGTGGGTTTTAGATCGTTTGGCTACTGCATGATGAATTTGAGTGCTGGACGCTGACATTGAGGCGGATGTATCTGGCATCCGACAGTTAACATGCCTCCAGATTAATCTGACAGCACTTCAGTCGGACAATCCAATGAAATAAGTCACTACCGTCAATGCTATAAGGTTTTGTTTCTGATTGAGGCTTTATCTCTGAGTGTAGACCTACGTTCAAAATCTTGCTTTTGGCATTGCACGCGATTCGATTGTCCAAGGGTAGGGTCAGTGGAAAAGAAGGCAGCCAATCCAAGCCAAATCCATACCCCTCTTTCGAAACATAAAAAATAAAAAAAAAAGAGCTTAAATTGAAAGAAAAAGGGGGGAAGTGCAAAAGATGATTTCTGGGGCTTGAGCGTAGCTATTTCCACCTCCAAAAGACAATGCCGTTTATTGAAAGAGTCGGCAAGCCAGACTTGAGAATTCGCACTTTTGTGCAGTTTTGAACAGTGCGCTAGTGCGCTCTGATGAAAAGCCAATAAGTCAGGGCAACCATAAGGTATTTGATGGTGTTGTATGATTGACCAACGGTTGTTTGATTCACATTCACACGCATCATACTTGATTTGTATTTATGCGTGGTGAACTGTATACTGCCCAGATGCATCTGTCGCTGTGGACGCCGACAGTACCCAGATAAATCTAGAGGTACTAGATGCATCTCGCTCTTAAATTTCGGGAAATTTTTCAATTTTTCGTGAATTATTGTTTACAGCAGTATACACCAGATTTGATTTTCCTATTTTACCAAAAAGGGGGAGGATAACACACCTAGGGGGAGAGAATTTTGTTATGTACTCTCTTGATTCATTGTCTTTTTGTGCTTACTTTGAGGGGGAAGATAACACACTTAGGGGGAGAGAATTTTTATTATGTACTTTAATGCTATATTTATCAAAGGCAAGTATTTCGGAAAAATAGAAAAAGCCAAAGGGGGAGATTGTTAGCTTATTTTTAAGCTAATATGTTGTCATTTCTATTTTTCCTACATGATAAATTGTTATTCGATTAGATTTTATTTAATAAATTTTTATCATGCTAAATTGGACTTTTTATCACATGTAGAATGTTATAGGAATTGTAGTTGAATTATTTTACCATGTGATTTATTATGACTTGGAGTTATGGTCCCAAAAGGACTCCACATGGAAACACACGTCTAAAGGACTTTGCTTTGGCTCCAAGTTTGTCCAAATTCAATGTACCTTATACTATGGTAAGAATTCTATTCCATATTAACTTGGTACATGATAAGGTAAGATTTTATTTGATATTATTTTATTACCTTGTTTATTTTTATCCTACAACTAATAAGATCTTATCTTCCTTGTAGGATTAGGTGTCTTAAGGAAACTAGGTTACTTGCATGACAAGACAACCAAGTAATATTAATACACAACAAGTGGGAGGATTAAGGTGACACGTTTTTGGAGCAAAAAATCGTCCCCCATCATATATTGAAAAACGTGCCCCTCCTCCAAGTTCTTGACTTCTTCAAGTTAATTTCTTGATTAAGTTTATGAACGCCAACCCTTGATCAACATAGATCGGGACTCAAATCTCCGGGAGGAGTCCAACCACTAATAGAAGAGCCCACAACGCGAGGAGATCAACACGGGAGGTGCAGATCTGTTGAGGGATCGCGGTTACAACAAGCTACTGAAGAGCAACGGGAGGTTGGCTCGCATTACATGCTTGGAGAGAGTAACAGGGAGTGTTTCTCGCTATTATCCTTGATGTTGGTTAATTTATGCGTAAATTACCCTTAAGCTTTGTTGTAAAGATTTAAACGCTTCGGAAGTTAATGGATTGGTTTTGCTCGTAGGCGACGAGCACGTGGTTTTTTTCCCAATTGGGCTTCCACGTTAAAAATTTTGTGTTTTTACTGTTTCTATACTACATTATGTTTGTTTCCGCATTCTCGAACCAGACGCATCTGGAATACGTAGACGCATCTAGGTTACGACTATTTACAGACGCATCTCGTATTAAATAGTAAACTGTCACCAGTTAAATCTGAGTAACAGATCACAACATAGACTTATCTGATCACGAAAATCAGATCATTTAGACAACTACAAACTTTCACAGTAGAAGGTAAAAATGAGGATCGAAAAGAGAATCGAACAAGTGGGAAAACAAATGAACAAAAAGGAAAAAGATCCTATTCGAGCCAGGTGATTGAGTGTGGCTTCATTTCAGGAAAGAATAGTTTCCCTAACAACACCAGTTGAAGCTCCAACCACGAGGCTATGGTCCATTTCAAATTGTCAAAAAAACAAATGACAATGCCTACAAATTGGATCTTCAAGTGAGTATCAAATTTTTGCAACTTTCAACATGTCTGATCTCATTCCATTTGATGCAGGTTCTAATTCATGGACGAATCATATCGAAGAGGGAGGGGATGATGTGATCCCGGAGTCATCAAGTTCACGGGACGTACTTCATATTTTGATGGGGCCGATCACAAGAGCTAGGGCAACTAAATTAAAGACGGCGTGGCCGGTATTGATTGAAGAAACATGTCGTCAATGTCTAATGATGTCCTCCAGAGGCTAGGGAAGTGAATTGAAGTTGAACGGAGCGAAAGAAACCAATCTATTGCGTGTTGGGAGTAAGCGGGATAAAAATTGAAGAAACCAGTGAAAATTTACGGCCGTACGTTTCATAATTATGGCCGTAACTCAAGTCTTACGGCCGTACATTTTCCTCATACAGCCATACACCCAGTGAACCAAGGTGTCAAAAAAATGCAGAGGACTTAAGACGGCCATACGAGTATTTCAAACGGCCATATCTATGGACTTATGGCCGTACTTAACATTTTACAGCCGTAAAGCCTCAGCTTTGACACAAAACATGCAGAACACTTTACATGGCCGTATGTCTTGTGATATGGCCGTATCGTAGGAATTTACAGGGTAACGGCAATTCTTACGGCCATAATTTTTAACCGACTTAAGGTCACTTTTTTCGATAAGCTCGGCTTTTACATATTTTATTATTATTTTTACTTATCTTGTGTGTATAAAAATGAACCAAGGCCATTTGTAACATTTCTAATTTTGAAGAATGTATGACCTTTTATACTTTGAGTCAAGATTTCTCCTCACTTTGTTCTTCATTGGATACCCGAAGTTGTTCTTCATTGGATACCCGAAGTTATCAAAATATTGATTACATCTCGTGGTGTTCACCCTCATTATTTTTTGGTGCTATTGAGTCGATTCGAGGGATCCCCCTCCTCGCTAGGAAGTGACTAGTTGCTACCGATCATCTACCGGATATTAGATTTTCTGGGAATACTAATCTCGTGTGGGTTGCATTATCTCAATTCTAGTGGGGTTCATATCAGCAGTTGTGCAACGCCATCATGCATAGTACGATCGCCACTTGTTCGAGTATCTTCCACCGTTGTTTCAGCACTCCAAAATCTCGTTCAATGTTCCTACATGATGAATGTGCGAAGTTAAAGCGTTCTTTGTCGCTATGAAATGCTTGTCCTCGCTCATTTTGTGCACGCCTAAATTCTTGGAAGTAATATCTAATATCAGTTCCTTTGCATGGAGCAAAATATCCGGTCTTATTTCCGAATCTCGAGTTGACATGGTAGCATTTATCAAGACCGGGTTGTGGAAACTAGTAATATGGGTCAACTATTGCCTTCGCGAGAAGTCATGCATCATGCACCCTACCGCAATGGCCGGCCATGACGAACGTGAAACATAAATTATAGCCACGTATTGCGAGCAAATTCTGGCTGCGGAACCCTTTTGGACCCATCCATTCTATAGTCTCCAAAGTTTTTACGGCTGCTCTCATAGGCGTTCCATCAATAGCTCCAATGCATTCTTGCAAAATATTGAGTCATTACATTGTTTTTTTTACGGCAGGCGACAAAGAAATTGAAATACCTTAAAAACGTTATGCGATCAATAGGTTGGACAATGATGCTGAACATTGTTGTTGTAATACGGGTGTGGTTTGATGATTTCTGCCGCTAGCCTAGCTACTGCATGTAGCATGTTAGTAAATTAACCTGATATCTTGGATCACGAGTGGCCAAATTGTGACTGAACTTGACTTAACGCCATTCCATGCGCCAACATGCATAAAACATTGCGACTTGTTCGTACATGTCTACTTCTGTATCGCTTCACAGGCTGAAGCATACGAGCTACACAAACATCTACGGCCTCATTTGGAAATCACAGTGTGCTCGATCTCTGTTCCCGGACAACAAACCATTTGCTCTTGCATGTACAACAGTTCATGCCTTACCGATAGGTTACGCTTCGACCATCTTAGGAAGTTTGCAAAATAACACTAGCACGCACGATCAGACTCGAGTGCCATTGTTGGCCACGAATAGCACTCTGCGTCTAGCATGCGCATAAACTCTGCGTCAGACAAGTGGTCGAATGAGATGCTATCATCTAACATCTCATCAACAACATCGTCGTACTCCATAGTTCTATTGTACCGAAAGGGGAAAGTAGGTACGGTATTTCCTTCTTTAAGAGAACCACAATGAGCTATATTTCCTTCTTTCCGTCTTGCATGTACAAGCCCCTAGCATGCTACAATCCCACTACATGAAAAGTGGGTGTCCAAATAGTAACGTGCATTTGGAATGTTGGCAACCAATAATGACAAACACATGTTTCCTAAAAATTTTATTTTTTGCTATGTCAGCAACTCTATCTTTTTTTTTTTGAAGAAATTATCGACTTCCTTTGAAATGAAAAAAAAAAATACACCATCACTCCTACATACAACTACTTTAAATAAATTATCAACTTCCACAATCTATTTAAAATTTTTTGTTGAAGAAATTATCGACTTCCTTTGAAATATTAAAAAAAATAACAACATCATCACTCCCACATACTGCTACTTTGAAGAAATTATCAACTTCCACTAGTGACGAGCTTGTTTCGGGCCTAATTGTCATTTTTTTAACTTCATCGACAACTCTGTCCTTTTTTTAATTTTTTTCTTGAAGAAATTATCGACTTCCTTGGAAATAAAAAAATAAGTAAATAGATCATCACTCCCACAAATAGCTTCTTTGACGAAATTATCAACTTCCACAATCTATTTAAAATCTTTTATTGAAGAAATTATCGAATTCCTTTAAAATATTAAAAAAACTATATAGTTATAATTACATCATCACTCCCACATACTGCTACTTTGAAAAAATTATCAACTTCCACTAGTGATGAATTTGTTTTGGGCCTAATTGTCATTTTCTTTTTTCCGGTTCGTCATCAACTCTTCTTTTTGAATTCTTTTTCTTGAAGAAATTATCGGCTTACTTTGAAATGAAAAAAAAAAAAAAGAAAAATCACCACTCCCACATACAACTACTTTGAAGAAATTATTAACTTCCACTATCTATTTAAAATTTTTTGTTGAACAAATTATCGACTTCCTCTGAAATATATAAAAAAAAAAGAAATAAAAAACAATACTTACATCATCACTCCCACATACTGCTACTTTGAGGAAATTATCAATTTCCACTATCTGTTTAAAATTTTTTGTTGAAGAAATTATCGATTTCCTTTGAAATTACAAAATAATAATAATTACATCATCACTCACACATACTGGACTTTGAAGAAATTATCAACTTTCACTAGTGACGAGCTTGTTTTGGCCCTAATTCTCTTTTTTTTTTTTTGCTTCATCGGCAAATCTATCTGTTTTAATTTTATTTTGTTGAAGAAATTATCGCCTTCCTTTGAAATGGATAAAAAGAATACATCATCACTCCCACATACTGCTACTTTGAAGAAATTATAAACTTCCACCAGTGAAGAGCTTCATTCGGGCCTAATTGTAATTTTTTTTTGCTTCGTCGGCAACTCTATCTTTTTTTATTTTTTTTCTTGAAGAAATTATCGTCTTCTTTTGAAATTAACAAAAAAAATACACCATCACTCCCACATACTGCTACTTTAAAGGAATTATCAACTCCATTATCTATTTAAATTTTTTCTTGAAGAAATTTTCAACTTTCGTTGAAATATAAAAAAAAGAATAATTATTTCAAACTGCTACTTTGAAGCAATTATCAACTTCTACTTGCAATTAAAGTGCCATGTACTATACGAGTTGCTCCAACATGAGCCATCTCTCAGTAGTCTACTTTCGGTAGGTGTTAACAAAAATATACATAATAGTACAGAAATGAGCTCACCTACTTTGGTATGATGCACTAGTCATGAACTTGTTTCGAGGTATATATATATATATATATATATATATATATATATATATATATATATATTACGCTTCCTTCGGAACTCTATCTATTTAAATGATTTTCTTGAAAAAATTATCGACTTCCTTTGAAAAAAAAAATAATAATAATAATAATAATAATAATAATAATTATTATTATTATTATTATTATTATTATTATTATTATTATTACATTTCTTCACGCCCACATACTACTACGTTGAAGAAATTATCAACTTCCACTTGCAAGTCAGGTACAATGTATGTTTTATATGGCTCCAACATTGGGCCATCTCTCTGCAGCCTATTTTTGTAGGTGTTGAGAAAACAATATACATAACAGTACATTACAGAAATGAACTCAACCACTTTCGGTATGAAGCCCTAGTGACGAGCTTGTTTGACCTATTCTGATTTTTTTTAACGCTTCGTCGGCAACTCTATCTATTTAAATTTTTTTATTAAAGAAATTATCTACTTCCTTTGAAAAAAAAATAATAATAATTGTATTTCTTCACTCTCACACACTACTAGTTTGAGGAAATTATCAATTTCCACTTGCAATTCAGGTATTCCATACGCTGTATATGGCTCCAACATTGGGCCATCTCTCTGCAGCCTACTTTTATAGGTGTTGATAAAAAATATGCATAACAGTATAGAAATGAACTCGCCCACTTTTCGTATGAAGCCCTAGTGGCGAGCTTGTTTCGGCTCATTCTTTTTTTTTTTTTTTTTTTTTTGCGCTTCGTTGGCAACTCTATCTATTTAAATTTTTTTATTGAAGAAATCACTGACTTCCTTTCAAAAAATAATAATAATAATAATAATTACATTTCTTCACTCATACATACTACTATTTTGAAGAAATTATCAATTCCCACTTGCAATTCAAGTCCACTGTGCGCTATATATGGCTCCAACATTAGGTCATCTCTCTACATCCTACTTTTGTAGGTGTTGACAAAAAATATATATAATAGTACAGAAATAAACTCACCCACTTTTGGTATGAAGCACTAGTGACGAACTTGTTTCGGCCTTCTATTTTTTAACGCTTCGTCGGCAACTCTATCTATTTAAATTTTTTTCTTGAAAAAATTATCGACTTCCTTTGAAATAAAAATAATAATAGTAATTACATTTCTTCAGTCCCACAAAGTTCTAGTTTGAAGAAATTATCGACTTCCACTTGCAATTCAGGTGCACTGCACAGTATATATGGTTCCAACATTGGGCCTTCTCTCTGCAGCCTACTCTTGTAGGTATTGACAAAAAATATGCATGATAGTACAGAAATGAACTCACCTAGTGTTGGCAAGAAGCACTAGTGACGAGCTTGTTTCGGGGTTTTTTTTTTTTTTTTGCTCTTCGTCGGCAATTCTATCTATTTAAATAATTTTCTCCAAGAAATTATTGACTTCCTTTGGAAAAAATACTAATAATAATAATTACATTTCTTGACTCCCACATACTACTACTTTGAAGAAATTATCAACTTCCACCTGCAATTCAAGTGCATTGTACGCTATCATGGCTTCAACATTGGTCTATCTCTCTGTAGCCTACTTTTGTAGGTGTTCAAAAAAAATATACATAACAGCACAGAAATGAACTCACCTACTTTTCGTATGAAGCACTAGTGACGAGTTTGTTTCGGGCCTTAATTTTTGTTTTTCTTCGTCGACAACTCTATCTTTTTAAATTTTTTTTCTTGAAGAAGTCATCGACTTCCTTTGCAATGGACCAAAAAGAAAAATACAACATCACGCCCGCATACAACTACCTTTTTGGTGTACCAAAAAGTCACGCACAATTGATATGGAAATGAAAAACCACAATTCACTATCGTTTATGGCCCCTTTTTTTTTTTTTTTTAATTTATATATATGTCGGGAACAAACTTTATTTCATTTCTTCAAGAGGCTACATTTGATTGACGTAGAAAATAGCAGAAGTAAAGAACTCACATAACGTTGTTGTGCCAATGATGAACCACTAAGGGTGACCGTGTTTCGAGTAATCCTTTTTGCCCCTTTTTTTGTGGGCATCGGGAACTCACCGTTAAAGCCATCATGGAACGACAATCCCTGCTCCACGAAAGAGAACCTCGCAATGGGTGTAATGCCAACACTCGATTAGCGAGCCAAAAAAAGGAGTCCATCGAGATGGAGTTGAAAATGTTAAAACGCCAACAAGCCAACGAGTGCATCAAGCGCACAATACCAAACTCCAGTGACGAGTCAAAGACTCCATTAAACAATAGTTGAAACTACCCCGATATGCAGTGGTCTACTTAGCTTTTTATGGGCAATGCTTAAGTCCAAATTGTTTATCCGTCTTTGCCAATAAAATCCTCCAAAGTCGATATTTCATTCAAAGCACTGCCTAATTGAAAGAATAATGCTTTACCAATATAGAGTTCTTGAACTTCCAGATTTTTAACTTTAGCCCGGTCTTTTTCACGCTTTCATTTGATCTTCTCAGCCACTTCTTCTCCTGTAAATGATGGCCCATGGCAGAGGTTAGTCCCAATTTATAAAAATTCCAAAACATAGAGCTTAGTGTAAAGCATAGCACAGTGAGAACATATTCCAAATTCTTACTCAGCAACCTCAAAACAAAACCATCTCAGGATGCCTCTAACTCCCATTTTTCAAATCCTTCAACGTTATCAACACATTCTGTACTCTAAAGGAAAATAAAAAAGAGCATCCAATATAACAATTATTTTTACAAATCGATTAGAACTATGAATTCCTAAACTCCCATTTCAACAGAAAAACAAGGTAAAAAAGGGTGCACACATATAAGAACCATGGTCGATTGGGTGCAATCCTTATAGAGCAAGCTCCTATACTGTCACTTGCGAATACATATAGAGAGGTTCCAACTTTTTTATTACAAAGCAGAATAGACATTACAAGCCACTCGCTACTCTGACGAAAGCTTGACTCGGATCATTTATGATATGTAAAAGGTAACCCACCCAACTACGAATGTTAGTCCCGAAGCTGTAAGCATCTCTGTTCTCCGTACTTCGAATGAAATGGAGAGGGCGGTGGTACTGATGAGAGTCACGATCAATGACTCATGAGGCAAGCACCTTGTCCATGCACTCTCGCAAACTCGACACGACTGTGGCTGTAGTTTTGGCTTCATCATAAATACACTGGTTTGCCATCTCATCTACCATTCGCTCTCCTACATACAGGATTTTGATTTGAGTGTACAACATCTTGGGGCAATCGCTTTTACCTTATTTGGCTAAACTGCCAGATGTTTCACTCTTGTGTTTCCCTGAGCCGGAGGAACGTTGAGGCCTGGCCAAAGTGTCACCCTAGCCATCAGCAACGGGAGTGCCACAATTGCCATGGAATTGGGTTCCTTGACCATCACTGTTTGCTTCTTAGCCTTGGTTACTATGTAGGAAAAACGTGGTCGGTGTGGCACAGTAGGTGTCAGTGTTGTACGAAGTTCCAAAGAATTCCATCCACTTGCCGATGTACTTTCTCGTGTCTGCATACATGAACCGTGCATAACTTTGTTTTTGTTGTAACAAGAAGTGAAGTAATAAGAACATACGGACAAAACACATGGTAATTCTCAAATAATAACCGAAATAATAAACAAGTAGAGAAGGGAAAAAAAAAAGAAAAAAATGGAACCCCCAAATATTGTAAAATTTTGCATGCAAACATGAATTAGGACAATGTAAGACAAAACACGGTCCACAGTGAATACATGCATTCATGTATACATGCATGGTTTACTGTATACACTATGAAAACTGGATGCTATAACAGAGAGTGAGGTTGTTCAAAATTCTCCGGCAGTGAATACATGCATTCATGTATACCAAATGGATTTGCTGTCCATTGTTGGAACATGCTATATTCTATGTTATTTATCACGTATGGAAAACTTAGCACATGTGTATATTACAAAGAATCCTCGGAGATGGAAGACAACATGTGTATATGCATATAACAATGTGTTATACATTGGTTAGTAAAAATCGTTATACAAGTCATTATAATCATGATAGTCAACAGAAACACATAGACGACAAAATTCCAATGGCAATCGAACAACGCAGCCTTGTTTTAAGGCAACGCCATGCCTTTTTTATTATATTCATTCACTATTGTACATAGAAGTGCATACTACCAAAAGAGATGCATACTTGTTAAAATTTGCTTGTGCATTGAACAAGATTTCATGGAAGTGCATACTAATGAAACCATGTAGAAGTTGTAGATGGGTCATAAGTTCTTCCATCTAGGATTGACACCTTCTCAAAAGAAGGTTAATGCACTAGTATTCAATCATCTCAGAATAATAAACGGATGCCTTTTCTAGTTTGCTAATGGCTTGTGCTATGTATATGCATAAAACTAGGTCCTTTTCCAATTGAGCCATAATGTTTCACCATGGGTAGCAGTAAAAAACAATTGGACAAAGGTACGCAGGTATCTCAATCTGAAATTGCCAACTGCTGTTGGTTCCATGATAAATAAAATAATTTTCTAAGTAAATAAAATAATTTTCTATATGCATGCTTTTATCAGGTTAAACAACAACATGGGAAATGGACACACTATCCTATCTAATGTAAATATGGACATGCTCAAAAGCGTTTCGGGTAACAAATCTCATTTATCTACAAACTAGCACCTGAGTAAAATGAATACGTGATGTGTAAATTCTGCAAATGAAGATTGTTGACAAGAGTGAAAATTTTGTACAAAATATTATAGGAATGAGAAGTAGAAAATGGTGTGAATATACATTCGATTGAGTGTTGTAATTACCAATCAATAACCATAGTCAACATCTGTGTATGCTAAAAATGGTGAACACAAGCAATCTCGTTCCACATTTACATACTTCCATAGAAACATAACACATGGCAAGATGTTTATTTAACAACCATGATGGCCGCAATACATCAGAATTTTATTTTTATTTTCTATTTTTATTTTTTTATTTTATTATTATTTTTTATAAAGGTTAAACAATTACCAACTGCAACCCTCCCTTAAAAAGAAACCTGCATCCCTAGCAACAACTAGGCATAACCATTTGATGGACAAAATGATTTCACGCATTCATGTTCAAAAAGTGACTAAAGATTAATGCAATCGAAGCAAGTTGGTGCATCTTTCCAAACTTTTTCAGGAAAAACTATGTCACTTAAGTTGCAGTCATGTCACCCTTCGTCAACAAAACTTACCTAGGTTGGCAATTAATTTATTAATTCAAGATTTAATTTCTTCTAGAACCAGTACAAAGGGTATACATATACATAACTTTGATCACCATCCGTTAATTGTTCGTGCAAAAGAAATTACGTAGTAATTAATTATTTGCAAACTTTACAACAAATGATTTGTTGTCCTTTAATTTTGGCCCCCATATAGTTGAAGTGATTGTAACTTATATATAATCATAATGATCTAATTAGTACGGTTCTACGTATTCAATTAACATGAGCTGTGATGCGAAGTTTTCCGCGTAAGTTTGCTAAACATGTTTCAATCGCGTCGTCAAAAAAATTAATTAAAAAGTACAATTCTACGTGCTCAATTGGATTTAAAAGAAGTAAATTTTCTTTTTTCAATAACTATAAAATGACGGCTTACCGCAATTGGTAGCTCCCACCAATCGTCACTCTACCGTATCATCCCCGTCATCATGTTCGTCTCGGTCCCGGTCCAGTTTAGAAGTATGGACGCTTGGCTATATTCTTGGTGCAGATGGTTGACATGAGTTTCCATCTGATCTTGGGTGTACCGCAAACTTGTCAGCTCCTAAAATTTCGCCTCGATGTAATCCTACTAGTCCTGGGTCAAGGACTTATTTGTCCCTTGATCGAGAGTCACCCTGGATATACAGAGGTCGAGTAATATGTCTGTGGTACTATCAGTGCACTTGCACCACTTCTGAACCATTTTGCCTTTCCCCTTCTTCGTAGATGGGGCCGGCGCATCCATATCAAGCTATAGGAAAGGCCAAAAATAGGATAACAATATCAGCGCATGAAGAAGATCAGTTGTTGACATAAGGAGTAATTTTGCAATGTAAGTTGAAAGCTACTATAGAAGTGGGAGAAAGTGCAAATACATTGCATTGTTTTATGATGTAATTGCAATGTTGGTCTCTAAGGAAACATATAATTCTGATGTATGCTTCAATTTTATAGTGAAAGGTGATTATCACTACCATCATTTGTGGCAAGCAAAATAGGCAGAAGACAGTTTGCATAATTCCCTCAACATTCCGTTACAACAAAGCTAACATGCTAGCGTACTAACATCTATGAAACAGATCAAAGTGCACAAAATTTCTCGCGAAAATGAACAAAGGAAAAGGCACAAACTGTAATGAGAATGTGCAATTCGCTGTTGTTATTATACTATAATAATCCAGTGTGATTGGGTGTTTGAATAGCAAGTGACCCAAACATAGTTTTTATGGATTTTATGTTCCTCCTGAAGAATACTCAAGTAGATGATGTTAATATGAAGATCATGTGCTTTCTTCTCTGTTTGGGCCTTTGGTTTTAATCTAAGCAGAAAATTGTGTCTCTTTCACATATTCTAGAATTACACCAATGGAATATAGTGATATCGTGCACATCAACCAATGCTTTTCGCACATGCATCACTAGACTCTCCTCGACTGATACCTAACAAATCTAAGGGAATAACATCAACTATCCATTAGTTGAAACATCAAGAAGAATAAAAGAAATTGTAGGCCAAGAAATACCATAAACAGGTAAAAAATTAGGCAAAAGAAGATTTTACATATGCCATCCATGATCCTCATGGAACTCAGTATTAATAGAAAAGCAAAGGTTGAAAATAAAAATGTGATACACAAAGAAGAAAACAAATTACCCTGAGTAGCAAAAATGTGTTTTTTCTTATGCTTACATAAATGCATTGAACCAAATTTGAATACTAGTATAGATCCTTCCCTACCATTCGATTAGAATCATGTGTAGTGTATTCATGATTTGATTTCTGCTCGAAAATTACTTACATGTTATACCAAATAAATTATAAATATTTATCAAAACATAAATCCTAAATAGACTACAACTTGGGGGACAAATTTTACACTAATCTCCAACATTTGTTCAGGATAGCAGACTGGCCCAATTTTACGATTTGAACTCCGCAAAACTTCAATAAAAAATTAAAAAATTTCAGAAGGTGAACCCATCATAGCAAATCAATGGCGTTGAACTCACAACTTACTTCGAAACTTGATGGAAAAGACGAGGCATTCAACAATTTCGAAAAACCCTAAGCTTATGAATGGATAACCTTTACCTTTCGTGGCCGGAGGTTGTATGGTATGCGTCGCTGGAGATTGTAAGGATGGCGATGCAAATGACCTTTTGTGCAACGGCGTTTCATTAAAGGCCTTCTTCTTTTAGTGGCCGCCAAAATGGTGGTCTCCGGCACTAGCAGCATTTAATGAAGGGGAGGAGATTGGTGGAGATGAGATATGGATGTGAACGAGTTCAGGTTTGTTTGATGATGAGTAGCCTTCATGCAGCAGTGTTTCAAAATGGTCACCTTTTATTGGTCATCGGGGAATCTGTTCTCACCGGTAGTTGTAGGTTGCTAGAGAAGGGGAGAAGAGGGAAAGCTCAAATCCAGATATTGGTGCGAATGGTCCCCTTTGGTGAATTATGAAGAGAAGGCTACAATTGTCATGTTAATAATTTTTTTCGTTGTTGACCCATGTAAATGCATGCTTAGGAGCAGAAGTGGGACCTTCCAACAGTAGCATAACTTCATCAGTTGTTTTAAATGCCCAAATGAACAAGCCCTCAATGTTGAATTGCAGCAAGTATTCGACAATGGTGGCCTAACTTTCACTAATGAGGAGTATAACCAAATCATGCCTTCACTAAAAAATAAGAATGGTAGTAATCAACCACTTACCGATGCAACATGTATATCTACTCCTAGCTCTAATGTTGCAGACCATGATCCACTCTCAACACTATATTGGATTGTGGATAGTGGAGCCACCGATCATGTATCTCTCTTGTCACCTGCCCACTATAAAATTAAACCATTCCATGACTTTGTTGGCCTACCTAATGGAGGAAAACATGTCATGGAAAATATTGGAACTCTTAAAATGTCAAATGATTTGTCTCTAGATGGTGTCTTACACGTGCCTAAATTTTGAGTAAACTTGATATCTATGAGTAAATTGACTCGAGCTTTGAAGTGTATTGTGATATTTTATCCCGATTTTTGTGTTGTGTAGGACCTGGATACGAAAAGGACAATTGGCCTGGGCAAGCATTTCAATAGCCTCTACTACATCACCCCACAATAAAATCCTCATTTAGCTCAACATGCCACCCACAGCTCGGATCTTTGGCACCAACGGCTTGAGCATCCATCTCCTCCACCACTCCGTTTATTATGCCAAACAATGCCTATAATTGTGTTTCATCACAACATGCTTATGAGATTTGTCCACTAGCAAAGCAATCTCGTTTATGTTTTCCTTCAAGTTCAATAAAATCACTTGCACATTTTGATTTGATTCATTGTAATGTTTGGGGACTCATTCTAGGGTGCGTTATTTCCTCACTACTATTGACAATTACACTCCCTACACTTAGGTTGATCTTATGAGATTTAAGTCCAACACATAACCATTGATAAAATCCTTCTTCTCTTGGGTCAAAACACAATTTAATCACCATATTAAAATTTTTTGTTCCGATAATGGGGAGGAATTGACCTCATTATGTTCCTTCTTTGATACACAAGGTACTATTTTCCAACACACTTGTGCTTACACTCCCCAACAAAATCGAGTAGTAGAGCACAAACATCGCCACCTTTTAAATGTTGGTCACAGTCTTCGGCTTCAAGAAAATTTACCTCCCAAAATTTGGGGAGAAAGTATTCAAACTGGTTGTTTTCATCTTCAGGTGTTTGGTTGCTTATGTTATGCTATCAACTTTATCCTTATCCATAAGTTCGATAAACGAGCACATCGATGCATCTTTCTTGGGTACCCACTTGGGCAAAAAGGATATCGTTTTATGATCTCAATAACAAGAATATTTTCACTTTATGGGATGTTTATTTCATAAGACTATTTTTCCCTTCACAGACCTTCCACAACAACATCAAGAAGAATCTTCAGTTTTATCCATTAGTGACCCCAATTTTAATTCCATACAGTAGGCCATATCATTAACCCACTCCCCAACCCAAAACATAGAATTTCCTATGCCTACACCCAATACATATTCTTCCATTCATGACCAAAATCAGCTATTCCTTGCCAACGATCCCACAACACCAACACCAACACCAACATCCAATAGTAATTCCATCCCATAATCTCCAGATCATGACCCACAACCATCACTAGCACGCAACTCGAACTCACCACTCGAGCTAGACTGAAACCTCCCACCTGAACAAGAACGAAACCCACCACCTATAGCCCTATGTGGTTCCAAGCGTCCCCAAAAGCAGCCTTCATATCTCAGTGCCTACAAAACCAACCATGCCGCTCTGCTTGGCCCAAAGGTTGTTCTCCCATCCATGTCCGACACTTGCTACCCCTTGCAGAGGTACATCTTTTATTCTAGGTTACCATCAAGACATTACTCATTTGTGAATAGTATTTCCCAATTAGTGGAACCACCTAATTATGAACAAGCCAAATATGACCCTTACTGGATTTCAGCCATGGAAAAAGAAATTCAAGCCCTTGAACATAATCAAACATGGTCTATGGTCCCTTTGCCTAATCGCAAATGCCCAATCGGTTGTAAATGGGCCTTCAAGATCAAGCACAACTTTGATGGAACAATTGAGCGCTATAAAGCTGGGCTCATCACCAAGGGATTCAATCAAAGAGAAGGCATAGATTACAAAGACACCTTTGTTCCAGTTGCCAAATTGATCGTTGTACGTTGCCTATTAGCTATTGCTGTTGTTCGACACTGGCAATTACATCAAATGAACGTCCAAAATGCCTTCTTACATGGTGACCTTCTCGAAGAAGTGTACATGTTTCCTCCAATTGGCCATCATCGACAAAGGGAGAATTTGGTTTGTCGACTCCACAAGTCATTATACGGCCTCAAACAAGCTTCTCATAGTTGGTTTAAAAAATTTTCGTCTGCCATCCAAGAGCTTGGTTTTCAATTGTCATGAGCCAACTATTCCTTGTTTACCCAGGTTCGTAATAATTCCATTAATGTGGTGTTGCATTATGTGGATGATATGATCATAAGGGGAAACAATGAGAAGGTTGTTATTAATCTCAAACAATTCCTTAGCAGTTGTTTCAAAATTAAGGACCTTGGACCACTAAAATATTTTTTGGGCACAGAAGTTGCATGCTTAAAGGCTAGGATTACGATATGCCAATAGAAGTATACATTTGATATTTTGGAACCATCAGTAGTACCTATAGAACCAGACTTTGTATTAACAACAAAAGGAAGTGAGGCTCTCAAAACTCCAACACAATTTTGGCGTTTGATTATGAAATTGATTTATTTTACAATTACTAGGCAAGAAATTACATATGCGGTCAATATGCTTAGTCAATTCATGCAAGAACCCAACTTACATCATTTCAAAACTACTCTCCATCTACTCCACTATCTAAAGTCTATTCCTAGACAAGGATTATTTTTTCCATCACAAAATCCACTTTGGTTGATTAGGTATTGTGATGCAGATTGGGCTAGATGTTTATTTACATGTCACTTCATAACACGATATTGTATATTCCTTGGACAGTCACTTATCTCATGGAAGAGTAAGAAACAGGTTATGGTGTTTCAATATTGAGCTGAAGTTGAATACCGTTCAATGGGTGCATCTACTTGTGAACTTTCTTGGCTTAGATACTTGTTGATAGATTTATGTGTGAGGCATCCTGAACTAGCTATGTTATTCTACCACAATCATGCTACTTTACACATTGTATTGAATCCTCGTTTATCATGAGAGAATGAGGCATATTGAGTTGGATTGCCACACCATTCATGAAAGGATTAAAAAGAGACAAGGGAAGACAGCTTATGTACCCACGGAAAATCAAATAGCTCATATGTTCACTAAGTCGTTCCGAGCAAGCACCATTTTTTCATTCATATCTTAGCCAGCTGGGTGTTATTGATATCCACACTTCAACTTAAGGCGGAGTATCAAAGGAAGAAAATCAATAGGAGTTACTAGTTGATTGTGATTACATTGTAATCACTTAGAGTAGCTCTTATATGCTCCAACTTTCTCACAATGTCTACCCTTTCCACCAATGAATCAAGCAAAACTAAAGACAAAATCTCTAACGCCACGGTTCCAATGTCCCCCATCCAAATCAATGCTAACATACATCTATCTCTCCGTCTGAATGACTCGAATTATTCCTCCTGGAAAATGCAGTTCACCTCCCTTTTCTATGGTCTAAATTTACTAAGGTTTCTCGACGGTTCTGCTATCTCCCCGCCTGAGACAATCAAAATTGACAATGTCAACATCCCCAACCCGGAGTACATTGCCTAGAAACGTCAAGATCAACTGATCCTCCATGCAATTCTATCTTCTCTCACTGAGCCTATTATATCCCTCATTTCATCCGCCACAACTTCCCATGAAGCATAGACTTCCCTCAACCGTGTGTTTGCCAAACGTTCAAAATCTTACATTATTCACCTCAAAGACCAACTCACCAACCTCACCCGTGGCACCTCATTCATCTCCACTCATCTGTTGAAGAGAAAAGGGCTAGCCGATGAACTCGCCGTTCTAGGTGCTCCCCTCACCGAGGCCGATCTTTTAATTTATTGTACTCGTGGGCTCGGCAATGCATATAAAGAAGTCACTGTAGCCCTCCGAACTAGAGATGCTACCATTACTTTTGAAGAACTCAACGACAAACTCGTCGATCATGAAATATTCCTTCGTGATTCTGAAGCAGGTCCTTCTATAACTCAGCCAATCGCTCTCCTTTTGCCGGCAATCAACTACAACAGACCCTCTCAGTCACAGCAACGCCGCCCGGCTCCCTCTCCTGCCGCTGGACTACTGCCCACCGCCTCGGGTCCACGTCCCCCTACCACACAAGCACGGGGGCCTCTTCGATCTGGTTCTAGCAACTCTAATGGGCCCCCTACCTACCAATTCTGTCACAAACGGGCCATGAAGTGGACAAATTTTGGGTTCTTTTTCCTCACCTTTGACCACCCCGTCCCTCCGCCAACAACATCTCAGGTCCGCCGCAAGCCACTAATTCTTGGTTCCTTGACTCCGGCTCTACTCACCATGTCACCTCTAGATTGTCTGACTTATCTTTCCATCAACAATATGCAGGACCAGATGATGTGGTCTTAGCTAACGGATCTTCACTTCCCATTCACCGTACAAGTGACACTTATCTCCCCCTAAATTTAAACTCTCAAGCGTCCTTCATGTTCCTAGTCTTAAGAATAATTTAATTTCGGTTAAACAATTTTGCACTCAAAATTCCACTTCCATTGAATTTTTCCCTTATTTTTTCATGTGAAGGATCTTCGTACTCGGCAAATTCTCCTCAAGGTTCACTCTATTAATGACCTCTACGTTTGGCCGTCCAAGCTCTCTGCCGAGTCCGGTTCGCCCACCCTCCATCATACCACTGTCATCTCTCCGTCTCTTTGGCACGATCGACTAGGCCACCCCTCTATTAGGACTACAAATAAATTACTTAGTTTTGGATTTTTAAGTTGTTCTTCCAATTTACATCTTCATTTAGTTGCAACTCTTGTCATTGTAATAAGAGCTCAAAGCTCCCATTTACTTTATGTAGTGTTTCTAGTCAACAACCATTACAAGTTTTATATTCTGATGTTTGGGGCCCTAGCCCTGCTCTTTCCATTGATGGTTATTGTTATTACCTCATTATTGTGGATCACTTTTCTCATTATATGTGGTTCTTTCCCATTCGGCTCAAATATGACGTATCTATTATTTTTCCTCTTTTTAAATCTGCAATTGAAAACCAACTTGGCACCTCCATCAAAACTCTTTACACTGATGGTGGTAGAGAGTTTTTGGGCTTGCGTCAGTTTCTTGCCGCCTCTGGCATTACCCATAAACTTGTTCCTCCGTACACCCCTGAGCATAATGGGTTTGCTGTACGCCGTCACCGTCACGTTGTTGAGACCGGGCTCACCCTTATGCATCAAGCCTCTATTCCGACAACCTTCTGGTCCTATGCTTTTTGCACTGCCGCCTACCTTATCAATAGGCTGCCTAGTGTTACCCTATCCAAATAAAGGCCTTATGAGATCCTCTTCAATAGACATCTTAGCTATTCCTCTTTGCGCCAATTTGGGTGCCTTTGCTATCCTTAGTTGCGTCCTTACTCGGATTCCAAGCTTGATGCTCGCTCTCGCCAATGTATTTTCATTGGCTACAATGAGAAACAACATTCCTACAGGTGTTATGATCCTTCCTCAACTAAAATCTTCTCTTCCCATCATGTTAAATTAATTGAAAACACTTTCCCTTTTGCTCCTCCAGATCCGTCTTCGGCTCCCAACCCTTCTTCCCCCGTTACCCCTCCTCCCCTTACCGCTCGTCCTTCCACACCTATTGCTGCTATCGACGGGGCAGCAGTACCCCTGGCATACTGATCCGCTACCCAAATAAGGGCGGCAAACTCTACTAGTGCCGCTGACCTCTCAACAATAGCTCATTCTGCTGCTGCTGATTTTTCAGTAGCATCACACGTTACTAATTTTTCTGCTGCTGAAAAATCAGTAGTAAAACCTTCTTCTGCTGCTCCTGCAAAATCTGCAGCAGCAGATTTTGCAGTTTCTGCAGCCTCTATGGAAGCAGCCCCTGCTGCCGCTGAATTCTCAGCAGCAGCAGTAGTTCCTGCTGTCCAGCTTTCTTTCCCGACCACCGCTAGCTCCACGACTCCCCTATCTTGCTCCCATGTGTCTTTTCCTCCGATTACCATCCTCTCCCCGCCTTCTGTACCCCCACTCCCTGTCAATACTTATCCTATGCGTACTCGTGCTAAGGATGGCATTTTCTGTCCCAAACAGCTTCACACTATCACTAACAAATATCCCATTCCTGTCCCTCTCAAGCCTACATGTGTCTCTAAAGGCTTAAAAGTTCCTCATCGGCATAATGCCATGGCCGAAGAGTTCAATGCTCTTCTTCACAATGGCACGTGGGTGCTTGTTCCCCCCACTCCATCCATGAACCTTATCGAGTGCAAATGGGTTTTTCGTATCAAACAGAACCCTGATGGCTCAGTCTCTCACTACAAAGCTTGACTTGTTGCTAAGGGCTTTAGCCAACGCCTCGGTATTGATTTTGCTAAGACCTTCAGTCCAGTTGTCAAACCAACCACCATCCACATCTTCCTTACTCTCGCTCTAAACTCTCATTGGCATATTCATCAGCTCGATGTCAACAATGCCTTCCTTCAAGGCACGTTGACTGACGAGGTGTATATGTCCCAACCCCCGGGCTTTATTGACACCCAGTTCCCCCTCTCACGTCTATCCTCTCAAGAAAGCCCTTTATGGCATCAAATAAACTCCACGGGCTTGGTATACCGAGCTTCGCTCCTTTCTTTTCTTCCTACGACTTCATGAACTCTGTTAGTGACTCTCTCTCTTTATCTATCATCACTCCAATGTCTCCATTTTCTTTCTTGTTTACGTTGATGACCTCTTTGTGGCCGGTGCCGACTCAACCATACTCACTTACTTTCTCCATGCCCTCTCCACTCGCTTCTCTGTTAAAAATCTCGGGCCGCTCCATTACTTTTCGGGCATTGAAGTCATTTGCACCCCTTCCTTTCTGTTTCTCAGTCAGCAAAAGTATATTCGTGAGCTTCTCGCTAAATATAACATGCTAGCTGCCAAAGATGTCACTACTCCAGCCTCCACTTCTATTGCTCTGTCCCTCTTTGACTCTTCTGCGGCTACTGATGCCACTACCTATCGTCAAGTGGTTGGTGCTCTGCAGTACCTTTCCCTAACCCGTCCAAACCTTTGCTGCTCCGTTAATAAGCTTTCTCAGTTCATGCATCGCCCCACTGAAACTCACTGGACTGCTGTTAAGCATGTCCTCAGATCTCTGAAACACACCATTTATCATGGGCTTTTACTTCGACCCACGCCCTCTCCCACCTTAACAGCCTTTACCGATTCAGACTGGACCGGCAACCTAGACGACCGCTTTTCTACTTCAGGTTCATCATCCATCTTGGCTCCTCACCTGTTTCGTGGAGCTCTAAGAAACAACGCACTGTTGCCCGCTCCTCCACTGAAGCGGAATACCGTGTTCTTGCCTCCTGCTCCTCTGAGCTTCTCTGGCTAAAAAATCTCCTCTCTGAATTTCACATTCCCATTTCCTCTTCTTCTCCCCCCCTACTATATTCTATGACAAGATTGGTGCCACTTACCTCTTCGTCAATCCAATTTTCCATTCCAGCATGAAACATATTGCAATTGATTATCACTTTGTTCGATATCATGTCAACCATGGCTCCTTCACAGTACGATATATCTCCAGTAAAGATCAATTGGCCGATATCTTCACCAAGCCACTTTCGTCCACCTTTTTTCTCTCCTATCGGTCCAAGATTGGTGTCCCCAATGGAACCCCCATCTTGTGGGGGCCTGTTAAGGGAAGTGGCGATTACGTGTCTAATTGCACCTCACCGTGTCTTGACTCGACCGGATTATGTCTTGGATCACAGGAATGATATCTCCGAGGATAGAATAATATCTGTATCAACTATTCTGTAACTATTTTATGATTATCTTTTCCTTGTTGTACTAGGTTAGGTTTCTTTACCTTATCTAGCTTACTGTTGTTCTATAAATACTTGTACACATCTTCAATTAATGATATAGCGAAAATATTTTTCTCCCGGACTTCTCCTACTTTATTAGTCTATATACCAAAAATACATACACCTCAAATACATGCACTTCATATTTTCTTATGAATTACTTGTAATATTTTATAGAATTTCTTTCAATATTCTCTTAATGATCATGTTTGTAGAGAAACTCATTAGGTTATTTCATTGCATTGCTCTATACGTCTTTTTATTGTATTTGTGCGATTGGGCTATTTCATCACTCACTAGCTACTTGCTGTTTTGGACAATCAGCTTGCACGAGCACTTCTTCAGGTTTCTTATGTAAGAGAACTGGTTCAAACATACATCTATGAAGGGATATTATACGATATGCCATACAGTCATATGGATCAAACAATGATTGGTAAGTATTTAACATATGATACGTCTTCTTATATACTTTCTGGACATTTCTGCTTTTGCATTTGATAGTCTTTCTCTGTATTGGCTTTTTATGCAACTGTGAAACTGAAGTGCTTTTGCAAGTGACAAAAGACGTAATGAGAGATCACCTTTTTTTATGCAAATTCTACTCCCTCTATTCCGCAAAGATAGGCTTGTTGACTTTTTCACAAGGATTAAAAAAATATCAATTAATAATGCTTGAAAAGTAAAATGTAAAAGTGTTTTCCTAATATACCATTTAACTTAGTAATTATTACACTTTAATAATTCTATTTTATTGATAACAAAGCACATTAAATATGGATATATAAGGAACTTAATATTTTAACCGCTTCATTTAAGGAAAGTAGTCTATCTTTATGGGATAGACCAAAATAGAATACAAATCTATTTTGTGGGACAGAGGAAGTATTTGTTTATCAATTATCATCTTATGTTAATGCACATTCACTTCTTTCCCTTATTTGACATTTTTACTCTTCGGGTGTGTTTGATATGCCAAAATTTTGATGGAAAATGTCACTTCAAGGAAAAGGCTTTTCCATTTGGGTGTTTGATGCAAAATTTTTCCTGAAAATGTTTTTGACAACTCTCTAAAGACACATTTGGGCCATTTTCTTGGAAAATTGAAACTCCACTTGAGGTGGGAAAGCCTTTTCCTAGAAAACATTTTGCATGAAAAAGTTTTCCACCCTCCATTTCCATGTTGAATCAAACACACCCTTCCTGTGTTGCAAAGTACAATGAAGCGATGATAAAATTAAGGGTTAAAGAATTTGGTCTGTTCTTTTCCATTTTATTAATTTCTTTTTTTTTTTTTTGGCTCAAATGTTCTGGTTATGTGCTTTTCTCTTAATATACTATAATTTGCTTCTGATTTTGCTTTATTATACGTAACTATTTTTATTGGTATGTAGATTTCTGTAATTCATGGATAAATTTTTTTAAACTGATGAAAAATAAGCGGGGTACAATTTTCGGTGTTTCACCTTTTGTTCTTTAATATGAATGTATTGATCACTTGTTTGTTTCTTTCCAGGGATATTGAGCGAAGATATACTGACAATTTCCAAGAAGTTTATAAATGAAGCGGGAAATCGAAGATTGAGGAAGCAAGCATGGTGAGCTTTAGCGTGATCTCCATAGTCCAATTGATGGTATGGTAGCATGTGCGCTAACGAATGAAAGAGGCTATGTTTGGGCTTTGGAGTAACTTAATATATGCTATTACTCCTTGACCTTGTATAATTAATGTTTAATGTGAATATATAATATCAGTAATGTAACAAGCTTGTGGTCGTTTCGTGTCAAAATACACTAGCAATGATCAAGCATCATCGATGGTGTCATAGTTATAACACTACAAGGTGTTTTCTAGTCACATACCATCTCCGTTGGGAAAATTGAGACCATATTTAAACCAGCACGATGATGCAAAGCTCTAGTAGTTCAAAAAATTTTTAGTGGCACCGTTTTATCAAAGTCAAAGTCAACATTTTTGGGCAAAAACTTTGACTTTGAGCAAATAGCGTCGCCGGAAAATTTCTCGAAGTGATGGAGTTTCACCTCGCTGTGTTGGTTCTGAATCTAATCTTGAGTTTCCTAACGGAAGTCGTACTTGATCAGGGCACCATCGATGGTACTTGATCATTACTACAAAAACCATACCATGTATTATCAAACCATTTCTAAAATTAGAACTCAAAATCACAACACTTCCAAATGATGGTGCTGCGGCTAAAGAGGCTGTAAATGATTTCAAACAGTTGTCATAGCAATAGTTCATAACATCACCATATCTATGTGAGTTTCAGTTAGGGATGGCAAAACAACTTGCAAAACCCGAAAACCACGGGTATCTGAACCGAATGGGTCGAAAAGACCCGAATTGACAAGTACCCATCGCGGATATGGTTTTCGAGATGAAAACCCGAAGTGGATATGGATCGGAGATGAATTTTAGAGGCATACCCGACCCAAACCGAAGACCCTTATTTTTTTATTTATTTTTTAGTTTTTGGATTTTATTGCACTAAATATAGAAAAGAAATCTCATTACAAGTTCAATAAGAGATCTTGAAGTTGAAATCATAATAATTTAATTGATAAATTTAATATCTCTCATAGTTTCACTAGTGCCAATATATTTGATCGTTGACTAAGTCAATTGAAAATTGTCTACTGTTCCAATAAGCAATTTGAAAATTTGAATCCATGCCTCTTGGCTCTTGCTGCCATATTTGGCCACATATTATCCATTCTTACTGAATCCCTCAAACAGCTATTTGATTTAGTTCAATGGTTCTTAACTTTAAATCCCTCTAACTAGGCCTTTGCTAGCATGAGCAATTTGTAAAGTTCAAAATTCTGCAATCTACAATCACATCTTTTGAGGTTCAATAAGGATTAGTTTCCTTTTATAAACTCATCCCACTAATAATACACAATGGTAGGTTACAGTGGAAAAAAAAAAAGACACAGGTAAATGGGTACCCGAACGGATTTGAAAACCAATCCGAAAGAATACCCGAACCAAATCCGAAACCTAGTGATCGCGGTTCGGATATGGGTATGATCGACCCGAACCGAACCCGAACCTAGTTTCAGTAATCATTTAGAACCAACATGTAGATCAATTTATGTACATAGCTGCCTCAAGGATCAGTTTATATTGCAGAAGTACAGAGATGTCAACTGCTTTACTATGTAAATTACAACTACAGCCCTGTGAAGACACAAGAAAGATTTACTGGTTAATTGCACGACCAAAGTTCATATTAGGTCTGAAAGGGCTCTCAAAACTCTTAAATGTCACTCCAGTTATCATCTCCTCCACCATCATCACTTCCAACAGCCTGAATGTGCAACAAATTACACAATGAGTAGAAGAGGAAGCCTAGTATATGCACAATTTTCCTCTTATCATGAATTCACACATTTTTCCGCTCTATTTTTTTGGTGCCCCACAGAGAGAGAGAGAGAGAGAGAGAGACCTGCCGAATTGTGTTGGCCATCTGCAAAATAGCGGTGACTTTTCCATTCGCCGGGGCCTTTGATGACACAGTTGCTTTTGAGGTCACAGTTGGTCTCAGACTGTATGACTGAAGATTTAAAAGAATGTAGTAAATACACATCATTCTTCATAAAGCACGACGTCAATTATATTCTTAAATTAATTAATTACAGTAATAGATATTACAAAACAGACAAAATTTGTTCCATGACCACTAAACTACATGGTTTAACTTGGAATCCGCTTGAGGTAAAACAAAACAACAAAAATTACAGTAGGCCAAGGCGCTGACAGATTTGTAGATAAATGGAAACAACTCGTGCAAGTAGGATTAGGACAATGAAAGGAATTTTGTACAGTTCTCCCAATAAGAATGACACAAATTTCTACTCCAAGAATAAGATATATATCTATGCAACAAGTATCATAAATAAATTATATGAAGTGCATATTTTCTAAACCTTTGCAATGCACCTAACACCTTCTAAATCATCTGTATCAGGTAGAATGTTCAAGATTGACAACCTGATCAAATTTTAATCTACTTATCGACCAAACACTAAACATGCACCAGTTAATGGAAGCTCACTTTTGTTCTAATCTGGTTAAGAAATTCCTCTCTATGATCTATATTCTTGCCATATGCAGCCTGATTAGCTTCTCTTCCTGCACTTGTCTTTTCTGAGTCAGATTGCTGCATATACAAATATAACGCCACATATGATTTTGCTTCATTAGCAATGTACATGGCAAACAGTCTCCATTCACCTTCAAACTTGTAATTGAACAGTAAATAAAATAAAGAAGGTAAAATATTATACCTTGCTTTTTACAGTCAATTTTGTGCCAACAGAAAGATCTTGCATAAGAGGGGATGGATTAGGTTTCTTAGATATTGTAGATTTTGAACTTGCAAGATCCCCATTTTCTTTATCATGCAGATTTGGCTTTATATTCCGCCACTGTGCAGGAGGAAGAGGTGGAGGAGGGGGACTAGGTGCAAATCGTGGCTCCACGTGATCCATTGTTGAGGAATCCTTTTGCGTTTCTTCTCTGGATGAGTGAGTTTGGAAATCTAATTTTGGAAGATGTAACAAACGAAAAGATTGTGAATGTTGTTGACCATTTTTGACCAAAGGAAGTTGACGAGCATGGATGTCTTCAATCTCTGTATGTCTCAATGTCCCATCCTCCCTAATAGATGAAGTAGACTCTGTCAGTGAGATTCTTTGTAAGGCATCACAAAAATTGCTCTGCTTGTTACTGGGAGATTCTCTGAGCTCCCATTGCTCAGAATTCAAATCTGACTGATGACTAAGACTATCATTTGACACAGAAGGTGATGATCTATAGAATGTATCATCGTCTGAGTCTGAACCAATGTCGTGCTGTGCTGTGCAAACCTCTGGGACCAACTGAAATGAAGGGAAAATATATTGATCACTTCCATGATTATTATTGCCATCAGGGAATTTTAACTTCAGCTTGGTAGTCTCATTGGTATCAATAGGTCGGAATGACACTTTCATGTGCTCAAGTGGTGGTGAAGGAGAAGACGACATATATCGAGATCCACCTCCAAAAAGATCTTTAGATCTTCCTGAGAATAACTGACCTGCAACATTTCGGCAGTTGTTCTCAATAATGGCATTTTCATGAGAATCAACAGCTTTGAGTCTGGTTTGATTCAATAACTCACTAGCCCCTTGATTTGGTAGTAAATTGGCATTGTTTGCTATGGTGCGAGTTGAATTTATCCTTTGCTGCTATTTTGCCAGTTGAAGAGTAAGTTGCAGCAAGGGTTTGAGGAGCCACTGAAATGCAATTATGTCCACAATTTCTATTGACCTGAGAACTGTTAACCGAAATGTCAGATTTAGAATTTGAATAATGGTACTCAGAATGATGTGATTCACCTGCTGTCTTGTCCTTCAAATTCAAGTAATGCTCTACTCGTGTGCAATCTATATCAGTATCAGTATCTGATGCAACAGTGTTAAGTGCATCCATGAATTGTTCTGTTTCACTGTCAATGTCATCAAGCTGGATGTCATCAGATTTTGACATTGCAGTTTCAGCATTAATATCTTGCCTTCCCCGAGTTCCTAGGTCAAAACTTAAGGAAGCTGAGCCTAAATTTCCATTAGGCATACATCGAGAATTTGCATTGTTGTCCCCTCTAACTGAAGATGAACTATACTTAGTTCGCTCGCTTGATAAATTGTTCCGAAAATAATCAGACAGATCTGCCTCCTTTTCCTCGATGAAATCGTAATGAGTGGAATTAAAGTGGCACTTCTTTGATGGAGAAGAAAACGATTCTTGAAGTTGTTGTTTTTCAGGTTGCGTTGAGCAACTTAAACTGTGAACAGGTTCAGTGTAGCTTGTTTCATTTTTCAAATCTAAAGTTGGTTCGCCCCAAGAATCAGATCTTAATGTAGCACCATACGAGGACATTCTTTGAGAATGGGAAGTTTGTTCATTAACATCCAGTCGAGTGAACTGCATTCTGCAATTTTCAAATCTTCAGAAAATTAATCAATATTAAGTTAAAATACAGCATAATTTCATATCAAATTATCCAAATCATAGACCACTCGCATATTTTCGCTACTCTCTTGCCTCTCATTTCTCATTCACTTCAGTAAAAAGGTGGATACCTGCCACTGAGATTTGAAAATGATGAACCACGGGACACATGTCCATTCTTTTCCCATGATCTTCTTTTCTGCTCATAATTTGGTGACTGTTAGCATATTAAAGTAATAAACTTATGAATTGAAGAGAAAAGGAGACCTCATAATAAATATCAGTTCAACATGAGGATAGATAACGAAGTATATTTGGTTTAATTTAATACCTTGGTACTTCGACCATGCTCATCGATCGCATTTTTCTGGGGACATGCTTTATTAAATCCTGTTGACACTCTCTTGAAGAAAGTTGGATCTGAATACCTTTTGAAGCAAGATCCAGGGCCACCATGGTCAAACCTGAAAAGAGGCATAACTTTAATCGTGTGTGGTCAACAATGAGGAACAGGAATAAAATAGGTACGAGAACAGCCTTACTGATCAAGCCAATGCAAATGTGGAGGGCTGCTACAATTTTCATAACAATCCATAATAAATGGAGGAATGTCACTGCTTGCAAATTGATTTTGATGACACAATAGACGAGCATGCCAATTGGAACCTGTAATTAGCTTTCCATAAGTAAAATTTAGGACAGAAATGTAAGGTTCCAACAATGCGGTATTGAAAATGTTGAAGAATAACCAGCAGAATAAGCAAAGCATAAATAGTTCCTCTGGGTCGATATAGCCTTCTCAACAGGAGAAACTGCGGCATCGATTTGCTTTAAACGAGCCATCAAATTGTGGCTTCGAGAAGAGGCTATCATCACTTCTTCCTGTAAGCCATGGAAAATCTCTGCTGCAAATCTACAGCACATTCACCGAATTATACTGACTTTAAATTCTTGATGACTGATGAAAAGCTCATTTTCTGCAGGTTTGACTATAAATTTATGATATCTTGCTTCACTTTCGCCTTTATTTTTCTTAATTAATTCAACTTTTCCTCATTCTCCAATCAGAAACACCATAAAGCCCCAACCATCAAGTAATATTCCAATTATCATTAAATTCCAATTCGTAGAACCAGTTTTCCTATTTGGTAACCAAACGCATTTTCCGAATTAAACAAAATCCGAAACTAAGAGTTTGTTTGATTGGGGATAACTTTACCCCCACACTTTTCTCTGTCCTCTTTTCAATCACTCATATTTTTCAATACAATATTAACTGCACATTTTATACGGAACACCGCGCATATCAATTTTATACCCAATCAAACAAGGTCCGAGTAGCAGAATCGATCAGAAAATTAATTGAGTAACATTTAGAAGAAAAGGAGAACCGTGATAAAGACATACTCGGTAAGATCGCCAATCTGACGTAAGACTCCGACGAGACCAGCGACAGCAACACCGTCGAGCAGCTCTTTCGGATCCTCCTTGTTTGCCTCCCCGTACAGCTCCGGTGCTCCGAGTCCGTACTGATTTCTCACCTCCACTCTCACCCACGGCATCGTATTGTCACCATGCACTCGCGAACACGCAGAGTCTCAATTTCTCGCGCACACACACATAAATTTTCTCTCTTAGGGAATGCGAAATTGAATGGAATTCAGAATGAATGCTGTGAATTAAATGCTGGAATAATTATGAGAGAAGAATGTAAATCAAATTAGGTAGAAAGACTGCACTGCAACGCTTAAATGCTTAACTAAGGAGCGAGTGATGAATGTAGAGAGAGAAAAGAAGGAAATTAATTAATTAAAGAATAGGGACACACATATGCTGATATACATGTGCGTTTGTGTAGGCAGAGACGTTGGAGTTGGTGCTGTTGTCTGTTAACTAAATTAGCAAATAGAAGATGACATGCCAGCCAACTCTGCAAGCCTTTTGCATCCTGTAACAGACAGTGAGAGGACTGTCAACGGGAAATGACCAAATCAAGCCATGCTCAAGTGGATCCAGTGTGCCATAGTTATAACACTTTCTAATATTTTCTGATCACATATGATATTTGTTAGAAAATCAAAATTAAATTTAGAACCAATATAGCAAGGAAGGACTCCAATACAGGGAGTACCACAATTATAACACACCCGGATGCACTTCATCACTTCTATAACCTAATTAGGGTTCTACTCTGAGACTGCTGACCGTGAATTCGAAAGTGAATGATGAATTTGCCCCTTGTAGTGATTATGCACTGATTATGTTAAAAGAATTCAAGGAGTGGTAAGTGGATATTTCGTTTATCTATTTTTTTCATTTTCTAAATTATCTTGTGTTTAAAATTTGAACCTAACATATGGAGCATATCGGTTCGTACCTGCTCCTAGGCGCAAGACATGTTACCCAGCTGTCAATATTATTTTGTACTAACACATTACTTCGATTTTATTGCTCGTACTAGTATGCCATTTGTACGTGGTGAAATCCAACTGGAAGGTAAAATGGATTGAGATGAACAACATGACTTACCCTAAAATGGGAAGAATTTGCTATAAAAATGGTGGCATATTTGGTGGAGTTTAGGGTGTTAGATTTTATTTCCACACATTGGCGTTGTCCAATATCCCATTTATATTGCAGTAATTTCAGTTATAGATAATTAAATAATTATGGACCAAAATCACATAATGTAGCCTAATAAAAAAATTAAGATATGGACAATTAAATAATTATGGACCGAGATCATGTAATGTATCCCAATAAGAAGAATACAAAGATTAGGATTGTGTCTAGCGTTTTGTGACGGAAAAAATCTATGTATACTAACACTATTAGAGTTCCTAGTATATCATTCTTATTAAATTATACACCATCAGTATAAAAATGAGAAGCACTATAAGAATCATAATATCTTGGTTCAAATATTGCAACAATATCAATGATCGGAGGTATGCTATCAATCTAATTATTTTTCCATCGATCTGTATGCTATTATTGATATTAAAGCATGCATAGATCGCCTTAGAGCATCTCCAATGGGTAGAGCTAATTGCTCCAAATTTTTTTCCAGAATAGAGTAATTGCTACAGTATTTTACCATTTTTACTCCAACCATCAACTCTAAATTTTACTCCAAATTCACACTATTCATTATTTTTATTTTTATTTTTATTTTCTTTCCCATTTATTAAAATAAATTTTTCTCTAAATTATTATTGTACAAGAATAAATACATATTTTATACATAATAAAAAATAATATTCTACAACACGTTGAACCTTTTTTTTTAAGGCAACACGTTTAACTTAATACAATTAGAATGCCATGTCTGCTCTTTATTTTAAAGAAAATCTAATATTTTACTAAATAAAATAATTAATTAATTAGATAAAATTATTTATTTGACAATAAATATTTATCTATAATTGAAAATCGAAAATTATCATTTTATTAATATACACGAGATTAAATTCTCGTTTCATAACAAAAAATGTACAAAATATAATTGGAAAAAAGACAAATAGGTAAAAAGTAAAACAATAATAATAATAAAATAAGAGAGTTGAGCCCAAAAGTGAACCCAACCCTTAGTTCCAAATGAATAGTGCACCTCTAAATTTAGAGGTGCACTGTTCATTTTCACTAAATTGGCACCAATTTAGGGTCACGTTGGAGGAGAAATTCCTCCAATTTAGAAGAATTCCTCCAATTTAGATCCACATTGGAGATGCTCTTAGATCTCTAACATAGGGAGCATATAGAGATGAAGGATTCAAGGAAATTTTGTGAATGCAGGCGTAAGTCTGTTCTTTCAAATTTAAAACTTTTACAAATTTGAGTCCGTATAATTAATTGTATACTATGCAAAATAGAAATGCAAACAAACACAATGCTTATAAAGCGACAAAATCAATATTCATATCTAAGCGGGTTGTAAACGATTTTTTAGAATAATATACATTCATTTGAAAATGTTACTCCTATGTTACAGAGAAACTGACTTGTCTGAGCATATGACAACTTTGAATAAATTTGTTGACTTGTAGTGTTCCATATGTCTACTTGTTATCAGTCAGACCAGATCTAAATAACATTTTCTAGCAATTAAAAATGACGAGTCACCAGCGTGTCAGTCAGTGGCATTGACTTCTGCCTTTTGTCGCATTTGTCGTTATTTACATAATTTAGCAGTTACGGAATCTCCATCTTCACCAACCCCTGTTAATTAACCAAATCGATTAGCGGTGCATTAATTAGCGCAAAAATCGAGCTCCATGCATCATCGTCCCCAATTGACGAGCATTTTGATAACATTTCTATTTGAATAATCTTAAGTTGACATTGTTAATTAATATTTGTTAAGAATTTTTTATTGAGTAATGAAGAAATATATATCGTTCTATTATATAAGTGGGAATAACTTTTACACTATTTATTACAATGACCCCGTTTTGCCTCGTCAACTCTCCAAACGACGACGTCTTGGGCCAGCCACATTAGATATGACCCGACTACTAACTCGCAGATCCACAACCGGGCCAAGAACATTTGACCCGAATTTCCTTTTTTGGTGATTCTTGTGGCTGGGGTTCTATTTCTCCTCTTTACTCCTTCCATCTTTCTTCAGATTCTCTGTAGCTATATACGGTGATAGGAATTGGTTTCTAATGGTTTTTAAAGATTTTTAATATAAAAGAGGAGAGAGAATGAGTGGAGTTGAATGGTAGAGATTTATTGATGTGATATAATATGTGGATGTGATTGATTTAGAATAAATAAAGAATGAATAAAAAAGAGGTAAAAAATGGTAAAAATATTTTTAAAAAGTTCCCTAACTGGCTAATAGTAATTTCGTCCTCTAGATCTACCAACATACCTTCAATTATTGCCTTGCTTCACCCGGATCTACCTTTAACTCCCTATTTGAAGGTTCCAGTCAACTATTTTGAGGTGCAATCATGCAAAATCTAGCCGGTTCTTTATAATTTCAGCTTAGCCAATCTACATTTTCCTCGCCTAATTGAGTGTTTGGAGTACAACCGAAAGCAGTACTGAGCTTCTTACTTGGTAATCAAGCTTCTGCTGTAATTATTTTCCTATTTCAGAAGTGTTTTCGATGACAACCCATTTCCCTCTCTATGATGCTCGTTGAAACAGGTTTCTCAGGTTCTCAAAGTCTCAGACGTTGGCTATCTGTGAAATCCAATGAGGAAGATAAATAAATACCACCGCAAAGTAATGGAATTATGTAGTCTAGAAATATAATGAATTTAAATCCTTTTTGTAGAGGTATATTTAATGGAGTTTTGGAAGAAACAACCAGATTATTGAAAATAAATTGTAAGTTTCGATTTTTCAACTTTGTTGGTAGATGGGAATGAGATCTTTCATTTTTGACAATGGAAGGATGGTGTCAGTTGCTTAACAGTTGCTAGATTCATTTCATTTAAGATAAAAAGTTTTCAGCCAAACAAAAATATGAAGTTATGTATACAAATATGAAGTTTATGCTGGTAATCACATAGGATATTCGAAAGGATAAAATTGATATGATTCATATAAGTACAAATGGCTGGATGGATGCTTTGGGGCAGGCCTAATGGAGGTCAATTTCATCACAACATCTCAATGGACAACGTTTCCTCCACTGCTTTTGCCTAAGGAAACAATGTTAATATATGCAGCCATTCTGTCGCCTATATATTTTGAAAGTATAGGCTGTCTCTTGAAGTGCTAAATATATATCATAATAACAATAGTACATAACTGCACAACCAAATACTTTGTTTGTAATATTATTATCATATAGTTCAAGTCTTGCATTTTATTTCAACGGCACCATGCTTCATAGGTCAACGTTTCCATTTTCATCTCCATTACACTAGCTTACCCAAAATAAATGCAACATGCATTGCACGTTCGTACAACCCTAGTGTGTGTGTCTATATATATATATATATATATATATATATATATATATGTATATATATACATATATATATATTATTTAATGCATATTTTTCTTTTTCGCGTTTTTTTGTAAAGAATTTAATGCATATTTTCATACCTAATAAAAATAAGAGACGTCAATTATATTAGTTAAAAATCTCAAATTTAAGTATACTTTTGAAATTATTCTCAAATTATTTTATAATCATGCAAGACGGCTTGATTGCCATACAATCTACTAGAATAAGAACACCTCCAATGATACAATGCGAATTCACATTGATATGAAACGTAGAATAGAATTAAAAGTAGAATTGAAGCGAAGAGCAAACATCTCCAATAATAGATACTAGCTTTTTCACTAGTGCATTGTATACGTTGATAAGAGGCAACTGATATAAACTTCCTATTAATATTAAAAGTATATAATTGACAATATTAAAATACAATTTATAACAATCTATGATTCATGAACAATATTTATAATAATTTTAATAGAGTTTCCCTTGTAATTTTAATAGAGTTTCCCTTATATTGACCCTTTAAATATTCAGATATCACATTAACACAACGAACAAAAACAAAAGATGATATACAAACAACCTTCAACATCGTACTATCGAGAACATTTCAAACCTATTAAAATCAATATTCTCAAATAGAATAACGAATATCAACCAATCACACTTCGAGAGGCCAACACAACCATTGAGTTTTTGTAGCACAACCGTGCAAGTGTCGCGGCTACCATACAAAATTAACATAAAATACATCTAAGCTCCATGGAGTATAGATTTCTTAAAAGAAAAAAATTGGTATACCATAATTCAACCACAATAATTGTTTTCTACAAGTGTACCCATTCATGCCTTTCTTCATCTCCAACACCTATATCAATAATACATTTAGCAAAACACATTCAATCACATATCGATTAAATGTGTGATTTTTCTCATCAATGTATACTATAAAAGCTTGCGTAAAAATTCGAAGAATGCAAATGACACACCTCACATGGTTAAGATGTAGCATGCTATAAATTTCTAAAAACTTTTTTGTGCACCACATTTGTAGTGGTGCTCGTTGGACAGTAGTAATCATCACAAATTCATTATACTCTTTTTATAATTCAGACGCATAACCATTAGTATAGTTCATTACACATCATGTATAGTCCATTACACACTTTGTTCAATAGTTTGAAATTTAAGAAATTATACCACACAACAACAACCCAACAACAATAACAACAACAACAACAACAACAATAATAATTAATAATATTAACAGTAAAAAATTATTTGTGTGACCATTAATTTAATGGAAACTGAAAATCCAAAGAATTAATTTATCGACTTACAATATTGTACTACAAACTATTTTGATGCAATACTTAATATTTAAAATATCAAACAAATATTTCATTTCATACTCAGTTTAATATTACAAAAATTACATATCAAAAAACCAAATATGTTACAAACAAAAAATACCAAGTACCTTAAGAAAATGAAAGATTGCCCAAACTTAAATTAACTGACCCTATTTTTCAAACATATATTATTTTGATTAAAATAAAAATCATTGTCTAAATATTTTGACCACAGTGAATAAGAATAACTGTCAAATAAAAATTTACGGAATTAATTTATCAACTTATCAAATTGTACTACACAATATTTTAATGTAATGCTTAATATTTAAAATATCAAACAAATATTTTATTCATACTTACTTTGGCAATTTAAAAATTACATGCAGAAAAAGTAAATATGTTGCAAACAAAATGTACTAAACACTTTTAAAAAATAAATAAATGAAAGATTGCTTATACTTAACGTAAGTGGCCCGATTTTTTAAACTTATATCCTTTTGATTAAAATAAAAATCACTCTTTCAATATTTTTGACTGCCACGAAGAGAAATTACAACCGTCAAGATGTTATAATTTTTATAAAATAAGGTAATTTTAACAAACTAAATATAGGATATGATGTATTTATTTAAATTTGAACTTGCAAAAATAAAGGGATGCAATTGCAACCCTTTATTTAAAGGCTGTAGTTGCAGTTCTTCATTGCAGTCGAGCCACATTTAATAGCCTACAACTTCGATAACACGCTTGCAATTAGTGATTCCGTATTATGTTAAAAATTATTAAAACAAATTAAAAATTAAAAAGAAAAGAAAAGAAAAGAAAAGAAAATTCAATAGGAATTGATTAGTTCAACGATCTATCAAATCTTAAATGGGCTAATTAAAGAAGCCCAAGTGCAAAAAGAGGAAAACTCCGAAGCCCTAAGTTATTCAATATATATATATATATATAAAGATAATAATAATAATAATAACTACTATTATTATTATTATTATTATTATTATTATTATTATTATTATTATTACATCCACATTGATTGATTCTTATGAACATTTAACTAATTTATTAAGTAGGTTAATTGAATGCAAAAATACATTAAACAATTAATAAGTGGATGCAATAATTAAAAATTAAAACAAATTAAGTTGCGGGCGGACTAAAAAAGCCCAAGTGAAAAAGGCGGAAAACCGAAAAACCCCAAACAATGCTTTTAATATATATAAAGATTTTAATAAACTAAATATAGGACATGATGTATTTATTTAAATTTGAACTTCCAAAAAATAAAGGGCTACAATTGCAACCCTTTATTTGAAGGCTATAGTTGTGGTTCTTCATTACAATCGAGCACGCTGCAATTAATAGCCTACATTTTCGATAACACACTTACAATTAGTGATTCCGTGTTATTTTAAAAATTAGTAAAACAAATTAAAAAATTAAGAAAGAAAAGTTAATAGGAATTGATTATTTCAACGACCCATCAAATCTTAAATGGGCTAATTAAAGAAGCGCAAGTGAAAAAAGAGGGAAACTCAAAAGCCCTAAGTTATTCAATATATATATATATATATATATATATATATATATATAAGACAAAAGGGTAATAATAATAATAATAATAATAATTATTATTATTATTATTATTATTATTATTACATCCATATTGATTGATTCTTATAAACATTTAACTAATTTATTAAGTAGAATAATTGAATGCAAAAATATATTAAACAATTAATAAATGGATGTAATAATTAAAAAATTAAAACAAATGAAGAAGCGTCCTGACTAAAAAAAAGCCCACGTCAAAAAGGTGGTAACCTAAAAAAACCCAAGTAATGCTTTTAATATATATAAAGGTTATTATTTCCACATTGATTGATTCTTACAAACATTTAACTAATTTATTAAGTAGATTAATTGAATGCAAAAATATGTTAAACAATTAATAAGTTGATGTGCTAATTAAAAAATTAAAACAAATGAAGAAGCGGGTTGACTAAAAAAAACCCAAGTAAAAAATGTGGGAAACTCGAAAAAACCTAAATAATGCTTTTAATATATATAACAAATAATACTCCCTCCGTCCCACATAGATAAGCTTATTGACTTTTTCACAATGATTAAGAAAACATCAATTAATATTATTGAAAAAGTAAAATGTAAGTGTATTTTGCTAATACACCATTTAACTTCCTTATTATTACATTTTAATCATTCTTTTTTTTTTTTTTGAATGAGTGCTTTAATAATTCTATTTTATTGATAACAATGCACATTAAATAGGGACATATAAAGAACTTAATATTTTAACTATTCATTTAAAGAAAGTGACCTATCTTTATGGGACTAACCAAAATTGAATACAAGCCTCTATTTGTGGGACAAATGGAGTAGTTTACATCTATTTCAACTGTTGGCTAAGAAATAGAATAAACGGCATTAATATAAACAATTAAATAGGCAACGTCAACTATGTCTATTTTTATGAGCAAATCTATATCTATATCTATATCTATATATAAAGAAAAGCAGGGAATTTCCAGCCTTTTTTTTAATCAAATTAATTACTTTTCCCCCCAAAAACCAAGCCCTTTTTTGTCCTTTGATTTTTTCCTTTTTTATTAATTAATAATCAATCCTTAATAAATAAATGAACTAATCATGATCTATATTGAATCTTATCCTTACCAAAATAAGAAAATATTTATAGTAAAAATTAGATTTTTTCAAATCTCCATTGATTTGAATTTATCTTCTATAATTTTTTTATTTTGTTATTAATTAATAATCAATCTTAACAAATAAATAAAAAAATTATTTTTTATATTAAATATTAAATATTAAATATTAAATCTGAATTTTGTTTCCTACATAAGTATTGATAATTATTATTTTATTATTTTTCTAATCTAAATCTAAAGATTTATATCTATATATAGAATAAGAGTCATTTTATAAATAATTAACTAAGAAGCGAAAATTAATTCTTAAAAAATAAAATTAATTAAAATTAATAGTTTCATAAGATTTGATTGTTGTGTAATACAAAATTAGCATTCATTAAATTTTTACACAAAATTAAAGGAAAAGTATAACATTGAAATTTTAAAATTAGATTCGACCCACTAATTAATTTTTAAAATAATAAATTATTTTTATAAATAATTAGTAAGGGAAAAAATAAATCTAAATTAGCAATTTTGGTAAGATTTATTTTTTGTGTGATACAAAAATAGAAAGCATTAAAATTTTGCATAAAAATTAAAAGAAGCTTGTAAGATGATTAGATTGGTTCCTTTAATTATTTTTTTAAAAAATAAAATTCGCTAAAAAATGAAAATTAATTGAAATTAGAAATTTTTTAGGATTTAATTTTGATGTGAAAAAAATTACAATTCATCAAATTTGTGCACAAAACTAAAAGAAACAAGTAACATTAATTTTTTTTAATTAATCATTCAATTGTAACATTGATCCAATATTTTTTAATTAAACTTATATCTATGTCTACATCTATATCTTTTAAATTCCAGATATCATTTAGTGGAAATAATTAATTGATATATTTTAATAAGTGATTCCACTGTAATTTTTTAACTTTAATGTTACACATTTCTTTTAATATTTTAATCTTAAAAAAAAGCACTGCAAGTTCACTTGCTAAAGATTAAACTAATTATTTTAGAAATAACTAATTATTTTAGAAATTATTAATTATTTTTAACCAAAAATAATCATTTTTAACAATAATTAGCTAAAAAATTTAAACTAATTTCATTGCAATTAACTAAAATTAATTATATCACAACGATATAATTTGATATATTTCAATGGACAAAGATTAATCAAAATTAATTATATTGATAAAAGGAAAAAATATAATTTATTTAAAAATGAAAAATAGTTAAAATTTATTTAATTCCTACGTTTGACAAGATTTCTCTGAAAAAATTAAAGAAATATTTTAAATTATGATGCATATTTTTAAATTATATGATATCTTTAAAATTATATTCATATAAATCCCAAAAGTACATGTATTAAACTAATTATTATGGTTCTTAAAAAAAACTAATTATTATAGGAATAATAACTTGAAAATAAAAATTAATCACCTTTCAATTAATTAAAATTTATTATGTTGGTAAGATTTAATTGGATATGGTTCCTCAAGTAGGCAAAGATTAATCAAAATTAATTATATTTTTCCAATGAAAAATGCATAATTAATTTAAAAAATAAAAAATAGTTAAAATTGATTAGATTGCTTCAATTTAATAGATTTCTCATAAAAATGAAAGATATATTTTAAATTGCATGATATCTTTTAAATTATAAAAATATATTTAAAATTAGATTCATACAGTTCTTGAAACTGCCAATATTAAAGTAATTATTTTTCAAATAATTATATAAAAATAAAAATTAATTATGTTGCAAGTATTAAATTTATTCATACTTGACTCTAAGTTTTAATTGGACTCGATTTCACTAGATGAAAATTTACACGATTTCATCTATATCCATATCTATATATAAAGAAAAGTAGGAAATTATCGTCCTTTTTTTTAATTGTTGAAATTAGTTTTCCTGCTCATTTCCTCAAACTCCATTTCTTATTATATTTTAATATTTAATTCATAATTTTTTATATATAAGTAATGTCGAGATTTTCCAAAATATCCAAATTAAATTTCCTCAAATCTTCTAATCTATCTATATATATCTAAAAATAATGTTTCTTCCCCTTCACAACTTATTTTTCTTAATTTTTAAAATTATTTTTAATTTAAGTTGTGCATATTTTCCAGACACTTTGTTTTTAAAATTTTTTAAGTTAATCTTTTTAACAAAAAATAAATAGGCTCCAAATGCAGCATTCTCAATACAAATAGCGAATCAATCCCGTGTGGACCCCATCACATACTTCACAAAAATTTTAGATTTTTTAGTGTTTTTCCGTCCTTAATTAATTAAGCATTATTTTAGACCTTCAAGATTATTAATTATTATATTGAATATTTTTATATTTTTCTATATTTCTATTATTTTCAATTGTAAATAAAAATTACTACTAATAAATTTTTTATCTAGCCTTCACGCTTCCTTTCAATGCACTGATCTTCAAAACCCAAAATTATTCTACTGATTTTCTTCTCCAATTTCCCCTTTTATCAATTCAATTCTAGCCTTAATTGATCAATTGTTATATACAAATCTTATAAATAGCTTCATTCGTTGAAAACAAATATAGGGTTGTCTCTTATTACTATTACAATAGAACCATGATCACTGTTACAATAAAACCATGACATTGTATAAAGCCAATGAAAAGTAGTGCTTGAACCCATCGCAAAGCTCGCTAAGCTATGAGCAACGCTCCCACCAGACAATTAAGTGATTTATCTTATAATGTAAAGTGATCAATATCACTATCAAATTAGAACATTTTTTTCATTCTCTTTCGTTTTCATTTTTTTCCTCTTTTGTCTTTTGTTTTTGAGTATCACATGTGTCTTTTGTAGTAATATTTAATTTTTGTGTGATAAAAAATTAACATTCATTAAAATTTTACACAAAAATTAAAGTAAAAGTGTAACATTAAAGTTTGAAAATTAGATTGGACCCTTTAATTAATTTTAGAAATAATTAATTATTTGTTTTAAATAAATTAGATACAAAAATGATAATTAATTAAATTTAATTATATTGCAATTAATTAGAATTAATTATACTATTAAGATTTAATTGAATTTGGTTTCATTGGATGACAATTCACACGATTCAATTGGATGAAAATTAATAATAATTAATTATATTACTAAAATAAAAATTAGTATTAATTTAAAAAATAAAATACAATTAAAACTAATTATATTATAATGGGTTCGCAAAATTTCTCTTTGAAAATGAAAGATATCCTTTAAATTATCAGATATATTTTAAACTACAAAATATCTTCAAAATTATATTCATACAATTCGTGAAAACTGCACCTATCAAACTTATTGTTTTATAAATAATTATTTATTTTCAGAAATAATTATCTAAAAAATTAAAATTAATTAAATTATAATTAATTAAAATCAATTATGTTGCAAAACTTTACTGCGACATCATCTCGTTGGATGAAAATTAGTCAAAGTTAATTATATCTGTAAAAGTGAAAAAATATAATTAAATTAAAATAATGAAAATAAATAAAATTAGATCGCTACGGGTTTCCAAGATTTCTCTTAAAAATTAAAGATATCTTTTAGATTGTAATATATCTTTTAAATTACAAAATATATTTAATCATGCAATTCTTAAAGTTGTTGCTATTAAGTTAATTATTTTAGAAATAATTAATTCTTATTTTAGAATAATTATCTAAAAATGAAAATTAACTATAATTAAATTAATTAAAACTAAATATGTTGTTAAGATTTAATTGGAGTATGTTTCGTTCGACGAAAATTGACATGGTTTCATAGGATGAAAGTTAGTCAAAATTAATTATTATCTATATATATATATATATAAGCAAGGTTTTTTCCCGCCTTTGCACACATTTTTCTTAATTTTTTAATTCATTTTTTTTATTCCAACTCATCAAGTTTTCCCTCCAATGCACTTAATTAAGTTTTTAATTCATTATTTAATTACCTTATTTCATCATTATCCTTAAATGGCCATAATTATCCTACCATAATAATTATCTATATTCTATAATTCTATATCTATATTCTATATCCATATCCATAAAAAATTAGTTATATTGTTTTTTATTTATTCTTAATTCTCATAACTCATTTTTAGGGATTAATAAATATTGATTAATCAAAAAATAGATTTTGCTCGATTTGCCTAAATCCTTAAGACTGATTAAAAAATTATTTATATTCACATTTTTTATTTGTTTTGATTTTTTATTAAATTAAATTAAATTAAATATTAATAATTAATTGATAAAAGTTGCCCCCTTGAGACATTTTTTTATTTTTTAATTCTTTTTTTCGTAAATTGCAATCCCAATAATTTGTCAATCAATATTTTCCCAAGAAGCCTATTGATGGCATAATCTATATTTATTCTCGCTCAAACTTGCATTTTTCAAAATAAAAAAAATATTATTTTATATTATTTTATTGTTAATTGTTAATATATAGAATTTGGTTCATTGCTTCCCTAATTGCGGTGGTTTTTTAACTCTATATAATAATCTTTAAATATTAATTAATTAATAATAACCATGGATCAAATCTCTTCCGTATCCCATTTTGCATTCAAATCTCGCTCGTAACTCTCGACCTTTATCATCATCTAACGCAAATCCGTTTGGGATCCGTAATACCCGCAAATCTCGCAAATTCCATTTAATCACAGAATCGATTTTCTCAATTACTGGGCCAATTTCTCTGCCAACAAAGAAAAATCGTCTTCCTTCTCTCTATATTGGGAACGATTGAGTGATGGATACTACCGATGCAGGTGTCTTCTCGCCGGAAAAAGCTTCGACTGCTGACATCTTGCGCTTCAAAACGGTAATAATAGTTCTTCTAATTCATTTTTTTTTCATGCAAATCGCACCCAAATCCATTGTCTTATTCTTCTAATTTCAACCTTTTTTTTTGCCGGATTCCACTGTCGATCGGCGGCAACTCCCTCGATTTTGAACTCTGTTCCTGGCCTCCATCCATTGCAATAAAAATGTTGCCGCCTATTGTGCCATTCAATGCACAGGTATGTCAAGCTATTTATCATTCACAAATTAGGTTCTAATGAAAAATTGGAAATTGATTCTTAGTTTTTTCCTAATTTCTGATAATTCGATTGCATGCCTATTGTGAATGCTATAACATAGATTTCATTACTAATTTCCTTACTGGAATATGTCGGTTTGTGATCTGTAAATTGAATTTATCTTTTGTGATTTGTAAGTTGAATTTATCTATCTTTGAAGATTTGTGGGTTGCCTATTTTCTTTGTCTTGAAATATATGCCGTAAAAATTTTGATTGTAGATATCGTATATTAGCATCTGAAAGTTCATCTCTTGGGCTTTGTAGTCCAGAGCGCTTCACGAAACATGCTTTCTACTTAAAATTGAGTCACCTGGCGATGTTTGTTTTGTGAATTCGTTCTTTAGCACAAGTTGGTGCTGAGCGTAATTAGATATCCAAGGGTTAAGGTAACCAAGCTACTACTCTGCTTAATTTAGCCATCTTTTATGGAGTAATAATCATTTAAGGTAATGATGTAACTCTACTTTTATTCTCTCCAATTAAACTATTTATCCTCATTAATTTACTTAATTTTTGACTTTTTAATCTAAATTCTTTATGCGAATGATTTGTTGAACTTGACAGAGACTGCTTTTTCGACCATCGGGAATGGTTAGAACAAATTACAAAACAACAATCATATTAGGACAATCCTGCAAAGGAGGTTCCAATTTTGTTGGTTGTGTCTATCATGCTATTTTCATTCTTTTCACAATATGACTTATTTGTCCCTTGATCTCTTCCACCATAGGTATTGTGGAGGGTAATTATTTGGTTACTGCAGGTGTGTTTTCTTTTTGAGGTGCTCGGTTGTATATGAGTGGCTCAAGAGTTTTGTTTTCTGTGTCCTTTTCCGTTAATCATAATAAATCTATTCCAGACTTCATTTTTCTTGCTTTTAACCATTTTTGCAAATGAGTATTATTTATTTGGTTCAATCGTCTTTTGTTCTATTTTCTATAAATAAATTATCTGAAAGTTGGTTGGAGCAATGACTTGAATTGATTATTGGTTTAAATTTACTTAGGACAAGTCTCTCTAGCCCATACATGCGTTCTTATATTATCATGTGTTTATTTGTTTCCTAAGTGTTAGGTGCAACTATTATATGTCTCTGCAAGTCAGAGTTACTGACTTATTGCTTCTGGTGTTGATTAGACGGGGTCGTGGAAAATTGAGATGTCATGCCAGAGTTGCTCATATATTCAAAAGAATTCGGCATTAAAGTGCATTTTTTTAAGAACCTTTCTCAAATTTATTTTGTAATTGAATAATTATATTGTTCTCGTCGATCTGAGAGCAAAACCCTTTTTTTCCTTCTTTTATGCATGTGTTTCTTTTTGAACTTGAATTAAATATTAAACTCTTCAATTATTATATAAGATGCGTCGTGTTTTCCTTTGTTAATTAATTGAATATTGTATTCATTTGATACATCAACACATTTGAATCATGTGTTACGGAGAACTTGCATGAATGTGGTTTAGCATGTCTATCATGCTAGGAAGGTGTGTGTCAAACCTATTTTATATGTTTTCTTGTTCAAAATGTGAAATAATGAGGGCCTGATAGAATCACTGTCAGGTAATGATCCTCCTATCAAAATATCTACGCTGTGTTGAGCGAGGTAATTGATGATAGTCAGGTCTATTATATAAACTCGATAACATTAATCTTGCACATATATTTTGCTGTTGGAATTGTCGATTCTTTAGTTAGCCTATGGGATATCAAAGGGAAGTTTAAGGATTGGCATAGAACCGCTTTTCTTTATTTAAGCGATCGAAGGTTCATAGTCGTTATTCGACTTTTCTTTTCCCCAATTCTTCATATTTTTACATATAGGACTATTTAAATATACAACATGCTTTGTTTTTTATTGAATGCTGAAGTATTGGCATGATCTGTTGTAGTTTAGACTTTGGGTTTGAGTAAGACTTATGAATTGCAAAATATATGGGGAAAGCAGCTTATCGTATTTTTTCTCAGATACACTATTTTGGGTGTCTTTAGTTAAATAGAGTTCTTAAGTCGTAATTTAATTGATTTACGATCATTTAGCGGTGGAGAATAGTTGAGGAAGTGAAGGTTCCATCGACTCGTGCGTTGTTGTGGAACTCAACCAATTTGACATTGGACCAGAGCATTGGGCGAGTAGGAAATTGAAACAAATCGGACTATTCGCAAGGTCTAGACGACTATGGTTTCTAAACAGAGGCGAAAAAATAGTTGATTATGTTAAGAGATTAATTGGAATTAGTCTTGGTGTGAATGTAAAACAGTTGAGATATTTATCCATGTTTACGAATGTTTTAAATTTGTTTCATTATCGATGGATTTAAAGTTGATGAACATTGCTCTAAATAGCTATGTATGCGTTATTGATGTTTATAGTCCTTAACTTCTTTTATTAATTTATTTTGAAAATTCACAATACCTGTTGTGTGCATCTGGGTTTATCTTTAGTTTTTTATTTTTATTTATTTATTCATTATTATTATTATTATTATTATTATTATTATTATTATTATTATTATTATTGGTATTATTATTATTATTTTTTATTTGTTGAAGTTCAAGAATTGAGGGTCAAAATGTTTCATATGGTGTATCTTGTCCTTCCCATTGTTGTCATTTTTGAATTTCCAGTTCATTGAATGTATAGAAACATAGATAAATCAAGATAAGTCGTTCTTATCCATTTGACACTTAACTTTAGAATCGAAAGTTGTGACCTTTTCAGAATTAGTTTTGACTGTCCAATCATTATGGACTATGAAACTTTGTGGTGTTTATATCATGGATATTTTCCTTTTCGTTTGTTTACTCCATTTATAATTAAATATAAAATCATTTACAACAATTTATCATATGCCTTTTCACTTCTTAACCTTGCTACATACTTAATTGTATTAGGTAATTATTTTGAAATAGTAAGAAACATGTTTACGAATAACATAAGTAATAGAAATATGTCTTTTAACACATAATATTGGTTATAAAATCAACTGTGATAAAATGACTAACTTACTATTCATATACATATTATTCAATGACAAAAGGAAAATAATTGAAACAGAAGAATAGCAAGCAAATCGAATGCTTGATCAGGTCAAAAATAAGGCTTAATCCAAATCAGTCTATGCATAGTGAATGGTGATTGCTTAGTGAGGCTTCGATGATGACAAAGATTCATAGAGTCATTTTATGAGGTCATCGGATCTTTGGGCTTAAGTTTGTGCCCTTATTCAAAACAATCGCTCATTTCTATTCACATTAATTTGCGACTTACCATTATCTCATCAATTTTGAAGCATATTTGACATGGAGAATAAATTGAAAATGTCTGAATTTAAATATGGTTGAGTGTAAATGTGTTTGTAAAATTAAAAAAAAAAGGAAAGAAAAGAAAAAAAATCTTTCTCTTCTTTTTTTTAAATAAAATTTTAGGTTTTAGATTTTTCCTTTTTCCTTAATTATGATGTAAACATGTGTATTAATTGTATTTTCTATAATTATATTTTATTATTACTTAGACTGTTAACGGGGAGTGAATTTACGGATTAGCTAGATTTTGACACAAGCCTCCTACGAAGATTGAAGATGACTTCAAGTCATATTAAATTGGTGAATTTCTCCTCGATATGTTAATATTCGTTTTTAGCAATGACAATGGGTCGGGTTCGGTACAGGTTGGCCAAAACTCGTCCCTAGACCAATGAGCTATTGAGTTGTGCCAACCCACGAATACTAGGGGTGGGTCAAGAGAAGGGTCAAGTAAGACTTTAGCCCTGCGAGTTGAGCCACGAAATAATTTTTTTCTCACCTCAAAATTTTTTTTTAGGAAATGGTGAGTGGGATAATGGTGAGACACTTCATCGTGAACTTATAATTTATGGATTCAAATATTTTTCGTTTCCAAATGTCCAAATATTTTTACTTATATTAAAAATCCGCCATCGGATTCTAAATTATATCTTAGATACAATCTTCCCGTGCAACGTACAGGTAAAAATACTAGTATTGCTAAAAGCGGAGACACATAGTTAATTTTAAAAACAAAAAATAATTGAAATTAATTAGTTTGTTATGAGTTGAAGAGATTTTCCCAAAAAATGAAAGATATCTTCTAGATTGGAAGTTGTCTTCCAAAATCGAAAATGTCTTTAAAGTTACTTTCATATAAAAGAAAATTTTGGAAAGTCTGATTTTATTGGACACGATTTTATAAATACCACTATTAAAAAAATTAAAATTAAATAGATTGCTATCAGTCGCAAAATTTTCCTAAAAATGAAATATTTCTTTTAAGTTGAAATTTACTTTTTAAATTATAAGATATCTTTAAATTTAGATTCATATAATTCTTTAAACTATGTCTATTAAGTTAATTATTTTAGAAATAATAAGTTCTTTTTACAAATGATTGTCTAAAATAAAAAAATTAATTATATTATAATCAATGAAAATTAATTTCATTTCGAAATTAATTAACACGATTTCATTGGATCAAAATTTATCAAAATTAATTAAATTACTAAATGGCGAATATATGATTGATTTTTAAAAATGAAAAATAATTGAAATTAATTAGATTGCCACAGCGAAGAAAAAATTATTTTTGAAATTAATTTCATCTTATTGTAGAGTGAGTCAATTGATAATTAGTGCCTAATTAACTTCATTTGCTTTTCACTAATATTCTTTTTTTCAAACATATTTTTCCTTAGATTCTCATACGTTTTTGTATTATCAATAATATTTCTTTCGAGTTGTAGATGGTGGCAATTTGAGCTATTATTAATGACATTAGACTTGGACAAGCATTTTTACATGTTGGAATTTTCTGAAAAGTCAATTTTCGATGACATATAGTTGCATTTACAATTTTAAACATTATGAATTACATCATCATATTTAAAACCATGATTGCCAATAAGGATAGGAAAGCAAATAAAAATACAAATATGGCATTTATATCAATTCACCAAACTTCGGTGTAGTCGACTTAATTTTTTATTTTTTTACAATTCTTCCAATAAAATAAAATCTTAAGATTTTTTAAAAAATTGTGTTATTTATGTATTGACATTATATTTTATAATGAATAATTTTAAATTATTTATTTTATACTGATATTTGGTAGTTTAGATTTTATTTAATTTTTAAGGATCATCTCTTAAGTCGTCTATCTTAATTATTAATCATATCTATTTCAATTTATTTATCTTACCCAAATTAATTTAAATTCAAAATCAAAATCATTCAATATTTGATCATGAAAACATAAAATCTATGAGATTTTTTATTAACCACTTTAAAAATCTTATATAATTAAGCTATTTAAAATAAACATTTAAATTGATGAGTTTAGAAAAATATGTTAATATACTGAATATATTAAGTTGGTGAGTTTACACCAAATATGTTAATATATATCTTTATCATGTTTTGAATGTGTTTATTGAAAAATTTAAATGTCATTAATACATATTAAAAAAGTACAAATAAAATTTTTTTGCTATATGATCACGATGAGGTGTGGATGTAGATGTGAATTTTCTAGCGCGATGAGGATGGGGAATTGGAAGTGCCCATTCTATTGCAATTCTTATATCATTTTCTCTTGATCGATTAAATGAGGATGTAGCGTTGGCGAGAAGTTTTTCTAGCAGGGCAGGAACGGGGTGTTGGGATTTTCAAACTGTACCCATTATATTATCATTTATATAATATATATCTGTATGTTAATTATATTTCATAATAAAATTTTCAAAATCATTATTCACATGTTCATTGTCAATACCATATATCACACCAGTGTGTAGTTAATGTCTCTCAAATTTGTAATTGAATATAACATAATATAGAATAATTTTAAACAAAAAACTACAAGCTCTATGAAAGTTAGTAGACTTTTTAGTATGGTTATTTTAATAACTACAACATTTAATTTAATGTTATATTAGTTTGCATTTATATTATCACAATCTCCATCACAAATTGTTATGTTGTGCAATACAGGAGAAACTCTGTTGAAATTTTTTAGAATTTTTCAGTATTTACTTTCATTAAATTTTATTCTTTGGCCAGTATTCAATTCACTTTATTTTTCTTTTGTGGTACTTTCATATTATTAGCATTTATAAAAAATTCTATTTATTGAAAAATTAGTTCTCCGGGCAACGCACGGGTGAAACAGCTAGTGACCAATAAATATAGTTCCATGCCAATCTTTGCTCACTAATTAACTCGGAAGCATCTTTTTTTATCCATTAACTACAATATTTTATAAATCTTTTACCAATTACGTATTTGTATGTTTTTATGACATTTTTTGCCCTTAATTCCTTTTCCTTCATGGTGTTTAATCGCATTTGATCTACCCAATTTTTTATGAATCAAATCGTTATCATCGGTAGCACCCAATTCAAGAAAGTTTCACCGGACTCACCATTACCTTTCTCCTTCTTCAACCAATAATGCTAAAGAAATTTAAATCCTACCAAATGATCTGAAATTACCACCACCACCACCTCATATGTTATCGTCACCGCCGTCAACTACGATTTCCAACATCACCACCGTCAACTGTAGCATTGATTCAGTTCTGGAGTTGATTTGATATTTCCTCTTTCCCTCATTCAGATCTACTGATTTTTTACGCGATCTTAGACTGGTCAGAATTGGAATACATCTTGATTTTCAGTTGATTATAGAATTCGGTAGTAGCAACAAATCCAAGTCAAACTCTAAATCAGGAGCATTTGAATCTCACGCAAAGATTCTCAAAGCTAGATCACAAAGATGAAGCGAAGGGCTGGGACGAGGAAAAAGACGGGAAACATGGTGACACTTTGTGTGGTGCTTGTGGGGAGAACAGAAGAATGAGTATCATCTCTCTACAATAGATACATGAACAAATACTATCTTGAATGCATCGTTGAGGAAACACGCCGCTCAACTAAGATTGCATTGGAGGTTAAATAGTTAAGAGGCATTGTACATATTTTAAATTGAAGGTTCATCGCACAAATTTTATTGTGTTCATTATTTAAACAAACTTATTTATTTTTATGTATATTAAATTAAATGATTGTGATATCACTATAAGAATTTTTATCTTTCGTTATAAATTTTCTGTAAACAAATTAAAATTTGAAACCAAAAATTACCTTTTCCCACAAAGAAAGCAGCTTTGTAGGCATAAGATTTTGGCCATAAATTTTTCGTAGACAAATCAAAATTTGTAGCCACGGAATATCTTTCCCTACAAAAAATGAAATTTGTAGGCATACAATGTTTCCTACAAATCAAAATTTGTAGCCCAAGGTTACCTTCCTAACAAAGAAAATGATTTTGTAAGCATATGATATTCGCTAAAAATTTTCCGTAGACAAATTAAAATTTGTAGCTAAAGGATATCTTTTCCCACAAAAAATAGTTTTTGTGGGTATATGCTATTTCCAACAAATTAATATTTGTAACCAAAGGTTACATTTTCCTACAAAAAACATGATTTTGTAGGCACACAATTTTTCCTAAACAAATTACAATTTGTGGCGAAATGATATGTTTCCACAAAAAAAAAAAAAGATTTTGTAGGTACATGATTTTTCCAATAAATTAAAATTTGTAGCCAACTGTTACCTGTTCTCTCCAAGAAAAAAAAGACTTTGCAGGAATATGAGTTTCCTTACAAATTTTTGATCACAAATAAAGTGAAATTTGTAGCAGAAAGATATCTTTCCCAAAACAAAAAAACCATCGTCATATGATTTTTCCTACAGTTTTCCATCATTTGTAGACAAATGTTACATTCCCCCCCACCCCAAAAAAATTTTTTTGTAGGCATATGATTTTGTATACAAATTGTTTTGTAGACAAATTGAACTTTGTAGTCAACTAATTGTAAGAATTAGACTCAGATAACTTATATATTATATCAATGAATAATAGGAAATTAAAATAGCTCGGTGGTTGAGATCTCAACTTCTCAATCATAAGGTCTAAGGTTCAATTCCTATGCCCTGCATTTTCTGAGATACATTAGGGGACAAAGCATATTTGTCTTCTCTGACCCTTCCCTTCGAACTGCATTTGTCCCCAAAAGATTTGTAGGGACAAAATTCACCCCACAATTTCAAAGTTTTGTTATCTCTAACATTTCCCTAGAAACTCTATTTGTTTCCAAAAGATTTGCAATAGCAAACATTAGCCTTCGAATTCCCCAGAGATTGTAGCATATTACCTTTTCTTTAGAGGTCTAACCCACAAAGTTGGGCACAATTTTTTTTTTTTGTCTCCTCTGCTACTTTCCCACAAATAAAGACCTTTTGCTACCAAAATATTTTGTAGGGAAAGGTAAAAAATCTTGTAATGTATAATAATCAAGAAGAATTGATAGCAACCAACTTCCTTTATCGCTACACACACACATATAGACCCGTAATTAGCTTTTCATATCTAAGATTGGACATTACAAAAGACTAAGTATTTGTTCATGCATCAGACGAATTTTGGATGTGCAGTATTGTAGAATAGTATTATCTAATTGTGGGCCGGGTGGCACTTTAGTATTCTGGTGAGAAGTATGCATCAAAAAAGATAACTATGCTTGTGGTATAGTATTGTTTAATTGTGGGTGGCGCTTTAGTTTCTTGGTTCTTTAGATAATTAGGCTCTACTTCTCCTTTAACTATGTAGGAATTTCAGGTTGTCTGTTTGTGATATGTAGAATTAAGTTTATATTAAAAAAAAAATACATTTTTTTAAAAAGAAATCAATTTTCACGCTCAAATTTAAACATCAATTAGTTATTTTTGTTTAGTTTGTTTGTCTAAGAACGTTATTAGTGAAATCAAATGTTTTAAAATGAGACTATTGAGACAACACAAAGTGGTTTGAGATGGACTGGTGGAAAATCAAATGATTTTTTATGTAAATTTAGTATTCTAGTTCTAGCTATGATTATCGGGTCATGTAATATTATTACCGCAGTAGGTAATAATATTATGGGAGTATGTAATAATATTACCGGGATAGGTAATTTTGTCATATGGTTTGATTTCTTTTCTTTTTTGTTGTTAATTTTGACCATTGTGGAATTGCAACAGAGATTATCAGGGTTCCTAACTGAGAAAGTTGGAGGCAAGAATATATTTGGCATTTACTAGGGTGGGTAATATTATTATCGAGGTAGATAGTAATATTATTATTGGGATGTGCAATCTAAAGAGAGTGAGTAGAGAGAGAAAGTCATGGATGAGGGAGAGAAGATTATTAGAGGTGGAAATCTCGATTAAAGGGATAGTAATCTAGAGAGGTGGTAGTCTAGAGATAGAAAATCGTGGATGAGGAAGAGCGAGAATACTACCAGAGGTGGTAATCAAGACAAGAGATAAAGTGCATAAAGAGAAAAAGTTGGAGACGAGAGAAGCAAGAAGTTGAATATTGATCGAGATTATTAGGTGTGATAATCGAGAGAGAGAGAGAGAGAGAGAATATGTAGAGAGAAAAAGTCAGAGCTGAGAGAAACAAGAAGCTGAATGTTGATCGAGATTACCGGGGGTGGTAATCTAGAGAGAGAAAATATATAGAGTGAGAAAGTCGTAGATCTGAGAAGGGAGAAGTTGAATGTTGATCGAGATGACCCAATAGAGGGAGAAAGTCGGAGCGAGGGAAGGGAGATGTTGAATGTTGATCTAGATTACCTGAGGTAGTAATCTAGAGAGAGAAAATGAGTAGAGATAAAATCGAAGATGGAGGAAGTGAGATGTTAAATGTTGCTGAGATTACCTGGGGTGGTAATTTAGAAAGAAAGTCAAAGACTAGGAAATGGAGAAGTTGAATATTGATCGAGATTATTGGGGTTGGCAATCTGGAGAAAGAAAATGCACAGAGAGAGAAAGTCATAGATAAAGAAAGGGAGAAATTAAATGCTGATAGAGATTACTTAAGGCGGTAATCTGGAGAGCGAAAGTCTTAGAGAAAAAAAATCGAAAACGGGGAAAGAGAGAGGTTGAATGTTAATCGAAAACTTGGGTGGTAATCTAGATAGAAAGCCGTAGACTGGGGAATGGAGAAGTTGAATGTTGATCGAGATTACCGAAGGCAATAATCAGAAGAGAGAATATGTTTAGAGAGTCGATAGGGGAAAGGAAAAGTTGAATGTCTATCGAGATTACTTGGAGTGGTAATCTGGAAAGAGAAAGTACATACAGAGAGAAAGACATAGACAGGTGGATGGGGAAGTAATGTTGATTGAGATTACCTAAGGTGGTAATCTGGAGAGAGAAAATGCTAGCGAGAAAAAGTCGTAGATGGGAGATGACAAAAGTTGAATGTTAATCGAGATTACTTGGAGTGGTAATCCAGAGAGAGAAATATATAGAAAGAGAAAGTCATAGACAGAGAAATAGAGAAGTTGAATGTGTGATCTAGATTTTGGAGAGAGAATGTGTGTTTATTTTAATTTATTTTGCTATGAACGTTTATTTTATTAGAATGACAATAGTTGTAAATTTACGAATTTTAAATTCTATTTTCGTCTTAATGTGTAAAAGATGAGCTAGTGGTCAAAACAAAGATTTGCATGATTTAGTGGGCAAATTGTTCCCTTAAGTGTAGGCATTGGTCAAATGCTCTATTTTTAAAGCACGGTTGTTGCACAAAATATCCAGTCCAAAGCGATGAATGGAGACCTAAATTTGAGGCCCAATGACTATTAGCAAGTGTTAAGTAGAGTACAAAAGTAAGAACCCAAGTCCAGAATTGAGCGCGGGGGCCCAAGAGAAAGAGACTAAAGCTTAGAAGTATTGAAGCCAGAAATCAAGATTGAGCGAGAGCACACCCAAAGTTGCTGACTTGAATTTTCCCCAAAAAGAAGACAAGCATAGAGCAAGTAAGGTGAGAATGAACATGGGATGCAAAGGAAGTTACTCCATCTTGCCTGCGTTTTGTCATATGGCAGTCATGTGAGCATTTAATAGTATTTAATGAGAGGAAGTTATGTGAATAAGCGATTACAAACATATAAAAAGGACAAAATCAAAGTTAAATAGGAAGACCAATCATCAAATACTCCAAACAGAGCATTTAGTTCTTTAATTTCCAATTTTTGCTTTAAATTTTCTTCAAATATTTTATCATTGACTAGTGTAAGGTGAGAATGAACGTGGGATGCAAAGGAAGTTACTCCATCTTGCCTGCGTTTTGTCATATGGCAGTCATGGGAGCATTTAATAGTATTTAATGAGAGGAAGTTATGTGACTAAGATATTACAAACATATAAAAAGGACAAAATCAAAGTTAAATAGGAAGACCAATCATCAAATACTCCAAACAGAGCATTTAGTTCTTTAATTTCCAATTTTGCTTTAAATTTTCTTCAAATATTTTATCATTGACTAGTGTAATTCTTGTGGGAATGCACCCCTTAGAGGCAACCTTGTATCTTCTCACCTGTTTCCAATGAGAACAACAGACCTCCTTGGGAGTTGGTCTCAAATGGTCTTTTAATCATGTCACAATCATTTGAATTAATTTAATTTTTTGGTAGTGTTCTCTACATGTGCGAATAGTTTGGCATGCCAAATGAAACCTTAGTGTTTTGAAAATTAGAAGAATCATGCTTCTGATTTTTTTTTTAATTATTTTATGAATGAGATTTAATGATCAGATTTATATATTTTGAATACAAATTTATATTATTGACCTAATTATTCTTTAAACCATCGACCCAATCCAACTTAACCTAAATTAAGTTATATTGAGTCGATTTGGTTTCCAGTCAAGAAATTGGGTGGGTTGGTTGGAATCAAATAACAAAATGGTTTGAGTTGGTTTGACAAATGCAATGTCATAATCAAATTGTGTTGTTTAACTTTATAGTTAACCCAATTTCCACTCCTATTTACACGGTAATGATCTCCTCCCCACAGTGGGGAGGATATCATGCCCACAAATACACATTCGTGATTGGTGGGGAGGCGGTGGTGGGATTTACACACATGGCCTCCCACCAATCGTAAATATGTGTTTAGGGTGATCTCCTTCCCCATGTGGAGGAGATCATTACCGCCTATTTACAACTTTTTCCAGAAAGATGTTCTTAAGTGTTAACTTTTTTAAAAGAAATTATTAAATCGAGTTAATGTGTGCAGATCGATCTGTCACATTGTTGTAGTCATTATTGCTCAAATAGCAGTGTCAGTCTACAATCATTGTTTTCGCTATTATTTTTTAGCATCCTTTTTAATTGACTTTTCAAAGCTTCAAAAACATTTGGGTTATTTTTACAAAACCCTCCAAATCTTTCAAATTTATAATAATTCCAATCCCATTCTTTTTTTTTTCAACGTTAAAACACCCAATCGTTAATAAATTGTCGATGGAACACCCCTCCTCGGGCGTTAACGAAATCCATCCATTTTAGTCATTAACTTTGGTGTTTCTGTACTCTTGTGCATTAATGTTTGTGGGCAAAACTCGAAACAAGATTTTATTTTGCAATTTTAAATCTTTTTAAACTTCACAAGTTTTGAAAATGTGAAATTTAGTCCTAAATCTTTTTAAACTTCACAATTTAACTTTAATTTTTTGGAATTTAGCCCTAAATTTTTTGATTTATCAATTTCAACATTATGTTTGAAAATTGGCAAAAATGGTCATAAATTTTATGGTTGCTACAAAATTGGTACAAAATAAAAAAAGATAGCATGCTATTAATGTCATTGAATTAATTAATTTGATGCCAATTTCATTTGGTCTATAATTAATTTTATTAAATTTATTTTACACCGATTAAATAAATTTATAGACAATTTTCAGCAGAATGACATTTATTCGCATTAACACCGTAATTTCTCAAAATTTTCCTCAGTATTAGAGATACACAAATTTCGATTTTAATTGACAGTTAATAATGAAGGTAATTATTTTATCTCTATAAAATTTTAGCAGAAATACATCATTATAAAAACTATACCAAATGTAATAATAATAATAAAATAAAATACAAAAAATTAAAAATTAAAATAAAAAACTCTAAACATGATGGTGACTTCGCCGTCCGCAACCAAGGGAAAGCCTCTGGACCTGAGATTTTTTGTTCTACTAGCAAATCGGGGCTTTTCTCCCGACTTCCTTATTAGCAATCAGTTGGTTGTATCCACTGATGGTACAACCAGCACATTATTGCCTCCTAGCCACTTCGTCAATAGACAACAAAACTGTGGGAAAAGCCCTGTGGATTATCCGTGGTGGGGTGGGTGTTGTTTGGTTGGGAGTGGGTTGGGTTAAAGGCAGGGTTTGGTGTGGAGGGTTGGGTTTTCTTTTTTTTTTTTTAAATAATTTTCTAATATTTTTAAATTTAATTTTATTATTTTTCTATATTAGGGTATTTTTTATATTAATACATTCCTAGTAAAATTTTGTAGATTATATTTATTGTTAACTATTGGTTTGAGTCAAAAATAAATTTGATAAAAACAAATTATAGACCAAATAAATTAGTATCAAATTAATTAATTCAATGAAATTAATATCACATAGCCTTTCGTTATTTCGTATCAATTTCGCAGCAATCATAAAATTTATGGACCATTTCCGCCAAGGCTTCAAAAATAATATTGAAATTATGAAACAAAAAGAATTAGGACTAAATTGCAGAAAACTTAAAGTTAAAATTGTGATGTTTAAAAAGTTTTAGGATTGCATATTGTTACACTTTGTGAAGTTTAAAAAGATTTAAAATTGTGAAATAAAATGTTATTTTAAATTTTATCCCAAGCTTTGGTACAGAACCGGACAAAACACCAAAGTCAACGGCTAAAACGGATGGATTCCATCAATGCCCCCCGAGGAGGAGGGGAATCTACTGACAATTAATTAAAGATTAGGAGGGGGTTCCACGCTGAAAAAAAAAGAAATGGGGTTGGAATTATTACAAACACGAAAGATTGAGGGGTTTTGTAAAAATAACCCAAAACATTTTCATAAGTTTTAAATTTATTGGTACTAAGAATTGTGCTTTCAAGACTTAAACTCTGAATTAGTTTTCAAATCAAACCTCAAATAACATATTTTGGGAGTGGGGTATTTCCGTAAAAGGACACCAAAGTGTCCATTTTGCAACAATTCGAATCTCATTCTTTTTTTCTTCCCGTTAGAACCCAAAGTGTAATTAATTGTCAGCAAAAATCATCCCCTCTCCTCTCGGCCCCCGAAAACTAGATTCTGTTCATTTATGCCGTTTACCATCCATTTTTTGTCATTTTATGGCCTTCTCTTGAGGGGTAATTTAGGCAAATCAATATGTCCTTGTTTCTTGGCCCATTTCACCATAAATTTTGCATCCTTTTGCCTATAAAATCATGTCAACATTTTTTCCCTATCTTCAGTCAATGCTCTTTTCTTCTTCAAATTGGGAAATTTTTCTCTTACCACCATACCTATGGATGAGCACCGCTGCCGCTATGGAGGTTTAATTTCGTTGAAAAGCTCCTGGACTGATAGTAATCAAGGCTGCCATTTCTTTGTGTACGAAAGACTGGTAAGCGCTCATCTTTTTTAACTATTTAATTTGTAGTGTTCACAGTCAATGATCTGTTCTTGTAGGGACCCCAATATAAGTATTTTTGCTAGTATGACCCACCAATCTACGAGCATTCCAAGGTTGACGTTCATGGATTGCTGCTTAACATTTGCAGATTTGAAAACCTAATTCGCATTCTTGAATGTGAAAATGGATGGCTAGAGGATCATTCAAGAGCTTTGGAGGAAGGGAATGTTCAGCCCCGAGACATAGGTCCAGCAACAAGAACTGTCTTAAGAGTTGAGGAACTCAATTGTTGTCTTGGTCATTCGCGACATTGTTTATGGCATGGAAGCGCTTTACTTAGTTTTTCTCGATTTGTCAATTGTTTGTTAATCTTTAGATGCCTTTATGTCCACGTATTTTGAATGCTAAAGTTACCCCGACTAGTTTGTTATCTATTTATCAACTCTTAGATTGTACATAGACAAATTGTATTGTCTTGCATTTTACACTGGTTGTTACTTGGTTCTCTTTCCAATGTGTTGTTGTCCCTAGTCTTGAAAGAGAATAATGGGGTTATATAGTGCTGAGAACACCTAAAAGAATGGCTCACAGTGAAACAACTTAAAAAGAATGGGGTTTTGTATTGAAACAAATTAAAAAGAATGGGGTCCTACAGTGAAAAGACAATCTAAAAGACTATGAAACACAGCCCCTTTGTCACTGTCCAGTCCCCTACTTGCAATCTTACCATAGCACAATATAGCACATACTGAAAGTAGCTCTCAACTCATGCCAACAATAATAGAACACAATTGATATGCAAGTCAAACAATTTAAAAATTAAACACCATCCATTACAATACTAAAGTAGTATATTATAGTATATTAGAAGCATCGTCATCAACTAGTTTAACTAGTCAAATTGCACAACAAAATACATACCGGGTAGTCCATCAACTTGCCTAAGCAACAAAATACTATGAAACTGCTAAACTTAACAAAATACATGATGCATAGTCCACAAAATGCTTAAAACTAGTGAGCACCTAAACAAAATAAGGGAAGAAATAGGTGTACACAAATTGCCTACTAAGCTTGATTCCCGACATTTCTCTTTCGACCTCTTTTCTTCCTTCCTTTGGTTGTTGTCGGTGTGTTACTTTTCCTTTTGCATTTGCTTTCTTTTTCAGTGGGCACTCCCTTTAGTTATATGCCGGCTGTCGATAATTTCCACAAGTAATCACAGTGCCGTGTTTACTCAACTTTTGTCCTTGTGGTCGTGGTTTGTCTGCCTCCTGTCTTTGAAATTTCTTCGACCTTCCAGCTTGCTTACGATGTGGTGGTGGATCAAGAGGCTGCTTGCCTTCGTTTGCCCATAACTCTGGACCAGGCATAGGACCTATAACCGAAGCATAAGCCCTACAAAAAGTAGACTTGCTATAACAATCATGAGTGTAGTCTTCAACACGTAGTCCTCAGTTGTAAATAGCTACAATGGCATGCACACAAGGAAGCCTTGTCAAGTCAAATCTCCTACAACTGCACATACATTGAGCCAAGTTGACTACATGCTTCACCCCATTACCATCTATCACTTCCAACTACATATCACTAGCACGAAATGCTTGGCAATGCCTAGTGGCGTTGCAAATTTTTTGGCCAAAAGGTGCAGTCCACTTCTTAGCCTACTTCCTTTTCTTATCCATCCTCGTCATCAAGTACCTCCAAATCTTTTCCAACATACAAATAATAGGCTTGTCCCTTACTTCCACAATTGAAGCATTGAATGCTTCACACTGGTTATTGAGAAGAATGTCACACTTGTTCTCATCACGAAAATGGGATTGACTCCATTGGCTTGCCGACTTGGCCTCAAGCTACACATGTTCCTTTTCATTTTCCAATCTCATTGCCTCCATTTGAGCAGTCCAATCAGCAACGACAGTCGATTTAACAGTTGCCCCAAGTATAAGCTACAAGTTTAGCCCCGAATGTTTACCCTAAAGCTTGTGTACAAATGACGTACACAAAAAAGATGCACTGCATTGGGGACATAATTCTCAAATGTATTTCGAAGTCCTTTTGCTTGTCACTAATGAAAGTCCACCCAGTCCCTACTCCATTATGAAGGTCTTCCACCGTAAGCTCAAAAAACCAATTCCATAATTCCTAACACTCTGCCTCTACCACTGCATAAGCTATGGCGCATATCCCATTCTCCACATCTATACCAACAACTGCTAAAATATGTCATGCTTCTTCACTCCTTAAAAAAAACAACCACCCAAGCTTACAACTTCACAACAACCAGCGAATAATCTGTCGAGAATGGTTTTCAAACACACATAGAGCCTCCTAAATTCTCGAGATTCTCCCACCATCTCAGCCTTCAACACAACAGTGTTTCCTTGATTGTCGAAAACATAATCAACTAGGAGCTCTTACTGTGATTTGTTACTTTCCCTTATAATTTCCAAACACCTTGTCTTTGTCTAGAAAAACTATGACCTAGATGGTGTCTTCCCACAACCCTCTTTCACGGTCTCCAATCAAGTAGCCATTGTAAGGTTAAGCTGAGTACGAAACAGTTTCACAAATTTCTTGACAGAGAAAGAAGATGTAGCCCACTTGTGATCATAGACCATTGGGCAATCATGTTCCATATTGAGAGTGCTAATCCGGAAGTTAGATGCACCCTTCTTAACTCTTACATACAAAACCCACTAGCAGCCTTCCAGAACTTTACATTTTGCCCACAAAAGATAGCTTTCATCTTTGTTGAAATAGATAACATGTAAATTTTTGAATGCATACTGAACTATCAATGACTTGAGCTACTTCTTGCTAAAAAAAAGCCCTACAACCAAGTTGTAAGAACATAGTCAAACTTAAAAAATTGGGGGTCCTATATTGAAACTCAAAATGGAATGGTGCCATGCAAGCATGCAAATACAAACAATCTTATTCCCAAAAAAAGCTATACTTATCCAATTCCAATGCACAATTATGATTACCTAGACGACCCCTATACACAACTTCTCTCACTCCTCTCAATCTCTTCTCATCATCCTCATCATTATACACGTCATTGGATTTCCTGGAGTCATTGTCATCCTCACTTCTGCGTAATTAGTGTGATCTTCATACCAAGCAAACTCATCATGTCTGAAGTTCACATTCTCTATATTTTTTTGAAAGGGGAGGGGAGAGGGGGGTCATCCAGTGGTTCATCATAGTCGTAGTCATCGAAATCATCAATTATTGGCTGCAGTTCACTCTCATCTTCATAAGCTGTGTAACGCCCCCTCTAGTTTCAGATACATATGCGTCATCTTGACGCCATTTCATACGTAATGTGCACGAAAACATTAACATAATGGCCTTCTCTTGGGCTCATGCATGCCTTAACATTATACAGCAGACTCGAGGGCAACGTTACCATATACATTATATTCACAAAACCCTGAGTTCATAACTTTCTTTTAAACTTTTCATACATACACACAACTCTAAGGGTTTGGCCTTACATTCACGTGGATTACAGGATCGTTGAATTCCTTTTCCCGATCACACACCAACATCACATCATACTGGAGGACTCTTCACCATCTCCCATGTATATAACCTTCAAAAACATAAACGTGCCCGTAATGAGTCATAAAGACTTAGTGGATAATAGATGCAATGCAATGCATGGAATGCACGTCACATTCTGGTATTCTTTGGGCCCTGTTGCGAATTATGTGAATACACTAGCGCCATCGTACTTCATTTCATGTTGGGCCATGCCTTTCATTACATTTGGGGCTTAGATCCCTGATAAGTGTCCAAATTGACACTTATTTATATCTTTATACTGTTAATTGGAGCAAACTTCTACTGAGATTTATGTATAATTATTGTGTTTTTAGGTACTATTCCTCATTGTGGAGGCAATGAGATGAAAAGGAGGAATAATGAGCTTAAAGTGTCAAGAAACCCGAAGTCGGGACTAAAATGCAACAAATCAAAGTTGAAGGACTTCGGGTGCAATATTGGTGAAGATCTTCTTGGTCGAGTTTCTTGGGCTAACATGGAAGAGCTTGGAATATGGAGTCCAACGCTTTTTACGGATCGCAATTCCGAGTTCCAGATCAAAAGTTATGGCCGGTCGAAGATCAGGGATCAAAGGGCAACATTTGAGAAGATGAGGGAGTTCGCATGCAAATATTTTACGTAGTAAGACTCCAAGTTACGCCGTAACGTCACCGTCTGGCCGTAACACATGTAATTACGGCCGTAACCCGTAAAGCAGTGCACTATTCATGCAGAGAACAAATTACGACCGTATCATATTGAGATACGGTATAGCTATAATTACTGGCCAGAACTTAAGTAGTTCTGGCCGTAATCGCTATTCGACATCGGCAAAAATCCGAGTTTTCCCTGTTTTCTTTTTCTCTCCCTCACCTTCACTCGACTTGAGGGTGTTTTGGGCAAGAGTCAAGCACGATTTTGGGGCCTTATAACACCCTTTTCCTCCCCCAAATCATATAGATCATATCATCTTGCATCCTTAGTTTAGCTTAGGTTTTCTTTTTCTTCTTCCTTTTCTCTTCTTTTCCTTTCTTCTTTCCTTCTTTTCTTCTTCTTTTCTTTTCCTTTTCTAGGTTAGGGGTGTGATTGGGGATTGATTGCTTGGTGTTGGAAGCTAGGAAATCAAGAGAAGTTGGATAGCTTGGAGGAACAAGACTTTACTCTTCAAAAGGGAGATTGTCTATAATCTTTGTTTTGCTCTTTCATTGGCTTTCCTTTGTATTGATTGTATATGTATTAATGATTTCCTAACATATGAGCTAGATATTGTGGTTGGGATGATTGATGAATTTAACCTAGCTTTAATCAATGATATGTTTATGGTTTTGAAGTTGAATTGTTGTTCATTCCAATGTGTGGTTGTTTTTGGGCTATTTCCATGATTCGATTGATCACCGAATTTATGTATTTGCAACTTGTGTCAATATTGAGAGAAGGGGCACATTTTGGGTCGTGGAAACAACCGCCTAGGTTCTTGTAGAGGATAGAAATATACCTCTAACCCTAGGTGATCCTTTGAGTTACTCTCACGAAACCTAATGCAATTGATTGATCTTCAATCAACACAGAGATGTAGTAGGTTGAATCAATCGATTAGGGGTAGTTTGACATGCGAGAGCGGAGGTACCTATATGAGGAGGTCGGGTCTAACATAGAAGATGAGCATTGTATTGGTTAGACGATGATTTGATTGAGCTACGGTTGAATGAACTCATGATTCCTAACTATCTCTTGGCCCAAGTTTCATTCCCTATCATGACCGTTTTACTTGCTTTCCTTTATTGCATTCGTAGTATAGATTATGTTAGTTATTTTTCCTTTCTTTATTTGTGTTTTTGCGCTAGAACAAGTAACTTAACTATAAACACCATTCCTCGTGGGATCGATATCCGGACTCTTAACCGAGTCCCACTTTATTACTTGATTACGGCCCGTGCACTTGCTGTTCAATTTGTGCGTGTGTATAAACGCCGATCAATCCCCCATTCAGCAGTCGCCCAAGGGCTTAACTCACCCATTAGAGCATCACAATCATGTCCGTATTATAACATAAGAGCATCACATTCCTTTCGCATACATAAGGCACATAAGGCATTACATAAGGTATAACACATTCATACATTGGACATTAACAATCATATCCTCATCACATAGAGGAGATGATACTTCACATTGAATCACGTTCATTACATATACCGTGTATAACGCCAAGCTCATCACATAAGGCATCGCTTCTTTGGTTCATGACATATAGATTACCGTTCATTCTATTTCTTTACTTCCATGGATCCAAGTAGCCAAACAACTCATAAAATAAGAATGAAGGATCATATAGGTCACATAGGTATATACATATCATTAACACATCATGGCATAATCATAAAACAAGGCCAATGGATCATATCATGCTCTTTGGCTTCATGAACAACATAAACATGTTCATTTCTTGATTAATGTAATCAAAAGCATGTAATTACTTCATAATACATGTAAAACATCTATTACCCACCTTACATGAAGCACAAACAAGCTTGGAAAGCATCCACTTCTTCCTCCCTTCCTTTCCATCCTTTTCCTATTTTTTACTTTCTTCATTTCTTCTTGGAATCATAGATTACAAATGGATTATATACATGATATAGGGAGTTTGAGGTGTTTCCACATGTTCTTGGGGGTCTTAGGAGGGTTTTGGAAGTGTTGGAACCGGGTTTGATTGGATATCTCGCAAGAAATGGTAAGAAAGGTCTAGAAATACCAATTCTGTTGACTTAAAATTACGCCCGTAACCTGACTTTTATGGTCGTATCACATTTTACTTACTGCCATATCTTGGCTTTTGTAAATCTCATCCATTTTCCTTTTTTGAACTTACAGCCATATTTTTATAATTTATGGCCGTAACACCCATCATACGGCCGTATCATAGGCTCATATAGCCGTATAAAGCTCTCTGAAAATTTCTTCACTTCTTCCCTTTTATATGTTTACGGCCGTATCACATAAAATTACGGCTGCAACCTGCGTCATACGGCCGTATCATATTCAGTAGATGGCCGTGTAAAACTCTCTGCCAACCTTTCAAATTTCCTTCCTAACATTTATGGATGTGTCATACATTTACTGTTGTAATTATGTCTTTGCTAAAATTCTCCGTTCCTCATAAATTTGACGGCCATAACAGATCTTGGGGCATCTCATACACTTCAAAATATATCGTGAACATAGCGCTGACATATACATCATATCGAAGCATAATCATATCATATCATATCGTATACGGAATCACCTACAGTTCACATACGAAATTATATACGTATTCGGGACTAATTTGAGCAGGCCGTTACAAGCTGCCTCTCTATTAACATCATCTCTGCCTTGATCATCTTGAATAAGTTCTTCCTCTTCTTTGTGTTCTCTTTGTACCCTCGATGATTGGCCCATTATTTGTTGATTTGGATCACATTCAGTTTGGTACTACTGGTCATATCCTTGAGAAAAGAAAAATTCTTGAAATCTATTTTCATCATGAAGAATCTCCTGCCAATCGGACATTTTGTGGTAGAAACTCTCTGAATTCTTGTTGTTGGGCTGTGTTGCAGGTTGTGAACTAGGAAATTGCTGAGACTTTCGTGGCTTCACAAAACTGTCATCATCATTACTAAATACCTCAATATTAACTCCTATAGATCCCTTCCTAGCCTCATCCAATCCACTAAGATCATACTCTGCCCCATCTTCAACCTCAACAACAAAAGGCACCTCCTGTCATCTACTCGACTCTACAAAAGTTTCCTTTGTCGCCTTTAACAACCTATGGGGTGTTGCGGCCTCTAACAAATTCACATCCCCTACCCATACTTTTTCTATGTCCTTACATAAATTTTTTGAAGTCTTTATACTCCGTGAACAGCAACAAACCCTTACTAAGGGTCGTGAACTTGGGTTTCCTATATACATAGTAAACAGGTTAAGGGATTTGCAATTTTTGAGCAATGCAATCAAGTTTGAACTTCCCAAATAGATCAAAATCCATATAATCCACGCACTGAACTTTGCATTAATGTAAAAATCATTATCTCCCATTTAAACCCAAGTCCCACAATGGAAGCATCTATGAGTGAATCAAGGTTAGCCAAATCTGACAAAATAAAAGGAATTTTTACCCTGAAATTAAAATGTCTCAAACATTTGACAAAATTCACTACACCATAATAGGCAATTTGTCAGGCCTAGGATCTCAAGGGGGTCACGGTTTAAAACCGTGACCCCTAGACGCGCGGGTGGTCACGGTTTATAACCGTGACCACCTACAAAAAAAATTGTAAGATGGTCACGGTTTTAAAACCGTAACCATCAGTGAGCTTGGGGGTCGCGGTTATTACCGTGATCCCCGTTGAAAAAAAAATAATAAATAAAAATTGTAAAATGGTCACGGTTTTAAAACCGTGACCATCAGCGAGCTTGGGGGTCACGGTTATCAACCGTGGTCCCTGTTGAATAAAAAATAAAAAAATAAAAACCAGCATATCAGTCCAAAACCGTTGGCTCTTCTATTCTTCAACCCCCAAAATTGCGAATGAACCCTAAATTCACCCCCAAAATTCGAAAATCCATCCATTCATTTGCACCAAAAAGCTTCTCATCTTCATGCACCACCTCCTCTTCTTGAAGTGAAGACTCTATTGAATTAAAGCTCCACAAGAAGGTATTATTATTGCTCCAAGTTTCATAAATGGCGATTGGCACCTAAAAGGTCGTCTTCTTCGGCCCAAAACTCGTGTTCTCCGGTAGTTTGGAAGTTAGAAGTTGTCTTCTCCGGCATTAGGTTGGTTTATTGGTACACCATTTTGTATTTTTTTCATCATTTTTTTCGTTTTTTTTTCAGGGTTTTTTGTGCATCAAAGATAAATGTTTGTTGCGATTTTTTTCTACTGTTAAACTCAATTAAACCTTTAGTCTATTTTTTTAATTTTTAATTTCATTTTTCATAACTACCATCTCTTCACTTCAAATTTTAGGATTTCTTAGAATGAGCTTGCTATTTTAAGTGAATTTGGTACTCAATATACAAATTACCACGATTAATGAGTATATTTAGTTGATAGATAACTGAGGCATACATTTGGATTGTGACTTTGCCACTATTTTCATTTTTTAGTGTAAATGTATAGTTTAGAAACAATTATTTAGTGATTTAGCAATTTAAGAATTGGGATTTGAATATTGATTTGAAAGAAGTGATTTTGAGAATGTATAATTAGTTGTTGACGTGCTTAAAGATGTAAAGAAAGTAGAAAGAGATTAGTTCACATACGGGAACGGAAACAAAGCCCTCGACCTTTGGGCGCATAAGTTTCCATTTTACAATATTTGGTTAGTAGTAATATACACTACACTAAAAAATATCCCTCGTGTTCAATTTGAAAGTAAACAAATATAACAATAGTATTAAAAAAAAAAACTAGAGATGACCGAAAATGTGCCCTAAATATTTTATTTATTATAGTGTTCAATCATTTCATATTCCGTGAGCCAAACAATAATTTGTTGGTTCCAAATAAGGCAAGTTAGGCATATATGGAATTCCACTTAAACAATAGCTATGAAATTATAGAAGTTCCAAGTTAGGCATATATGGGATTCCACGTAGGCAAGTTAGTGGACTCTATGTGTAATTTTTAATAAAATTGGGAACCTATACATGCGATAATCTTATTCATGTTTCCTTTTTGGAGATGTTAATTGTGCATGTTAAAAAAAGTATATTAAATTAATTATTATCTATCTACATTACCTATTCAAGTTGCAAAGAGCGTTTGTTTGAAAATTGTAACATATCATTGTTAATATGACATGTGAAAATGAGCATATTTGACAAATGATAAATTTTTATTATTACTATATTTTTCTAGGATAATTAATTTCGCGGGAATATGCACTTGAAAACTTCAAATATATATATATATATATATATATATAAATGAAAATAATATGTTATTGTTCCTTCAAAAATGTGCAAGTCTACAGAAACGTAGACCCGCTCTGATACCAAGCTGTAACGCCTCGAATTTGAAGAACTCGAAACGTTAGTTCTTTCTTTAAAACTATCAAAATTAATTTATTTTTTTATTTATTTTTATATAATATTAAATGCGGAAATATAACAAATATTTAAAAGTGCGAAAATTTATAAAAGAATATAATTAAAATGCGGAAATTCGGTTTTAATAGCAACCATATAGAGTATCTTATAATTATTTGATCTCTAAACGTTCAAAACGTCTAACTTAAGATGCTAGGTAGTTCAAAAGGTTTGAAACGACATAATCCAATACAACAGATTACTCGAATAACAACGGAAAAGAAATATCTTATTTAGTAAGCTTAGATAGAGCTCCCACGACTCGCCACGCCTCCGGACTCCTCAATCTGTAAGAGGAATGAATGGCGTGAGTATTTAAATTATACTCAGTAGGCTCAGCGCAAGTTAATCATCTATACAAATATATATAAGGCGAATAGTCATGTAAACTCGGTAATATAATACCCGAAGGTAACTCTGGCGTCGAAGACAGCTCTAGGCCTGAAGGCAACATTGGGCCGGAAGGCAAGTCTGGGCTCGAAGGTAAGTCTGGGCTCGAAGGCAAGTCTATTACACACTAAAAGCACTTATATAGTACAGATAATTAACAATAATTGCGCAATAAGTAAAAATGAGTCTTTTGAGCCTACCTTAAATATCTCTTGAGTTTGAGTCTACTAAGCGGTGAAAATCAGTCCTCTAACTGTTCGTACGCCTCATCTAGTCAATAACGAGCTTATTTTATGTTAATACTCTTAAATATAAAGTATCTATAAATAATATAGAAGTTTGTGGACCAAAATAGTAAGAATATAAAACTTTGGGGGTCAATTTGAAAGAATTGAATAGTTTGAGGACCTAATTTGCAATAAAAGTGAACTAAAAATATTTTAGACTCAATTAAAACATGAGGGACTAATATGCAATTAAAGTTTGGGGGTTAAATCAAATAGGAAAAAGAAATTGAAGGATTAAAAGTGAAATAAAAGTTTTGGGGTCAAATTGCAACAATTGAAAGTTAGGGACTTGAATTTAAATAAAATTTGAGGGTTCACTTAAATAAAATAAATAAAATGGGGGATTAGATTTGTAAATAATATTCAGGGGTTAAATTATATGAATTAAAAGTTAAGGATTTATAAATCAAATAAAGTATAGGGACCCACTTAAAACAATTAAAGAACTTGAGGGACTTGGCATGCAATTTTTCGAAATAAACATGGGTTTGGGCCACGCATCCTGTTTTTCACCATCTTCCTCACCCGACTCTCCTTCTCTCGGCTTCTCTCTCGATCCCTCTCTCACTCTTGGCTCTCTCGGCGGTTTTGGTGGCCCAAAATGGCGGCGAAGGTGGAGCTAAAGGTGGTGATCCTCGTGGTGGTCTTGGATTGAAGAAATATTGAGTATATAGGGAGAAATTGAAGCTAGAACACTAAAGGAAAATTTTGGGTATTTTCAAAATTCGATCGATTCTTTAATTAAACTATCCTATGATGTTCTAGGGAGATAGATGAAAGTGTAGGTGTGATTTTTGTGTTTTGAAGTTGAGTTTTGGGCGTGGTCGATGCTTCTTGGCCGAGAACAATGGCTATGGCGTGTATCTATATGCGTGTATATGTATGCGTGCGTGTGTGTTGACTGTGAAATGAAGGTGATGGTGGCTTCATGGTGGTGTTGTGGCGGAGGTACGGTGGTGATACTGGTGGTGGGTGATGGTGAAGGTGGTGGTCGACGGTGGTGTATGTATGTATATGTGTACATGTGTTTGTTAAAATGTAGTGAAAAAATACAAGTGGATTATTAAGATCTTGTGTGTGATTAAAAACTTAAAACAATAAAAATGGAGATTTAAATAAAAATATCAAGAAATCTTACCACTTGAAGCTGGTTTGATTTGTTGAATGAGAGTAAGTGGCATGAACTTGAAGATGGTTGTAGGATGAGAAATCTTGAGAATGAAGATAATACTTGTGTAATGGTGATGTGAAAGAATGAAACTTGGGTTAGGGTTTGAGGACTTCCAACAATATTGTATTTAAAGGTGGAAAATAGGGTAAGACTTGCAAATGAGCCTCTAAATGGACTTTAAAATGGGATTGAATTGGAATTGGGTTTTCTTATAGCATAATAAATAAAATTGGACCTTGAACGGGCCTATAATTGGGTTTAAAATATATATAAAGTTTTTTTTTTTTTTAGCAAAGCACCAACTAGACTCGTACGTCGGTTTTACGCGTCCGCCGAGCCTAGCTAGTGGGGGTTTGGAATCCCTACCTTTTTATTAATAAATAAAATAATAACAATAGGAGGGGGGCATAGACCTGACCTCCAAACAATAAAAAGGAATGTGCGAAAAGCAGTAAATGAGGAGATACTATCTCCCTGACAATAAGGAATAAAAGAATGACAGAATGATAAATAAGGAGGTACTACCTCCCTGTACAAAAGAATGAAAAAGTAAAAAATAAAAAATAAAAATAAAAATGAAAATAAACCGGTACCCTCGCTAAAGACCGCGGACCGACGGAAATCCCTGACGATCCATTTGTAGGAGAGCCCGAGCCCGAGCAGGCAACCGAAGTGAGTCGTACTTTGTAAAGTGCTGCTATAGTAGTCCCACCGAAGCAAGTGCGTCAGCAACCTGGTTGCCCTCACGGTAGATATGCGAGACCAAGTCCCGATCTGTGCGGAGGAGCTGCCGAATACGCCGGATAATCACCTGTAAGTACCACGGACCGCCTCCACGAACAATACAATGTACAGCTACGGACGATTCAGCCTCCACCCAAACTGTGTCAACTCCAAGAGAGCGCGCAAGCAACAGGCCATCAAGGATGGCACGGAGCTCTGCCTCCAAAATAGCGCAGTCGCCGTATGAGGAGGAAAAGGCCCGAACGCAGCGCCCAAGATGGTCCCGGATCACCCCACCCCCGCCAGCTCTACCATCAACCACACAGCCGTCCGTGTTGACCTTAACAGATCCCACAGACGGCCGATGCCAGAACACCAACACTGGAAGGGGAGGAGGTGAGGGGGAAATAGTGACTCCGAAAAGGGGCGCCAAGTCATGATCGCCGCGCCAATGAGAAGGACGGAAAACCCCAGCGATGTGCATGAGGGACAGAGCCCGATAGACACGCAAAATGATCTGTCGAGAATCGACCGGAATGCCCCGATACTTCGCATCAGTAGTGCCGTCCACAAGTGCCAAGAGACGAAAATGGGCATGATGATGCGAATGTGGCCCGCTGACAAAGCGACCTGAATCGCCGATCTTGAACACAGTGCCAGATACTGCCAGAGGTGGGAGATGGGATATGGAAGATCGCCGCAAAATCTTTGCCAAACTTCGAGGCCGACCAGCTGCCAATGAAACATGCTGAAGCGTCTCCTCAGCTGAGCAACACTGGCAGCGGGAAGGCATCTGCACATGAATACACTGCCTAACCACATAGTCAACGGGCACAAGGCCCTGCAATAAGCGCCAATGGAAAAACGAGACGGTCACAGGGATAGCTGGGCACCAGAGGTCCCGAAACACCGGCCGCACCTCAGCGTGCTGCCGAACCAGCTCCTAGGCCGACCGAGCTGTGAACCGTCCATCAGAGGTATCACGCCACAACAACCGATCAGGGGACCTAGTGTCCAAAGGGACGGACGAGATCTGAAGGGCCAGGTCAGAGGGAACTACTTGTAATAAACGCTCAAGCGCCCAACCAGTGTCGTCAAAGAAGTCCTGCACCCGAGCCGAGGAGTGACTGTGGGCAGGAAATAAATCAGCAAAAGGACGATCACCCATTTATTGAATAAGATGTTAAATTTTAGGGGTTAAAATGAATAATTTCTAAAGTTTGGTCCTCAAATGTAAATTGAAAATAAATATATGTTTTATAAATTATTATTATTATTTTTACTTTAAATAATTCAATATAATAGTAAATAATATAAAATTTTTAACTAGACGAGCGTACGCTATTTAATTCGATTGGTGAAGTTGTAGCGACACGTTTAAGATTTTACTTTAATTAAATATGTTGATTGAAGAAATTTCGCGATCACTACAGCCTTACCCTCTTACAATAATTTCGTCATCGAAATTTAAACTTACTTGATCTATAAAGTTCGAGTATTTGGATAGAATTTCTTCTTCTTTCTCCCATGTTGCCTCATCCTTGCCATGATTATTCCACTGAATCTTAACTAGAGGAACTCTTCTGTTTCTCAAGACATGGACCTTTCGATCTATGATGGTCACGGGTGTCTCTTGATATGAAAAATCCTTCTGAATATCCAAAGGTTGAAAGTTCACTACATGACTTGGATCATGGACATGCTTCCTTAACTGTGAGACATGAAATACATTATGCACCGATGAAAGCTCAGGTGGCAAAGTCAAGCGATAAGCTATAGTCCCAATTTCTTCTCGTATTTCGAATGGTCCAACGAACCGTGGTCTCAACTTCCCTTTCTTCCCAAAACGTATGGTGCCCTTCATTGGAGACACCTTGAGAAATACTTTCTTTCCAATCTCAAACTTCAATTCCTTTCTCCTCTTATCGACACAGCTCTTCTGTCTATCCTGAGTAGCCTTGATCCTCACTCTGATCTTCTCTATAGCCTCAATTGTTTTCTCTACCATTTCTGGTCCCAACATCTTCCTCTCTCCAACTTCATCCCAATAGATCGGCGATCGACACCGTCGCCCATACAATGCCTCATAAGCCGCCATCTCAATCGTGGCCTGGAAGCTATTGTTGTAGGCAAACTCTACAAGTGGCAAATGAGTTTCCCAACTCCCGGCTAAGTCTAAAACACATGCTCTCAACATATCTTCCAATATCTGAATGGTACGCTCAGATTGGCCATCTATTTGGGGATGATAGGTGGTACTGAATCTGAGCTTCGTCCCCATTGCAGTCTGTAAGCTCTCCCAAAATCTCGGGGTAAATCTTGGATCTCAATCTGAAACAATGGACACAGGTACCCCATAGAGTCGAACAATCTCTCTAACATATAACTGTGCCAACTGGTCGATGCTAAAAGTCATCCTAACAGGTAGAAAGTGTGCAGATTTCGTAAGCCGATCCACAATCACCCATACGTCATTATGTCCTCTTGAGGATCTCAGTAGAGCCGTCACGAAATCCATAGTAATCTTCTCCCACTTCCACTCTGGATCTCCAAGGGATTCAACAATCCCGAAGGCCTCTGATGTTCAGCTTTAACTTGCTGATAGACTAAGCATCTAGCCACAAATCTCGAATGCAACCTTTCATATTCCTCCACCAAAAGGTATCCTGTAGGACCCATTTCGATAACAATACCCTAGTATCTATCTCACAATTAGTCCGTAGCAGTCAAAAGGCCATTGTTCTCATCTATGTAGCTTCTTTGAATTTCAAAATAGAACAACCCAAGGTAATTGGGAAATAACCGAGTAATCGTAAACCTTTCTTTTCTTTTCCAAATTTTTATTTTATGTCCCGAATTCAAGACCATCATGACTCTTGTCATGTTCCGTAAATTTTCTCTCGAACCACAAATATTTTCTTGAACATATCCTCAATTATCGAAACCCTTTGAGATTTGATCGCCACCCAATCCAATAGTCATCTCTCGACAGGGATGGAACTAATTTTGTTGAAATTAGATGGAACATTCATTAATCTGAACTCGGGAGTTTAAATAGAAAAATGAAATTTTTGTCAAATTCTTTCTTCACAAGAATTGTTTGTTTGAGTTTAAATAGACAATTTGATATAGATCCAAATCCCAAAAAAAAAATAATAATAATAACACATTAACACATTTTCCTTGCATAACAAGCCAAATGTTGAAAAAGTAAAAGTTTTTTTTTTTTTTTGTGTTAATGTGAGAAATATTATTTAAATCGCAAAAGCATTTACAAAAAAATAAAACATTCCATCCTCAAGCGAAGGCTAAAGAAAATTTCATAATATTGCATTAATTTATGCTCAAAACGTTCTCACTTACCAACAAGTAAGTCAAATAAAAACATGTTCTAACATAGCATTATGATAATACTCCCAATTTTGCATGTGTTTTTGAAATCGATTTCTATTTCTTTCGCAACAAGAAATGTATTTTGAATCAAATGTAGCTTTAGAAAATTCAAAAATGAATGGTCAACCAACTTGGAAAGGATGGTGGAAGTTGATTGAAAACTTGATAAATAATTTCGTGAGTTTGCATTAAAAAGAAAATATTTTCATGTGGATCATGTATGGTTCGAATGTTCTCAAAGGTGACTCTCTCATCAATACATCGGTACAATCCTCAAATGTTCCGATCCCCATGCCGATAAGAATCCCTTTAATAGATCAATATGTCATCAATAAATACAATGACAAAATTGTCCAAATACTGATGAAGAGCTCGATTCATTAAATCCATGAACATTGTAGGTGCATTCATGAGACCAAAGGCAATCACTGTAAACTCGTAGCCCCTATCGTGTCCTTAATGCTGTCTTTGATATATCTGTTGGCTTGATCTTCAACTGGTGAAATCCTGATTTCAAATCAATCTTCGAGAAAACCTAAGCACCCTTCAACTAATCAAACAAATCTTCAATTCTAGGTAGAGGGTACTTATTCTTTATCGTCAACTTGTTGAGTTCTCTATAATCAATGCACATCCTCATATTGCCATCCTTCTTCTTAACAAATACATGTGCTCCCCATGGAGACACACTTAGCCGGATGAAACCTTTCTCAGGCAATTCCTCCAACCGTACAATCTTTGTCCTCACATTTCAAATCCTCGAATTCCAAAATCAAATCAAATTACACACCCACAAAATCAAAATCAAAATCAAAATCATGCCTCCTAAAATCACGCCTCCTAAAATCACATTACATCCTTAAAATCAAATCATCATGCGGTCACCGTTTACATAATTGATCCTCTAAATCAAAATCCGATATCCGCAAACTCATTTCATAAAATTATATATAAATTCTTCAACATCTCACTCAACCTCATTATAGTATAATTCATCAAACTTTCTCATTAGAAGTTCCCCACATAATATATAAACATGCCACCCAAATTTCAGAATAAATACATCTTGTAGTCACCTATCGATCAATAGATGCATCTAACTTCAATTCATACGATCTAAACTTCTTCACCACTAATCAACTTTTTCAAATATGATAATAAAATAAGTTTAAATCGAGAATCCTAACATTTATTGGTAATTCTGTAACAAGATAACCCCAATACATAACTTTCGCCATTTATCCTCAATTTATAACCTTTGATCTCAAATGGTTTCCCATTGAGGATACTATAACATGCAAGTATAGAACTCACAAACTTTACCTTGAGGATAAAGTAGCATATTCATGACCCAAAACATAGGCGATAAGATAAAATCTTCTATTACGTTAAAACTTCATAACAATGCAATCCAATAATCTCATCTCGAGTGCACAAAAATCAAATCAACAATATCCGTGATCAATTAATATCACACACTAAGAGGGTGTTAGCGGATGAGTTTTAATGTATTTTTATGAGTAGGAAGAGAGAGAATAAGTGAAGTTGGATGGTGGAGATTTAATGAATGAGGAGATATATGGATGTGATTTGTTTGACCAAATTTGAAATTTGAAAAAAATGCATTAAAATGCATTTTTCACATGATGCTAACACCCTCTAACTTATATTCGTTAATATCCTTACTTATCTTGTCTTTCATCCTTTACACTCAAGAATTTCGGAATATCTAGCATAGCACGGGTCTAATTCCTTCTTACTCATGTCCATCATTCCATTACAACCCTATTTTAACCAATGACATTGAATAAAAGCCCCATTACAGTCAATCACAATCCCTTATAACCTCATCTCAATGCATTACACTGACTTGGAGTCCCAATTACCAGCAATTACAAATAGTCATTCATAAAGGCAATGAGGGAGAACAATACCCTCACATAATAGTCAATGAGTTCTTAGAATCATGAAGTCAATTTCGAGGATTAGAAATAACATGAAATTTATTTAAAGCTATGCTTGATTCATCACTTGAAATTTCACGCTTAGGCTCAAACTCGGTTTCTTTCTCTCTCAAGAAAAAGTACTTTACTCTTTCCTTTCTGGATATAAAATCCATCAATTCAGATACAACTACTTGCAAAACATTATAATGCCGTATCAATTTTTAATTATCATAAAATCCTTCAAAGAGGCTCTCTTGACTTCAAATAGATACAAACATTCATATAACTTTTACTATTGTATCTGTCATAAACTTTTCTTAAAGTGATTCCGGCATTCATAAATACTCTTTCTTATTGTATCTGAAAAAAAATTTCTTGAAACTTTCTTCTTTCATTCTATATCAAAACATAATTTCTCACAAGAACTTCGAAACTCAATAAGTCAATCTTTGAAATCTAAAAACTTTCTTTCTTTACCTCAGAGTCAGCGGAGAGACGATGGTCGTGGTAGCTCCTAGGACTTAAAACTCTTAAATTTTTCTCAAAATTTGTTTTGAAAATACTTCAAAAATGTGCAAGTCTACAGAAACGTAGACCCGCTCTGATACCAAGCTGTAACGCCCCGAATTCGAAGAACTCGAAATGTTAGTTCTTTCTTTAAAACTATCAAAATTTATTTTTTTATTTATTTTTATATAATATTAAATGCGGAAATATAACAAATATTCAAAAGTGCAGAAATTTATATAAGAATATAATTAAGATGCGGAAATTCGGTTTAAATAGCAACCATATAGAGTATCTTAAAATTATTTGATCTCTTAACATTCAAAACGTCTAACTTAAGATGCTAGGTAGTTCAAAAGGTTTGAAACGACATAATCCAATACAACAGATTACTCGAATAACAACAAAAAAGAAATATGTTATTTAGTAAGCTTAGATAGAGCTCCCACGACTCGCCACGCTTCCAAACTCCTCAATCTGTAAGAAGAATGAAAGGCGTAAGTATTTAAATAATACTCAATAGGCTCAGCGCAAGTTAATCATCTATACAAATATATATAAGGCAAATAGTCATGTAAACTCTGTAATATAATACTCGAAGGTAACTCTGGGCCCGAAAGCAGCTCTAGGCCCGAAGGCAAGTCAGGGCCCGAAGGTAAGTCTGAGCCCAAAGGCAAGTCTATTACACACTAAAAGCACTTATATAGTACAAATAATTAACAATAATTGCGCGATAAGTAAAAATGAGTCTTTTGAGCCTACCTTAAATATCTCTCGAGTTTGAGTCTACTAAGCGGTGAAAATCAGTCCTCTAACTGTTCGTACGCCTCGTCTAGTCAATAAAGAGTTTATTTTATGTTAATACTCTTAAATATAAAGTATCTATAAATAATATAGAAGTTTGTGGACCAAAATAGTAAGAATATAAAACTTTGGGGGTCAATTTGAAAGAATTGAATAGTTTGAGGACCTAATTTGCAATAAAAGTGAACTAAAAACATTTTAGACTCAATTATAAGACTTTTAAAACATGAGGGACTAATATGCCTAATCCCGGTATTGGTAGTTTTAATCCTCATCGTGAACGCTTTGTTGAGGACTTTGGCGAGTTTGCTTGAGGAAGAGGCCTTAGGAAAGGTAATAATAAAGTGAAACTTTCAAATCTTCAATACGAGCAGGTGGCTCATTATGTTTTTGAAACTCACGAAGATGTAGATGAATGGCGAGAGTAAGTGTTTGCAGTTAAAGTACCTTCAACGAATGAAACTTAACATTACAGTTACATGACATTAATATGTTTGACCAAATGCCAAATTGTAGGAAGTACAATTCTTTTCCACAATCCAAAAGAAGAAAAGGCGTTTCAAATTCAAATTCGGACTTCAGGCTTTGGGTATCGAACACGGTAATTTTTCCAGTTACACTTCGAAATTTAACCAAGTAGTTAGAAAAAATCCCATTATATGTTACTAATGTCTTGTTTCCATCTGTCAGCTGCTAAAAATGGATGATGTTATCTCAAGGCTCGCCCAACTAGCTAAAGGCCCTAGTTTTATTGCCAAACAGTTTGACAGATATCGAGTGAAGGGCTATGTATTCTCTGAATATTATGGTCGCGAGCAACATCGTATGCGGAATCAAAATAGCGGCATCGCAATTATAGCAATTACAACTTGTGTGTCTAGTGCTAAAGACAAAAATCCGAAGCAAGTGGAGATGGTGTATTATGGAATTGTTCAACATATATATGAACTAGATTATTCAAGCTTCAGAGAGATAGTATTTGATTGTGATTTGGTACGAGTGCAGGACAAAAACGCTTGCACAGTGGACCCTGCCACGAAGATGGTTATGATTGATCTGTCCAAATTGAAGAACAAGGGAAGCATTAAGGATGAACCGTTTGTTTGTGCTTTTCAAAAAATAAAGCAAGTGTTTTATTCAAAGTGTATTGACAACAGTCAATGGTCGATTGTTCTTCATGCGCCGAAGCGGTTAACTGATCAAGTAGACGCTTTGGAAGCCCCTACTGATTACCAATCTGTTTTGGATGACAATCCGAATTTGTGTGATTTCTTAGATTATCTGGATGCGTAGATCTACATATGTTGTTCATGTTTTGATGTAGACAATGTTATTCTTATAAATGCAAGAGCCAATGTTTCCTTGTAATTCTTGTTTTGTAATTTTGCATATTGGCTCACAACACCATTGGATGCATTTTTGTGACATCCTACACATGTACAATAGAAACATAACAATACATCCTATTACAAGGATGTATTGTAATCCTTATTTAGTTTCATGTTAGTAATCCTTATTTTTTTATTGGCTGCAGATAATGGCCAGTCCATCGACACCTGTTATGCGTAAAAAGGAGATTGAGTTTGACATGTTGGGAAATCCTATTGGTAATAAGAAGTTGCTAACGGCACGTATTCGAGCACTGTTGAAGTGTAACGTTGGGCTTCTTTATGACGACTGGAGGCATGTGCCTCCCGAGGTGAAAGATAGGCTGTGGAATTCTCTCCTGATGGATTTTGATCTCAGTCCAGCACACAAGAACCGTGCATTTCATCAGACAATTCTACTATTGTCAAGCTAATTTTTAATTTAGCGAAGCACATATGCTGTTATTAATTTGAAGTATTGAATTATCATATGTTTAGTTTGTGCAATATTGCTGTTTGATTAGGCTCAAATGTTGTTGTTCTGTTTAGGCAGGAGAACAATAGAAGAGTTGGAAGAATCACCTTCGATCCCATACCTACGGGGAGAATGCAACAACTGCTGAAGAAATTCTCAAATTCAAAGATAATCCTCCGGAAAATGAGTATGTTCCAATAGTTGAATGGAACCAATTCATCGAACATGAGTCTACTGAGAAGAAGCTGAAACAAAGGGCTCAAGGCAAAGCAAATAGGGCGAAGAAGACTGATGTGCATTTCCTTGGTTCTAAGTCATATGCCGAGGTATCTGCAGAGTGGACGGTATGCCTATGACTTTGCCAATCACCTATTTTGGCTAATCCCGACTTGATTCACCTTTAAAGCACATTGTCAATCAAAATATTGTACATATTAAACATGCCATGTTATATTTTTTATTTTACATTTAAATCTTCTATTAATTTGTAGGAGCGAGTACAAGGTATTGATGATGAGGGCCAACCTCCCACTCGCAGTAATCTCTACCTTCATGCTCGAAAAACAAAAGATGGATATCGTCCGGAGTTTGCTGAAACTACTGTGAGTAAATTTCTAAGCTTATAATTGGAAAATTGCCTATAAATTGTGAAATTGTATACTTGATGCACTTACTATTAAATGGTGATGAAGTTGTTGAAACCGGTCATTTATTGGTTTCCTTGTTTTTTAAGGCCGGCCAAGAGATCTCATTTGAATGGTTTGACTCTTAATTATTATATCATTTTATTGATGACAAGAATATCGTAGTGACTTTACTTGTGATTGAATGATATTATCAACTTCGGATTTTCTATGGGTATTTTGATTGAATTATCTTATTTGTGAAAGTTATAACATTATAGGATTATTCAGCAATTTTGTGAGGATTATGAAAATATAATTGGCGGATCATCTTTAATTTGACAACTCATTGGGGAAATTTGGTATAGAAGTGTTAGTAAAATTTATTGTAATTTGAGTATATATATGTACATGTTATATTGTAATATTGTGGCTATCTGATGCCATTCTATTATTTGCTCTTTCACAGGCCAAAATTGCTGAGTTACAGGACAATCAAGGAGGAGATTCAAGCTCAACAGATATCGACAATGATCCCTTGACTCAAGTGTTCGGGAAGGACAAAAATGGCCGTACTCGTGGAGTGGGGTCGAAGGTGCCGATGACTAAGTTTAAAGCCACACAGCCTATAGTGTCTGAGATTGGTAGACTCAGACGTGAAGTACAGGACCACGGTTCACTGTTATAGACCCTCGTCTGTCAAGTGAAGGACCAAAGCACGTTGTTACAAACCTTGGTTAAGGGCCGACCCAGTTCAAATCCAAATGAACATTCGCTTGGTAGTAGTCACAGTGCTTCCAAGAAAGGCACTGCTGTTGGAAAAGGTTCATCCAGCCAGTCTATGAATGCAGATTACTCTCCAATCCCCGCGCACAAAGGGTATTATTATCTTAGAGACTTACGCAATAAAAATAATATTGCAATGGTAAGAATTGAGTCCGTTATGCCAGGTACTCTTGTTCACGGTCGTAAACTTCAATGCCCTGAAGCAAAGGTAAATATCGAGTATATCTATCCGGGCTTTGAGAATGAGTCTGTGTATCTTGGTCAATAAGGAGGTGCAGAGTGTTTGGAAGATTTTGGTAACGGTTCATTTATTGCGTGGCCGACATACTTGTTGAAGGAGATGGTGTAATTCTCTCCTTTTGATTAGTAGTTATGTTTGTTAACTTATGGAACAATGGTTGTGCCTGTGTTTGAGTATTTTGTTTGATACTTAGTAATATTCGTTATGGTTCATAGTACGGTGTTTGGTACTTGGTTTTAATTAGTGAATGTTGTTTTAAATGATTGTTCTAGTTTGTTATATATGGATGGTGATGCTTGATATTTGGTGGTGTAATTTAATTGTGATGGATTGATAGTTTGATGCTTGATAGTTTGTAATGGATGGTGATGCTTGATATTTGTTTTAAATGATTGTTCTAGTTTGTAATCGAAAACATTCGAATGGATATATGGTGATGGATTTTGTGATGCGTTGTATGTGATGAATTTGTGATATGGTGCGTATATGGATATGGTAGTTCTATGTGAATGAATATTGTATGGTGGTTTTAGGGGAGTGATTGATGAAGATGGGCTTGGTTGTACCAAGCTACAATCAATTTACAAATTGCAATTTGCTGGTCGAACAAATTTGTCACAGTTTTAAACCGTAACAATTTTTGTTATTTTACCATTTGGTGCCACAGGTTATCACAGTTTAAAACCATGACAAATTTGTCACGGTTTATAACCGTGACAATTTGCGAGATATGGTGTAGTGATTAAACCTAACAAAACATTAAATACGCAATTTTACAATGAATACATACCTGTATCTTGGGGCTTCTTCTATGTCCTTTCAAAAAAAATCCCAATCTTCTGTAATATCGGCGCAACAAAATGGAAACAGAAAGGGGCTTCTCCGACAGCACAATAACGATGGGCACTTCAAATTTTCCGGTGGCGAACACTTGCAAAGCACAAATTCCATGGTTGAGTAAGGTTTGAAACGCTTGGAGGGGTAGTACGTTGGGGGTGGTTTCTGACTTGATGGAAGCATGTCATGATCAAGTTCAAATGGGTCAATAAAATGGTTCAAATGGGTCAAGAAACAAGAACATATTGATTTGCCTAAATTACCTGAAGAGAAGACCACAAAAGGACAAATAAAAGGGAGGGTTAAAGGCATAAATGAATGGAATCTGCTAGTGACGGGATCTGCTGACAATTAATTATACTTTGGGGTCCCAGGAATATGCTAGTGATGGGATATGCTGACAATGAATTATGCTTTGGGGCCCCAGCAGGATGACAAAAAAAATGGGGTTGGAATTGCTATAAAACGAATACTTCTAGGTCCTTTTGTGAAAATATCTATTTGGGACTTCAAGCATAATAGCTACAAATATTGCCACTGCAGTGTGACTTTTGAAGCTATTAATATTAAGTGTGTTATAAAAGTATAGAAACAATAGAGAGAATTTAGAGAGAATGAATTCTAAGGAATTCTCAGGAATGAATTTCATTAATAACTGAAGCCCTATTTATAGGAAAACTTGAATGGCACAATCGTAATTACATAATTTCATCAAGGGTATAATAGTCATTCACATATAATAATTACATCTTTTACCAAATTATTCCTCCACCAAATTATTCCTCATAATTCATAACCACCACATTATTCTCAATTATTCATAACACCTAATAATTATTCTTCAATTATTATTCATAACACTCCCCCTTGAATGACTATTAATACAAATGTCTTCTGGACCTGTTTGGAGAAAAACCCAATGGGAAAAAACTTCCAAACCGATTGTTGAGAATAACTTGGAGTGGTTATATCTTTGCTTATCAAAACATTGCTCCCCTTGATGTCTATCACCGGCATATGAGTATTCACGTCTTTGCCTCGTTAAAAACCTTGTCAAGAAAACCCAAAGTGGGACAAAACTTGATTGAAGGAAAAGAGTACACAATTTGCTCCGTTTGATTTCATATCTTGAGAACTGATATCTTTACTTCTGGTAAATGATTTCAATATCATCATCGTTTGGATCTAAAGCATTAGCTCCATTATAACTTGATCCAATAGATACACTGTATCAATTTCTCCTATCGTTCTCAATATACCATGAATATGCCTCGTTAAAACCTTATTAGGAAAAACCCAGTGGGAAAAACCCTAATGAAGGAAAAAGAGTACATTATTCATGTGAATACGCCTTTAAAGTTGTCTCATTAAAAACCTTGCTAGGAAAACCCAATGGGATAAAACCTCGGTCAGGGAAAAAGAGTGCAACGCGTATTTTATACAAGTATGTCGCCAAGCATTTCAAAATCTTTTCATACATTTGTATGAGTATCATATACATTGATTTTATACTCTTCGTTCATTTAGAGTGCATCAATTTTCTTACACAACTACAAAACATTCACCATGAACACATGTCTCCAAATACACAATTTAAAGCATATAAATTCATCGTAAAAACATGTAAACATATAAGTAAACCTTCATAACTAACTAACACTTAAAATATATCATTTAACATTTAATACTCACTTAATAGGTTATTTCATTCCCAGGGGCTTAGCTCACCCTTTAGGGTACTCATAAACACGGGTTTAGCTCATCCGATCCTTTAATTTCTTTTTCGGTACTACACACACGATCGGTAATTTAACTTTCATGAGCATGCAACATATAATGACCACCATGCTTATCTTTAAACTTGAGCAATAGTCATCATCATCTCATAAGTTAAGGATTTCACATTCACCATTTATCATCTTCAATATATCTCAATATTTTCATTATCATTGATCATATGTAGCGCTACATTTTCATATCGTGTCGACACATTTCAATTTCATTTCTTTCCTCATATCGACATAACTTATCGAGATATCTCATTATCAATCCTCTTGTAGGATTACACAATATAGTTATGTCTATATACTCTTCAAGAGCATATGCCTCCGTTATTAAGACCATCTTTTATAATTTGCTTTGATATATATGATTGGGGAAATATCAACGCTTCTAGCGTACTAACTTATCAAAGCATCGTAAATGATATATGTGATTGTTCATAGCCTTTCATGCATCTTTGAACTTCAAGTTCGTATTTCAATTTCGAGGATATAACATGATGCATTTCACATATTATTTTCAACCTTTAATACTCCCCCTCATGCTGAGAAAATTTAGAACACCAAAACTCATACAGTTGGTATGATTTTAATCATATATGTTCTCATCATTCAAATTTAATATGGGAATTTAGACCGCTTGCATTCTATTCTCGATATCGGCAATTTATTTGAGGACTTTAAATAATTTGCCATATAATATCCCCACTTGTATGCATACTCAAATCCTTCAGGGATTTATTCAAGTATTGGGATATACATTTACTAGCTTTATCATTAAATCTGAAATCATGCTCATACCGTGAGCAAATATTTAAATAAATTTCAAATTTGAATCATAAACACATGTGACTATCTAGTGGATCCATATCATAATATCTAGTAGTCCACATGGAGGATGAGTGGGCCCATATTTCTCATCCTTTATTCCGTATATATTTGGGATTTATTTCCAATATTGGCTAGTAATGATTTCATCATTTATCGAGAACAATCATTGAAGAATTCCTTTAATTATTCACTTGAAATATTGATTTCAATAATTATTTAAACCGGGATGGTCAATCCGGTTTTGCAACGCAGTATTATTGAACTTCTAGTTCATAGAAATTCTTATATCGATTTCACTAGTATCTGTATATTGCTCAATATGATTTATCATAGAAACAATTCACCGACATATTCCATCATCTTTTAGTGACATTATTGTCTACCACTATTCAAACACGGAGTTACAGCTCATACGCATCACATCCGGCTATTATTTAATTTCGAAATCGTAGCTCTTACGCTTCATATTATTTATTTAAAATCGGAGTCTTATTTCATACGCGTCGTATTATTCTATAAATAAATCATCAAAATTATTGCAAAATTCATCCTAGCAAGGGTCTATACATTATAATGGATCATATGCTCTCAAATCTTCGAAAATACTATCTATCACTACCGATCAAAATCCTAAAAATGATTTATCGATGTAGGCTGGAAAGGTTAAGGATGCTAATGAATAATGGTATCCCACAAGATATCCGATGCTTGATTGAAGCAAAGGTTCGATTATCTGGTGAGGTTTCAATTCCTTCTAAATACATGCCTGGTATGGGTAAAAGTAGTTTTTCAAAGAAACGGAGAGCAAAAAGATTAGGAGGATGCTACAAGTGTGCTCGGTGGACATGTGACACTCGATGTAAATCGTGGGGTACTTGTCCGTAAATCGAGAAGATAAAATAGCATTCATTAAGGATGGATTGAGTAAGGAGCCTTTGGATGATATTCAATGTGCTCTTGAGACACATCCTAGTGGACACGTATAAGGTGAGCTAATGGCCTTATGGGCCAAATTTAAAGATCAACAAACGCTAAGCATGCCTTGAAAAACTTACTTTAGAAGATCCTGTTTGTAAATTTAGTAGAAAATTTTAGTATAATAATTTTCTCATATTAATATAAGGAAGCTCGGTGTAATAACGAAGATCAATGTTTTTCTTGTAATTGTAAATATTGTTTTTCGATTTTAAGATATATATATGTATATATATATTATTTTTCAATCAGCACAGATATATGTCATTTTCACTTAAAATTTTTGCATTTTTTTCTCTTTCATATTTGTCAAAAAGTAAATAGTGCACTCAATTATTGGTTTGAAAATTTTTCTTTAAATAGAGGATTCATATATCTCTCATATTCATACATTAAAAAGTATAGTGTAAAAAGAGAGATAGGAGTAGAGATGGATATGGAGATTTTAGAATCATCTTATACAAGTCACCTTTACCTCGCCAGATTAAAACCGTATGTATTCTTGGTGGATCTAAAGCGGTAGGCCATATCCAATATGTGGATATGGCAAACCGACTTGTAAAAGAGTTAGGAGACAAAGAAATCAATATACTATACTGGAGGAACCAACAACAAACTTTAGCTAGACTTATAATGGCCGCACAATCATGGGGAATAAGAGTTTGAGTGTAATACCTTTCCATCTAGTTGGATCTAATACTCGAATTAGAGCCGCTTCTACCATGGGTCCAAAGCAGGTTGGGGCTACAAGCGCAATCCATCTACAACAAAGATGATGTATATGATGAATAATAGTGATGCTTTCATTGTCCTTCCAGCACTACAACACACTGGAGGAAATATTCAATATAGCCTCGTTGGCATAGTGGAATTTTCATGTCAAACCAATAGGTTTGTTGAATATTAATAATTTCTTTGATGGCTTACTAGCGTTTCTAGATCAGGGTGTAAATAATAAGTTTATCTCTCATTCAGCGAGAAAAATACTTATTTCTGCTAGTACTGTTGATGAACTACTCATCAAATTTCATGCATATGTTCAAGAATGCTGGAAGCCCAGTGCAGTGGGTCACAGGACCAGCGGTGTCAAGCGAAAAAGAAATTCGGATCCTTTAAATATTTCATTATGAATCCTAATGTTGATGGTGGCAGAGTTACGGAGTATTTATACTCTCGAGACGCATCCCTCATTTATGGATTCAATATATATTTTCTTTTAGTATTTCTATATTTTCGAGTGTTTATTGTCATCTTTTGATATTCTCAATGTGTTCCACTTCGACTGTTTTGTACTTCTTCTGGAGTAATAATAATATCATATTGGCTTTATTCAAATACAGAAATCTAGTGATTATGCTTCTTCAAGAGCATTTTATTCTCATATTAATACAATCTCATATTATCGATGAGATTACTTCATATAAGCTTTCCATGCGATATATTTTCTTTGATTTATCAACATGGGATCTATTCAAAGATTTTACTTTCGCTCTATTTATCCAATGGTAACTTCAAGTACCACTTACTCAATTTTCTCCATTAATATTCTGTGATATATGGGGAAGTAATTTTATTCTCATCGTCTACTACTTGAGAGTATGATTAGAATATTTGATCAACTACTTCTTCTGGAGTAGGATTCGTTATAACTAATCGTGTAGTATAACCCACCACATTGGAAATATGCACACCAATCGTGTGGTATTACCCACCACATTGGAAATATACTCAAACTATAAAGTGCATAAATTTAAATTGCGTAAATTAAATTTCCTCCAATAGGTGGTCGAACCTACCTTATGGGAATTATTGCAATAAATATAAATTTACGGAATTTAAATTGCGAGAATTAAATTGCATAATGTTTAACTACTTCTTCAGGAGTAGGATCTGCTTAGTATAAGGTATTACCCATCACTTAGCATATAAAGTGCAGAAATATATAAAACCTTCCGCTTAGTGACTGTTTGAACCCATCATCAAGTAGGAGGTATTGCAAAGTAATTAAATTGCAAAGAAATAAAGTGCGAGAATTAAATATTGAATCGCTTCTACGGGAGCAAATTTGTTCTTCTAGAACAAATACTCATTACTTCTACAAGAGCACATTTATCCTTTTAGAATAAGTATATTATGTAATTAAACTCTTCGGGAGTTAAAATAATATTCCGATCTTTTAACTCAAATGGACTTCAAGCCATTTTATATAATCAATGGATTTAGAATTTCTTCATGAATATTCTATCCATTTTTCACTTTGTCGTCAAAATTAGGTCGGTTTTACCCTAAGGGTAAAATTGTCCATTCCAATTCGTAAAGGTAAAATTGTCAAAAATATTTTATCAATGTTTTACGATTGGAAAATTATCTCCTTTCTACTTCAATTTATCAATATCAAAATGTTCAAGGACTATTTTGTAACTTTTTCAAAAGTTGGTGTACTGATTTGTAAATTTTGAAAGTTTGATAATAACATATTTCAAAACGAGTTATTACCCTATCAATGTTGGTGTCAAATCGAAGCTCTCGTTAAATCGAGTATAATGGAGTCGAGAAAATTTGATTTTGATAATGTATGCTCCTTATATCTCGATAAAACGAATGTTATAGTTTAATATATTATTATATTATAAAATCATATGATTTACCTTTTTCCCTTTCTCTAATTATTCCAATGGATGAGATTTACTTGCAATCCATTTACGTGATCGGAAAATTCTTTGGACTCCATTCTTCCAATTTTGGGATTTGAACATCTCAAGCGAGTTGTGTAGAATGAGGAATTGTGGGAGAAGAATATGAACAAAGGGAATTTTTCGATGATGTATTTGCAGAGAGAGTTATTTAGGATTGATGAGGATGAATTAATTCATTGGTAATAATCAGGTTTACGATCTGAAGATCATCTATAAGATGCTGGCTGTAAAGCATACTTCTTTCATATTACTCAAAGGGTTAGAGACTCGTCTTGATAACGTGTTATAAAAGTATAGAAACAATAGAGAGAATTTAGAGAGAATGAATTTAAGGAATTCTCGTGAATGAATTTCATTAATAATCGCCCTATTTATAGGAAAACTTGAATGGCACAATCGTAATTACATAATTTCATCAAGGGTATAATAGTCATTCACATATAATAATTACATCTTTTACCAAATTATTCCTCCACCAAATTATTCCTCCACCAAATTATTCCTCATAATTCATAACCACCACATTATTCTCAATTATTCATAACACCTAATAATTATTCTTCAATTATTATTCATAACAAAGTGAATTTTGTATCATATATAGTGCTTTTTCGTCGTTACCTTTTTTTTATTTAAAATTTAATTTTTATTACGACCAAAGTCAAATTTCAATATCAACTATACATCTGATATTATCATTCATTATTATTTACATATGTCATAGTCCCACTACTATTGAACTTAAAAATTTTATTTTTTAACTGAAAAAAAGAAAAAATTAGCCGAACACACAATTTAATTACTATCCTTTTTTCAACGCCTTTTTTCTGAGAATTCATAGTTTCTTTTAGAAAACATGGTCTTCACTGGACCAATTCAATCACATTTTGACCTTTTTTTGCAATTTACAACTTGCATCTTTATGATATTCAACAATGGCCCCTTTACTCCTTTCGTTTCTCATCGCATTAATAACTTTATGTACCGCTACTGAAGCAGCTGTTCCAAGTTCAAAAGCATTTAGGGCGTGTTTGATTGTAAAGTCGAAAAATAGTTGGAAGGAAAACGTTTTCCGGGTAAATGAATTATGGAAAAAAGTTTTTTAGGAAAATGATAGTTGTAGGTGTTTGATTAGATTAATTTGAAAGATGGAAAATAATGTTGTTTTCCTTGTTTTAGTGTTTTTTTCCATGAAATTTGATCATTTTCCTTATCTTTATGGTTAAAATAAATTGTCCATAAAAAAAATCAAAAAAGAGGCAAATTTTTTCCCGGAAAACAAAAACCATCTCCTCCCAAGGAAAACATTTTCCTCCAAAACAAAGAAAAATACGAATTTCGAGAAAAATTGGAAAACGTTTTACGGGAAAAAAAAAGATAATCAAACAGCCAACCAAATAAAAAAGTCGGAAAATAATTTTTCCTGGAAAAAAAAAACATGAATCAAACATACTCTTGGTGTGTTAACCAAGGTCCGTTAGATCATTAGGCGAATACTATGTCGAGTATTCAGCCGACTACCGCACGTCAAACATTGTTAATTACCATTTTACCTTCTTTTCTATAGTTCCACCCTAATGCCTTTATTCTAGGACTACGAATGGGGCATCGAAGATCCATATCTGTCATGCGACGGGTTTGGGATGCCAACCGCATAAGCCAATACATGAAAATGCAACATTATCATTTAATTGCAATGGAAACTCGGTATTGACCGTTGTTGATTGCATTGTGGCGTGGCAAACCAACACGGCCGACAAAGGCATCGTTGGTCTAGATTTGCTACCAAATGGGAATCCGGTGTTGTATCGTACTAAAGGTTCATATGTCGGGCAAAGTTTTGATCACCCAGCGGAGACACTCTTGGTGGGACAAGCCTTGAAAGCCTCCAATGGCCCAACCAAGCTTGTGAGCAGGTTGCCCACCACCGACCCTTCTAATGGGCCGTATACCTGTCTCATGGAACAAAGGCATTGGGTCATGTATTACCAAAGCAAGATCTCCAAGAAGCCGCTGCTCTAGTACAAATCGAGCGAATTTGGAAATGAGAAAGGCACTTCAGCTTTACATTGGCTTCTATTATGAACCAGGGTATGGTGGATCACGTGTTTGAGCTAGGTTTCGCTTTCAATCTATGCAACTCATAAACCTTCGGGACAACAATTTTGTCTAGGCCAAAATACAATAGCACTTACACTATGCTCCGAGTTGACATTGATGGCAACCTAAGAATGTATACCTACGATACACACGTCGACTGGGGTGCCTGGGATGCGTTTACGTCCTCTCCGACCTTGATGAGTACAAAGCAAGTGAATGCCAACTGCCCAAAAGATGTGGATCATTAGGAATTTGCGAACGGGGATCAATGTGTTGCATGCCCAATGCCACAGGGCTTGCTAGGGTGGAGTACCGCCTGTGCACCACCACTGCTGCCACCATGCTAAGGTGGGTCAAACATAGACTACTACAAGATCGAGGTCGTTGAACACTTCGCCAGTGCAGACAATGAAGGGACTGGGCCCATGAAACTAGCTCAGTGCAGAGACAAGTGTAGCAGAGATTGAAAACGCTTGGGTATCTTCTACAACATGGAATCTTCAAAGTGCTTACTGGTACCTGAGCTTGAGACTCTGGTCAAGGTTTCCAACCCCTCCCATGTTGGCTACATCAAGATTTCCAAGTAATACTGATCGATGAATTACATTATATAGGCAATGAGTTATTGTACCTTTAAATAAAAATGTCCTCAATAATGCAACTGAAAAATTCAGTAACCGTTTGCATTCTTATAATACACAACCTATGCATAGACGTCAATGTTGAAAATTTCAGGACAATGTGAAGAACAACAAAAGAAATAGAAGACACTTTTAACTAATTTATAAGGCATTAAATTATAAGTTTCAGCAGGCCCAACATTGGCGCTGGTTTGGTATATGTAGACATATCAAGAAATAGGACCTAATATACTAATATATGAACTGCATGGTTAAATTTTAACAATACAAATTCAGGTTTGCTTCAGACAAAATAGGGCAGAGAATCCACTCACCAGAAGACCGAAAATTATTATCTAGGAGACCAAATGCTTCTCAAGGAATATTGACAGAAATGTATGCAGGTTAAAAAGGACTCAAAAGCTGCTTGTGCTCCAACTCCCGCATAGCAAAAACTCTTCTTCATGCCTAACTATAAATCTCTGCATCAACAATAGCAAAATTTGAGTTAATGTTATGTTTATGACAACTCAAGCAGCATGATCGACTTGCATCATTCAAACAGACACAAATATACCTTACACGTCAAAGATTTCACAACCAGGGGATGGTTTACGCAACTTGATATGCCTTCATAAACTGAATATTTAACAGTAGTTCCGCAAAGACAAGGCAAAATGCACAAAGATACACTGCTACAAATGAAAATTTTGGTGTTCCCCACTAATAATTTAGCATATCAAGCAATACTGGAATGCTAGATCTGTTATTAGCTTTCCAGGATCCATGTGTTCTTAATCAAGAATAAAAGGTACTTTTTTTTTGGAGGGTGGTGGTGTTGGGGCGGGTTTGAATTATGAGACAGAATTGTGTTTTTTTTTTTTTTTTTTTTTTTGTGTCCAAAACTTGCTGGGTAGTTAGCCACACAATTTAAACAACTGAATTCCAAAAGGTTCAAAAGAAAAAAACAATTTCTTGAACAGCTATTTAGAAGTACAAAGTTCCTAAAATTCAATCATATTTTAACCAGCTATTGGCTCAAAGAAAAATGTTTCCCTAAACAGACAACACAAGTACAAAATTCCTACATCTCTATCGCGAGTTATCATCTATTTTCTCAAAACTTCAAAATAGTCAACACAAATTTCAACTCCATGAAAACCTGAGATGAAACTGAAACAGTTTCTGAAATTGGAAAGAGAAGAATCCTGGTAGTTTTAGTTATGTTCACAAAAGTTCGTTTCGACCTCACTGCCATACCTTTTTTTACGCTTGTGCTGCGCCAACCCCAGCATTACATCCACTTAATCTTAAAAATCGAAGCTTGCCTTTGCTGCTTAGTCACACTTTACACTTTGAAAAATGTTGATATATAGAATGCTGTAGACCTCTAGGCCCCCACATGGTTCTAATGATCAAGGAGGAGATTAATGGACTTGGGCGATAAGACGGTAGCCAGGCAATTTAAACAACTTAATTGAAAAGTGTTCAAAAGAAAATTCATTTCTTTAGCAGCAATATAGAAGTACAAAGTTGCCACAATTTCACCATCTGTGACCATCTATTAGACTCAAACCAAAAATATCTCCAAAATAGTCTGTACAAATTACGAAGTTCCTAGAATTCAACCATAAATTACAATCTACTTTTTTTGGAAACTTTCCTTAAGTAAGTATGCAGAATGACAAGCCCAGAAGCCCTATCTCAGAATTCATATTCCATTCTATTAAACTATGGTCACTATTATCAGTATTGAAATAGGAGCATATTCAACAAGCCACCAAATCCATATTGAGATTCGTGTAATGATTAAGGGAGTTTCTAGTACTTTGCGAACAACCTTGTTAAAATATTCAAGAAAATTCTCCAAGATTCTCCAAGATAATAGAAAGTAACTGCAACTTTCTCCACAGTGTACCCTACTAAGCATTAAATAATGGAAAACCACCATTCCATGAAAGCAAGCGTAAAAATATCAATGCAATGCAAGTAACAAATAGAATATTCATATTAGATGCGAATAGCAATGATAAATGAAAAACAAAAACATGCAAAAGCTCAACCACATGAAACGAGAAATGCAGGGAAAAGCTCAGCCTCCTGTTATGTCAAAAACCATAAAATTGTCTACCAACAGATTAGCCTCTATATTTGAGTGTTTCAATACAAAGTTACACTGACAGAATCATTGTGAGGAGCATAAAGCACCACAGAAACCCTATTGTGCAGTTAAGAGACCAACTGTATTTCAATGCCAAGACAACTCCAGAAGAAAGGATGCTAACAGTATTCTACAAAAGCTGAAAAATTGAGATACTTAAAGTTTCTCAAAACGGGCAACAACCATAACGTTTAAGCTTCAAGGCTTGTCAAGATTTGAGAAACATAATTTTTGTAAAACCCAAAGCATACATACAATCAAGAGTGAGAGAAATGGTGACATATTTTACTGTAGCACCGCCCTTCACATATTCATAAATATAATTAGGGGCCGGTATCGGGGTTGGTCGGGGCAGGCCCAATTTGACTCGGTTTGCACAATTTCAAACCGAAACCGAACCAGCGGTATAGTTCGATGGCCCGAAACCAACCCGGCCCAAATCGGGTTGGTTACTGTACAAATTTTTATTTTTATTTTTAAAGCAACCTGATCGGTTTTCGGGTTGACTACAGACCAAACCGACCCGAATCAACTTGGGTAGGTTTTGGTCGGTTCGGTTAGGCAATCTAGATGCCCACCCCTAAATACAATGATTTACAATTCAAAAAAGCTAGCAATTTTTGGCAACTTCCACATATCAAAAACCTTTTACGAAGTCTTAAACCTATTAAAAACAACCGTATGGACATACAACACTAATTAATAAAGCTAGAAACTATAATGAATCAGAAATCACGGAGTAAAGAATCTCTGAGGCCACTGAGAAGTCAAGTTTAACAACAAAAGTTGGATCTCACTTCAAGACCAGATGCAACTGTTCCATATTCTTTAGGACATCTCACATAATTAAGTGACCATTCAGGTGCAAAATATACAAATCCTATTATCACAAACTAAAAAGTTAATATAAACTAATAATGAGATAAGTGAAAGATTGGAGTATCTGCCACTGAATACCCAGAAATATGCAACATATGCCAAGCTATTGCCAGGAGAGTACACTTCAAACCACAATTTTGATTAACAATATTACTGAAATATCAAAACCATACCATCGGAAGATCCAGATCGCTTAGCCTGCTTCATCTTCTCGAGCTGGACTTGAGTATCCATAAATAACTGCATCCTCTGAACCTCCAAATCCTTGGCAAATTGCATCCTCTGCTTCTCCAGCTCCACCATCTGCCTTTGCTTCATGCTTTCCACCCTCTCATAAATCTCCCCAAACCTCTCTATTGCCTTAGCCAACCTCCTCATCCCCTCATCTCCCTCCTCCTCCTCACCACCCTCGCCCCTGTAATCGCTCACTTCAATTTCCTCGCCACTTGAGTCTCCCTCGTCCTTAGCATCTGGCGCATCATCAGCCGCAGCGGCGGCAGCAGCCATGGCAGAATAATTCCTCCTGAAATACGACTCGTCCACCGTTGGTGGTGGAGGTGAAGGAGACGAAAAAGGGCGCTTCTGAGGCAGAAGCGGCGTAGGAAACATCGCAGACCGCAACTTACGAAAGGGCAGGGGTACAGCCATCGGAGGCGAAGGCAGAGACATCGACGGCGTAGATTGAGAAACCAAAGCGATCGACGACGGAGGCGTGAATTTCTGCTGCTGTTTGTTAAAATTAGAGCCGATCAAAACGTCAAGACGAGAAAAAAAGGGCCATGAAGAGGCTAGGGTTCCATTCGACTCGGCAATCTTAGCCTTCTCGATCTTATACTTCTTCTTGAGGGTATCGATTCGATTCTTGCACTGAACATCGGTTCGATGCGTCTTCTTCGTATGACCATGGCGTGCGTTCACAGCATCAGCCACCTCCTGCCAGTCCTTCTGGCGGAGATTCCCTCGGTTTAGCTCCAAGTAACGGCGACCCCAAGCGTCCACCAAAGTCGAAGTCGCCTCCTCCGTCCAACAATCCTCCCGAAACGGCACCTGACGTGCCGGCATCGACGACTCCGTTACATCGCCCATGGATCTTAGAAATTCGGCGGTGAGATGAGATTGGGGTAAGAAGAGAGAATACCGAGGATGAATAATTTTGGGGGAGTGGGTGAGAGATGAGATGAGATAAAAGTAAGTGCGGCGAAGGGGGCGCCGGATGGCGAATTGGCACGTGCAAGAAACATGTTGGGAAAGAAAGGTTAGACGGTACCGCCGGGCGCGCGTGGGGACGACGCTGACGCGATTGCGGCTTTTTATTGCCAACTGCGTTATCTTAGACGATTGCTCGATTACGGTCACCTTGTTCGTTCAAGCCGCTGATCTGTTGAATTAGTGGGCTTTCGCTCTACGGAACGGAACTGGGCCGATTCAGATAATAAATAATAAATAGGATAATTTCATTCAGTTCTGATCTGGTACCCACTGTGGGTACCTTACGGTACCCACAGTCGGGGAAAAAAATTATAGGGGTCGGGTGAGACCCCCCACCATCAGGGGGCAGTTATGTATTATTCGTTTAACTTAACGTAGATTCCAAATAAAAAAATCAAAAAAAAAATAAAATAAAAAAATTTTCTGTGATGACGCTGAACATGGTGGCACATGTGCCCACTGTGGGTACCATACGGTACCCACAGTGGGTACTTGAACAAATCCGTAATTTCATTACCTATCATTTAAGTTTAGGTAAAATTACAAAATAGTCATTGAGTGTTGCCATTTACGCTCACTTTTTTAATTCCGCACACCCACTTTTTTTTCAATACCGATTATATCCTTGTACCCTTTGTCTAATGTTATAGCGTGGGTGTAAATTGAGGGGGAGGTGCATTTTGGATGCTCGGACGAGGATGACCGAGCATCCAAGAGGGAGCTCGGCTATTCTCGGCCGAGCATCCAAAATGGCATTTTTTTATTTTTTTTAAACGGTCGAGCATCCAAAATGGTTTTTTTATATTTTTTTAAATTGATAATATAATTAATTTATATTTAATAATAATGACGTATCAATAATATTAATTATTTATTTATGATAATAATTATTTATATTCAGTAGTAATAATTATTAATTCATGGCCGAGCATCCACGTTGGATGCTTGGCCATCCTTGGCTATCATTCTTTTCTTTTTTTAAAAAAAATCATAATATAATGTAATTAACATTTTTTTGATATTATTTTTCGATTTGGGGAAGGAACATGCCATGTATAAGTTGGATGAAACAGATGAAACCGTACTTTGCAGATTTGGTGTCCGAACTCCGTTTTGGATAAATAATATATCGATTTGGGATAGCTCGATGCCACGAGTAGAATACATCGCTTTGCTGTGATGTACGATGGATTTTGCGCATTTGAGCGCGCTTAGACAGTAAAATTAGCGTTTTTCTATTTTTGGAGTAATTCAGGTTTTTCATTTATTTGTTTTTAATTTTATTTTATCACCCGAGTATGCCTAGGGTGATTTAACTTGGTTAGAATTAGTTTTCCTTATTTGTTAGTAGTTTTTAATTAATTTATCAATTAGTTTTCTTATTCTACAATTTTTAACACATGATTATTATTAATCATGTGTTATTAACAAATCACATTTTTAATTTAAAAAAAAAAAAAGAGAGAAGAATGGCATGCTCGAGCATATCCTTGGCCGAGAATCCAAATACTTGCTCGGCCAAGGATGATCGACATTTCGCTTACTGTCTCGCCCACCCGTAACCGACTTATAAGGTTATATTTGTCCGCTGAATAAAATGTGGATCTATAGGATTAAAAAGGTGGGTGTGAATAGCACCACTCATAGTCATTGGAGTTACAAAATTTTAGTGTTCGTTATTAAAGTTTACTTTAATTTCATTAATAGCCATTTTATTATATTTTTTAAAATATTCAAATGATGTTTTACCATTAATTATATATGTGGATGACAAGTTTATGGTTTTATCACGTGGATTTAAGAGTCATTTTAAATCAAATTAGACTTAATTTTTGTGCGGCATGGAAACTTCAAGTGATAAAACTTAAGGCTTAATGTTATTGAAAATAATTTTTTAAATCCATGTGACGTAAACTCATCAAAATCATTGTAAATGTAATGTACATGTATCTAACTAACATTGAAAAATCTTTACGAAAAAAGAAATATTGAAAAGTTATCCAAATTATTTAGAAATATAATAGAGTGGCCACAAGTGAAACCATAAGCAAGTTTAAATAACTAACAGTGAAAAGTTTGAATTCAATGACCGTTGAGTAATTTTACGAAAACTTCCAATGACCACTAGTGAAATTAACCCTAATCTATATAATATATAAAATAAGGTTTGATTGATAGTTATTCAATTGCAAAATAGTTATTAGGACAAGATTTTAGTTAGAAATTTTCTGGACCAATTATTTTCTGCTAAGTATCATAAATCATGGACAACAATTTTGTTCACCATAAAAAATGGTGAACATCACCCTCTTTCTTGTGGGTTGATTTGAGGGATAAAAAATTGAAATTTTTAATTTTTTTGTTCCATGTTATTCTATTCGTCGAGAGCTTCAAGATGAATACAATTTTGATATATAATTTTTATTGATTTAAAATTACTTATTTTTAGTCATAAGCTAGTTATTTACCAGTAAAATAAGTAACTTTCAAAATAATAAAAAATATATATCAATATTATACTCATATTAAAGCTCTCGACAAATAAAATAATATGGAACAAAAAAATTAAAATTTTTAATTTTTTTACCTTCAAATCGACCCACAGAAAAAGAGGTTGATGTTCACCATCTTTTAATAGGGTGAACAAATTTATTCTCTAAAAAGGAGGGTGAACATTAACCTCATTTTGGAGGATCAATTTAAGGGGTAAATAATTGAAAATTTTGAATTTTTTTTGTTCCATATTATTCTATTTATCGAAAGTCTAATATGAGTATAGTTTTGATATATAAATTTTACTATTTTAAAAGTTACTTATTTTTAGCGATAAATTAATTATTTAACTATAAAATAACTAAATAAGTAACTTTTGAAATAACAAAAATTATACATCAAAACTATTTTTTTAAGCTCTCGATGAATAGAATAATATGAAAAAAAAATTAATCTTAAATTTTTTACCCACTTATATCGATCCTCCAAAATGAGGATAATATTCATCCTCCTTTTTAGCATGGTGAATAAAATTGCTAACTAATAATAATTTATTTTTTAAAAAAATGTATTTATTTAATCCCCCAATGTGTGCATGTTTTTTTTTATTTTTATTTTTTTAAAGTACTATTTAAATCCCCGTTTAAATAAATTAAGAATATTTGTTTAATCTTTAAGTATAAGTTTCAAAAATTTTTCAATAATAAATGTTTAAATTAATTTTTATTTGTTAAAAATTTATCTCTTATTGTTAACTTATGTTTCTGCTTTTAGAATATTTGTATAATCTGAAATGAAAAAATTTAATATTTTTTCCACTAATACTTTTAGTACAGCAAAATTATACCTTTAAGTTTTAATTTAAATATTCTCAATTATATCTTGAATTTGTACTTAATAGAGAAAGGAAATATTTTTTATTATATCTTTAATTTTTATTTAGGAGTAGAAAAATTTCCTAACATAACAAGATTATATCTTAAATTTTTTTACTTTAAATTTTTTTATTATGTCTTTAATTTATACTTTAAGTATTTTTAATTATATCTTTAAATTTTTAGTGTGGAGTAGAAAAATTTCCTAGCGCAGCAAGATTTTCTTCATTTGCTAATTTTCTACAGCTCAAAAGGGTCATCAATATTTTCTAATCAATTTCTAAAAGTAGTAGAGAAATTTCTTAGCAATTAGCATACATTGTATTCTACCTATAAATTAAAAATTACAAAGAATCACATTGTATTCTGTGAATTAGAGTAATTGATGCTGATGGTGCAATAATGTTCACTTGAATTAGTGTTAAGTGTTATATTTATGTTTATTTTATAGTTTTATTGTGTTTAGTGTGTTTTATTGTGTTTAAGTGTGTCTAATTTCATTGTTGTTAGGTAAAAACCAACATGGTTCGAGAGCATCTCAAAAAATGATGAGAAGTGAGTCAATTTGCTCAATATTGAAGAAATTTGGATCAAAACGAAGAGGGGATGGAAGATTGAGAGCTAAAATTGCAAAAATGGAAGAATTTTATACAGTATAAAAAGTTGTACCCGGAAAAATGTCTTGTGCGCCCGACAAAGTTGAAGAAACAACTCATCTAATGCTCTGTAGGCCGCAGGAATAAAAGTGCAGCCACAAAAGGAAAGTTGACGCCGTTGGGAAAAAAGTTGCAGCTTCAACTTTTAGTTTTTAGCAATATTCGGATTTTCAGAATTTGTTTCAATTGGAGTCAGCCTTATTTTTTTACATGATTTTCGGCATCTTTTGAAGCCTAATGGGGGCTATAAATAGGGATATTAAGCCACAAATTGAGGAGCTTTACACAATCATAATTAGGAGATTTCTTGAGAACAATTCTGCCCTTTTTGAGGAGATTGAAGCCCCAAGTGGATTCTTGGTGTAAGATTTGTAACTTCAACTTAATTCTTCTTCAAAATCCCGTGATGAACTCTTTTATTTTTGCATTTAGCTTTATTTTTAATATGAGTAACTAATTTTCTTTTTAGCATGAACGATGTAGTATAGTTTGAATATTTGATTTTGATTCTCAAATTTTGGGCGTTTAATTCTTATGGGTTGATTTTACATCTATTCTTAATGCTTAAATTACTTGGCTACTAATTCATTGATTTCTGAATAATAACAAACCCAAAGGTGAGTTATTTATTTAGATCATATTGTAAAATTCCACAATTTACATAAAAGATAAAGATATTTTTTTATAATTGTTGAGATCTCTTATAAATTTCTACGTACTTTAATGCATCTAATTAATGCCTATTCAAACTATACATAGAGATATGGTAGTTGACTTAATTAAGTAGGATTAATTTGAACTTGAGAGGGATAAATTAAGTCACTTTTCAGAATTTAATCTAACACAACTATAGGATAAAATTTGAGAGGCGAAATCAAATAGGATAACTATAGATAAATCAGGATTTCCAACTTCATTCTTCATTAATTCAACCAATCTTTTCAATTTCGTGATTATTTTTGTGTTTGCTTTAGTTTTCTCGTCAATAGTTAACATCTACGTTCTTGTTATTACTTATTTGTTATAGTTGATATTAATTTAGGCCAATCTTACAATACTCCTCGTGAGTATGATAATCCAGACTCAAAAAGTCCACTTTACTACTTGACTTGGTGATATCGTGCACTTGCAATCTATAATTTTCACAACAATTAGAATTCCCTATTCTAATTGAGCATTTTTAGAGTCCTATGGATTACACATATGTTTAAGATATTAGAAAAATAATTCTCATCCCCAAAATATAGGAAACTGAGGTAGAGCCAGCGCTTCCAGTGTATTCTAATTGAGCATTTTTAGAGTTCTGTGAATTCTGTTAGACTTCCCTGATCACATTAGTTATTTTTTCTCTTATACTATATTAGAATTCTCTATTCTATAACTATGGTGGAAAATTTAGCACATTTAAACTGACATTGAAAATAATATTTGGCATGTCTTGCAATGAAAAAATCTATTTTTGCACACTGTCCTATTCTGATTAGTTATTTTTTGGGGTATCTATTCTGATTAGTTATTTATGTTCACTAAAATTATTGTATTTCTTTCAAGCAGTATATAGCAGTAAACGAACAATAAGAATCAAAACTTTCAGGTTCTATGCCTATCCCCTTGCTACTCACTGTCCTATTTTGATTAGTTATAGTTTATTATGCGATAGCTTCAAGTGACCTCATTTTCAAGTAACATCGGAGAATAGGTTGTTGATGGGCTCGGCAAGCAGTGTAATTAGTTTATTAGAGTTCTATTGCAATTAAATAAAGTTTATTGCTAAATAAACTTTGTCATAATTTGAATAGATTGCGTTGCATAATTTGACTGCCTATCAAGTTATCAAGTGTAATTGGGTTATTAGAGTTTTGTTGCATTGCATTGAGTAGATTGCACAATTTGACTTCCTATCAAGTGTATGATGAAATACCTTTTTGATTGATAGATTGAAATACCTTTATTCTTTTTTAATCTTGATGTTTCTGATTTATAAACTTCGTGAAGTCAAGTTGCTGGTATCCTCTTCAATCATTAAATTAAGTCTTTGGATGTTGTAGCAGATTCCTTGCAATGGCTCGTAGGAGTACTTTCTTAGAAGAAGTTATAGGTGATGAGCTTCCCAGGAAGCCTGCCTTTATTGCTCGTGTCATTTGATTGTGGTCTGTTCCTCACTGGGGTAATAATGAAGGGGTTAGAGCTCTTCACATGGTCCTTCAAGATGAAAAGGTATCAAATTTCATGGTTGTTTTTTTCCTAATTTTTAAAATATTTTTTCATAGCAGCTCTTTCCTTGATTATTTGTGTTTTACTATGATTTTGTAGGGTATACAAATTTAGGCCTCCATTGAAGAGGCACTAATCAATAAGTTCAAAGACAAAATCAACAAACATGGATATTTGGCTATGAAAATTTTTTGAGTGGATCAAAATAGAGATTGATTCAAGCCATGCATGCATCCATTTCGTTTCCATTTCCAACGGAATGCCCAAGTTTTTCCCGCAAGTCAGAGTGATTACCATCGAAATCCCTTGGTGTTGTACAATACCATGACTATTAATGAGATTTACCGTATCCCACCCAGTAACATGAACGATTTGATTGGTGAGTGTCAATTGATCTAATATATGTGCTGTTAACTTTATTTTTGTGCAGTAGAAAATTAGGATAATAATTGGCATTTTCATTTTTCCACATGAGTAATTAAGTTAGTTAAATTTTATATTTAATTCATTTAATTATGATTTTTTATGGACTTATTATCACATGGAATTTTAGTTTTGTCACGATTCTAATTAACTATGTGATAATTCCTTATTATATATTATATTAAATAACAAGTGAGAGTCCATGGGGGCACAAGAAACCTAGTACACGCCTAGGATGATCTTGTATCCACATTCGACGTATCATATGATTTGGTAAGATCATTTTTTAATTATACTGATACAAGATAAGGTAATGAGCTCATTCCATATTTATCGTTTTACCTTATTTAATTTATCCTGCAACTAATAATATTTTGATTCCTTATAGAAGTTGGAGTTTTATGGTAACTTGAAGTCTTGGCCAACAAGTAACAAGTCACAATAAAACACCAACACAAGAGGAGGCTAGGGTTGAGCATGTTTGGAGCCAAAAATTCGTCCCCCACAATTCTCCTCTCCATCTTAGTTCATGACTTCTTCAAGTTGATTTCTTAATTTAAGTGCATGAACAACCCTTGATCAAGCATACATCGGGATTCAAATCTCCGGGAGGAGTCGAATCACTAATAGATTAACCCACAACGCGAGGAGATCAACACGGCAGGTGAAGATCTGTTGCGTGATTGCGGTTACAACAAGCTATTGAAGAGCAATGGGAGGTTTGCTCGCATTATATGTTAGGAGAGAGTAACAGGGAGTGTTTCTCGCTATTATCTTTGATATTGGTTAATTTATACGTAAATTACCCTTTAGCTATTTTTCTACATTCTGTTAATTTCTGCAATCGCGACCCAGACTCATCTGGCATACGTAGATGCATCTAGGCTACGACGATATACAGACGCATCTTGTATTAAACAGTAAACTATCACCTGTTAAATCTAAATAACAGAACATAACACAGACGTATCTGATAACTAAAATCAGATTACTTAGATAACTAAACTTTCATGTGCCAATTTGTACATTTGAAAATGTTTTTTAGGATCTAACTATTTATCATTTGTGGCAGATACTATTAGTGCCTATTTGCTATGTGACATGCATGTGATGGTGTTAAGTACCATCTTCTACGGAATGGTGTTAAGGGCCATTCGGATAGTCATAGCGACTTTCTCCCACGTTGGACGGGAGTTTCCAACACTCGACTTTTTCTATAGTTTAATTGCCTCTAGTTGTAATTTCATGTGTGGATATATGATATGGTGAAATGTTCTTCTACTGTGCCCCACTAAGTATAACAACGTTATACTCACCCCAAATATTTTTAAACTCTTTTCAGATTAAGGAGTCTGACGAAGTGGCACGAGACGAGGAGACATCATCCACTAAATTACTATATTAAATTAGTTTTCTATTATTAGAAGATCGTTTAAAACTTAGTACTATATTATTTTTGAGCAACCGCATATGGTTTAGGAGTTTAATTTATTTATTTAGAAAATGAATATTGATTATCAAGTTGATTGATATTATTTCATTTAAGTACGTGAATTTTGAACCGTATTATTATTATTCCTAATATTAATATTATTGTTATTATTATTACTGAAAAGGTTATAAAAGAAAAAAAAATTTATCATCAATTTTTCCCATTTCAATTAAGTAAAGGGTAATTGAGTAACCCTCTGATATTTAAAAATCGGGGCGTTACAGTGTGGTGTCAGAGCGAAGGTTTACTTTTATGTAGATTCGCAAAAAGAAAATGTTTACTTTTCTGTAGATTCGCAAAAAGAAAATTCTTATTTAAAAACTTTCGAAAAGTTTAAAAGCTATAAGTGGTGGATGCCCGCGCATGCTACGCCGACTCCAAAAAGGTAAAGAAAGAAATTTATTTTCAAATGAACATTATTTTGTGGATTGAGAGATGAAGGCTGGACACAATATGAGAAGTTAAGCTATGAAACTTTGCTACACTCAAATGTTATGAAATGTGAAAAGTTATTAGCCCTCGTGCAGTACATGAATGTATTTTTAAATAGTTGTATCCGTGGTACCTTATATCTGTCTATGTTGATTGAGCTTGGGCATGTGATGTTAGTTTACGCACTTTGAGAAAATTTCCCAACTTAGTCCTCGAATTTAGACTAAAATGAATTAGAAACGTCACCTAACTGGCTTTTTCCATAATTGGCACATCAGGCATGGCTATTAGACGAAGGACCGCTAGGAAGTCTGTTCCTCGAAGACCATATGCACAGGAATGCCATGACTATAACCACTATGGGTGGCCGATGAACTCCTCCCTGAGGCAACACATACAGGAAATGAGAAGACTTTGGGTTGCCGCAAGGAAGAAGCGCCACCCCGCTACACCGTATGATGCAATTTGCAATCTCATTAGGATCCTTCCGGAAGATTGGGGCGATATCGCTATGAGCATCTTCAACGAGATGGGGGAGGCCCTAGAGGATGGGCATCTAGCTGTTAGTTACCATTAGTTCATAGTAAGACTGCTCGAGAGACTAGAAGCTGAACAAGCATTAGCTAGGGAGGACCCCATGGGAGATGCTCGTCCCACAGAACAACGAGTTCGTCTGATGCGCCGCCACCCGAACCAGATGTGGACTCAGATGATGACTTCTATAAGAGAATTTGGAAGAACTAGAGTCCTCTATGGGCAGTAGCTAGTAGGGTTTATTCATTTCGTTGATTGGTGTTGGTTAGTTGTTCGGTAGGATTGATTCATTTCATTCAGTATGATTATGTTATATTGGTTCTTTTAGATTGTGGTGTTGGGATCTCTAATATTTGTTGCGATTTCATTATTTTGTTTCGTATCGAAACTTGGGTTAATAATAAAATTGTCGTTTGTGTTCATTGTGTCTTTTGTGCATCATTCCTTGAGATGGTATCCCTCTATAACGAGTTGGATAAATGCTAAATCAACTCTTATCTTGGTTGATTAGGGAAATGGCACGTAGCAACACACAAGCTGGCCATCTGCGAGATCTTATTAGAGAGGTGCAAGAGATCAACATACAGAACAATGCTAACCAGAACCAGCAAACGTAATAATCGAACAACGACAATCCGAACCAATAGGGTAACGCTGGGAATACCAGCCAGATCATTGGGGAGTTCCGCCGCTACAAACCCCCAACCCTCAATGGAAAGGCTGGACCCCAAGTAGCAGAGGAGTTGTTACGAGGCTTAGAACACATCTTCAAGCACATGGAGATCGGAGATGCCCATAAGATCTCATGTGCTGAGTTCATGATGGTCAAGGATGCTGGTCATTGGTGGGAATCCTACCAGTGCATGTTGCTCGCGGCCCAACTATGAACAATGACTTGGGCTCAATTCAAAGAAACTGTGTTGGAGAAGTACTACCCCCGGATCTCCGCGATGAGAAGGAGACAGAGTTTACCAATCTCAAGCAGGGAAGCCTATCCCTGGTTGAATACGAGAGGAAGTTTGAGCAAATGTCGCACTGGGCACCTCATTTGGTAGACACAGATGCTAAGAAGGCGAGAAGGTTTGAAAGGGGGCTTCGACCAGAAATAGGAGGAATACTAGCAGCCCATGGCTTTACCTCCTACTCACAGGTCCTGAAACAAGCGCATGTCATATCTGCGCGGCTCAAATTGGATGAGGCCGCTCCGAAGACAGGAGAGTCATCAAGGAAACGCAAGTGGAACGGACAGGACAAGGGCAAAGGAAAGTTTCAGAATAAGAAAGGAAGATCTGGAGGAAGCCAGAAGGAGGGCAATGCTAACACGGCTGGCAACAAGCCTCTGTGCCAGAATTGTGGTAAAAACCACTACGGGGAATGCTTCGTGGGCAAAGGGGTATGCTACCGTTATAAAAAGGCTGGACATTTCGCTGGGGAGTGCCCCCAGCATAAGGGTTGAGAAGCTGCTAAGAAAGGAACAACCCGAGTGTTTGCACTTACACAGAGCGAAGCGCAGCAAGATCCAGACGTGATCACTGGTATGTTATCAATCTTTAATATACCTGCTCTCGTACTGTTTGATTCTGGTGCTACAAATTCTTTTGTATCGGTTAGCTTCTATGCTAAGATTGGAAATTTATGTGAAAACGTGAACGCCTTAGAGGTTAGCATCCCCTCAGGAGAAACGGTTAGTGTTGAACAGAAAATTAGAGCTGTTAAGAGTGAAATTGATGGAAGGAATTTAGAGGCTGACCTATACGTGCTAGAAATGAAGGATTTTGATGTTATTTTGGGAATGGACTGGCTTAGTAGCAACTATGCTACTGTTAAGTGTTGTGAGAGGGAAATACTTTTCCAGAGCCTAGAGAAGATGGATTTACCTTTTTCGGGGCGAAAGTCAAAACCTTACCCCGAATTGTCTCGGCAATGAAGGTGGATAAGATGTTGAAGAAAGGTACTGGCCAGGGATACCTTGTGAATATGGTTAGTTCACCGTCGATTGAGCTAACCCCAAAGGATGTCCCGATCGTACGAGATTTTGTGGATGTGTTTCCAAATGATTTACCCAGAGTCCCTCCGGACAGACATGTGGAGTTTGCTATTGACTTGGTACCTGGAGCAGCACCAGTATCGAAGGCACCGTACCGTATGGTACCAAAGGAACTCCAAGAATTGAAAGTCCAGCTATAGGAATTGCTTGACAAGGGATTCATCCGACCTAGTGTATCCCCTTGGGAGCCACCAGTGCTCTTCGTGAAGAAGAAAGATGGGTCGATGAGGATGTGTATCGATTACAGAGAATTGAATCGCCTCACAGTCAAGAACAAATATCCGTTGCCAGGATAGCGGATTTATTCGATCAGTTGAGAGGTGCTAGTGTATTTTCCAAGATTGATTTGAGGTCAGGCTACCATCAACTCAAGATCAAGAACAGCGACATACCTAAGACGACATTCAGGACTCGCTACGGCCATTACGAGTTCACTGTAATGCCTTTTGGGTTGACCAATGCGCCAGCTGTCTTTATGGATTTAATGAATCTTGTTTTCCATCAGTACCTCGACCGGTTCGTTATATCATTGACGACATACTAGTCTACTCGAGAGACAAGAAACAGCATGAGGAACATCTCAGCACGGCACTACAAACTCTTCGCAAGGAAAGGTTATACGCTAAGTTCAAGAAGTGCTTGTTTTGGCTTGATCGCATTGGTTTCTTGGGTCATATCGTAACTGCCAATGGGATTGAAGTCGACCCAGCCAAAGTCGAAGCTATTTCAAATTGGAATACGCCAACAAATGTTGGTGACATTCGTAGCTTTTTGGGTTTGGCAGGTTACTATCGAAGATTCATAGAAGGGTTTTCGAAAATAGCTGGACCGTTAACTCAGTTGACCAAGAAGGGAGTAGAATTTTGATGGACCGATAAATGTGAGAAGAGCTTCCAGACCTTAAAGCAGAAGCTGATATCAGCTCCAGTATTAGCCATTCCAGAGGCATCAGAAGGATTTATAATCTATAGTGACGCATCCAAATAGGGTTTGGGATGCGTGTTGATGCAACATGGGAAAGTGATCGCCTACACCTCTAGACAACTGAAACCCCATGAGCAGAACTACCCGATGCACGATTTGGAGTTGGCGGCCGTAGTTCACGCTCTAAAGATATGGCGACACTATCTATACGGTATAGTAAATGTGAAATATACACGGACCATAAAAGTCTCAAATATTTCTTCACACAGAAGGAATTGAATATGAGACAAAGAAGATGGTTGAAGCTGGTTAAAGATCATGATTGTACGATCCTTTACCATCCGGGTAAAGCTAATTTCGTAGCCGATGCACTGAGCAGGAAGACGAAGGGTCGATTAGCGCTTTCTTGACGATCAAGAGCGATTGATCGTAGATTTCGCCAATCAAGATCGAAGTTGTGATTCCCCCATGTCGCACCACTGCAATCATAGCTGCGTTAGTAGTGCGACCTGTGCTCAGGGATAGAATTAAAGAGGCTCAGAAAAACGATAAGTTCTTGTGTAAGATCAAAGAGCGGGTACTCACAGGCAATGTGAAGGATTTCGAGGTGTCCACAGATGGCACCTTCTCGTTTAAAGGGAGATTGTGTGTACCGAAGGACGAAGAGTTAAGAAAGGAGATTCTTGAAGAAGCCCACTCTTCGGCTTATACCGTGCATCCTGGAGGAATGAAGATGTACCAGGATCTACGGAAGTTACATTGGTGGAGGAACATGAAGAGATCTATCGGCTTATTCGTCGAGAAATGCATGACATGTCAATAGGTGAAAGTAGAACACCAGCGACCGTCAGGGCTGTTGAATCCGCTCAAGATTCCAGAATGGAAATGGGAACACATAGCAATGGATTTCGTCACTGGACTACCCAAAACAGTGAAAAGTCACCATGCTATTTGGGTAATAGTTGATCGTTTGACAAAATCGGCTCACTTCCTACGCGTAAGGATGAACTTTAGTCTCGATCAGTTCACCCAAATTTATGTAAAAGTGATCGTAAGATTACACGGAGTACTGGGTTCTATTGTATCCGATAGGGATACCAGGTTTACATCTAACTTCTGGAGAAGATTACAAGATTCTATGGGTACGAAGCTGAAGTTTAGCACCGCCTATCACCCGCAGACAGATGGCCAATCTGAAAGGACCATACAGATCCTGGAGGATATGTTAAGAGCGTGTGTGCTTGATCTTGGTGGTAATTGGGAAACGCACCTGCCACTGGTTGAGTTTGCATATAACAACAGCTACCAAGCGACCATCAGGATGGCACCGTACGAAGCCCTCTATGGAAGAAAGTGCAGATCGCCGGTGCATTGGGACGAGGTCGGTGAAAGGAGAATTTTGGGTCCAGAGATAGTTGAGCGAACTGTTGAGGCCGTAGATAAGATTAGAGGAAGAATCAAGGTTCCTCAGGATAGGCAGAAATCTTATACTGATAAGAGATGAAAAGACTTACGTTTCAAAGTGGGCGAGAAAGTTTTCCTCAAGGTAGCTCCAATGAAGGGAGTTATAAGATTCGGGAAGAAAGGGAAATTAAGGCCAAGATTCATAGGACCCTTCAAAATTCGTGAAGAGGTCGGTGATGTGGCTTATCGACTCGCTTTACCGCCAGAGTTATTTGCAGTGCATAACGTTTTCCAAGTCTCGATGTTAAGAAAGTACGTCCACGATCCAAGCCATATCATCAATCACGCTTCGCTGGATGTGAATAAAGACTTGACATACGAAGAAACCCCTACAACGATCCTCGAGAGGAAGGTTCAAATTTTGAGAAGTAGAGAAACTCCACTTGTTAAAGTCCAATGGAATAGACATGGGAGAGAAGAGGCCACTTGGGAAAGAGAAGACGAAATTCTAGCCAAATACCCCGACGTTCTAAATTAAGTAAGCATAAATTTCAAGGACGAAATTTCTTTAAGTAGGGGAGGTTGTAACAACCAGGACAAAAAATTTTAAATCACCTAAGTAAAAAGTCGTCGTTACGACTTAGCCTATTAAATTGAGATTTTTACACAACGCTCGTCTAGTAGAAAAGGAAATAATTATTTAATAATTTAATCGGGTCGAATTTTATTACGGGCTATCATAACTAATTGGGCTTCAAGCCCCACCGTTAATCTAAAGGCCCACCATATTCTCTATTTGGTCAACCCACTCTCGGATAACTTTTGAAACGTGAGTTAGGACTGATAAAAAGTCCTATCTCTATTAGATTTCCTCAACTCACGCCTTTTCTTCACTCTCTACCCCTTCAACAACACAAACTCTGCATTCTTACTTCCCCACGCCACCACAGATCACAACATCTCCAATTCAACATTCACGTTCCCTCCCTCGAGCTACAACCTAACTCTCGTTCTTAGTCTACAGCTTTGAAAACCAGAGAAGTCATTCACAGCTCTCAGCAAACACAGATCGAAAGCCAGGTAATCATGTTAACTCTTTGTTCTTGCCGATAGTGTAGTTCCTATACCATTTACTGCCATGGATTCATCATACACGCACCTAATACGCATACACACACAATATATACACATCGGATGAATAATTTTATTCACATGCTCCATTACAGAAATCGTCCAATCTGATAGACACACACACGACTCACCCTACTGAGCAATCAATACCAGATTATATGGACAAATTCCCAAATCAAACTCCTACTCACAACTAAATTCATTCTTGGATGAAGAGGGCAGTTCATGCATTAATGCAAATCACACAAACACCGAATCTATTTAGCATCACTTTCATCATCCTCATCGTGTAAAAAAAAAGAAAGAAAGAGAAGAGAGAAGAGGGCCGAAACAAGCAGAGAGAATCAGCCATGGCTCCATCCACTTCACTTCAAAATTCCTCCATAAACCACCCCCAAACCGTAATTAAGTGTAGAAGAACCCATAACATGAATTGTAGAGACCAATTTGGCCGGAAAAAGCTCAAACTCGCTGCAGTTTAGCTCAATTGCGGCCGATTGGGACCCAACCTCGGCCGAACATCGATGCCGCGGCTGCTATCCTCGGAGTCGCCACACCTTTGTGGTCGACTGATGGCTGCAGACGATCGTGACCGACGGCGGTGACCGCTGCAATGGCTTCAACGGAGTCTCTCCCTCCACCAGTCTCTATGTTGCTGTGCATATGAATGAAGGAAGAAGACCCAAGCCCAATTTTGACCCTGAAATTGCAGCCCAAGTCCCTCAAACTCGCAAATTAGTATAAGTTAGTCCCAAGTTTCTATAGTCATCTCAATTGGTCCCCCAAAGTCTATTACCCTCTTCAAATGAGTCCAATCGAGTTTCAAAAGCTCATTTGAAGTCCCCGAAATTATGTGTCTAATTCAATGGAGTCCAATTGAATTCATATAAATTGCAATCAAAGTCCCCAAGTTCTAATTTAGCTTCAAACAGTCCCTAAATCACTGATTTCTTTCAATCAAGTCCCAAATTAAGTTTTAAGAGTTCAATTTCAACCCCTAAAGTTTCGGTCGAGCTTCGAATTAATCCTAGTTGACTGATTACTTCAATTTCCACCCTCACATCAATGCCTATCCTTCGATTAAGCTCAAAGTAACCTTTAAAAATATCTTTTGGGCCCTAAAAACTTTTAAATTAAAATCTGTAAGCCCGGAATAAATTATTAAACTTCAATTTTAAGGTTAAATTACTAAAATTATGTTTAAATTCTTTTACTAGGGGACGTGGAAAGTCCGTAGCGGCGCTAGCATCACACCAGCTCTAAGTTCAAGGGATTTACGAGAACTACGAATTGAGGTGGGGTTTTTATTCCTTGAAAAATCATTTTATTTTAAAGGCGATTGTTTATTTTAAATCCATATCATGTCTTTACGTGTGATTATAATTTATGGTATATTTGCTATGTGACATGCATGTGATGGTGTTAGGCACCATCTTCTACGGAATGGTGTTAAGGGCCATTCGGATAGTCATAGCGACTTTCCCCCACGTTGGACAGAGTTTCCAACACTCGACTTTTTCTATAGTTTAATTGACTCTAGTTGTAATTTCATGTGTGGATATATGATATGGTGAAATGTTCTTCTACTGTGCCCCACTGAGTATAACAACGTTATACTCACCCCAAATATTTTTAAACTCTTTTTAGATTAAGGAGTCCGACAAAGTGGCGTGAGGCGGGGCGACATCATCCACTAAATTACTATATTAAATTAGTTTTCTTTTATTAGAAGATCGTTTAAAACTTAGTACTATATTATTTTTTTGAGTTTCCATATGATTTAGGAGTTTAATTTATTTATTTAGAAAATGAATATTGATTATCAAGTTGATTGATATTATTTCATTTAAGTACGTGAATTTTGAACCGTATTATTATTATTCCTATTATTATTATTATTATTGTTGTTGTTATTACTGAAAAAGGTTATAAAAAAAAAAAATTTATCGTCAATTTTCCCCATTTCAATTAAGTAAAGGCTAATTGAGTAACCCTTCGATATTTAAAAATCGAGGCGTTACATATATTATATATAAATTCGATAATATTATATTATATAAAAAATTCTTATATAAATTTTTACTTATCATATATATATATATATATATATATATATATATAGGCACATATGAAGTGTGAGTATGATTTAAAAAGGAATTCAAATTTAATTTTAATTTACCATTTTGAAAACACATTGAAATCTATATGGTATTCATGTATATATGATATCATTTATGTCCTTATACATCAATCCAAAAATTAGAAAAAAAAAAGATTCTGACTTTTGGAGTGAAACTATATATTTTTCCATCTACTGGTTGAAGAACTTTTGTATATTTATAAATGTCCTATTTAACTTTTTCAATTAGAAACGTACCCTTGCAAGCTTTTTTTTTTTTTTTTGAAAAAAGTATGATCTCGTAGATATTGCCTTGCATGATCGCTCGTGGCCACAGGTAGGAAAAAATTGGGTAAGAAACCAGTTTTTGCCTGGGCGATCGTCTAGTACCAATTTTTTTTTCTCCCTTTGTTTTTCTTTTCTTTGATTTCTTTATGTGTGACTTTTTAGAGGCTATTTGTAATTTTTCTATCTATTTGTGATTTTTTAAAAAATATTTGTTCTGTTTTTTAATTTTTTGTGTCATTTTTAAAAATCGTTTGTCACTTTTTTAAATTAGTGACTTTTTAAATATGTTTGTTGAGTTTTTTTTATTGTTTTTGTGACTTCTTTGTCTGTGACTTTTCAAAAGCTATTTTGTGACTTTTTAATAATTTGTTGATTTTTTAATATGTATATGTGTCTTTTTGTTTGCAACTTTTTGCTATTTCCTGTGATTTTTTAAAATATGCTAGATATGCACCCGTACGATGCATATGATGATAATATTCTTAACAACACGCCTTATGAATATTAAATCGAAATCTTATAGCGTAACATGCGATAGATGTAGACATAATTGAAACGATAAAGTAATATTTTTGGACAATTAATGTAAAACACATATAATGCAACGTGGATTAGATATAAATATATTTGGACATGTAAAGTAATATTATGGGACAATCGATTTAAAATAAATATAACGCAACTCATATTAGATGCAACTATATTTGAACTAGTAGAATAACATTTGGGCGAATGCATCTAAAACAAATAAATAATAGAAAAAACAATAGCCAATGAAGATTGATTCTACTAAATATTGAAAAATACACATCTTTTAAAATTTTATTCTTCTATTTTTTTATATATGACTTTATAAACCAAATGTAGCCTTTATTATATTTTTTTGTATGTTTAATTATAATTGTATTTGAGTCTCATCATTCTTAAATTTTTCATCAACTCTGAATGTTTCGATATGCAATTTATTTAATTTTTAATATGCGACTTTCATTTCAAAATATCACGGTTAGATCTCTTATTTAATTTAAATAGAAAATAAAAAATTTCTACCTCAACTTTGTTTAAAATTAATTTAAATTTAACATCCATCATTTTTCATGTGTCACTTTTTAAACTAATTGTTGATGGCTAAATTTGGATCCATGCCACCTATATGCCAACAGATCACTAAGTCCACAGCAGTTAGATTGCATGTTCAATGGAAAAAATGGTCACCGACCGATCACACTCTGACGATTAAGTGAGTGCCAGTGTAATAGAAGAGAACCTTATTAGGGTTATAGAATTCATATAAGTGGTGCTTTGTGAGTGATAGTGAAGGAGTGAAGAGTATAAAGGTGATGGCGCTTATGTAAAGATGCAAGAGTTTGAGTACAGAATCTTGCGTATCATTAACCTATGTGTTGCCTTCATTTATATGGAGTGCCAGTCACTTAGGGTTTAGAGCATGGAAGGAGTTGCCTTGAGAGAGAATTCCATCCCTGTGAAGACTCCAGATTTCACTAGATCTTTATTAAGATTGTGACTTGATCCCCTAGAATTCTGTGATCTTAGCATTTCTTTTTTAGCTAGGCTTCTTTCATTCCTTAATTAGAGACTGTGTATCCTGCTCCATATAGTAACACTGACCGCTCCGTCGAGGGCAATCCGCGTGTGGGTGCGAGGTGCTCATCATGATATGCATGTAGGAATGTTGCGTGACCAATATAAGGCGTCCACCTTGAGCGACACATCATCCAACATTGCCTACGTGGGCATGATGCGGAGGGGACCAGAATTTCACCAATAACATGAGTTTCCCAAGTCCTTGTTCATCATTCATGTTGATAAAAGAGTTCACAGTTGAATTCACATACCTCGGCCTCTACCTGGCGGCGCGGGGCAGTAACAAAAAAGTGGAGCGGATTGCTCTGGGAATGAGGGTAGACCCATTTCCGCATGTTGTTAATGTGTCTTTGTCTTCAAAGATGTTGAAATCGGTGTTCGCTGTTGGAGGCGAGGTATTTTGGATGAAATCCTCCGAAGGATTGAGTCTAAACGTTTCCTAAGAGAGTTTCTCCGGAGACGTCAGGGTCCCTGGTGCACATCACAGTGCGGCAATGCTTGGTTTGGCTTTCAGGTGATCGCGAGGTATGAAATGCCATATGTGCCAGCCTTCCCAAGTTCGAGGCATTCAAGCATTGGTTGGTAAGGAGTTTTGGTGAGGGTACTCTACAGCTGAGAGAGGTTGTCTTTATAGAGTTCTTGCTTGGTACTTCTGTAGAGCGATATAGGAAGGTAAATGATTGGTAGCCATAATTAACAAACTTGAAGCTGAAATGTAGCCACGTGCCTACTGATGCAAGAATTGATGACTGATGCAAACATTGTTTAACGTTTCGGTGACTTGCATTGATTGCTCTGGAGCTTTTTGCCGTCTTTGGGGGTTTCTATGCGCCCATGGTTCACATATGCCTTAGGGAAATGAAGTCTAATGATTGCATTTTGAATTTCAAGACGCCCCTCCCCTACCCCACCCCTATGGTTTTTCTGTTGGGAAAACATCAACCCGAACTAGATTTCGGATTTACTCCAGGATCCTCCTTTGTTGTAGAATTTATCAAATGAATGTGGAAATAACATGAAAGAATAATAACACAATCACAGCACAAGAATTTACGTGGAAAACTCCAAATTCGGAGATAAACCACGGCCGTTGTCTAACGACAACCAGAAGAAAAATTCACTATGTGGAAAATTGTTACAACCACACTCTCAGTAATTTTTCTTCTCACCCAATCCCTCGTACATCCAACTCTCAATAAATCTTACAGATTCACTCTCAGAAACAAGTTTACTTACAGAGAACACCTACGTACGATATCAGACACATTCCCACGAGAAGACAAGAAAAAACTCTCTTTTGACCGAGTATACAACGATAACTATATTGTAGAATTAATAATTTCTACAATATAACACACACTCTAAAGAGATTACATTTTCTCTCTATCTATTTCTCTTCTCTAACTTGGAATGTCTACATGGGATTCTGCATTATGAATGGAAGAGCTATGCATATATTTATAGGATAAATTTCAACTTGAACCAAAACCAGTCAAGCCACCGCCGTATGTTTCCAGCTGATTCTTGCCCACTTGGTCAAAAAACTTTCACTAATTGAATTCTCTTGCCGACATCCTAGCTCAATTCCATTCAAATTTTGCTTCATTATGTTTCAAGTGGATCCCACATAATTATTTTATTTGACCACTTTTAACATTTTCCTCTTATAAAATGGGATTTACCAGGTGGGAGGAATTATTTTTGTCTTAGAAATTCCTTTAAGTTTTCTGAGTTATTTTTTTCCTACGGTTGAGTTTTCTATTTTTGATGTATATTCAATTGCTTTCCACTGTCAATCTCCACTTTTATGTTGCTGGACTTTCATTTGGTGAGTATTTTCCCCTTTTTCTGAGTTGTTTTCTGATTTTGTCTTTTCATATGGCATTGTTCAGTGGCTGTGCTATTTACTGACTATGAATTCCAATTGAAGAATGTGCCGTTACTGTTATCTATGGTTTTTTTTCGACTGATCATAGGATTGAGTAGGGGTGGGCGTTCCAGGTACGGTTCCGGGTAGTGAACTACCCGGAACCGAACCGTAAATTCCGATTCCTTGAAAAATGAATCCGTTCGGTTCTTTTCAAATGAAGTACCCGCCCGGTTCCGGTTCCTTCCGGTTCCGGTTCTACCCGTTCGGTTCCGATTATTTTACGATGCATTTTTTATTACTCGAAAAACACAAGGAAAAAATAAAAATTTTGATTCCAACATAATATAACAACAAAAAAAAGCAACAACAGCAGCAATGCTGCTGCTGCCAAAAGCAAGCAGCAGCTGCAGCAAGCTGCTGCCAAAGCAGTTTGCTGCTGCTGCCTTTTGGCAGCTGCCGCCGCCGTTAAAATAATTCTATGAGAATTCTAGTAAAATGCTAGTAGAATTTTACTAGAAATAGCACCAAAATTTACTAGAATTTTACTAGAATTAGCACCAAATTTTAAATTTACTAAAAGAATTCACAAAAGTTGGCAATCAAATAGAATAAATAGTGCTATTTCTTATCCTATTCCGGTTCCGGTTCCGGTTCGGAGTTTTTAAAAAAGGATCCGTTCGGTTCTCATTCCGGTTCCAGTTCCTAACTTTTTTTAAAGAACCGTTCGGTTCCGGTTCTTTCGGTTCGGTTCCGGTTCTGCCCGTTCGGTTCCGGTTTTTTTGCCCACTCCTCGGATTGAGCTTCTCGAAATGCATTTTCTAATAAATGTCTATTGAGTGGCGTGTTATGCGTTTGCAGAAATTGAGGGTTATCGATCCTCTTTAGAAATATTATAGGAATCTTGCTAATAGTATATATCATATCTTTCAGGAGGATCCCTTTAGGAGGAAGAATTAGGTGAAGAAAACGGTTAACAAACCTAAGGGTGAGAAGGTCGCCATTCCTCTCATGGATTTTTCCTGTTCGAACTCCTTTTCTGATGTCCTTGTAGGCCACGAACCACACAAAATGGAGTACTATTTGAACCCAAGCTTAGGGATGATTAAAATTTCGACCGAGATCACCATGACAGACCTGATGGTGGTCCGTGTATTCAAGGAATCTATCCCAACGGGTTGTCTTATGCATCTTGGACCATGGTGACCGGGCGTGTGACCCCTTGCTGGGATGATGGCCATCTATTTCGATGCTGTGTTGTAAGGGCTCTGTTTCCTGCTGCATCCGACCATGCAAGGGTCTTGTAGATGCTCAATTGAGCTCCCTGGCTAATGACACCAAACTTGTGGGGCTAGCTCACCTCCACAATTATCATGTTCTGACATCATGTGGCATCGATCCCATAGGAGTTTTACATGATCTACAACACTTTGGAATGGATGCGTTGGTGCATCTTGACGCTGCAAACCGAGTGCGGATTCCATGCTGTCGTCCAAAAGTTCTAAAATAGTCAAAGATTGAAGAAAAAAGTGGTTCTTCGTTGGCGGGTCATGGCAGTTTCGTCCCTCCAACCCACAAATGGATATCCGAGTGTGCCAATCCTTTAGAACCTTAGGTGAGTCTCGTCTTTTGCCATTATTTTTACACTGCACTTCTGTGCAGTTTCAAATAAGGTAACGCTGCTATTGGCAGAGTGCACAGAGGAGCTCTTAAGGACTTGGCAGGAGATGCTATCGGTCAGTGAGGAGGAGTGAGACCTACAGTACTTGACCAAGTCCATCCCGTTAATTTACCTCCGGCTCATAGGTAAGTCACAGCAGGATCTCACTCTTGCAGTTATTTTGATCTGCTATTTTTACCATCGATCTCATTATGCTTCATCTTGCAGCGAAAGACCTGGCTGTGAAGAATATCATTCTGTTTGGCCTCGATGAGGGGGAAGGAGGGCAGGGCATCTTAATCTAGGAGTCCCTTGGCCTGGGATGTCGCCGAGGGTAAGTGCACTATTGAGGGCGGTTCATGAGAAGCTAAAATCCCTGGTTAAGCCGGGGCTGCGCCGGAGGAGCTCGCAAGGAAACAGAGGAAAAGTAAGGCCCCATCGAATAGCCAAAAGCCAGTCGAGTTGGTTATGAACGCTGCCCGAACTGTCGAGGAATCTCTAAAGGTGATAGCCTATCTGAGCTATCTATCACGTGGTGGATCCTATTGACCGGGGAGAGGGTCCTCGAATTAAGAAAATACTCTTACTGAGGTTGAAGCCTTACCAGGTGGCTCTCCCAGAGAATGTTCCCAGGTTCATTGAATGAGCACACCATAAGGTGGCCGCGGATTTGGAGAAGTTGTGGGAGCATTTGGTCTCGGAAAAAATTGAATTTGCCTAACCTTTCACAGCTTGGTCTGAGATGCTACATGCTGATATCCGAGCTTCCTTGGAATTCATGCATGGGCAGATCGATGTAGCTGAAAATGCCAAGGAAAAGGAACTCAAATTCGCAGAGGATGCGGTCCTTCGAGTTGACAAGGTAGAGGTTGAGTCGGCCATCAAAAAGTTGTGCCTTGAAGGTGAGATTAAAATGGTCAAAGGGGAGAATAAAGAAAAAAACTCCGTAGTGTCAGATCTGAAGGCTAACTTAGGAGAGGATAAAAATGGGCGTTTGGCATCAGTTGCAATTGTGAAGGGTCTCTCTGAGAAGCTGAAGGCAGCTGAGGATCCGGGGACACTAACTGACAAGTCTATCAAAAAACTCATCGCCAATCTAGCCCTGGCGGAGCAAGCGAAGGCTAAGGAAGGGCAAGGACATTGGAAAGGCTTACCGGAGAAAGTTCCCATCCTCCAAGTGTACAAAGACTTGGGGGCCTAATTTCATCCACCATAGCAGGGAGGAGGTTGTGAAGAAGATCCGTGCTAAGTACCCGAACCTTGACCTCAACTTTCTATACACCGAAAAACCTTTAGTTCAGGATGCATGTAGCCTTTCTTTCCTAACCCGTTGTGGTGCCGACTCGTTGAAGTGGTGGGGTCCTCATTTTGTAGCTCTACTGTATTGAATGAAATGTTTTGAGTTGAAGAAGACTTTCCTTTTTTGTCCAGTGAGTTTACTTTTCACTTTTAGTAAAGCCTTCATGGACTGAAATGTTGTGGTTTAGGGGAAACCCTTGCTCTTTTGGTGTTTAGGGAATGCATCCCAATACCCATGCCATGCTTCCCAAGTTGATCTCTATTGCAATACGATAACAAAGAAATGTCCCGGCACCTACGAGATTCAGTCTTGAGTATTCGTAGTTTAGAATTTTATCCATCATGCAGCTAGGGTAGGCAGCGAAGTCCTAGGCTGTTCGTTTCCTTTTTCAAATTGATTCGCCCGTTCGGCATTGTGGGACTGCATCCTAAGACCCTTGTGAAGCTTTTCAGTGTCAAGGGATTGCTACTTTAGTTGCGGGGGAGCGCATCCTGTCACCCATGGATTCGAACGAGAATTAAATCTATTTAGAGGAAATGTGTAACATTAAAATTTTAAAAAAATCAAATAAATAATAAAATAATCTAATGTATGATATCAATCAACTTTAATTAAAAAATATTAACTAAAAAACCTAACATTAATCAAATATTTTTAATTAATCATTTAGTTGTATCATTAAAGAGGATGAATTTTTTGTATGAAATATAGGAGAAACTCTATCGAAAATTTAAAAAAAAATCTTTGGCAAATTTTCTCTTACACAAATTCTCAATTATAAATTGAACATATATCTCCTCGTGCAACACATTGGAGAAAATACTAGTACTAGTTGAGCAAATAAGGATATATTTATGGTATATTCTTCTTTCCAATTGTATATTCTTAATTAAATTTTAATTTAATTAAATTCAAGGTCACTCATTTATCTCTCTTGAGAGAGAGAGAGAGACAAAGAGAGAGAGAGAGAGAATTGATTTAGTGATGTGGATAGGTTGTGTGCTATGTTCGTGGTGTTTAGTATCTAATTTGTATCCTACATCGCTCACTCAATGGGTGTGTGTGTGTGGTATATAGCTAGTTTCGTGATACTAAAAATTGTCATGGTTTTGAGTAGTGGTGTACTCAGTCTTTGCACCTTGTTGGGGTATACACACGCATAAACATATCGCAAGTGTACAGGCAGTGCAAGTAATAAAGTGGACTCAAAGAGTTCGGATATTGATCCTGCAGGGATTGGTATTTGAGTTGAGTTACCTATTTCTAGCAAGAAGAGAAAACTACAAAAAAGAAACACACAATCAAAAGAAGCAAAAGCAACTAAGTAAAGCTATACTAAGAAAGCAAATAAAACCAACGAGAAGAAATGGGCATGAATGGGGATAAACTCGGATTAATAGATAGTCAGGATTCATGACTTCACGTAATACTAGTCTCGTTAATCCGTTGTTGAACTTAACATATTATCCATATTCAATGTTAGATCCATTTTTCCTTATATAGCTAGCTCATCTCTCGAATATCAAGCTATCCCTAGTCAATTGGTTCAACTTACTACATCTCCGTGTCGACATATTATCGATCAACTGCATAAAGGTTCGTGAAAAATACTCAATGCATCACCTAAGGTAAGAGGTATATCTCTTTCCTCTACAAGAACTCAGGGTGCATGCTATTTGGTTTAACAAGTGCACTCCCATCTCTAGGATCCTACACTCATCACAAATTTACACACTTGGTGATCAAGCAAGCATGTATAGCAAGCTCAATAACAAACACACATGAGATAAATAATCCAATACAAATCAATTCCAACAACTCAAATCGATTAACTAAACATATATTAAGATCAATCAAAAATCCCAACTTACATTGTTTAGCCCATAGTATAAGAAATCATAGATACATATACATATAAAGCACACATGAAATAGAAATGTAAAACAAGACAAGATTATAGACAATTTCCCTTGAAGTGTAAAGTTTTGTTCTTCCACTTCCACTTCACCTCCTCTTGATTTCCTTGCTTCTACTCCAAGCGATCACTTTCAAATCACAACCCTAACTAAAGCAGAGAAGAGGGAAAGAGAAGAAAGAAAGAAAGAAAAGAAGAGAAGAGAAGGAAAAGAGAAACCCTAATCTAAATCTAAACTAAGGAATGGAATAATTGGGGGTGGAAAGTGTGTGTTAAAGCCCCAATTTTGTCCCCAAATGATTGCCCAAGAAGCCTCGCAATCGAGTGAAAGAGAGGGAGAAAAAAGGAAGAAAGGTGGAATTTCTCGCAAGTTGCGGTTTTTTGGCAATGTGCGGCCACACATTTTGAAGAGTTATACAAAAAGCCGGTTGCAACAATTTTTTTTTTTTGCATTCTCTTTGGAGAAATTATACAAAAAGCCCCTTCAACTTTTAAGTTTTCTTCCAAAAGAAGCCAAATTAATTTATCCAAAGTCTTTCAACTTTTGAAGAGTTATAGTTTTGTCTGCAACTTCAGGACAACTTCAGGAAATTTGACGCTTCTAGTAATTTTTGTTTCTCTTTTTCCTTGTTCTCCTCCAGAATGAAGATTTATGCCTACAAACACAATATAAACGTATAATTAACTAGATATCCGCTTGATCTAATGAAAATTTATTCGTTTAGAGATATAAATAAGTGTGTAAAATGCACACTTATCACACCTTGTGTCTATGTTGTGTGTTCTTAAAAAAAAACCTCATGTTGTACATAATATAGAATTATGAATTGTTATGTGACCATTTAGAAATAATAATTTTGGAACTATTACGTGAAAAATATGAATATGCAACTATTATGAATTGTGGCCAAATGTGACCAAATATGAAATTGTGATTATTATACAACAACAACAACATACTTAGCCTTATTCCCTACAAGTAGGGGCCGGCTGGGTAGAGCCATATGAGAAAATCACGTCGGATCACCAATATGAATTTTGCTAAGCCATGCACTCCTATCTAATGCTAGTCGCTCATCTACCTGCATAAGACAAATATCCTTACGAATAACTTGCATCCACGTTATTAACGGTCTCTCTCTACCTCTCTTTACACTGCCTACTCTAATACTCGACTCTTCCGAATGGGTACACCCTCAGGCCTCCGTAGTAGATGTGCAAAACATCTTAGTCGAGCCTCTTTCATCTTATCCTCAATAGGAGCCACTCATAATCTACCACGAATCTCTTCATTTGTAATTTTATCTTTCCTAGTCTTGCCACACATCCACCTCAGCATACGCATTTCTGCCACACTTAATTTTTGTTCATCTACCTTCTTAACTGCCCAACACTCGCTACCATATAATAACGCTGGTCGTACAACTATTCGATAAATTTTTCCTTTTAATTTTTAAGGCATATTATGGTCACATTAAACCCCTTAGGTACCCCTCCACTTCATCCATCCAGCATTAATTCTGTGATTTACATCACCCTTCATGTCAGCATTGGTTTGAACCAATGACCCTAAATAACGAAAACTACCACTCTTTGGAACCACCTCACCACCTAACTCAACCATAAGAGGATGCCTCCTGCTCCTACCACTGAATAAACACTCCATGTATTCTGTTTTTGATCTACTTAACTTAAAACCGTATGTATCTAAAGTATGCCTCCAAAGTTCTAACTTATCATTTATACTTGCCCTAGTTTCGTCAACTAAAACTATATCATTTGCAAATAACATACACCATGGTACCTCATTGTGAATATACCTCGTAAGCTCATCCATTAATATAGCAAACAAGAAAGGACCAAGTGCAGAGCCTTGGTGTAAGCCTAAAAAATTGTGATTATTATGTGTCCTAAAAATATGAATCTACTATATGTGATGAAGCACTATTTGACCAAATATGAATATGAGACCGTTATAAAAATATGAATTTTGTGACCTTTATATGTTAAAAAATGTGGCTTCCTTCTCATCTGTGATGATTACTTCATAAAATATGTGACTATTTTTCTTGCCTTCTGTATTTTTCTTATTTTTGTGAATATGAGATCTACTGGAATTTAGATTTTCCTTCCACAAATTGTGATGAGTCATTGAAATAATTACGACACTGTTTTTATTATTACAAATTCTGCTGGAATTTAGATTTTCGTTAGAAAGTTTGTGATGAGCCGTCAAAATAATCTATATATCTATAAAAGCAACATTTTCCCTCCAAAACATCCTATTTTCTAAACTTTTTAAGTAATATTTAATTCCATGTCATTTTATTTTCCCGCCCAATGCATTTTTCCTTAGATAGACCTTCCCTTTATATGTCACACGTGACCATCTTTTCCTTTTTAAACAGATGCTATTTATGGGAAGCATTCATTCTCCACTTAGAATTGAATTATTTGTCAAACAAATTAATTTGCAATACAATTATTTTTATTCAAAATTCTATAAAATAAATATATAAAATATGAATTGAAAAATTTGATGGGGATCTTAGCCCTGTATTTTTTAAACAATTTTTCTCTCTTTGCACTAAGATTTGTTTTTCCTTCCTCTTTAACGTTATTATTTTTTTCTCTTTTGGCTATCATCAATTTTTTATAACATTGTTAGCCAACTGTTCTTTCTTTACACTAAAATTTTCTTTTCCCTATTTTTTCCCTCTCTTGGTTGTCGATATTTAATTTTTAATACCATTGACTTGAGTCTATATATATTTTTTAATTGTATCATTTATTTTTTAAGCCAATTAATTTCCAAAGCACTTATTTTTTTCTTCTTCCTGAGTTGATCATTTGCTTGAAAATAAGTAAACCATTTTGTTAATATCCATTTGAGCTCACATCTTGTGAACAAACATATATATTTCTTTGCACAAATAATTTTTTTGCACTTGATTTTTTTGAATATCATTTGGTTGAGTCAATCTATTGTTTCAAATGTAATTTTTAATTCTTATATTAGGCGTAATGTACAAGATGCATAGCTAATTTTTCGATTTCTATTGGATTATTTATTTTCTAATCCCAATGTAGTCATCATGCAAACTAACTGTACTTCTTAAGTATGGTTGATCATTTATACTGTTAGGCCACATAGTTCATTTCGATTGTTAAAACAAAACGAACTTTAAAATTGTTTTCGAGTATGTTAATGGCTAATGCAATTATTTTTGTTTAGAATTGTGTGAAATAAATTAAAATATAAATCAAATGAATTCAATGGATTTCTTAAGATAAATTGTTGAAATGATTGTTCTACTTCACGATAAATTTTTTTTCCTTTTCATCAATTTTTTTCTTTTGGCTATCGTTAATGTTTCATACCATTAAATATGGTTCGCCCATTTTTTCTGAAAGAATTGTAAACTTAAATTCATGGATTTATTTTAGTTTCATTTCACTATTAATATTTTTTTTAATTCTATCATTTATAATTAACTTTTCATTCCAATTTGTTCACATATTAACTCCGTAAAATAATCCTGGCATGTTTGGTTTTAGTAACACTTTACTAATGATATGTTCATTTTTAATAATATTTAATTTTTCATTCTCCATATACTTCAAACACTATCATTAGATCTTTCTCCCATATTTTATTTTTTATTTTTTATTTTTCCAATTAATACGTAATAATCTATAAAAAAATAACTTTCTGTATCTCTATATTTAAATATGTATTGAATAATATTTTTCTTTTTACAATTGTATATATTTTCTTTTGTGTGGCTCACACGTTGAGGATCCTCTTTATTTATTTTTTCAATTAATGATATCTATATGTAAATATGTAGCGAGTAATATTTTTTTGCTTGTAATTTTATATATTTTTGTTTACATTGTTTATTCGTTTAGGATCCTGTTTTTTTTTTAAATTGATCATTTTTAATATTCTAATAGATCTTGTTTTAATTTTTGATTATCAAATTATATATTTTATAATGTTATCAATATAGCATACGGTTGCAGTTGAATTATAGTTAAAGGAATCACATCCCATCTGGCATGGACAAGTCTCCTAATGCACTCGAATGGTTGGTTTATTTTATGGTTCTTCACATTCGAGTACTCGAATGACGTCTTTTGTTAAATCAACATTTACTTTTAGAATTGCATATACTTCAAACCCATTCGTTTTCTCTCTTTCTCTCTATATATTAGATTGGTCATTTTTTAAAAATTAGTTGTTGTATTAATTCCACGCTTATATTTGTCTATGGTTACATTAATTGTTTGGATTATTATTAAGTAGGATACATTTAATAAATGTCTTATACATATATATACTATTCAAAGTCGTAACCTATTCCATGACGTATATGTTAAATAATTATTGCTAATCAATAGCATTCGTGTTTCAGTCAACCTTTTTCGCGCAAAGGGCTCTACAAATCTTACTGGCAGGAAAGTAGTAAATAGCAACAACAATAAAAAATGTGGTTGAGAATTCGCTTGCTTCAAGAGCTTCTCATGGGAGGAGCTGCATGATCAACTGGAATGAAAGAAATTCTCCAGAAAATTTTTGTAAGTATTATTTTTTGAAGTAATGGTTCTTATAACTATTATACTTTAATGTCGTATAAAGTTATAATTTTTTTGTTTTCCGTCGAATTTTATATTCATTTATTTTATTTGGTTTATATTTTTATATTGCATCATTATTTCATTATACTACATGAATTGCCTCGCAATTGGAATTGGATGAAAGATGAGCATGTCACGCCATATCTAGGAACAGAAATTAATATAAACGTGTCTTGTCTTGTGATGAGATTGTGATGTGTCTGGTGACAAATGCTTTGTGACTACTATTGGCATTTGTGTCCCAGTTAAATAGCATTTTGGTATACTTGAAGATAGAGATGTTTGTCTCGTGTAAGAATGTATGTTATTGTCATATTACAATGCATTTGACAATTAACATGAAATTGATATTCTTGGTGAAAGTTAGTGTCAAGATTTACATATAAGTGATTTCGTTCTTGTATTAATGGCGTTATTTTTACATTGTGTTTATTGTTGATGTGATGAGGTGAGTTGTAAATCAAGTCTTGTGGTTGTTGTATATTTGTTCATTGTATAGTTTACCGGAAGGATTTGTGTATACTGGGGAAACTCTGTTGAAATTTTTATACAATTCTCTCATCACTTGTATTAATTTTTAAGTTTGGCATGCTCATGAGTGCTTTGCTTATTATCTTGGTGGTGCTATTGACATAGTATTAATGTATATCCAACCCTGTAATTGTTGATACATTAGCCTCCCCATGCAACACACAGGGTAAAAAGGCTAGTTACCACATAAAATGAGGTGTAATATATTCTACCACCTTTCACTCACACATTGCATGACACTTACTGAGTTAGACTTACTGCAATTATGAAATTAACTTATTTAATCTTTGCATTTAAGGTAATAACAATTTGTGATAAGGAATCTTGCGTTAACATTTAGGGTGTGTTTGATTGCATGGAATTGGGTGGAAAAGGAAAATATTTTCCATGGAAACTAGCATTTTCACCCCTACATTGCACATGATGACAATTTGCTACAGAGATTGTGACAATATGTCATATTTTGCTCATTGTAAGATTTGATCTACTAAATATAAACACAAAATAAAACAACATTAAATACTATACTTATCCGAATACCCATACTAAAAAATCTACTTTCATAGAGGCCATGGTTTTTCAGTTCAAAAATTAAGGAAATTTGCAAAATACATCCTATATTTAGAGTGTATTTACAATCTTCGTACCTTATTTTTGAATTTTACATTTTACACATTGAAGTTTATATGATGGTAACAAGAAACAACTTTTTTTTTGAAAAAAACTAAAAATAATTATAAAATTACTACTATATATATTGGAGAGACTATAATATCTGCAATCAAGACTAATAAATCACACCTTACATATTGTATGTATTATGTTACACTTTACACACTATTTAATATTAGTTTTAGAATAGATTTTAATTACCTAAAACATATTATATTTATTAACTAATTATTTTTTATTGCAAAGATATTATTATTTTTAGATTACTTTTATTTTTAATTTAAGAAGAACTTCCAATAAATCCCTTTCGGGAACAAAAAATCATAATATATGATGAACTCAACAATATATTCAAAAATATATAAAACATTGATTGGAAATTTTTTTTCAAATTTTGATTTTTTTAAAAGGTGCAAAATATGCATTTTTGTCATATGAATAAATTCTATTCAGTCAATAGGAAAACTCGAATGTAATAATACATGTCGGATATTTAGTAGTTATTTCTTTTCCTAATTTTTTTTAGATTTATTTTGAACAAGAAAACTGCATAAAGAGAAAAGAAGAAACATATTAGTGAAAAAATTGAAAAAAAATTATAAAAAAAAAACTTGTAATAAAAATGCCATGTTTTAATTTTGTGAAAATTTTCACTCATCATATATAGTCAATTTAATAAAAATAGAACAAAAGGAAAAAATTAAATTTTTTTGTAATAAGTAATTGTAACCACAATTTTAAAAGTATTGAAAAATAAACAAATAAAATTGCATGTGATGTGTCACCAAACATTATTTACATATATAGTGTATATTGCTGGTTAAAATAAGGGTATTTTAGTCACTTTAAAGCCATTTCAAAGCCTTTTTATATTTTTTCAAGAAAAAGGTGTTTTGTGTTACCATTAACTAAGATGCAATATGAAAAATGTAATTTTTAAAAAGATAATATGCAAATTGTAAATACAACACAAACACAGGATGTGTTCTGTAAATTTCACAAAAAATGATTCTATATTCTATTAAATACAATTACAAATTTTGGGAAATATTAATTATACACCCATGCGGTACACAGTATTGACAATGAATATATGAATAATTATTTTTGAAACTTGGTTATGAAATATAATCAATATATAGATGTATTATGGATATAGCAGTGTAGCAGGTACAGTTCGACGGCTCCAACACCCCACTCTTACCCCGTTAGAAAACACTTATCCTCACCCTAGCCACATCCTCATTTAATCAAGGTCGAACGAGTATTATATAAGAATTGTAATAGGATGTGGACACCCATTCCCCATCCCCGTCCTGCTAAACAAATTCTTCTCCCCATCTATGTCCCATCGTAATAGTTTAATCGAACACTTTTGTTTGTAACTTTTTAATATGTATTAATTACATATAATTTTTGCAATAAACACCTTCTAAACAAAGTAATATTAGTTATTATTTGTTCTTTTAAATTAACTATTTTTCACTTTTTACAATATAATTAATTTTGATTAATTTTCATCTAATGAAACTATGCCCAATTAAATATTAGAAATAAAATTAATTTTAATAACTACCCATCCAAAAGTGATGCGATGGATAAAATTGTAAAATCATGCTAAGTGTCCATTATATCAACAATTATGTGCCCCATTATGTTATTATAACATGGTCCTTTCAAAGATATTTTGCAAATTCAAAGATGACTTTCATATTTTGGGAGAAATCTTGCCAATCCTTAGCAATCTTATTAATTTTAATTAATTTTCCCCTTCTAGAAATATAATTAATTTTAATTAATTACTAATATTACCCCCATGTGATGCACGGGATGGTAAGATTGTATATTACATAAAATAATATTATAAAATAAGAAAATGAATTATTATGAAATATATAACAAAAATAATGAAAAATCTGCAAATATTATAGATTTCAATAACAATTTATAAATTTTGGTATGAAATATTAGTAAGTTTTCGTTATTCGTTTCAATTGATTGTGATTGATTCCATTTATTTTATTTTATTTTTTGTTTGTCTGCATGATTGCTTCCATTTAATTTTAAGAATAACGTTGTTTTCCAAATTTTAATAGACCTTATAATTCCTTAAAATTATTTAATGAAATCTTTTTTTTTCATTAAACACGTTTTTCCAAAAGTAGTTTAGTAAGGATTAAATAAATGTGAATGATAAGGAAAGATTACAATCCATATTTCAGCATACTCATTTATGCATAAGGAAAGATTCCCCAATTTATAAATAAATTGGTCGAATAACATTTTGAATAAACATAGCTATTTCCAAAACTTATTCACCAGTAATTAGCACTTAGTCATCCTAGCCTAATTTAAGCATACCCGTTTATTTTAATGAAAATGAAATATTTCCATAATTTATTTAAACACGTTTGCATCAATAGAAAGGAAAGAATTCAATAACTAGCAAGGATCCAAAACCGATTTTCACAATTATTTATTGTTATTTTTTTTGTATTAATGCATGCCACGTTAGCACTGCCAACATAGCATTTGCCAACGTGGCTCTATAATAATAATAATAATGATGATGATGATGATAAAGATTTGCTTGGCATGCAAATTTACATATCTATTTGGATAGCATAAATTAATTAATGGTATGCTTGATTTAACCTGATTTTGTAAAAAAATGTAATTTCCTACACATTAATCACGTATAGTAATAATCACTTTCCTGTAGCGATTTAATATAGTTGCATCCATTCCATTTATATACAACTCGTCTAATCTCAATCCTTGCAATGCAAAATCAAATTAGTGTATAATTGACTCATTGTTTCCATTTTGAGAAGCTTGAGCAATATAAAAAAGGAAATACAACATTTTATATTAATATGTTTTTTTTTAATATTGAAAATGCGTCATTGCAAGTGCAATTCAAAATAATTATTGTAGTAATGACTCATTCTTTCCTTATATAATTGAAACAATGTGAAAAATTCACTTGTATCTTAAAAAGGAAAATTAGTTTTTTTGTTTCAATTCCAGTGCCAGTTAGGCACTGTCAATGTGGTGCAGTGCCTATGCAAGAATTATAATATAGAAATAGTCCAACGAAACCGAGTCAATTCCTATCCAATGAAATAGAGTGCAATTAAATCTTAACAATATAATTAATTTTAATTAATCGTAATGTGATTAATGTTACACATTTCTTTGAATTTTTATGTTACAAACTTGTTTTGAAAATGAAACAAAATAAAATCTACATATGTCTAAGAAAATCTTGCAAGATTTGTGCAAATAACAGAATAAGGACAATTCTGTGTTTTCTAATAATAGATAAGGAATGAAGTGTGAAGTGATGATGGAAATACCAAAATAAAAAAAAAATAAAATTAAATGAAGGATTACATGGGTGGAAAAGCATGTCAATTTTTATCTTCATCCCGATTGATTATTATCTACGTCCATTTCAATTATAAATATCTTCAAATGGAAACATTGATGGCTGATTTTTGCCTTAGAAATTGTACAAAGTAAAGGTGTTTTTGATTGTAAAAGATGAAAAGGAAATTGAATTCCATGTAAGATGGAAAATAGAAACCACCATACCCTAAGGAATTCATTTTTCATGGAATTGGCAAAAAACATACTTAAAATACTTGTACCTTTGAATCTGAATTCGAATTTCACCTTTACATCAAACATCAAGTAAGAAAATTTTCCTGGAAAATGTTTTAATTTCCACCCAATTCCACCCAATCAAACACATCCTAAATGAAGTTTTCGAATAGTTCTTGAAGATGATTTATCTTTTAAGAAAGCTAAGGAAAATAAGCATAATGTTTTCTTCAAATAATTTTCTATAAAAAGGAAAAGGAACCCAATTGCGCAGCCTCGTAGCAAGGCATGCAATAAAACACCTGAGATGAAATGCTATTAATTAGTCAGTGCAATGTTTCGTAATGATAATCCATAATAGAGTCATTATGCCATGAAATCATATGATACATTCGACACCACACTATTGCAAGAATCCAATAACCACAGCTCTAATCCAATAAGGAACATCATAAACTAAGCATAACTTCAGAAGGTTGACCATCCAAATTTCAAAAAATGAAACAAATACACGTCGAAGAGTACAATTAAAAAAAAAAAAAGAGGATGAAAGAAAATTTTGAAAGTCTAAAATAGGCAACTTGGAGATGAAATAATGGCGTCTTGGCCGTTAACATCTATGGCTTTTCAACCTTAATACTCTTCAGTTATTTGTTGCTAAAATTTTGGGTAGATAGTAGTGCCAATAGGATCGTCATCTTCATTAAGGCGACACTTTGAGGAAGATGTGATGGCAGTTTCTTCCTCGCCTTCAAACAACAATTCTACAGGCTAAAAAATGCAAGGAACTCATGAAAAATGAATATATTAAATCAAGGAGGAAAACAAAGAAAAAATGTGATATCAGAAGATGATTTTCAAAGCTGGGTCATATTTAATGATTCTATTCTCAATTTTTCTCTCTATTACTAGTGATAGCATAAAGGTGCAAAGAAGAAAAAGAAAAACACTAACAAGAACCACCAAAGCGCATACAAAAGAAATTACTGATATACCATTAAGCATGAAGACATTTTTGTAATTAGAGAAAAACCAATGGACAATGTAGCTATTACATATGATCATTACTAACATACCATTCAACATTGATAACATGATTAGTCACAGTAGTACCAGTCATGCTAACAATTAGTGTTAATGAGGAATTGACATTTACTGCAGTGGCAACCAATCCATATAGTCTAAACGATCACGTAAAAGTTAAACCTCGACTAAACTAATTGTTAAATAAATAATAGGATAGAATTCATATTTAGGGAGGTGTCATCAACATGCAATTGTGTAGAATTTTTAAACATTTTGGATTCTCATGGATTTCATAGATTTTAATAGAATTCCACAGAATCTAATGGAATTCTATATCACGGAATTTTATGGATTTCCATAGATTTTAATAGAATTTGTTAAATTTTAAAAGATGTTCTCGTGTGTCTATATATATATGAGTTTGTTATTATAGTCATACAATCCATATGATAAATTTAGTATAAAAGAAAATAATACAAATACGAATCTATATATAGAAAAGAAGTAGGGAATTTTCATCATATTTTTTAAATTTCTAAAATTGGTTTTCCCTGCTAAAACCAAGCTCCTTTTTGTCTTTTGATTTTTTCTTTTTGATTTTTGATTTTTGATTTTTTATTAATTAATAATCAATCACCAACAAACAAATTAACTAATCATTGTCTACATTAAATATTATCCTCGCCAAAATAAGGAAATGTGTATAGTCAAAATTAGACTTTTCGAAATCTCCACTGATTCTAACTTATCTTCTACAAGTTTTTTGTATTTTTATTTTTTTTTCACTTTTTGCTAATTAATAATCAATTCTAACAAACAAATTAATCAATCATCATTTATATTAAATATTAACTCTAAATTTTGTTTCCCTGCATAAATATTGATCATTGTTATTTTATTACTAGCCTTTTCACCGTGCGTTGAACAGGAAGATACATCCATCAAATAATTGGGTTGCTTTTAGAAAAAATGATAGAACGAAATCTAAACAATTCTTTAACAAATTTGACGGAGTTTTCCCTATTTTTTAATAAATCCACTCTTTTAATACCCATAGCATAAGTCCCAAAAATTCCAACATAACATCACTATATATTATTCACAACTTCACAAATGGAAACAACACTCCCAATATGCATTGCTCATCACAACACAGACCACACATGGCATACATAAACAAAATCATTTGTTCGGAAGAATCATTGAATAATTAGAAAAAAAATTCTAACTTATCTATGCATCATATCTCCAGTACATTGCCTATTCCATCCTTTGAAAACCTTCACTAGTTATCACACCATCAATCTCGCCTTATACACGACAAATCTATATCGAACCAAAAGCATTATTAGAAAATGAATGCCATAAATTTCAAGCACGATAAAACATGAAAGAATAACAATGAAAAAGCAGAGAGAATATAAAATTTTTCACTTAGCAAATTTAAGACTTGAAATAGGATTGGAACATACCAGATGGTGCTGAGATGCACTATATTATAAGTTATTAAAAACTTCCTTGTAAACAACATTTGTACTGGTCTTCATCTGACATCCGTCCTCATCACAAACCATGAATTTGAGCCCATTTCTATTCGTGATCTTTGAAAGTGCTACATACAGTTGCCCGTGGGTAAAGACTAGCCTCCTAAGGAAAACACCAACGGTAGTGAGAGTCTGTCCTTGACTTTTGCTGATGGTCATCGCATAGCATATAGTTAAAGGAAACTGTCTCCTCTGAAAGGTAAAGGCCTTATATCCGACAGAGTGAAGCTCAATCTAGGAATCATAAACTCTTTTCCTGCATTCATTCCAGTCAAAACTCTTGCTTGAATGATATGCTCACCAAGTCGCGCGACTACAAGACGAGTACAATTACAAAGGCCAGATGAATGGTCAATATTACGCATTAACATCACAGGTACACCTACTTTCAAATTCAAAACATGACTTGGCACACATGAACACGAAATCCCATTCAAAAATTTTGAAGTATGAATTTTGCGAAGAAAATCATTATCAGAATCATCAGATCTATAAGTGGGATTCGAGCTATAGTACGTTTTCAACTCAGAGCGGTTCATCTTAATCACATAGTCATTCACCATGGAAACATCTTCCAGCATAGGTGCAAGTATGGCTCTTCCATTCAAGTAATCCGAAGAATGTCCCTCAGCGAAAAATTTTGGGTATGTGCTATCCACAATGCATTTAACAGAACTCGATGAATGATTACGCACCAAAAGATCATTGGGAATTTCTATGGTTGGCTCACCGTCATTTAGCCATCCAATTTCTCTATCCCCAATGCTTAGAATCCATTACGAAAATTTGCGAAGCTCATCAGTTTCTTCATCTTCGAGAAGATTACGTAGTGGCATATTCCTTGTATGCTTCAACACCTATATAAAAAAGGAGCAAAAAAAAAAGAGTTATCACTCAACCTTGTCCAAACCTAGAAAAAGAAACACATCTAAACGTAGTTGAACTAACCAATAAAAGTCCAAATACCTTACAATCGTCCCACAGGTAGGAGGAGTTGAGAGATGCATGCACTATCTGCTACCTGGTTCCTTTCGGTATACCTAGAAGAACCTGCCTAAAGTCCCCTCCAAACACAGCAGTCTTGCCACCAAATGGAAGTTTCATGTCACGCGGGTTACTAAACCTGGAAATGTCCTGCATGGACTGATCCAATGGTTCGAAACAATGTTTATTCATCATGAAAACTCCATCCCATACTATCAAACGTGGCCTCTCGACGAGCTCGGCAAAATGACTTCTTATTTGATGTTGCCAGTTGAACCCTCCTCCGTGTTCAAAAGGATGGCAAACCTCGAATGCGCAATTCTACCATCTGCCACCTAGAAGAAGAAGAGAAGCTATGGCACTGGATGCCACATTCAGAACTATTTCACCTCGAGATCTTATAGTAGTGGAGAATGTCCTGCACAAAAATTTCTTCCCGTACCTCCATGACTGTTCAAAAAGAAAAGGCCGCCATAATCATTGTTAATGACACTCATTATAGCATTGTAAACACCAAGTTGTTCATCTATGAAATCGGACACTAACCTATCATGCTCCTCGCTAGCGACAAAATAATAACTCTCGGGATATGGCATACAATCATAATCCCAAAAACTTCTTTCCCGTCGTCGGAGCATCCTCTCAATCTCAACTAGAGCATAGTTCTTGATCTAATCTTCAGTTAGTTCAATATCTGCAATAAAACTTCGAACAATCTGACCACACTGCGAAAATTAAAAAAATATAATAAATAAAATAAAAAATTTTAAAATGAACCATTTACGGGATTAAAAATTAAGTGTAACTGTTAGGTACAACATCTATTTACAACAATATGAGTAGAACACAAGTCGATGGCGGGCATCAAAATATTGTACCTTGATTGTTAAGGCTTCTCCTATGGTTATGTTCAATGTCATTTGATAGGTACTTCAAAAATTTCTCCCACAATGCGTCAGGTCTATCCGAACAGTCCGACACGAGCAAAGCAACAAATAGATTCCATAGTGAATGTTCAGATACCCACTGAGTTGCCTCAACAATTTCATCCATGCACTCTTTATCATTATCTAGTAGTCGTCGTGCGTAACATGCATCCCTAAAAGTTTCATATATCACCCTATCCACAGTTCTTATATCCTCGTAATATGAAGGGCCGCGAATGCGATTTTACAAAATCCTTAGATAGTATCTCTTTCCTGTACCAGACCAAACAAAATACATCCTACAATGCATCTGCCTTGCTTTCGCGGAACCCACTGACATGTTTTCTGCTTCCATACGGAATGGTGAGGAAACTGTGTGTATGTCAATTCTTTGGCCTCCGGATATCTCTCATTTGCCTTCATCTATGCAATGAACTTGTTAGATTTACCTGAGCACTGCTCCACGACTTGCCCAACTTCACCCAACTCGTGGTATACGACAACCTACTGGCCAGGGAGATGAAAGCTCAAACGCTCCACCAAAATACCTCTGTAGTGGATTTTTACACCGAACATCCTCCAGATTGCTTCACAAGCAGACACATACCTACAATCATAGTACTGATTAATCTCGTCAACAAAAACATTCAAATCAGCATCAACATTTCTCGCAAATGCAATGGTAATATGACCGTGGCCCTTGTGGGTGTACTTGAATACATACTTGATGGACCTGCTCTGGTTACAAAATTCAACATTAATGTGCGCTCCGTACTTCATAAGCAAATAATAGTTGTGTGGGGTTACGTATCTATTATCAAGCAAGACACACCTTTGTCCACCTTTCGCCCATCGTCTCTACATTTGTGTGCGGCATACCTAGCCGGATTTATCAATGCTAATGCTCGCCACAAATTTCTTTGGGAAGTGTTTCGTACAGTTGCCTTTATCCATACACGGAGAGTGGTTGATTGCAACGCCGCATGGTCCATGCACCATGAGATCTTTCACGAGATTGTAATATATAGGATCAGTCTCCTCGTTTGGAATTTCAATAGATATTATACTGTCAATTTTTTCTAGAGCCGAATTTTTATCTTTTCACACCATAAACAACAATACATGTGCATATGTCAGTCCCGCTTTCCGAATTCAATGGTATATATAACTGCCAAAAGATAAACGAAAAAAAAGGAATTGTTAATTGTTATTGTAGATGTAGATGGGAGCTAACAAATAATTACACAAAGAATGACTGAGTGGACAAATTAGTTCACCTGCTTTTGTCTCACCGAATATCTTGTTTTTCTTTATATCGTCAATGAGCATGTCCAACTTCATCTTGAAAATCCTGCAGATTATGTCAGGCCTATGTCCGGGATACAAGCCTCTGCACTCGACAAAATGGGTGATCTTGGGCCACTTGGGGTTGCAGGTGAAAGTGATGAAAAACTCGGGGTATCTAGTCCACCTATAGATCGCCATCGCATCCTGGTAATTTTACATCATGTGGCGTGCACTACTAGTAAAAGACTTGGGCAACACCACGAGCTTTGCTAACCTAGTCGGATTCGTCTCCCAACACCTATGTGCATCTCTGAGTCCGCAGTACAACTCATATCTCTACTCTAGCTGATGTGTGCTGATATATGTGAGACGAGCTATCTCAACCATCATGTAACCATCAACCAAAAATTGCTTAAATAACTCCTTACATTGCAGAATAGACAGTGACTCTTTTACGGTTTCCTGTATCTTGTAGGAAAAATATTCCTTTATACTGACTATGTTACTGCCCTTCAACGATGACTCTATAGCACACAAAAGCTAGACATCTTCACTGTAACCATCCTGTCCAAAAGGAAATAGCAGTGGATACTTGAGGCCAAGAAACTAAGGATTTAGATGATTTATGCATTGAAGGCGTCCACCCTTTGTCCGAACAATCACGTAATACTCGTGTCTATCCAAGTCTATGTCACCCCTTATCAATGTTGTGACCTTGTTCTGCTAGGAAAGGTTATATTGGCTGCCATTCCCTCTTTCCCTTCCAATCAGTCTCATTTTGATATCAACACAATTACCTTCATTTAATCTATCCCTAGCCATCCGGAAAGATTTAGCCAATACATTATGTTCGCCAAGCATATCCCTCAAATCAAAGACAATCTCTGTCCGCAAGTTTTGTATGCCCTTGGACCTGTTAGACAAATAAAGAGACAACTTAGCTTTGAAGAAATGATATTCAGTGCAGTATACCAAAATGAGAAGGCAACCATAAAACTGAGGATGATAAATTGAAGTTTTGCAATACCCCGATAAGACTAACCTTGCAGCTTACATTCTATTGACATTCTTCGTGTGAGGTTCTATATATACATCTACAAAAACTTGGCCTTTTAACCATCACATGGAAGCAAAGACCCAATGCTATGGTGGTTTTGGCCATTCAACTTGAATATAGACGGTGTTCTTCCCTTATTTATACACTTACCTATTTTCCCACCCATAGAAATGGATGAGAACATCGAGTTATAGGAGCGGATATTGCCAACAAAGTGCCTACTTCTCCGATTGTCCCCTAAAATCAAATCCTTCAACACTCGAGGTGGGCCCCTCATAGCTGGAAGCACGACATTCCTATTGTTGCAACACATGGTGAAAATAGCCTATTTTTTGGGATTTATTTTTGTTTCTTTCAACAAACAAAAAATAGCCCCATAGCACTCGAACGAATAATCAGGATCTGCAATATCATCATACTGTACAATTCATCAAACCATGAGTCAGCAAAATACAATATAATCAAGTTTGCTTGGTCAAGTTAAAAATAATAAAAGGCAAGATAGAACCATTACTTGTCATTGAAAAATCGATGCACTCAATATCATCATCTGTCTTCAAGGAAACAAAAAAAATAATATTAAAAATAAGAAACATATCAAAAAAATAAAATATAAAAGAGCTCAGAAGCTACTCTTTACGTACCATCGGATATGTCGACATCCATCTCATCCCCAATAGAATGTTCTGAATCTTGTTCAACATCATTTACTAAATATGTGGAACAAAGTAAAAATAACAATAATAACAATAATCAGTGTGTTAATTCCAAAGCAAACACCATTTAACGGAATAAAATTAAATTATATCATGCAATATATATATATATATATATATATATATATATACTCTGTGTGTGTGTGTGTGGAACAATAAACGTTGGGAGTGAAGAGTCTTCAAAATACTTTTTAAATAAAGAACTTACAAAAATCAAAATCAACATCATAATTATCCCCATTTTCTTGATTGCTTCCATGATGTATCATGTCAGGATCCAACTCATCTTCAAATAAATCATCCATATTATCCGCATAGGCATTTGTTAAGTTTTTGGAACAATGGAAAAAATAATAAATGTCTTTCCAAGAAAACATCACCAGATGAATAAAAAATGAAGCAATTGACCAATTCACACACTAAAAATTTTATGTTAAGACAACAATTACATCCCCTTTTATTTTAAATCTTTTGATTCGTTTTTATTAATCGCTCAAGACCCGACAATAAATATTATCAGGCAAATGGTCAATTAAAATCAAATCTAAATTACGAAAATAGAAGGGGAAACATGTTTTTAAATCCATGGCGTAGGAGATATGACAATTCCTTGTGTGGCAGTATTCCATTATAAAATTGTTTCAAAATAGCAAACAATATCAAAAATGCCCAAAATAGTAGCCAAGATAGAAAACTCTCTTAAGTTGATGGTACTAAAAAAATCATGTAACAAAACTCACATATGCGCCACAAAATTTAATTTCTACGATGAAGAAACTATTCTCGTGTATAACAAGTGCATGCTAACGGAAAATGCAATAAACAATTATATAGCACCTCAACATGAGTGTCTATCGAATCATTTCGTAGACAACAAGTGCATGCTCATTTTCCACCTTGAATGACCAAGAACTCCACTTTATACTAACAGTCATGGCATTCCAAAATTATATGCACAAGGTGGTTAAAAATTTCTGGATTTTGTAATAATGACTTTTCATGGAATCTCGTATTTTTTATAATCTTATTTTATTTTAAATCGTACGATAGCCATATTCTCCCGGCCAAAATCGAATAATTAATTTTTAAATATAGGACTTACAATTATTAGTTGACGTGTTTTGTCTCTCCACTTGAAACCGTTCCTTGTACCACCGTCATCAATTGTGATTTGACCTACATTGGAATGAGGTGAATTTTGAGCCACTGGCCGAAGTGGAACATTTCGAAAAATAGGTACAACATTTCTACAAATCCATTCTTTGACTGAGACATCACAAATATGAGTTATAAATCTTAATGTCATTGACGAGTATCTTTATATCCACGCTTCATATGTATCGTCAATATTTGCAGTATTCATTTATGATCCGATCCTAGCTGTTAAAAAATATTTTTAAAACAACTTAAGCATCATACAAAGTACCAAGATAGACAAACAAAATTTAATATATATAACTTTGCAACTATTAAGGAAAGAACTGCAAGAATTAAGCATATCTAAAGACAACACTTACAAATATTAGATGCAATGTTTTCATTATCAACATTAAATGAACTGCTTGAACGGGTGTCATTAGTTCAACCAGTGCGTAAAGTAGATCCACGCAAATTGTCAAGCAAACTATGATTCGGTTTGGTATTTGATGAGTTACGAATTGCACCCTTTTGTAGAAGATATGTCATGAAGCATATTTCTTTCTCTCAATCCATTTGCAATGCCAACTTCTGTTACTCTCGATGGTATTTTCAAAAATAATGTGTCACGTACGAACAACAATATATGCAAGATAGAGGGAGTGTTTTTGGTGGATAAAAGAGATTGAATTAACAACCATCCTTTGCCCCCCAAAAAAGGAAGAAAGAAATACTACTTACCATTAGTAAGATTACCTAACCGTGTTCGAGCACTCAATGTTGACAATCCATTAAATAAACCACGGATTTTGGGTGACATTAGAATTATTGTCGTGTTGGGATACGCGTGTTCTCTTTGAATGCAATCCATTGTTTGGAGTTGTGGAAAAATATCTTTGAGTAAAGCACAATTGTGATTTAGAGAATGAAAGTAAAACATATCATAAATTTGTGTCCTATGATTTTCATCTTGCCATCTGCATACATTTGAGATAGTCCCCGACTTTGTCAATTTCGTCACTTTGGAACAGGTTTTGCAAGAATTCAGTAGTAGTTTCAACACATATTGTAATTTTGACCAAATTAAAAAATAAAAATCACTATAATAACAAATAACCTTTTTAACAGTTGAAAGAAACCAATCCATTAAATTACATTACAAATTCGTGTACTTAAAAAAATATAAAAACAAAGTAACCCGGTATAACTCATGTATAAATAGATATTTTCTACTTCAATTGAGCACGAATCAAAGGGGCAAACTAGCACACTCTAAGAGCAAAGCTACTATCTCAAAGCAGCGGCAACTACTGCTGTAGTTATTGCTACTTGGCAGAAGCAGCTGCTGCTCGACAGTAACAGTAGTAGGTGTTGTTGCAAACCAGCAACACTCATTGCTGCTCTAAAGCAACAACAGTTGCTCGATAGAAGAAGGCTTGCCTACTGCAAAGACTTCATTGATACACATCTATGCTTATCTTGGTGCTATCATCCATGGCCTTAAGCTTTTCATAAATCATTCATTCTCTTTATCTTTATTGACATCGTCTATTTAGCAAAATCCCATCCCTATATTCCTACTATTGCATTTTTCATGTGACCCACAAAACATAATCGCAGTGACGAATATATGCATCAGCTTGCAACTTAAATAAAGGACAAAGAAATACACCAAAAGTCCAAGCATTAGAGATAGGTAATTAAAAACCAATGAAGATTTTATAATTGTCATATACACTTTCCTCTAATGCACCATGGTAGAATTCATTGATTTAAATACGCTCAAACTTTCCAAGTTCAGATGAGATATTAACAAAAACTAAAAAACAATAAGAAAGATACAACACTAACTCTCAAAAAATGGATGAATGTTTGAAGCCAAGTTATAAGTTCAACCTTTGTCACTGGCTTGAGTTACACGTTTAAATCAATCAAAAGGCACCTGGTAGAGCCTTTTTTTTTGCGTGGGATGTAGGGTCTATTGATTTGGTTGCGCATGGGATTCTTGTGAAAGAGATGAAAGAGATACTACGATTGAAGGAAGATAGTTTTGACAAGAACTTAAACCAAGGTAAATCTCTTCTTCTTTTATTTTCCATATATTTAGATCTGAATATATATATATATGTATATATGTATAGATTATTGATAGAATCACTGTACCGATACAATTAACATATTAAATTAATTAATGTTAGTGTTATAATTATAATTAACACTCTAACCGAATTTTAAAAAATGAATAAATCTACTCAAGAAAAAAAAAAATTAGTGGCTTCATTGTTGATGTTAATACCCTAGGGAAAAAAAAGAAAAAAAGTATAACTTACTCATTTAATGAAAGACAGTAATGAAAGGCAATGAGCATTGGCTTTAGACGAACGAGTCAAAACAAAGAAAATAGACACACACAAATTGTAACGGCAAAGGGAACATACAATTAAAACAAACTTTATAGCATAAAAATGATGTTATAAAAGCAAAAGTGGAAAGAAACTGTAATTAGTAAAACTCTTAAGAAAGTATAATAATTTGACCAAGCTATACACAGAAATGCATCGATTTTTATTATTTTAAAAGTTAGTTACTGATTCTTAACTAAAAATAAAAGTCATGAGAGGCGAATTTATATTTTAAAAAATCAATTTTTATTATGGATAGAATCATTTTAATGATGAAATTGACATATTAACTTAAATGAATAAAATTTAATGTTACAATTAAGAAATTAAACTTTTTAAAAATTAATTCGCAAATTTACCCAAAAACGGCATCGCTGATCTCAATATTGTAGGGGAAAAAAAGAAAGAAGAATAACTTAATAGGGGAATGCAAGCTTACGAATCAATTGTCCTTAAGTTTGGCTCATATTTTGGACGTATTGATTGTCTTTAGACTAATGAATTAAAACGAAGAAAATAGACATTATAAACCAAACTTTATGGTATAAAAATGGCATTATAAAAGAAAAAGTGAAAAGGAGCTATAATTAGTAAAACTCATAAGAAAGTATAATAATTTGATCCCTTGCACACATGCAGAAATCCATCGATTTTTATTATTTTAAAAATTAGCTATCGGTTCTTGACTAAAAATAAAAGTCATGAGAGCTGAATTTATATAAAAAAATTCAATTTTTATTAATGATAGAATCATTTTAATGATACAATTAACATATTAACTTAAATGAATTAATTTTAATGATACAATTAAAAAATTAAACGAATTAAAGAATAATTAATAAATCTACTAAAAGGTAATGAGGAATGTCAACACAGATCGTGACTAAACCATTGGCCAAAAAGTATTTTTTGGCACATTCCATTATTAGTGTGAAATAATCAGTAGTGTTCGTATATTCAAAGAACAGATGAGAAGAGAAGAGGAAGAAGGGAGAAACAAAAACAAATTTCATTCAAGACATATTACAACAAGTAGGGTTTACCTATATATATACATGTCAACAATACCTAACTTATAAAAATAACATAATGAATAATAATAATAATAATAACCAAATAATAATGCTAACATTAACATCCCCCCGCAAACTCACGATGTGACAAAGATAGCAGCGAGAGTTTGGCAAGCAAGAAACGGAAGCACGGAACGGAATGGGCCTTAGTAAAGAAGTCAGCGAGCTGAAGTGAGGAGGAGATAAATGGCAAGGCAAGAGTCCCTTGCTGTAGGTGATGACGAACAAAGTGACAATCAATCTCAACATGTTTGGTGCGCTCATGAAACACAGAGTTGTGGGAGATCTGAATGGCGCTTTTATTATCGCAGTACATAGGAGTAGGAGAAGAGAACTGAACACCCATATCAGGAAGTAACCAACGCAGCCAAACAATCTCAGCAGTGGTAGAGGCCATAACACGATATTCTGCTTTGTAGAGGAGCACGAAACAATAGGTTGTTTCTTGCTCTTCCATGAAATAAGAGAGTCACCTAAGAAGATGCAAAAGCCGGTGGTGGACTTACGATCAGAAGGGTTACCTGCCCAATCAGCATCGGAATAGGCACGAAGCTCAAGAGAAGAGGTCGAAGGAAAAGAAGACTGCAGCAGGAACCACGAAGATATCGCAAAATCGCACAACAGGACCTGAGTGAGAGACGAGCAGAGACATACTGACTAACTACATGCACAGCATACGCAATGTCAGGACGTGTAATGGTAAGATAAACAAGCGAACCAACAACGGTGCGATACAACGTGGGATCAGCCAACGGTACGCCATCTGTAGGAGAATAACGAGCATTAGTTTCAATGGGACTATCAACTGTTTTGTCATCAGTGAGGCGGGCACGCTGAATAATATCAGCAGTATACTTGGACTGAGAAAGCATATAACCCCTGGGGGAAGAAGCAACCTCAATTCCCAAAAAGTAAGATAGTGGTCCCAAATCCTTCATCTCAAAGAGAGGAGCCAGTTCAATTTTCAAATCGGCGATCCCTACAACATCATCACCAGTAAGGATCATGTCATCAACATATAACAAAAGAAGAATGCGTCCTGCTGAAGTGCACCGAGTAAAGGAGTCGTGATGACTATACACAAAGCCAAGAGATAAAAGAGAAGTGGAGAATCGCTCAAACCAGGCACAAGGAGCTTGTTTCAAACCGTAGAGTGCCTTTTTGAGCTTACAAACATAGCCAGGAGAATGAGGAACACCAGGAGGAGGGGTCATATAAACTTCTTCGTGAAGAATCCCATTTAAGAAGGCATTTTTAACATCCATTTGAGAAAGATTCCATTGACGGACAGAGGCAACGGCAATAAGAGCACGTACAGTGGTCATCTTGGCAACTGGGACAAAAGTTTCCTCATAATCCAAGCCGTACTCCTGGGCAAACCCTTTAGCAACCAAGCGAGCCTTGTAACGCTCAACAATGCCATCAGACTTAGTTTTAATCTTATACACCCAACGAGAACCAATAGCATGCTTACCTGAGGGTAAAGGGACCAATTCCCAAGTATCAGTCTTATGTAAAGCAATGAGTTCATCACCATAGCCTTTGTTGCCAAAGGGATCTGCAATTTGCTTCTTTATAAGAGGAAGGTTCGAGAGTTTGTGAAGAGAAGATAAGAAACAACAAAAAGATTCGGAGTAGCAAGAGTAATCGAAATCAGGTAATTGAGTGGACTTACGGATACGGGGTGGATATCGAGGCGCTGGGGATGGTGGTGGTGGAGATGGCGGATCTCGGCTGAGATGATGATGGAGACAAAGATAGGAGAAGGAGATGGAACACCCGGCGACGCATGTGTACCGCACCGGGGAAGAGGAAGATGGGGAATAGACATGGGTTGACTGGTATCATCATCTGCAAAGGGATCTATCTTGACAAGATCGGACTTTCTCACGGGAGGTGTATTATCAAAGAAGTGAGAAGAAGGGAATGTGTTCAAGAAACACTACATGACGAGACACATATAATTTTTGTCCAATGGGATCAAAACAACGATAGCCCTTTTGACCATCACCGTAGCCTAAGAAAACACATATAGCGAGCGAGAAGTCAATTTACTACGTTCAACTGTGGGGCGAAGGACAAAGCAAGTGCATCCAAAAACTCTCAAGGAAGAATAATCAGAGAATACCCAAATAAAGTTTCAAATGGCGACAATCCAGATGTATAAGAGGATGGGATTCGATTAATTAAATGGACAGCGATAGAGATGCCTCTCCCAAAACTCACCGGGCACTTTGGAAGATAGAAGAAGAGAACGTGCTGTGTCAAGAATGTGCCTATGTTTGCGCTCAGCAATACCATTTTGCTGAGGAGTATCAGTACATGAAGTTTGAAAAGTAGTGCCGTCCTCAACGAGTAACTCATGAAAGGAAGTCGAGGTATATTCACCACCCAAATCACACCTAAAACACTTAATTATAGTAGAGTGTTGTGTTTTAACAAGCATACGAAAAGAGCGGTAAACATCAACAAAATTAGAACGTCTTTTCATAAGATATATCCAACAATAACGACTATAATCATCAATGAACGAGACATAATATCTAGACCCTCCTTTAGTGGAAACAGGAGCCGGGCCCCACACATCTGAGTGAACCAAATCAAAAGGTGCAAGCGAGCGAAGTACTACGAGAAAATAGTAAAGCAGAAAACTTGGCAAGTTTGCAACCACTACAATCAAAATGTCATGAATATCTAAGTCTCCTAAACAACCTTTGGAAACTAAGAACGTTAAACGACTAGCTGACACATGTCCAAGGCGAGAGTGCCACAAATAGAATTGAGAAGAAGAAGAATTCAATTGAAAAGATGAAAGGTCAACACCAGAGGCTGCAACATGCGCGGGTTCCAGAGTGTCCAAAACATAAAGCCCTCATTTCTTCCTATGGCCTATCCCAATCAGCTTATGAGACTGTGGATCCTGTACATAACAAACAGTTGAGGAAAAGTTCACCAAATATCCAGAATCACATAATTGACCGGCGAATCTGAGATTCAAAGTAAGGCCAGGAACACAACAAACATTGGAAAGAGACAAGTTAGAAGTGTGAATAGAGCCAACACCTAAAGGTAATGAGGTGCCATTAGCGGTAATGTAAGTAGAGGAGGGGGAAGAACATAATGAATCAAAGAGAGCGGAATTGGATGACATATGTTTGGAAGCACCTGAGTCAAGGATCCAAGGTGAAAAGGTACCTGACTGATTATGTGATGACAAACCTACATGCGATACTGACATGGCACGTGGCTGTGTGGCTAAGAACTTCTGAAACTGCTCACTAAGATTAGACAATTGAGAATCAGACGACGGTGGTGGTCCAAGTATAGAAGAGCTAGCTGATGGTACAACTGCCATTATATTGGCATGTGGACGAGAAAACTGCTGCGACGACGAGGATTGTTGCTTCAACAATTTAGGACATTGAGCCCTCCAATGTCCTTTTTGCTTACAAAAGCTGCACGTATCATATGGAACCTTAGCATGCCCCTTGCTCCGGTTTTGCGTAGAAGATACCAATCTTGAAGTCCCGAATGAGGTAAAGACACCTCGGTGGAAAGAGACTTCAATCGAGTCTCCTCGACAACTTGACTCACTAACAATGTAATCCACAGATGGAAGAGGAGAACGATGTAAAAATAGAGCCTCGGAGTCCCTCAAAATCACTGCGCAATGCCATCAAGAACTGCACCAATCGTTGCTCCTCTCTATAGGTAATGTAATCATCAGAGTTCTTTAACCCTGCAGGTTCAGTAAGAGCCAACTCGTCCCAAATTGCCATCATAGCCGTATAAAACTCGTAAGCGCTCATATTCTTTTGTTGCAATGCTCGAATATCATTCTCCAACCGATAGCGCTTTGCAAAATTAGTCTTAGTGTACGCTTTTGTAAATGGTCCCAAACTTCCTTCGTTGTCTCATACTTTGCCAATCAACCCCTATACTATGATCAATATGAATTATTGACCCACGTAAGAATTTTCAATTGTTTGCATCCCAATTGTCTATCGTTGTATCATAATCATCATCGCATTTCTGGGTTTGACAACCGTACCACTAACATAACCCCATAGCTTCTTGCCCTTCAAAAAGTGCTTCATTACATGGTTCCAATGGGAATAATTCTTTCCATTCAATCGAACACCTCTTTGCTTGGAGAGAATCATCGGACGCCATAACGAGAGAACACGCAACAACCGGAGCACAAAAGTAACCACAAGTAAAGGAACCTCAACCAAACCCCAGAATCCAATTACAAGGCAGTCAGTAATCCCAAACAAACCACTGTAATGCAATTACACGCCCGCTGTAATCCGATCTGCAACAAAGAGTAATCCAATTACAAGGTAGTTGTAATCCCAAACAAACCCTATAATGCAATTACACGGCCGCTGTAATCCGATCTGCAACAAAGAGCCCAAATCCCGACTGTAATCACGTACTATGACTCGATCCGAACACCAAACGTGAAATTGACCACAGATTTAGAAACTAGAGAGAGACGATCACAACCACGAAAAAGAACTCCGCTTTGACGATGCCGACGCCCAGCCTCCACGCCGCCCCAGCTGCGTCGCCGAAGAACTCCGATGCGCCAAGTGGCGCGTGGTACTACACGCGCCTCACCGGAAGGAAGACCGACGCCTGGGCACCCCGAATATGGTCTTGGTTTGTCAAAAAGGGTTCTGGAAGTGGTTCAAATCTTGAGTCAAAGTCCTCGGCTAGAGAAGAAAGAAGGAATTCAAGGCGGCTGGGGTTTTTCGTGCGTGAATTCAAGAATCCTAACGTCAAATACTACCACAAAGGCTCTGATACCATGTGAAATAATCAATAGTGTTCGTATATTCAAAGAACAGATGAGAAGAGAAGAGGAAGAAGGGAGAAACAAAAACAAATTTCATTCAAGACATATTACAACAAGTAGGGTTTACCTATATATATATACATGTCAACAATACCTAACTTATAAAAATAACATAATGAATAATAATAATAATAATAACCAAATAATAATGCTAACATTAACAATTAGACCATCTGCTTTGCAGCACCCGACTACTACTCTCAGCAACAGCTGGACTACTGTGTCAAACAACAGTTGTTGGGGCTATGACATAGCTACTGAACTGCTATTGTCGAGCAAGTGCTGCTGCTATTTGACACAGCAGTAGAGCTACTGCTTCAATGCAGCAATTCAAAGCAGCGCCAATTCAAAGCAATAGAAGCTAAGCAACAGCAACTGCTGGTTTCTAGCAAACTCAAATAGCAGACCGCAAGCATAAGACATTCAATGTGCTATCACACATGATTAAAATGAATCTAGAACAATGAAATTTTTGAAACTTAAATTTCATTGACATAGTGTGTCAAAATCAAAAGGACAACCACCTAAAATTTATTGGATCAACCTAAACCATTCAAACTTAACTGAACCACAACCGGAGCTAAAAGACCAATAACCAGCTAAATAATAATTACTAACAAATATCCAAAATCCTAGGAAAAGTGCATAAAAAGTAAATAATAGAAGCGTCAGGCCAAAGTCAAAAAACAACTTCTCAAATATCACTTCTCAATCTTCAAATAATCACATTTTTCATCTTCCTGTTGCTTGAAGTTTGAGTGTTAGAATTGTTCCCATCGTTGTCACCACCTTCATCTAGACAACATTTTGAAGGAGTCAAGACAGGCTCTTCATCATCCTGTAAGGGCTGCACAACCACATTGGAATCATCATGTTTGGTCTTGGGTATCAACGTGTCAAGGTCATCATCGGAATCACTCTCCTGTTAAACAACAAGATTGAATTGAGGACAAATAAAAAAAGTCAACTGACAAAGAAAGAACGCAATACAACATTTTTTAAAGGCAATACATCTGAGCTTGAATCATCACACACTAGTTTGTGTTCTCTTATAATATCCTGGTCATCACACAAAGTAGCAATGGTTTACATCCTTGAACTCCCATTGCCCTAGTAACTAGAGACTTTAAAGAGATATGACTTCCTTTGGCAATTCAATGTCTCTTTAGGTACATTGCCTAACCTATCATCCTTCAAAAAAAAAAAAAGAAAAGAAAAAAAAGAACAAACAAAACATACTTGAATATATGTATTAAAAAAAAGGAGGATAAAGAAAAAAGAAGAATGCACTTGTACAACCTCAGGTGATTGTCCTGCCAATGCTTATGCCCTCTTCTTAAAGAGACGCCGGCTGCATCCCAGAACATCGCAAGACAGTCCGCAATAGTGTCTTTAACACCAATTTTGACCCTATGATGGTGATAGGATTGAATTTTTTTGGTTTCTTTTTACTTTTAATGTGAAAGAGGAGAGAGAATGAGTAGAGTTTAATAATGGAGATTTGTGTAGTACATGTAGGTCCCATGAGATATGCGGATGTGATTGATTTACGGTAAAGAAAGAATGGATAGAAATAAATAAAAAAAAGTTGTAAAAATGGTACACTATCCACAAGCTATATCTCATTTCAGGCTTTGTGGTCTCCTTTTTGCAATTAGTGCATTGATAGTCATCCCCAGCTGATTGAACCTTTTTACAACACTCGGCATCAGGGCAAGCCGGATGACACACCCGGCCTTGGAAACCACATGCGATATGGTTCCGTAAAACCAATATCCCTTAGCCTACAATGAAGTTTACGTATGTTAAATAAACGTGGTTCAATAACCATAGAAACATTTGGGAGACTGTCAAACAAAATACTAAATGTGTTAAGTTAAAAAATACCTCATTTGCATGAAATAGTTCTGAAATGCAGAGATGGCCACGGTTCCGGAACCGCCAATTTCAGTTCCAAAAAAAGTTGAACCGAACAGGAACCGGCTCCTATTCTGGTTCTGGTTTTGAACCGACCGGTACCGCCAGTTCGGCAATTTGAACTCAAATAAAAAGGCTTGAACTTAATTTTCTTACTAAAAATTAATCTACCTACGTATCCTCGGGGAGGAATCAAAGCCAACATTATGACTGTTTGAATGTAACGGTTTCAATTTTTTAAATTTATTTATTTATTTATTTATTTATTTTTGACTATTTTGGAACCGGAACCGCTGGTTTTCAACCGAAATTAGTGGTTACAGCTCCAAACTTTTTGGAACTAAATAGGAACCTGTTTAGAGCTCGCTCCGATTTTGTTTGGAACCGGAACCGGTCAATGCCTATTCCGGTTCAGTTTCGGTTCAAAACCGACCTGCGGCCATCTCCACCGAAATGCTTGGGATGACGGGGACAACTGAGCCCCAAGGTGTCCATGATAATTGGCCACTATTTAGCAATGAACCTCCATTGAGGTCCATGAATCGAAAAAACAAAAATATTTTAGATTGATATTGAAATATTTATTCACAAGCGACCTCAATAATATTAAAAAAAAATTGATTACCGATCGCGAAATTCTTCAATATCAGGCAAGTGCTCGTCTATAATAATCTTCGCACATGGAAGGAGGTTGCCAACCCAAGCGTATTATCTAAGTTAAAAAAGAAAATTAGTTAAAAAAGCTATGATTATTCAATTAGATACATGTTGTGAAATAAGACAACGAACGTAAAGTGTGATGCAAAATACATGTTTTCTTGGATATATGGCACAACTGTAACAATACAATCACTGTAGCATTCCTCCTCTTATTCAACGCAGCTGTTGCCCTGGCTCCGTACTATCCCCACAAAGTACAATTAACACAGTCATTCCTAATGAGTACAATGCATATTGTTAACTGGATCAGATACTATTTCTTGGGGATATAAATAGGCTATATGAATTTGTGAATACAAAAGAAGAAAAAAAAAACCGATGATAAAAAAGTTGAAAACAAATATAGATTAACACCCCAAATCCCTGAGATAGAAAGATAGGAAAGTAGATCCCATAGCATCTCCAGGAAGCACGTTCTCGGTTAGAACCAATGTAGCAATAAAATCTAAAAAACACCAAGTGACATTGTGAGTCCACATTAAGAAGAATAATTAAAAAGAAATAGCAATTGAAATATATCTAACAATCTATAGCACCAATCAAATCAGGCAGCTCATCTGTTGGAGGGGTTTGAAGCACTTGATTCACAGTCTTGAAATTATAAAGCCACATTGGGAAATCAGGAATTTCCCCAGCAACATTTTCACTAACTATTGTTGTATAAGTGAAACAGAATATGAAAGCATGAGTTGTTGGCCTCCAACCACCACCATTTGGATTCACGTTGAAATTCTTCAATATGTAAACTCCGTGCTCCACAATTTTGTCCATGTTTTTCTTAATGAGCTCAATCTGATCAACGATAGCCTGGATACGTGTACCTTACATAACGAAATTAAACATATGTGAAAAAGTATAAATGTATTAATAAGCATCTATGAGGATGCGATGACAATTTGACCAATGCTAGGAAACATTACCATGAATAGCAAGAGATATATATATAATGCACAATTATGGTTTTGGGGATGGAAAACAATTTGATTAATGCTAGGAAACATTGCCATGAATAGCATATAGGAATTGAGATTGATGATTGTCCCGTATAATCCTCTTACCATGATTAATTAATTGAACAAGTAATATATGATTGGAGGGAAAAGAGTTGAGATCGATGCAATTTAGGGCAATGATTGATCTGAATGGAATTTTAGCTACTGATGGATCTCGATGAAATTGGACACAGTCGATTTCTGAGGAATCAGGAATTCGGCCAAAATTATGAAAAATTAAGAAAAAGAGGTGAAATTGAAGGATTATCCCCAATGTAGGATTCATATTTAAGGATTATCCCAAATTTAGGATTGGTATTGAAGGATTCTCCCAAATTTAGGATTGATATTGAAGTATTATGCCAAGATTTATGCCAGTTGTTTGTCTGCAATGGGAATCGAATACACGGCTTAAAAGATAAATACGGATCTAGATATCTCTTGTATGTGCATGTATATTGTGAATTAAGGTATTATAGTAGGAAAGAAGTTGAAATATAATGCGGAATTATTATTGAGACTATTGTGTAAAACTAGGTTACAATCACTCCTTAATATAGGAGGAGAAACCTAATTAAACATGGTAAGTAAATAACCTAAAAATACAAAAATATAGCAATCCTAAAATAACTAGAATTCTATTCTAATAAAAAATATACTTTCCAATACTCCCCCTCAAGTTGATGCACTGATTGCACTCAACTTGGACTGTAATGCATGGAATGTGCAATTGTAGAGTGGTAGGATGATTGATTACTTGTGACCGATTGTCAATTCTAATTGTACTTCATCTTCAAATGGTAGCCAATTCTGATTGCAACTCCAAGTAGCAAAAGCGATCCCTTTTTCTTCCAATTCCGAAGTATTGAGGTAGAGGGCTCCAACGAGTTATGTTGTTGAAGTATTGAGGTAGAGGACTCCAACGAGTTATGTCACCGGAATAATGGTAGAGGATTCCAACGAGTTATGTTGCCGGAATAGTGGGGTCAGTGAGTTACGTCACTTGAGTAAAGTAAAGGGTTCATAAGGACTTTTTATTTCCTCCAAAAACATGTAGGTACTAATTTGCAGATTTGCAAACTCAGAGACACGTATAAATCTAAAATCTTTAAGGATTGATTTAAACAAGCCCAAAACACCAAAGATCAAGCCCACCAATAACACAAAATCCTTCAATAAAACATCTGCTTCATCGTTTCTCACTACTGCAGCTTCGCCGGAGGTTGAAGCAACTTCACCGGTGGTCGTTGGAGGTCGCCGGAGCACACACAGCCTGAAGGGCTTTGTGTTCACTTGATCTAACAAGCTACAAAGATCAATTTGTGCGACTCCAGATCTAAAAACCGATGCTTGACTGTTCGTCTGAGGTCGTCGGCGGTTGGGGCACATCGGCGAGTGGTCAGCAGTGGTAGGACTTGTCGGAGATGGCGTGGATCTTTTCACATTTGTCCCTAGGGTTTTTCAGTTCGGGGATTCCTCAACACGGATCAACACGGATGGTTGTGTGGTTGATGGTAGAGCTGGCGGGGGTGGCGTTATTCGGGACTCTCTTGGGCACTGTGTTCGGGCCTTCTCATCATTCTACGGCGACTGCGCGGTTTTGGAAGCCGAGCTCCGTGCCATTTTAGAGGGACTGCTGGTTGCTCGTTCTTTAGGTCTTGGTACAGTTTGGGTGGAGCGCACTCGTCCCATTGCTCACCGCATTGTTGAGGCGGTCCGTGGGTTATTATCCGCCATTCGTCGGCTCCTTCGTCCCGCAGGACTTGGTCTCCACATCTTTCGTGAGGGTAACCAGGTTTGCCGCGCTTGCCGAGAGGGCTTAGTACTGGCGGTGCAGCAGAGTACGACTATCGCATCGATTCTGCCTGCTCGGCTAGAGCTCTTCTGAGATGGATCGTCACGGCTTCCCCTGTTCGTGGTCTTTAGTGAGGGCGATTCACGTCTTTCCGCTTAGCTTCAGTTCTGTTTTCCTTTCCCATTTTTTCATTTATCTGTACAGGGAGGTAGTACCTCCTTATTTATTATTCTGTTATTCATTTATTCATTCATTCTTGTTAGGGAGATAGTATCTCCCCATTTACTGCTTTTTGCATCTTTTCGTTGTTTGGAGGTCAGGTCTATGCCCCCCTCCTATTGTTATTATTTTATTTATTAATAAAAAGGTAGGGGGATTCCAAACCCCCACCGGCTAGGCTCGGCGGACGCGTAAAACCGACGTCCGAGTCTAGTTGGTGCTTTGCTTGAAAAAATTTAGGGTTTAGGGTTTAGGGTTCCTCAATTTAGGGTTTTTTTTTAAAATTTAGGGCTTTTCTTTTTCAATTGATATCCAGGTTATCAATTAACTTCTTGGGAGAAGGAATTTGATTTTTGTAGAGAAAATTGAATTGGGTAGAGGGGCCAGATTTTTCATCGGAAATTTTTTTAGGGGACCCGACGAGCTGCTGAAGGCCGCCCCTCGGAGAACCAAGATTGAAAACCTTGCTCTCTAATACCAAGTTGAAATATATTGCGAAATTATTATTGAGACTGTTGTGCAAAACTAGGTTACAATCACTCCTTAATATATGAAGAAAAATCTAACTAAACATGGTCAGTAAATAACCTAAAAATACTAAAATATAGCAATCATAAAATAACTAGAATTCTATTCTAATTAAAAAGATACTTTCCAATAAAAGATAATGACAAAACAAAGTAAAGTAATTAAATAATGAAATAATAAATTCATTAAAAAGTAATTAATTGCATTGGAGGGAAAATTTTACGTGAGCTGCAATAAAAAAATTAAAATATTAAATCAATTGTGTGTAAAGGCATGAAAAAAGCTTACTATATATATATATATATATATATATATATATATATTTATTTATTTCATCTAAATCGAAAGATTTATATCTATATAGAGAACAAGATATTTTTTATAAATAATTAACTATGAAAGTGAAATAAATTCCTAAAAAATAAAATTAACAATTTCATTAAGATTTGATTATTGTGTAATGCAAAATGAGCATTCATTAAATTTTTATACAGATTTTAAAGAAAAGTATAACATTAAAATTTAAAAGTTAGATTCCACCCACTAATTAATTATTTTTGTAAATAATTAGCTGAGGAACTAAATTAGAAATTTTGGTAAGATTTAATTTTTGTGTGATACAAAATTGGAAATCATTAAAATTTAGCATAAAAATTAAAAGAAAATTGGAACATGATTAGATCGGTCCCTTTACTCAATTTTAGAAATAATTAATTATTTTAAAAAATAAAATTAGGTAAAAATGAAAAATAGTTAAAATTAGCAAATTTTTAGGATTTAATTTTTGTGTGATAAAAATTAAAATTCATCAAATTTGTACACAAAAACTAAAAGAAACATGTAACATTAATTTTTTTAATTAATCATCCAATTGTAACATTGATCCAATATTTTTAATTAATTGAATCTATGTCTATTTCTATCTCGCTGTCTTTTAAACTGGCGATATCCTTTACTAGAAATAATCACTTGATATCTTTTAATAAGTGATTCCAATCTAATTTTTTAACTTTAATATTACTAGCCTTTTTTCATTTAGAGAAAAAAGAAATGGAAATTCACTTCACAAAGATTATACTAACTATTTTAGAATAAATTAATTTTTTTGAACAAAAAATAATTATTTTTAAGCTAAAAATTTGAATTAATTATAATTAATTTAATTCAAATAACTAAAATTAATTATTGCTGTAGAGATTTAATTTGACATGTTTCAATGCACAAAAATCAACGAAAAGTAATTATATTGATCACGGGGCAAAGAATAATCAATTTTAAAAAATAGTTAAAATTCATTTTATTCCTATAGTCTGCAAGATTTTCCCGAAAAAGAAATATTTTGAATTGCGATGCGTCTTTTTAAATTATATGATATCTTTAAAATTATATTCATATGATTACCGAGACTGCATATATTAAACTAATTATTGCACAAATAATAAGCTAAAAATGAAATTCGTTAAAATTAATTGTGTTGCAATTAATTAAAATTTATTATATTGCAAAGATTTAATTGTATGTAGTTTTAGTGCACAAAGATTAATCAAAATTAATTATTTTTTACGAATGGAAAGAGTATAATTAATCTAAAAAAATAAAAATAGTAAAAATTTATGAAATTGCTACGATTTGCCTGATTTTTGTTGAAAAATGAAAGAAATATTTTAAATTTCATGATATCTATTAAATTACAAAATGTATTTAAAATTTGATTAGCTAAAAATTAAAATGTAATTATTTGTAAATTAATTAAATTTAATTATTTTGGAAAGATTTTATTTTTGATGAAAATTGACATGGTTTCAATGCACGATAATTATCAAAATTAATTTTTATATTGCTAAGAGGGAAAATATATAGTTAATTTAAAATAACAAATAAATAACAAAAATTTTAGATTGCTACGAGTTGATATGATTTCCCTTGAAAAATGAAAGATATCTTCAAGATTGGAAGATGTCTTTTAAATTCTAAAATATCTTTAAAATTAGATTCATTTAAAAGAAAATTTTGAAAAGTTTAATTTCATTAGGCACAGATTTGAAAATAGTCCTATTAAAAAAATAAATTAAAATTAAAATTAATTAGATTGTTATTGGTTCGTACGATTTCCTCTAAAACTGAAAGATACCTTTTAAATTAAAAGATATCCTTTAATTTATCATATATCGTAACAATTAGATTCATGCAATTCTTAAAACTACACTATTAAGCAAAACACTTTAGAAATAAAAAATTATTTTTATAAATAATTAGCGAGAAACACAAACTAATTATATTTAATTATATCATAATTAATTAAAATTAATTATATTTTTGAGATTTAATTGGACACATTTTCACTGTACAAAAATTGACGCGATTTCATTGGATAAAAATTAATAAAAATTAATTAATTTTCTAAGAGTAAAAAATTATAATTAATTTACAAAATAAAAAAATTAAAATTTATTAGGCTGCTAAAAGGAAGAAATATGTGTTTATTAAATTAATTTATCTTATTCGGCATTTACAATAAACTGAAGACAATACCTATAAATTTTTTGGGTTTCTAGAATTAGGGTGGCATGTCTTATTGCAGAGTGAGTTAATTGACCATTAGTGCCTGATTGACTTCACTTACTTGTTCAGTAGCATCATTTGGTCAAAACAATTTTTTTTATTCTCATATGTTTTTGTATTTCCTATAATTGTTCTTTTTAGTTGCAATTGGTTGCAATTTCACCAATAATTAGTTATATTAGAGTTGGACAATTGTTTTGTCACATTTGTATTTTTTGAAAAATTAATTTTTGATAATTTATAATTATATGTTACAATTTCAAATATTACAAATCCCATCATATTTAAAATAATGATAGATAATAAAGATGAAAACCAATCAAACTTCAACTATGGTGTTTATATTAATTTGTCATAGTTAAAGCATAGTTGACTTTATTTTTAGTTTTTTTTTATTTTTTACAATTCCGAAGATCTTAAAATTTTATTTTTTAAAAAATGTGTTATTTATGTATAGACCTAAAATTTTATAATAAATAATTTTAAATTGTTTATTTTGTAACTATTTTTGTGAGTTTAGATTTTATATAAGTTTTGAAGGTTATCGATTAAGTCATCTATTTAAATTGGTGAGTTTATACTTAATATATTAATATACGTGTTTAGTATATTTAGTAGATGCGTATCAGAAAAATTAGATGTCATTAATACATCCAAAAAAAGAACACATAAAAGTTTCCGATTATATGCTTACGATTGGATATGAACGTAAATGAGAATTTTCTAGCGGGGGTGGCGCGGGGACTAGGGAGGCCCCATCTGTTGCAATTCTTATATGATCTTCACTCTACCTCGATTAAATAAGGTTGTGACACAGACGAGGATAAGTGTTTCCTAGCCGAGATGAATGAGGTGCTAGGATCTGTCGAACTATACCCACTATATTTTCACTGTATAATATATCTATTTCTATATCGGTAATGTTTCACACTAAAATTTTAAAAATTATTATTCACATATTTATTGTTGACACCATGCATCACAAGAGTGTATAGTTATGTCTCTTGAATTTGTAATTGAATATAATAGAATGTAAAATAATTTTAAATAAAAAACTAATAGCTTTATGAATGGTAGTAGAGTTTTTGAGTGTGACTATTTTAATAACTATACTATTTAATTTAATATTATTTTATTTGGTATTTATATGATCACAATCTCTATGTAACGCCCCGCCAAATCTCGTCACGATTTTATATGATTTCGTATGTTTATCGTTTGTGCTTTTGGGAATGGGTCGTGATGATGTGAATGTGTCGTGAGATAGTGTTGATGGGTATGACATGTTTAGGATGTGTTTAGGGTTGCCCCATGTATGTTGGAACTAGGTACGGTCGCCAAGAATGAGCCGGAAGAGAAATGCAGAAAAATTGGGATTTACGGCTATAATTCCTTATTTACAGCCGTAAATGTGATATTTACGGCCGTAATTCTTATGGTTACGGCCGTAAGTCAAGAATGATGGTTAAAGGGCTGATTCTCTGCTTGTCGCGTGACCGGAAGCGCGATCGCGTGTGCATAGTTACGGCCGTAATTTTGGAATTTACGGCCGTAACAGGGATATTTACGGCCGTAATTCTAAGTCGGGAAATGTGTATTTTTGGTCAAAAAGTCACTTTTCTTGATGGTTACCCTCATTTTCGAGCCAAGCATCCATCCAAGACATTTTGTAGACCCTCCATCTCTAGAAATCCATCCAAACTTCATACTTGGATCAAGTGTTGGTATAGAAGATCATTGAAGTCCTTAAGGAGCAAGGTGAAGAAGAAAGCAAGTCCATCACCTGCCTAGTTTTTCCGTGGTGGTACTATCTTTCAAAGGTGGGTAGTAGAGTACTTAGAGTGCTTTGAGGTAAGATCATGATCTAATGTTGGTTGGTTTGCAATAAATAGGTAAAGAGACAAGTGTTAGGGTAGGATTAATGATGTTGATGCTTTGGTTGAGTATATATATGACTATAGTATTGGTATAGCATGTAGATACTCAAGTTGGGGGTTTGTAGGACCTTGATGTTTATGTACCCATTTTATGTTATATGCGTATGATATTAGATGTGTTTGTTTATGTGTATACATTGAAGCACGATCATTCATGAAAAACGATGAATAGGGTTGCCTACCAAATGTTTATATAATGTTCGTCTCACAAAGGTCTGAGACAATTGGCCCAAATGGAGGTCCCACAAAGGATTGGGGTCTGGCCAATTAAAGTATGATTGTATGTTACGGCGCCAATATAAACATATGGTTCGCAACGGGCCCACGATTAAGAATATGTCATGCATTGCATATGATTGTGTTACCCACTGGGCCCTCATGGCTCACTATGTGTTATGATAAATGATAGGTGACCAGAGCTGAGACCGTGGACTTGGGGACGGAGGGGAATCCTCGAGGACGTGACGTGGAGGGGAAACCAAAGGAAGCTCCCGATCCTGTATAGGCCGCTTTTGCACGTGTCCAATGGCCATGATCTAATGTATTTTGCTTACAATATGATGTAAATTTGTAAATAGGTACTCATGAGCTTGGACAATGTAGAGATTTTGTAACGCTATTTAGCTTCCGTTGCTAATCTTTATGGTTATAAAAGTATGTTTTGAGAGCGGGCGTTACACTCTATCACAAATTATCCCATGTGTAATATAGGGAAAGCTCTATCGAAAATTTTATAGAATTATTTTAGTATTTTATATTAATTAAGTTTAATACTATGACCGATATTCAATTTATTTTAGTGGTGTTAATACCATACTATTAGCATTTATCAAAACCGTTATTTATTGAAAAATTAGTCTCCCATGCAACGCACGTGTGAAAAAGCTAGTTATTGGAAAAAGAATACTTAATCTACTTTTACCTTTGGTTCACGTAGGTCATTTATTTGTTATGAAACCATTTAAAAATTTACTAGTATCATGTTGGTATCTAAATTCAAATCTTGAGCAAATTTTTTATTTATTTATTTATTATTATTATTATTATTATTATTATTGTTGTTGTTGTTGTTGTTGTTGTTGCTGGTGGTGGTGGTGGTGGTAGTGGTGGTGGTGGTGTTGTTGTTTTTGTTTTTGTTGTCGTTGTTGTTGTTGTTGCAAGTTAATATGACCTTGACATAAAGTTATTTAAAAAAAGATTGATGATGCTTCTCACTTTTTTTGGCTATTACAAATGAACCATCAAGGGTATACAAAGCCCACCTTAATAATACCAATGACATAAGTTCTTATTAGGTCATCAAAAAATAAAAAAAAGTAAAAATATTCAAATTAAATATTGCATTAAAAAAATGAAATTTGTAAAATTGTCATTTTCTAAAAACTAAAAATAAAAAAAATGGATCCGTAATTTTTGAATAATGAATAAAAATAATAAAATATGTTTCCAATTTTTGTAAGAATATAAAGTTATGAAATTATATTCTGACTTGCTAATTTCTGATTAACTAGCTGTTTCACCCGTGCGTTGCACAATGAATAAAATTTTCAACTAATAATGGTATTGATAAATATTAGTAAAACAAAATAATTAAAGTAAAGAGTGAGTGACAATAATAAAATTAATTCATATAGCCAAAATAATTCAATAAAATTTTCGATAGACTTTTTCCTGTATTTCATACAAATCGATCCTGCAAATATTCAAGGAACAACTCATGACAATCCACACAACTTAATTTACTATTCTTATAGAATAGTAAATTAGCATTTAAAGCACGGACAACGATTTGTAGTAGAGATTGTGATAATATATATCATTTTTCTTATTGTAAGATTAATCTACTAATGTAAACCCAAAATAAAATAATATTAAAGGTTATAGTTATCAAAATAATTTTACTAAAATAACTTTAATAACATTCGTAGAGCCATGGTTTTTCTTTAAAATTATTTTACATTCTATTATATGCAATTATAAATTTTGGGAGATATTAATTATACATCAGTATGATATGTTATTAACAATTGATATGCAAATAATTATTTTAAAATTTTGATTGTGAAATATAATCAACATAGAGAGATATTATGAAAATGACAATATTGTGGGGTCCAGTCGACAACCCGTTCACACGCTGCAAGGAAATATTTATCCTCATTCCATGCCCATTGTAATTTAGTTGAGGCCAACCGAGGATGATATAAGAATTACAATAAGATGGGAACTTCCACTCCCCATCCCCGCCCCACTAGAAAATTCCCATTCTCATCATCGTCCATGCCCCATCATAATTGTTTAATCAAAAACTTTTGTTTCGACTTTTTAATATATGTGTTACTGATATTTTATTTTTTCAATAAACACCATCTAAACATATTGAATACGTATATTAACATATTAGGTATAAACTCACTGATTTAACATATTCGATGTATTAAATAATGAATGATTTGATATAAAATTTAAATTAATTGAAATATGATAAATGAATTGAAATATATATAATTAATACTTAAAACATACAACCTAATCTATGATACTTGAAAACTAAATAAAATCTGAACTGACAAAAATCAGTGTCAAATAAATAATTCAAAGTAGTTAGGATTCTTAACATTCATTTAGGAGATAGAAATGTAGATAAATATTTAACATAATCGAAAACTAGTTAAAATATTCTAATTGAGTCGTATAATTCCAATAATTGATTCAATCGATAGTCAATTATTTAGTAAGAATTCTTGGACTTATTACCTAGCGAGAGTGATAGATTGCACCGAAGAATTATTATATAATTGTTGGTCCGAGTAATGTCAAAATAAAAAATTATTACTATTTGAAGACATAGTTTTGGAGTTTGTGTTACTTGAAAAAAGGAACAAATCCTTAATTATACAAAAAGAAATATTAATGTCCAACTATAACTCAAAAGAAATATTATAAAAAATACAAAAACATATAAGAATCAAAAGAAAAGTATACTTTGAAAAAAGAATGATACTGAAAAAAGTAAATGAAATTAAGTAGGGACTAATGATCAATCAACTCACTCGACAATAAGATATACCATCCCAATTCTAGGAATTTAAAATCTTATAAGTGTTAATTTAAATTTATTTCAAAATGCAAAAAACGATAAATTAATTTTGGAAGCACATTTTTCTTCCCTATATCAATCTGATTAATTTCAATCAATTCTAATTTTTTGAAACAATTATATTTCCCCCCTTTTAATTAACTTAATTAATTTTGATTAATTTTCATCCCAGAAATCGTGTCAATTTTTGTCCAATGAAAATATAGCCAATTAAATCTAAGAAATATGATCAATTGTAATTTGTTGTAATATAATTAAGTCTAATTAAATCTTTTTTTTCGCTAATTATTTATATCAAGAATTTGTTATTTCAAAATAATTAGTTTTTTAGCTGCAGCTTTAAGAATTATATCAATCTAATTTAAAAGATATCTTATAATTAAAAAGATATCTAGCAAATCGAAAGACATCTTTCCTTTTTTAGAGGAAATCTCGTCAACAACGGCAATTGTAACGCCTCAGATTCTCTAAATCGCGATCGTTAACCTTTCTTAAAATCTTAATAAGCGGAAGGGTAAATAGAAATTTTAAAGCCTTGTATTAATTTCAAATACGTCCAATTAGTTTGATATTTTTCAAATAGTGACACCAATTAACCTGTGCTTCAACAACTTTAAGACCCTGTTTATCAAACTTATTAAAATAAATTGTTGCTGGAAGCCACAACATCTTTTCTAAACAAACTTTTTAAACAAACGCATGTGCAATAATAGTAGAATTTTAAATAACAAAACTTTCTTCAAAAAATAAGGTCGTGGTAAGAAATGAAAAATAATTTTACTAAATTGATCCACAAATATATAACAAAAACTCGCAAAATAATTCTAGGTATTCTGAAACAAGTAGCCACTGCCATTTGCCTCACCACCGACTCCTTAATTTTCAAAATAGGTATTTGTACCGGAAAATATGAGTATAAAAATACTTCGTAGACCCCCCTACACATGGCTATCGGTATACATATAGTAAAATTTGCATGCAAAAATTTAAAGTTCGTAAATTTCTACGAACAAGATAATCACATGTTCGTTCTCTTCTTTTATCGTGCACGTCATGATAGTGCTTAACAGCACGCCGATCTCTTCATTGGGTTTGAAGCTTATCATTTGTAATCAGTAGGCAATAAGCCTATCTGCATCATTTAATATTACATGCAATCAATTGTAGCACCAAAGAGATATGCACAAATTTTAAAAGAAAAGAGGTTTTAGTAAGGGAGACTACCTTAAGTTTCAGTTCGAGCATAGATTGGGAGAGTCTTTAAGCCCTTACGTTCGACGCACTATCTACAATTAAGTAAAATACTATTATTAATTCTAATATTAAAGTATATAAATTAGATATAAATTTTAGGGGTTGAAATAAATAATTTGAAAAGTTTCTGGGGAACAAACTTAAGTGGAACTTGAAGGAAGGGACTGACTTAGAAGAAGAACTATAAAAAATGGCATAACTTATGTAAATTTTGAAATAGGGATCAACTTAAAGGGATTTCCGAAGTTGAGGGGGGGAGAAAATTGACTTAATTAAAACTCAAAATTAGACCACAAATTGAGTAGACGCTAATTCTTCCATTGCTTTTCGATCAGAGCGAAGAAAAAGGAGCTGTGGAGTGCCTGTTGGATATGTTATGCCCGTCAAGTAAATATTATGTAGTTGCGACATTTATTTGAAATTAAATAAATTATTGTTGTTAATTTATTTTTAATAAATTGCTTGTGAGCTTGCATTTGTCCACGAATTGGTCGATATCATAAATTGAGTGTTTATTTGTTAAACACATAAAGATTTGATTTATGATTCAATTCGAAGTTTTATAGTCCACGATCGGTAAATAAATTTGGACAATTTATTTTGTAAGATCGTCTTAATTTTATTTGAGCCTATCTTTTACTTGGTAATAATGTTAAGAGTATATATTTTATATATATTGGGTTGGGCCACGTGAAATTCAATTTGTGGATTTGACCACGCAAATTAATTTCGCATGATTATCATATGAGATATCTTAATCCTGCGCGGGTAATGAACTTCGATTACTAACTTGAAGTTTTTTGAAACACCAATGGACGAGATTGAAATTACTAATCGATATCTCGGTGTTTTGGAAATTAAAGTGAAATAACGGGGAACATATATTCGCAATATGGAATCCGTCGCCTATTTAGTAGGCATGGTCATGACCTCATAAGTTCTTTTAATTGACAGTTCAAATCTAAGCTCAGTAATTTGATAGCGACTATCAAGTTGATTATGTGATGTGATCACTTGGTACTGTCAAAATAGAAGTTGAGATTGAGGACTTAATAAATATTGGAAGAATGGTATTTTGGTCAAAAATTATTTTTCGAATACTTCAGTTGATCGACGGGGGTATTAAATAAGATTGATAAATCAGAGGATTTAATTATTGACTTCAGTAATTACAATTGAATTGAGAGTGCAGTCACATTCTTATAGTGGTTTCGAATGTGATTAATAAATTATTTTAATTGGGCAAGAGTTGACCAAATTAAAATTAATTTATTGGAACTTAATTTAATTGAATCCGATCAGGTCGCTTTGGTGGCTTCATATAATGGACCAAGATAAATTATAATTGTTATAATTTATCGCTTAAAAGAAGGAACATGGTGATTTTTGTTAGTAACGGTGGGATAAATATAATCACGTCATACATACACGTGCACCATGCAAGTGACTGTAAAGGAGCGTGTGCTTAAAGGAGCGTGTGCTTAATTAGTGGGTGGAGTTAGTTTAATTCTAACCAACCTTATCTAATTTTGAATTAAGAGAAAATCTTTGGATAAAGATTTTTGGGCTTGAGATTTTATCCAGAGTCTTTTCTTTTCCTACTTGGTCTCTTATTTTTCTATAGATAAGAAGAGATAGAAGAGGATAGACAGACACATGTTACAAAAATAAAAAAGGGAATACTCTTCAAATTGTTCCTCTATTTTTTTTGCTTACCACAAAGCGTGAAGGAAAAATTACATACTGCGTTCTTGGTGGTCCGTGGAGAACATCGAGGAAGGCTTGGGGGTTTGAAGCAACAAGTAATCAACCAACAACTGTCGTGAAACTTGGAAAGCTTTCGTAGGTATTTTTCTACGTCCCCCTTGTTTAAGTTATGTGTTAATGTTGTCAATTAGTAAACCACATATTAAACAAAGTCCGGGAATGGGAATTTCTTTTCACAAGGAATCATTATTTGTGATTAGGCATTCCCTAGTATTTCACTCTAGCAATTGGTATCAGAGCCAGGTTCTCTGTTTTTTATGTGGTTATATTGAAACAATATTAACGTATGCATGCTTTCGTTGGAGCGGTGTAAGATTTAATGTAATATATGAATTGTTGTTGGATGTTTTAATTTAGTTGAACAATTTTATGGCCTTAGAATTTTGTGACGATTGATGTAATTGTATTGATCGAGTCATGTAACAAAAGGTGGTGGATTACGTCTCCATCTTTCCTCTTTATTTTATTTCAATTATATGCACTAGATTAGAAGCCTTGTAATTTCACTTCTGGCATGCATTTTTGTAATTCGGGATCTTTGATGTCTTTGAATGAAACGCGAGGGACCTTGCTGCAATTTTCTGCCAAGGGGACTGAACCTTACCTTCTTCACAATCGCCAGGGACCTCCGTTGTAATTTTCTTCTGAAGAATTTACAAGAAAAAAAAGGGTTTTGCATAGGCGATCGTGTGGGTGGAGTGGGCCTTGGCGAATCGGTGGAGTCTTTGCCGCGTGATCGACGGTTGACGGCAGCGTTTTTGGTGCTGCTATCCCGTCTAGATTGCAACGGCAGCGGCACCACCGCGATGCTGTTTTCCGAGGCGTGTGACGCCAATGTCATTGCCGCCGTTTCTTGTGCCAACGTACAGTTGAGATGGTGGTGACCGACGTTGGATTCACAGTCTAAGCTCCATGTCCGGGGTGTGCGTTTTCGATGGGTTCGAGCGGCTGTGTCGTCTTTGATAGAGTTTGCATGTGGACGTGGGCCGAGTTTTTGGAGGTTGGGCTGGGACAATGAGATGGGCCGGATTTATTTTTGGGTTTAACTCAAGTTAAACTGGAAACTAAATGGGCCAGCTCTTGTAAAGCCTTGAAGATTCTTGGACTGGACACCATACAAATATGGGAATTGAAGAATTGGGCCGGGCTATGGTTCAATTAAACTTTAATTATATTTGTAATTCTTGCGTCTAGGATTGGCCATAAAATTTGTTCTATTTAATTTCTGCAATTGGTTTATTGCTTCAATTATGTGAGTTAATTGTCATTCATTTTAACATGTCATATAGATTGCATTAACACCGCTCAAGGTACTACATTGCCATGCATATTGATATTTAAAAAAAACACACACACACACATATCTATATATATATATATATATATATATTTTTCTTTTCTAAATGTTAGATTAGAATTTTTTTTAATATCGTTATTAATGATTTATCCATTTTTAAAAATTGGAAATTGGTGAGAAAATTATTAATGAAAACCCAAAAGGTGAAAAATATTAGATGGGTGAGGGTGCAATATTTTGAACCCACGGCCTCCCTTATTTACCCATTGGAAAGGATACGTGTATGCCTTATGCTAATATAATTAGTTTCGCTATAGGAGGGCCGACGGAATTCCGGTTACTAGTTTGGGCCAATATTTGGTGATAGTTTCTAGTGAAAATTAATCATGTTTACCCTATAGGTAACTTAATTAATTTGAAACTTTAAATCTATCAATATAAGGGTGATACATTTAAATCAAAGACATCGTGGGGACTTCCTATAGAATATCCAAACGATGTTAGCGATGGCCGAATTCAAAGCGACACTAAGATTAATATTGCATGAGATGCCAGATATATTAGTTTTGGTGGGGGGGTCCTCCACCCTAGCCGCAAGTCACATTTTTTCTTCCTAAAGAGGAAAATGTTTTAGACTTTGGGGTTTAAGGTTGTCGTATATAAAAGTAGTAATGGGTCTACTCGTGCATTTTCATGCATCATATATGAATCACATGACATGTATGGTCATTAATTGCTTTATTTAATTGTCAGAAAAATGTCGAACAATACACTGTCCTTAATCTTGACTAAAAATCAACTGATTGGAGAGAATTATGTTGATTGGAAATGGAATTTGATGATTTTTCTCACTGCTGAGAAGCTAAAATTCGTGTTAACTAATGAGTGTCCCAAGAAACCTATTGAGGAGTTGACGGCCGAACAGAGGGCTGCCTATGATAAGTGGGTGAGTTCCAATGAGATGGCTCGCTGCTACATGCTTGGTTCCATCTCGAATGTGATGCAGCAGAGACATCAAAATATGGAAAAATCTGCTGATATCATGGAAAGCCTAAGGGATATGTTCGAGCATCAAGGACGTCAAGCCCGTCAGTCTGCCATTAGGCACATCATGAACCTGCACATGAAACCAGGGACGCCCATGAGAGATCATATGCTCGAATTGATCGCTCAGTTTAACATGGCTGAGGTTTTAGGGGCCGAGATTAAGCCGGAGACTCAAGTTGACATGGCCTTAGAAACTCTCCCTAAGATGTTCTATCAGTTCAAGGTTAATTATAACATGAACAAGCTAGATATGTCACTGATCGAGCTTATGAAAGAGCTCCAAGATGCTGAGAATGTTCTCAAAGCCAAGAGTGGTGATGTTAATGCTGTTACTTATGCTGGGCCAGCTTCTTCTTGTGGACCGTCATCTTCCAAGCCGAAAGGCAAAGGAGGTAACAAGAGAAAGAGGCCCAGCAATAAGGGACAATAGCAGAATCAGGCCAAAAAGGCTAAGAAGGATGGAAAGCCTAAAGGGAAGTGTTTTCATTGCAATCAGAAGGGGCACTGGAAGAGAAACTGTCCGACTTACCTAGCTCGCAAGAAAGGTAATGGTGGGTTACACTTTATTGAGTCATGTTTAGTGGTTGATTCTACAAATACTTGGATAGTAGATTTTGGAGCCACTAATCATATTTGCAATTCATTGCAGGGGTTCCAAGTAACCAGGAAGCTCAATGACAAGGATCACACTCTTCGAGTTGGCACGGGGGCAGTAGTCTTTGTGAAAGCCGTTGGAGAAGTTTATCTTTATTTTGAGAATAAGTTTTTAGTATTGAATAATTGTTATTATGTTCCAGACATTTACCGAAACTTGATTTCGGTTTCTTTATTATTTAGGCACGATTATTCTGTTAAATTCTTTAAATTTTCAGTAGAAATATCCTTGAATAATACTGTGCTTTGTCGTGGAAATGTTGATAACGATTTATACATTCTAAAGCCATCCAACGGCTCGCTATATCATACTGCATCCAACAAATGCATTAAGTTATCTCCTGCTAATGAAACTTTTCTTTGGCACCTGAGACTTGGTCATATTAACCTTAATAGGATTCAAAGGCTGACGAAGGATGGTCCTTTAAGTGGCTTGAAGGTAGAATCCTACCCAGTTTGTGAACCCTGTTTAGAAGGGAAAATGACAAAGAGATCCTTTTCTTCGAAAGGGAATAGAGCCAAAAAAGTTTTAGAATTAGTACATTCTGATGTATGTGGACCAATTAATGTCCAAGCTAGAGGTGGGTGTGAGTACTTCATCACTTTCACTGATGATCACTCCAGGAACGGTTATGTTTACCTAATGGCTCGCAAGTCTGATGCCTTTAAAAAGTTCAAGGAGTTTAAGGCTGAAGCGGAGAAGCAATTAGGTAACAACATTAAAACACTTCGATCAGATCGAGGTGGTGAGTATCTGTCCCATGATTTTAGAACGTACCTATCAGAGAATAGGATTATATCCCAGCTGAGCGCACCTGGCACTCCCCAACAGAATGGTGTCCCAGAAAGGAGAAACAGGACCTTGTTAGACATGGTCAGGTCAATGCTAGGCTTCTCAACTCTCAGTACATCTTTTTGGGGATATGCCATACAAACTGCAATCTACTTGCTGAATATGGTTCCACCTAAGTCTGTCCCAAAGACACCCCTAGAATTATGGAATGGGCGTAAGCCCAATTCAGATATGTGGTTATCCCGCACACGTGCTGAAAAGAAAGATAGAGAAGATGGAATCGAGGTCAGAAGTATGCATTTTTGTAGGGTATCCAAAAGGAACGAGAGGTTACTATTTCTATAGTCCTCAAGATAGAAAGGTATTTGTGAGCACCAATGCAACTTTCTTGGAGGAGAAGTACATAGAAGAGCGTGGATCTAGGAGTAAGGTCCTTTTGAAGGAGATGAGGGGAGATGCTCCCAGCTCATCGACTTCAGAGATCCGCACTGAACCTACTCAAGTGAATTCACATTTCCACCAATTACAGTGCCTGAGTGTAGTGGGAGGCAAATGGAGGATCCACCTCCTAGTCCCGCTTACACCCCGACACCTAATTTGGAAGGACATCAGATCCCCATGGACCAGTCACCATTAGGTATTGGATCAGGAAATGAGGAAATTGATGCACGAGAAACATCAGAAGTACAAGCTCCAATCAACCAGGAACCTCCACAACTTCGGCGTAGTGGGAGGGTTAATCGACCACCCTCTAGATATTTACTCTATGGAGAGTCTTTTCAGGCGATCTCCACTGAGCAAGGGGAGGACCCCATCACGTATAAAGAAGCTGTAGAGGACATTGACGCTGACTATTGGAGGAGTGCTATGGATTCAGAAATGAATTCCATGTATACTAACTCTGTTTGGGATCTTGTAGATTTGCCGAATGGGGTAAAACCCATTGGTTGCAAATGGTTATACAAGGGAAAGAGGGGTGCAGATGGAAAGGTTGAGACCTTTAAAGCTAGATTGGTTGCTAAGGGTTTTACCCAGCGAGAAGGCATCGATTACGAAGAAACCTTCTCACCAGTGGCCATGCTTAAGTCTATTAGGATCCTCTTATCCATTGCAGCTCACTTTGATTATGAGGTGTGGCAAATGGACGTCAAGATGACATTTCTTAACGGAAAATCTTGACGAAAGCATCTATATGATGCAACCAGATGGTTTCATCCAAAAGGGTCAAGAGCATAAAGTGTGCAAACTGAATAGGTCCATCTATGGACTTAAACAGGCGTCAAGGTCCTGGAATATTAGGTTTGATCAAGATATCAAGTCTTTTGGTTTTGATAAAAACCCTGATGAACCTTGTGTCTATAAAAATATTAGAGACAACAAGGTGACGTTTCTCGTGCTGTATGTAGATGATATCCTTCTCATTGGGAATGACGTAGGAGCATTGACATAAGCCAAACAGTGGCTGGCACAACAGTTTGATATGGACTTGGGAGAAGCTAGTTATGTTCTAGGTATTCAAATCCTTTGGGATAGGAAGAACAAAAGCATAGTGTTATCCCAAGCTTCGTATATAGATAAGATCCTTGCGAGATTTTCTATGCAGAATTCCAAGAAAGGTTTAATGCCTTTCAGACATGGGATGCACTTGTCACGGGAGCATTGTCCCAAGACTCCTAGTGAAGTGGAATACATGAAACGGGTTCCCTATGCTTTGGCAGTAGGAAGTCTCATTTATGCTATGTTATGTACTCGTCCAGACATCTGTTATGCTGTTGGGATTGTCAGTAGATATCAGTCGAACCCAGGACCAAAGCACTGGACTGCAGTAAAACATATACTCAAGTATCTTCGCAGAACTAGAGATTATATGTTGGTTTACTCAGCTCCAGACCTAGTTCCTACAGGTTACACTGATTCTGATTTTCAGGCTGATAGAGACTCTCGCAAGTCCACGTCAGGGGCAATGTTCACACTAGGTGGTGGTGCCGTTGTTTGGAGAAGTATTAAGCAGTCTTGTATTGCGGATTCCACAATGGAGGCAGAATATGTGGCGGCTTGTGAAGCTGCCAAAGAGGCCGTATGGCTGAAGAAATTCTTGCTAGACCTTGGAGTGGTCTCTTCTGCATCTCAAGCCATCACCTTATACTGTGACAACAGTAGGGCAGTGGCGAATGCAAAAGAGCCACGTAGCCATCAACGTGGGAAACACATCGAGCGAAAGTATCACTTACTTAGGGAGATTGTTCAGCGAGGGGATGTGAATGTATGTAAGATTGCGTCAGTAGAAAATCTTGCTGATCCTTTCACAAAAGGCTTACGAGCTAAATGTTTTGAAAGACATATTGAAAGTATGGGCATACGTAACATGTCTCATTTACTCTAGGGAAAGTGGGAGATTGCTGGATATGTTATGCCCGTCAAGTAAATATTATGTAGTTGCGACATTTATTTGAAATTAAATAAATTATTGTTGTCAATTTATTTTTAATAAATTGCATGTGAGCTTGCATTTGTCCACGAATTGGTCGATATCATAAATCGAGTGTTTATTTGTTAAACACATAAAGATTTGATTTATGATTCAATTCGAAGTTTTATAGTCCACGATCGGTAAATAAATTTGGACAGTTTATTTTGTAAGATCGTCTTAATTTTATTTGAGTCTATCTTTGACTTGGTAATAATGTGAAGAGTATATATTTTATATATATTGGGTTGGGCCATGTGAAATTCAATTTGTGGATTTGACCATGCAAATTAATTTCGCATGATTATCATGTGAGATATCGTAATCCTACGCGGGTAATGAACTTCGATTACTAACTTGAAGTTTTTTGAAGCACCAATGGATGAGATTGAAATTACTAATCGATATCACGGTGCTTTGGAAATTAAAGTGAAATAACGGGAAACATATATTATGAGCTCAGTAATATTATAGCGACTATCAAGTTGATTATGTGATGTGATCACTTGGTACTGTCAAAATAGAAGTTGAGATTGAGGACTTAATAAATATTGGAAGAATGGTATTTTGGTCAAAAATTATTTTTCGAATATTTCAGTTGATCGACGAGGGTATTAAATAAGATTGATAAATAAGAGGATTTAATTATTGACTTCAGTAATTACCATTGAATTGAGAGTGCAGTCACATTCTTATAGTGGTTTAGAATGGGATTAATAAATTATTTTAATTGGGCAAGAGTTGACCAAATTAAAATTAATTTATTGGAGCTTAATTTAATTGATTCCGATCAGGTCCGTTCGGTGGCTTCATATAATGGACCAAGATAAATTATAATTGTTATAATTTATCGCTTAAAAGAAGGAACACAGTGATTTTTGTTAGTAACGGTGGGATAAATATAATCACATCATACATATACGTGCACCATGCAAGTGAGTGTAAAGGAACGTGTGCTTAATTAGTGGGTGGAGTTAGTTTAATTCTAACCAACCTTATCTAATTTTGAATTAAGAGAAAATCTTTGGATAAAGATTTTTGGGCTTGAGATTTTATCCAGAGTCTTTTCTTTTCCTACTTGGTCTCTTATTTTTCTGTAGATAAGAAGAGATAGAAGATGATAGACAGACACACGTTACAAAAATAAAAAAGGGAATACTCTTCAAATTGTTTCCTCTGTTTTTTTCGCTTACGACAAAGCGGGAAGGAAAAATTACATACTGTGCTCTTGGTGGTCCATGGAGAACATCGAGGAAGGCTTGGGGGTTTGAAGCTACAAGTAATCAACCAACAACTGTCGTGAAACTTGGAAAGCTTGCTTAGGTATTTTTCTACGACCCCTTGTTTAAGTTATGTGTTAATGTTGTCAATTAGTAAACCGCATATTAAACAAAGTACGGGAATGAGAATTTCTTGTCACAAGGAATCATTATTTGTGATTAGGCATTCCCTAGTATTTCACTCTAGCAGTGCCAACACCAATTGATGATGCAGTCGGACTCACCGGTGCTAGCGGTGGAAGTGTTGCTGCTCGCGGGCCAGTTATGGTGACCAGAAGCAAGGCAATTATAAAGAAGAAGATGGTTGATGACCAAAATCTTCTTCTCCTACCCTTCTCTATTTTCTGTTTGGTGATTCGTGGTGATGATTGTGTGTCTTACTGACGAGTGATGATGTTTGTGGCGGTGTGAATTTTTCGAGAGTGGTGGTCGGCGATATTGGCTGTGTGATGACTGTGCACGCGCGTGTGTTTGTTTATGCCATGTGTGAGGAGAAATGAATCGAGCAGAGTATGTGTGTTAATGTTGTGTTAGTGTTGTAGTGCTGTTGAGAAGGTGAAGGTGAGATAGGTTTATTGATTGCTGCAGGCTGTTGTATAAGGATAGGTTGAGCTTGAGTTGAGCTTTTGGCTCGAATTTCCTTTCACATTGGAAGTGATTTGTAGGCTGAAGATTTTATTTGCCTTATGCATTATTTTGAACATGGGGGAAAGACTTGAAGGTTGTGAATTGCAGGCTGTAGGATTGGTGAGGAATTGCTATAGTTAGGGTGTGCTGTTTCGAATGACAATGGAAAAATGCCAAGTTCGAAAATCAAGAGTAAGGATTTAGTCCCTTTAAAATTGAAGATGAAGATAATGGTGAAATTTTATTTAAATTTCAAAACGAAGATTGGGTGAAGATGATGATGTTCCTTTGTTTTGAATGAGTTCAAGAGAAAAAGATCAAAAGCTACAACTCAAGTCTAGGTTTTGCCCACTAATTCTACCACATCTTATTTTTGCCGACTAACTATACCTATTTATATCTTTTTCCCACTAACTCTTTTCTTATTTCTCCACCTCTCTTCTTCATTTTCTCCATTTTTAATTTGTCTTCTAAACGAGAAATCGATTTTTATAATGAGTTCAGGAAATTCTCAATCAAACAAGTGAATCATACTAAATTTTGGGCTTGATATAACAACGAATCAACTCTTAATTATATTCAAAGCCAAGAAAATTTCTCAATTAAGAAGCATTTCTGAGAAAATAAAAAATTATCATTCAACTTCTTACTTCCCTCATCTTCGAATTTCTCTTTCTCTACGCATTTTCTCATTCTAAATTACCACCCCTAGTAATCTCGATCACCATTCAATTTCTCGTTTTTGTCTCTCTGACTTTCTCTCTCTACACATTTTCTCTCTCTAGATTACCACCCCCGGGAATCTGGATCATTATTTAACCTATCATTTCCATCTTCTCCGTCTTTCTCTCTCTACGCACGTTATTTCTCTACATTACCACCCACAATAATCACTTCAAACATTCAATTTCTCATTTCCCTTGTCTCTAACTTTCTCTCCCTCTTCTCTCTCTATGCACTTTCTCTCTCTAGATTACCACCCTCGGTAATCTTAATCAACATTCAACTTCTAAACTTCCTTTGTCTCCAACTTTCTCTCTCTACCCACTTTCCTTCTTTAGATTATGACTCCGGATAATTTTGATCACCATTCAACTGCTAGCTTCCCTCGTCTCCAAGTTTCTTTCTCTATGCACTTTCTCTTTCTAAATTATCACACCGGTAATCTCGATCACCATTCAACTTCTTGCTTCCACGTTCTCAGATTTTCTCTCTCTATGCGTTCTTTCTCTGGATTACCACCCCCTGTAATTTCGATCACTATTCAACGTCTCACTTCATCTTTTCCGATTTTCTCTATCTATGCGCTTTCTCTATCTGCATTACCAGTCCGGGTAAACTCAATCAACTTTAGACTTCCTACTTCTCTGGTCTCCAACATTCTCTCGCTAGGTTACCACCATGAGCAAGCTAGATCAATACTCATCTTCTCGCTTCCGTCATCTCCAACTTTCTCTCCATTGATTATTTCTCTCTAGATTACTACGCCCCATAGTCTTCTCGCTCTCCTTCGTCGCTTTCTCGCTACACATTTTCTCTCTCTAGATTGCCATATTACCATCCCTAGTAATCTTTTTGCACTTCCTTATCATTGATTTGCTCCTTCCACATCCTCACTCTAGATTACCACCCTTAGTAATTTAAATTACCACCCTAGTCTCGCTTCCACTCCTCTTTGAATTTCTCTCTCTATACACTGCCTCTCCTAATAACCACCCGGGATAATTTAGAGGAAATAAATTTAATTTGATGAAATTTAATGTGACAAGAACAAGCCCTAAGTATTATTGACATTTTAAAACCCCCTGATGAACTTTAAATTTGAAAGAAACTTTTATAATTAAAATGTTTTGACAAAAATATTAGGGCCTGTGATTCAATATCGAATATTTTAAAGCTTCAAAAGTTTAAAGGATCCAAAACTTATCTTGATAGTATTATCTGCCCTGAAAATATTATTATCCATTCCGATAATAATATTAGTTAATGTCGTAATCATAGTCAATCATGAATTATGGTACAACTTTTATTTTTTTGCGAAAGTATGTTAAGTTAGAGAAAGAAAATGCAACGATAAAGAAAGTGAGAGATGATGGAAGCGAGAAGTTGACTACTAGTCGAGATTACTAAAGGTGGTAATCTCGAGAGAGAATGTGCATAGAGAAAGAAAGTGAGAGATGGGGGAGCAAAAAGTTGAATGGCGATTGAAATTACCAAGAGAGATAATCTAGAGAAAGAAGGTTGGAGACGAAGAAAGCGAGAAGTTTAATATTGATCGAAATTACCGGGCGTAGTAATCTAACAAGAGAAAGTGAGAGACGAGCGAAGCGACAAGTTAATTGTTCGTCTAGATTACCGAGAACGACAAGCTAGAGAGAGAAAGATTGTAGAGAGAAAGTTGGAAACAAAGAAAGTGAGAAGTTGAATATTGATTGAAATTACCAGGAATGATAATTTAGAAAGAAAAAGTGAATTGAGAGAGAAAGTGAGAGATGAGGGAAGTGGGAAGTTTAATGTTTGTTAATATTAACAGTGGTCGTAATGTAAAGAGGACGTGCGTAAAGAGAGAAAGTCGAAAACGAGAGAAGTGATCAGAAGTTGAATGTTAATCAAGATTACACAAAGTGGTAATCTGGAGAGAGAAAATACGTAGAGAGAAAGTCAAAGATGAGGGAATCAAGAAACTGAATGTTGGTTGAGATTACCCGGGGGTGGTAAGCTAGAGAGAAAGTGCATAGAAAGAGAAAGTTGGAGACGAGGAATCGAAAAGTTGAATGTTGGTCGAAATACCAATGTGGTAATCTAGAGAGAGAAAGTGTGCAGAGAAAAAGTTGAGGATGGGGGAAGCGAGAAGTTGAATACTGATCAAGATGATCGGAGGTGGTAATTTGGAGAAAGAAAGTGCATAGAGAGAAAGTCAGTGACAATGGAATCGAAAAGTTGAATGTTGATCGAGGTTACAGGGGAAATGGGGAAGTTGTACGTTGATTGAGATTATCTAGGGAGGTAATTTGGAGAGATAAAATGCGTAGAGAGAAAATTGGAGACCGGAGAAGCGAGAAGTTTAGCGTTGATCGAGATTACCTGGGGTGGTAATCTGCTCATCAACTATTTATTTTTGATTTTAAGATCATACAACCCAAAGTAAACTTGGAAATGTCATCACAATCATAAATCTTCCATTTCCTTTCGCATTCTCTAATCTCGGAATCAAGTCCAACACTATCTTATTTGAAATCATGAAGACGTTCTCTTACTTCTCAAGCCATACCACAATATCCTTAATTTACAATTTCATATCTTTATTAAGACTTGAATTTTGTATATTGTTTGATAAAATAGTCATCTCTTGAGAAGAGTGGAATTTTTTTTAGATAAAACCATACAACCAAAGATAACTTGAATCGATCATCACGATCATAAAATTTCCTTTTCGTTTTCCACACTGTCTAATCTCAAAATCGAAACTACCTCATCTCAAATTTCCTGAAATTCCTCGTACTTCTCGAGTGAGGCAACATTATCCTTGATTTACTACTTCAAAATTTCGAATAGCGCCCAATGAAATAATTTCTTCTTGAGAGGAGTAGAAATAATTTTGTTGAAAATAAGGAAAATTCATTTAGTTGATAGTCAAAAGTTTCACTTGACATCAAAATTTTGGCTAATGAATTATATCTGCAGAAAATTGAAAATAATTTTCTAGAAGATAAGATGGAGGTTTCCTTTAATTGGAAATCAAAGTCCACTTTTGAAATCGAAGTTTTTGTAAAGATTTCCTTTAAGAATTTTTCGTTTATTTTTAAACAAAGAGTTTGACTAAAGCTAATGAGTCATGCTAATAAAACTAATTTTTCAAAATGTGTGACTCAAGTAAAAATTTTCAAGTTCTTTTAAATATTGTCATTGCTGCGTTGTATAATAAATCAGATGTTGAAAAGAAAAATATTTCAAAATTCTTTTTTGAACAAAAATTTGACTAAAATATGAGCCAAAATCCAAAAATTGATTTCTAGAAAATATGTAACAAAAATTAAATCGCGGCGGGATTCTTAATTTTAAAGAGGAATGCACAATAAATACGTTTTAAGGAAAAATTAGCCACTAAATCAAATTATATTTTTTACTATTAACTCATATTTTAAATATTAAGACCAAAAAAGATCTTAAAAGTCACAAATTTACAATAAATACCACTACAATAAAAATAGCATAAAAAATAAAATGCACACTTTTGAATTGCATTAGAGATCCTCCATCTTTTAAATTGTACAAAAAGTCCAACTTTTAAAGTTTGCACTTTAGTTCTCAATTTTTGACCACCATCGTCACCATCACCAAAACGCCGCCACCGCCACCACTACCAAACCACCACCACCACCACCACGACAATTCCACCACCACCATAATTCCACCATTCAACGACCACCACCATCACCACCAAATCGCCGCCACCACCACTACTCCACCATCGCCAATATCACACCATCATTCCAATATTCAACCACCACCACCCCCACCGCCAACCCCACCCCCACCCTACTCCCCACCACCACCACAAATTCACCAAGCCAAGACCACCATTCCACCACAAAGCCACCACCTCCCACCACCACCACTCCACCACCACCCCGCCACCACCATTCAACCACCACCACCATACCACCGCCATCCCCACCACCATCATCATTCCACCATTCAACCACCACCACCCCATTCCACCACCAAGCAACCGCTACCACCACCACCCCACCACCACCACCATTCCACCACCACCCCACCGCCACCACCATTCTACCACCATCCCCACCACCATCATCATTCCACCATTCAACCACCGCCGCCCCATTCCACAACCAATCAACCGCCACCACCCCACCACCAAACCACCATCCCTCCGCCCCACCACCGCCACCACCACCATTTTACCACCACCCCTCCGTCGCCGCCACCACCACCATCATTCCTCTACTACCACCACCCCGTCGCTACCACCGCCTTCCCAGTCACCACCATTACCACCATTCCACAACCACCACCACCACCACCATCATTCCATCATTCGACAACCACCACCACCACCACCACCATTTCACCACCACCGCCACCAAACTAGCACCATTATTTACGCCGATAATACTATTATCATTATTATTACATGCCTCGATAATTATATTACCTTCCCTTATAACAATATATCATCTATCCCAACAATTACAACCAACACACTAAAAATGTCATTTACCCACCGCAGTAATCATATTATCTACCATGATAATTATAACCATAATAATTAAACACCATTCACAACTTGTTTTAGGATTAAAACACTAAATTTTGCACATAAATCAGGAAGAAACTAGGAATAATGTGCCAACATTCAACTTGTTCCTTCTCTCTACACACTTTCTCTCTCTAACATCCGCTCACAAATATTTGAGAAGGTATGTATATGTAACATTTGGAAATTATGAAAAACATCAATTAGTAAAATTTTCAAATTACAGTAAAATTTTATTGTTAATTCATTAGTACACAATTGACTTTAGGGGACGCTCATTAGGTGGCGTTTTCATTGAAAACGCCACCGAGTGCGGGTACTCAAGAAAGGGTGGCGGTTATAGCAATAATCTGCCACCCTAATTTTTATTTTTTTTAATAAATGTGAAGATTTAGGGTGGCGGTTGTGTTGAACAATCGCCACCCTAAGTGGTATATCGGGCCGCCACCCTAAACAAAAAATTAAAAAAATTAAAAAATCATAATGTAGGGTGGCAGTTGTATGTTAACAACCACCACCTTATATTATTTTGGGTGGCGGTTCCTTTCTACAACCGCCACCCATGTTTTTTTTTTTCTATTATTAAAATATATTCTTGGGTGGCGATTTTTTGCTATAATCGCCACCTTTTCCTTTTAAATATTCCACCAGTACACGAATCGGCCATTCCCGCTTCTGAGTTTCTTTCTCTTTTTGAAAAATTTTTGAAATTTCTTACAATATTCATGATCTCAAATCAAATTTAAGTGTAATTTCTTGATAAATTGGTGCAAAAATTTAAGCAAGGTAAGCTTTTCCTATCTTTTTAGTCCCAATTTCATGTATTTTTAGGTTATAATTTAACATCCCCAAATTCTAGGGTTTGTTGAAATCGGATTTTTATTCACAAGGAGCCACAACTCTGTCAATTGGACCCAAATTGAGGTCAGTAAGTTAATGTCCCAAAATTCTAGGTTTTTTTATTAAATGTTTTTTACTTATTTATATGCATATATTGTGGAATTAGAGCTGTAATTTTATTGATATTATGAATTAAAAAAATTAATAGTTAATATAATATTTTTCGAGTTTTGGGCATGCAACCTTTAAATGGCCATAACTTTTGCATACGATATCCGTTTTCAGCCCACTACACCATTCCAGAATCGTCGCGATGAGATCTACGACAGTCACTGCTATCGCTATGACCCCATGTTTCAGGCCCATCCGAGGTCGTTTAGGGCGTCAAAATGCAGTTTTTAGTTTTCAGATCTATATTTTCGTTATTCACTTGTTTTATTTCGTTATCCCACGTTTTATCTCTCGTTATATATTAAAAATAGCTTTGGTTGTAATTGGAGGTGATTGACTTTGTATAAAAATTATTTCGTTCTTATTTGTTAATTAGTTGCTTAGTGCAATGTAATTCCAAACTTGTATTTGTTCATAGTTTGATCCCAAAAAGAAAAAAAAACGAGAGAGAGAAGAGAAAGGGTGGTGGTTCTACATCAAGAATTGCCACCAAAGGTGGCAAAAAAAGAGACTTAGGGTGGCGGTTCTTGATGCAGAACCGCCGCCCTAAAGTGGCAAAAAAAAAAGAGAGAGAATAGGTGGCAGTTCCACGTCAAGAACTGCCACCTTAAGTTTTTTTTTCAAAAAAATACATAGAATGGGTGGCGTTTTTCTCAACCGCCACCCTTTTCTTCGACTTTGGATGTCGCCGGTTTGGGTGGCGCTCAAAGAACTACCACCCTAAGTCCAAAACAACCGCCACCCAATACCGTTTCTATACTAGTGATTGGAGAAAAATGTCTTTGCTGCACATATACTATATATGTCTAGAGAAGAGAGTCCGATCATTAAATACAAATGTATTTCCAATGCCATATGGCATATTCCATTTTCTCAAATTCTACATAAAATACCACAACCGCAAAGATATTGGCTTATACAAGCCATACCACTCTTGAAATTAAGAAAAGTGGTTGTTTATGAATTCATCTATTTATAAATTCATGTAAGCAGAGTATATAAACTGGTATTTCCCCAAAATAAATCACTACTCCGCTTGATTGATGAGGAACAATCACGCATTCTTCTTCAGCGGTGATCCATTTGAAAACACAAAAGAAGTCATTTTTCTTTGTTCGAATTATGTGCAGGAGTTAACAACATTTCAAAACTCTCTAGATTACCACTCCTAGGAATTTAGATACTGCCCTAATAATCTCCACAACTCCACAATGATTCCAAAAAAAAAAAGAAAAGAAAAGAAATCAAAAGAACATTGCCTATCTCGATAATATTATTTCCTATCCCAGTAATAATATTACCTACCTAAATAATCATAACTATAAAACTAAGAAGTCCAGAATTTTGTAGATGTAGTCATCCTAGTCAAAACTCAACCGGCTAAATCAAACTCATCAAAAATACATAGAATCGGCGAATTTGTCCACTTAAGTTATATTCAGCGTCCACATTGGTAAAGTATACCTACCTACATCAGAGGGAATTGGGCCAAATTGCCTCTTCCATATTCCATATTGGCTAAATATCCTTTGACCCAAAAAATAGCTTTTAAAATAATGTAAAATTAATTAAGAAACACATTTACTGTTATATCCTCCCCAAATAATTGATATGAAAATTCACATTCCAGTCAGAGAAATTTATTTATTAGGGATAGTCAACCATGAAAATTATTTAAAAGACCTACCCAAAATTAGTTATTGTGTAAGTGACCTCCAATTTAAATAAAGGTCAAAAAATATGGAAAATAACTAAAATGCCCTTTTCATTTTTTTATTTTTTATTTTTAATAGCCCAATTCCCTCTCCCTCTCACTGTATCGTACGTACCTACGCTTTCATTCCCTGTTCCTTCGCTCGGCTGAATCCATTTTGTGCACTCCAAAAAACTTCTTCCTCTATCATTTTACTTGTAGAAACTTGAAAATCATGTTGTTGGAAGCCTGTATAGGTAGTTGAAGATCTACAAAAGATCATATTTTGGTGCTTGAAAGGAAGGGTGAAAAGATTTGAAGAAATAAGCAAATTGGTAAGTTTTCTTACTATTTCTACTTCATAACCATCTTGAACTTCGTGACTTTGTATAATTTTTATGATCTCTACATGATGATATTGTAAAAATTAAATACCAATGATAACGAATATACAGTCGGTATGTGTTATATATAACGACACTGCATTCGTTATCTCTTGCTTAGCTAAAATTATTTTGATTTCATGATTCTCAATGCAAAGGTGTCATATTTCCATGTTCTCCAGCTCAGTTTGACATATTTTTATTGCAGTAAATATATATTAACCATAACGACGGGGAAGTCGTGATCTTTTAGGCATAACGATGCTGCATTCGTTATCTGTTCAACGGTTTGTTTTTTAAACTCCCAACTAAATGTCACATATTTTCATGATTTATACTCACATATATGCAATGAGTAATTATATGTCAGGTATAACGATTGTACTCATTTATTGTGTAATGCATAACGAAACTGCATAAAGAAGGTTGATTTACTGATAATGAAAGTTGATTGAGTTGTAACGAAAGTTGGTTGAATGGTAACGAAAGTTGTTTGAATGATAACAATAGATGATTCGGTTATAACAAAAGTTGATTGAGTCATAACGATAGTTGAGTTAGTATGATAACGAAAGTTGATTCTCCTATAAAGAAAGTTGATTGAGTAATAACGAAAGTTGATTGAGTGGTAACGAAAGTAGATTAGTCATAACCAAAGTTGATTGAGTCATAATAAAAGTTGAATTTGCTATAAGTAAAGTTGATATAGCCATAACAAAAGTGAATTAACCATAAGGAATGTTGATTGAGTCATAATGGAAGTCGATTTAGCTATACCGAAAGTTGATGTAGTCATAACAAAACTTGATTCAGTTAAAACGAATGTCGATGTAGTCATAACAAAAGTTTATTTTTCTATGATGGAAGTTAATTGACTGATAACGAAAGTTGATATGGTCATAACGAAAGATAGTTAGGCATAACGAAAGTTGATTTAATTATAACAAAAGTTGATTGATTGGTAACAAAAGTTAATTTAGCCATAACGGAATTGGATTAGCCATAACAAAAGTTGATGGAGTTATAATGTCACATGATTGAGGTATATTCTAATTCATTGAAGCAATATTTATGAATTTTTTTTGCTTGTTTGCAGCCGTGGGTTCTATGAAGATGGTGTGGATACAAGTATGTCACTTCATTGAGTTTGAAAAGAGTAATGAAGGCACGTGGACGTGGAAATATATGGAGAACAGTGAAGAGAATATCAATCCGGTTTCTGTTTCCGACAACATTTCTTTTTTGGAGCTTTACAATCTGGTTTGGGACCTCGTAAAGTTGGAAAACAATTTGTTTCGATTAGAGTTAAGGTCCCTTAATCCGAAGATGTCTAGATTTCTAGTTCCCCGGTGAAGATTGACTCCGATAACAAAGTGAAGTGGTATATGTCCATTTGTGAAGAACATCCTCTTTGCGTTACACTAGTGAAAAAAAGGGCCGAAGATGGAGTTGGAGATCATAGTTTGGAGGAGATTGAAAAAAATACCGAGAATGTACCAACGGAAGTTCAAGTTTTTGATTGTAGTGACAAAGGGTCTATAAATCATGAAAGGGTGGAAGTTGAATATGTTGCTAGTGTAACAGATTTTGGGCAGAATGTTGATGACATTACGAATGCTTATGTAGATGGAAATTTTGTTGAATGGGATGCATTGAAGGTGATTGAGGAAAACCCCGAATGTGAAGACGTAGGAGGAACAATTTCTGCAATAGAGGAGGGCCATGAGAATTTTTCAACAGAAGATGTTACAGTTCGAAAGTCAAGTTCATCTATGAGTGCTCTCCCATGTCCATCCTCGGTAAGGATTCCAGAGAGTCAAGATTTGCAATGCAATGACATCTTTCCATCCAAAAAAGATTTAATTGCAAAACTGTTGGAGCTAGCATTGGCGTGCCATTTCGAATTCAGAGTGGTAAAATCAACTAAGACCTTGTATGTGATTAAATGTATTGAAAATAACTGCAGTTGGCATTTGAGGGTAGTGAAGACCAAAAGAGCAGAAATCTTTGAAATTCGGAAGTATGTTGGACATCACAGTTGCTCCATGAGTCTACGACGTAAAGATCACAGGCATGCAACATATCAGCTAATTGGGAAGCACATTGCCGAAAATTATAGAGATGCCAACAGGATTTATAGACCGAAAGACATTATTAGTGACATTCGTTCGGAAATTGAGATCACCATAAGCTATACTAAGGCATTTATGGCAAAGCGCCATGGATATGGTTTGATTTGAGGATGGCCAGAAGAAAGTTATGCAAAGCTCCCGCAATATTGTTACTTGTTGGAGGAAAAAAACCCTGAGACGTCGACATTCATTGAAACAAGTGAAGATGGGCATTTCAAGTATTATTTCATTGCTTTAGGACCGTGCATTCGTGGATTTCGCTCTTCAATTAGAAAAGTAATATCTGTTGATGGAACATTCTTGACAGCCAGATACGGAGGTGCCCTACTTATTGCAACAGGTCAAGATGCAAATTTTCAAAGTTATCCGCTTGCATGGGCTGTAGTGGACTCGAAGAATAGTGCTTCTTGGACTTTTTTATTTCAAAAATTGAGAGAAATTACAGGCGATACTTCAGGGAGTGTTCAGCATGCACATCATGGGTATTGCAATTATCATTTGTTAAGAAACATAAAAACTGAGTTTCCAAGGCTCGAATTGGATGGATTGTTTTGGGCAGCAGCAGAAGCTTATTCAATGCCTCATTTCGAAACTAACATGGCAGCACTATGTAGTAGGCACGATGGTATTAGAGGATACTTATAGAGACCTGGTTTACACCATTGGGCTAGAGCACATTTCCAAGCAACTCGTTTCAACATAATGACGACAAACAATGCTGAATCAATGAACTCTACGCTAAAGAATGCACGGGACTTCCCAATTCTTGGTTTGATTGAGCATATCAGAGAGACATTGTAAAGATGGTTCCATGAAAGGAATACTCGGGCAGAAAAATGTAGTAGCTTCCTCACCCCACCTTTGGAGGAGAAGTTGTGTGCCAGCTACAACGACTCAAATGGGATGGAGGTAAGTTATGTATCCTCGACTGTTTTACAAGTTGTTGGACACACCAGGAATCATATAGTTTATTTGGAGGAAGGGAAATGTACATGCAGAAAATTTGAAATGGACCAGTTTCCATGTGCACATGCTATTGCCGCGATAAGATTTATGAATGAGAATGGGTATAATTTTTGCTCCAAATTTTATACGAGTTCTTATTGGAGAGACTCATATTCAAAAGCTATTTATCCTTTGCCAAGTGAGGACGATTGGATAATTCCAGAGCATGTCAAGTCAAGAATTGTGTTGCCTCCATTGTCACAACGTTCAAGGGGTCATCCTGCAAGTGAAAGAAAGAAATCAGCTGGTGAGCCTCGAAAAAAGTCTACTGGTGAGCCTCCGAAGGTACGTAAGTGTAGTAAGTGTTCTAATCCCGGCCATAACCGTGGTAAGTGTAAAGAGGTTACACCATAGTGAAGTGAACCATAGCCACTTAGTTATTTTTTTTGGTTGATCTCATTTTTTTTTGTACTTCTAATGTGTTGATCTTTAAAGACATTTGGATCAATGCATTTTACGTATAATTTGATCGTTATGTATAATTTTTTTGTTCTTGCAACTATTTGTGTTATACATCGGTCGAAGTAGGACATAAAAATAGGTACTCCAGCGCAAAAACCAAGTTTCGTTATGGCTCAGTCCACTTTCGTTATGCTTAGTCTACTGTCGTTATCATTCAATCAACTTTCGTTATTGTTCAATCAAGTTTCGTTATTGTTCAATCAACTTTCGTTATGTTGATACCAACTTTTACTATCACTAAAATCAACTTTCGTTATGACTAAATTAACTTTCGTTATATTCGTTATAGAAGAATCAATATTTGATTGCAGGGAAATCAACATTGGTAATAGGAGAAACAAATTTCATTATCAATAAATTAACTTTCTTTATGGGCACATCAACTTTCGTTATTGTTCAATCAACATTGGCTATAGGGGAATCAACTTTTGTTATTACTAAATCAACATTCATTATGGCCGCGTCAAGTTTCATTATGCTAAATCAACTTTCGTTATGACTAAATCATCTATCTTTATCTGTCAATCAACTTTCGTTATCGCTAATCTACTGTCGTTATCAATCAATGATCTTCGGTTATTACTTAATCAAATTTAGAATGTGAGTAAATCAACTTTCTTTATCAATAAATCAATATTCGTATCACTCACGCAACTTTCGTTGGCAATCGGTAAACTTTTCTTCTTACTAGATACATTTTCGTTATCGGTCAATCAGCTTGAGTTATCACTCAATCCGATCTCATTATCACTCAAGCACCTTTTGTTATAGTAGAATCAACTTTCGTTATCACGAAATCAACTATCGTTATATGGGAATCAACTTTCGGTATCACTGAAACAAGCTTCGTTATAGGGGCATCAACATTTGTTATCACTATATCAACTATCGCTGCCACTAAATCAACTTTTGTTATGACTAAATCAAACCCCAAACCCCAATCACAATCCCAAATCCCGAAAATATCCATCCTCAAACTCCAACCCAACCCCAACCTCTATCCGCAAATATCAAACCAAAACCCCAACGTACAAACCCCAAATTCGTAAACTCCAAAAACCTTTAGCCATCGCCCGAACGGTGATAACGAAGCGTGTTATCCAATATGCCCATTGGACATTGCAGTTCATGACCTGTTAAACAATCGATTTGCATTCCATCCTAATTAGTTATCCAGTATCGAGAAGTCAAAAAGATTGTTGATTTAATGGTAATGACAATTGCTTGACAATCTACTCGAAAAAAATGTGATAACGAATGGTGATTATTACAACGATAGTTGGTTGATGACGATAATGAAAGTTGATTGATCATGATAATGTGGACTTGTCTTGCAATTTAGCGAATATATCACGATAGTTGGTTAATTTATCATATTGATACCGATGGGATGTCCCGACTAGTTTTCGCAAGCCCGATATGAGAAAATAATCGATGATTCAGTGATAACAAAAGTGTACTAGCCTTTAACGAACGTTGAAATAAGCATAACTAGAGTTGATTGATTCATAACGAAAGTTGATTGGGTAGTAACGAAAGTTGATTGTGTGTTTTACCCATGCTGGTTGAGTGATAGGCAAGATTTTGTTATGATAACATCAGTAGATTGAATCATAACGAAAGTTGATTTCTTCATATCGAAAATTGTTTGGGTGATAACGAATGTTGACTATGGTGCTAACGAAGGTTGATTTCGTGATAATGAAAGTCGTTTCGTGATAACGAATGTTGACAGTGTGATAACGAAAATTGATTGCATGGAAATGAAAGTTGATTTACTACAAAGAAAGATTGTATAGTCATAACAAAAGTTGATAAAGTCACAACGAATGCTGATTGAATCATAACAAATGCCGGTTAGTGATAACGAATGTTGATTTCATGATAACGAAAGTTGATATACTAACAACAAAGGTTCATTGACTTGTAACGAAAGTCAATTTTGCCATAATGAAATATGGTTAGTCATAACGAAAGTTAATATGGCCATAATGAAAGTGGGTTGAGTGATCACGAAAGTTTCTTCAACCATAATCAATGTTGATTTTGGGATAACGAAAGTTTGTTGCATCATAACGAAGGCTCATTCGTGATAACGAATGTTGACATGGGGTTTTAACCAAAGTTTTGTCGCTGATAACAAAAATTGATTTATTCATAACAAAAGTTGATTGAGCTGCATCGAAAGTTTGTTCAATATTAACGAAGGTCGATTTTGCAATAACGAAAGATGGTTTTTTTCATAGCGAAATTTAAAATACTGATAACGAAAATTGATTGAGTGATAACGAAAGTTGATTGAAACATAACGAATGTTGATTCAATCATAACAAAGGTTGAACAAGTCAAACTTGAAATGAAATTTTATTATAACGAAAGTTGTTATGGTGATAACGAAAGTCAGTCGGCTGACAACGGAAGTTGATTTACTGATAACGAAAGTTGATTGAGTCGTAACGAAGCCTGATTCGTGATAACGAATGTTGACCTGGGGTTTAATGAATGTTGTGCGGGTGATAACAAAAATTTGATTCATTGATAACGAAAGTTGATACAATCATTACGAAAGTTGATTCAATCATAACGAATGATGGTTTAGTCATCACATTTATTGATATACTCATAACATTCATTATGGTTAAGTCATAACCAATGTTGATTTAACCATAACATAAGTGGTTTCGTGCTAACAAATGTTGATTGTGTTGTACCAAATGTTGATTTAACGAGGGTTTATTTACTGATTACGAAGGTTGATGATCGTAACGAAAGTTGAACTAATGATAACGAAAGTTGAACTACTGATAACGAACGTTCATTTTGTGATAACGAAAGTTGCTTGCCTAGTAACAAAAGTGGTTTGGGCGATAACGAGAGTGGATTAATTGATAACGAAAGTTAATTTAACAGCAAGGGAAGTGGCTTAGCCTCAAAGATTGTGCAAAAATATTTCTTATACACATTGTAACAAAAGACTAGTTTCACATGTTTAGCCAAAATATATCCTACACTATATCCATAAGCACTAAGGATCAAAATGGGAAGCAAATAGCTCAGCTGCCATTTTTTCCCGCCAACAAGGCATATGTTTATTTGACACGCCTTTTACATCCAACCTGGCCTGTAGAAAATCGATGAACTTGATTGTAAACATCCCACAATCTGACCTGCAAATAAAATCATACCATATCCATAAGTTTACTAGGTGTACCAATATATCAATTTACCAAATGTGCAATTTATACGCGTTTGATTGGCTTGGAACTCTCAAGCGCTTCATAGCAAACTCTGTTGTACTGTAATCCCCATCTTCATGCACCAATCTCATTAATAGCAATTAGGACATCCGCAACGGCTTCATTTCCCGTTTAAGTTGTTCTTGACGTATAATGCTCGGGAGACTATCATATACATAGATGCATCTACCCATAAGATCAATCTCTAATGCTATCCAATGGCCTCTGCGCTCATTACAGAAAGGAACATACAATGTAGTACATGTACTCCATGGTCTGCTAACAGCTGGTACATTCCCTTTCACGTAGTTCACTAAGGCTTTGTCAAATAGTGGGGGGTCAGAAGATTTGGTATTTGACTTCTGGAAAAAATAGATCCTCGCATATTGGACGAAGGTGGAGTCCAAGATTGCGCAATCTTGTCTAAATAGACCTGGGTTCTAGCTCGGACTCTTATATTGTAAAGCGCTGCATCCATGTGCTACAGGTAAAAACTCTTATTAGATAAATAAGTAAGCTATATTGGATTAAAAATTAATATCTTAACCAATCTCCATAAAGTACATACATCGTCTCTAAGCCATCTGTCAACCATAATAAGGTCTTTGAAGAACAATTTGCTTGCGTCACCAGTAGGCAGTTCAACTTCACCCCTGTAAAGACAGAAAAAATTGATGTATATGTCCAATTACTACAAACTATGCTATTAATAGGACAAACACAAGCCTTTATAAAAAGTTACCCGTCTGTAGCGCCGACAACCACCTCTGCAAATCATCAAGTTTAGCCGGATCTACTGCTCTGAATGGATCATAGGCAGTCACATTTCGAAGTCTTCTTCTTTTTGCTAGATTTATCCATGGGGAACGTAATACAGCTGCCTTCCTCTTCATGCGACGACCTTTACCTTTAGCAGATCTCAATGGGCTCCACAACGATGTCTTCATAATTAAATATGGTTAAACTAATGAATTCTTCAAATTTACTCCCTATTCAAATAAAATAGGCAGTCATCTTATTTGTGTACCTGGTTCATGCTCCTTGGACTTGTCTGGAGTGGTCATGAGCAAACTCTCTGAAACATTACGAACACTTTCTAAATTCAATGCATTCTTCTCGATATCCATACTCTACAGCTGCTGCCTTTGATATGGAACAATAGCAGATAATGGGTTCGACAAGATGCCTATAAAATAATACGCAATAACTAATTACTAATTTGCTAGAAGAACTCCGAGAACATATTTGAATATTACATACCTTGATCAAGGTCAAGTGAATGCTTCTCAGTGACCATTGGCGATTCTTCATCTTTGGAGACATAGTCTTCAACCAATAGATCATCTTTACCATCGGGATTTACGTCTCCAGCTTCTTCTTCAGTGATGCCAGCTCTCTTCTCTTCAATTGCTTCTCCAGCTGGAATAGCAATATCATTGTCTCAAGTTACATCAATGACTCATCTTGACATTCTAAACTTACGAATTGTTACTTCACAGATAAATATTGCACATGCATACCTTCCATGGGCTTCTCTGCCGTGTCAAGAACATTATCCCATTTGCTCGCGGAATTGCCTGCATTAAAATAACGATTCCTTCTTCGGTAAACAGCCGTGACAGATGGCAAACCAGTCACCATGTCTACAAATTAGAGAAAAAAGGAATGTTAATTGTTTATTTACAACAATTTATTGCAAAAAAATGACAAAAATACTATCATTCATGTACCTCTATTGCATTCGACTCCATCTGTTTCTTCATCAGCTACTTCTGTGTCTCTAAAAGCATTATCCACCACATTTTCTGGGTAACCTTTATCTTCATCGCTTTCGTCCCATCACACGTAGCACCGCCAATTGAGCTATCATTTGATTGAAAGATGGCTGTTTTAAGAGACTCCAAAAAGGTGTCCATCTTTATCTCCATCTCAGCACGAAATGCTCTCATCTCGTCCTTTACTACTTCCCTCACTAACTGTTCAATATTTCTTGCATCAAAAGGAGGTTGAGATTGAGGTGGAACGGATTGATCATCGCAAGGTGAAGTAAAAGGCACCTTCTCCTCCGTCGGTTTGTCTTTTTCGCCGTGCAATACAGTATTTGATATATTGTCGTCTTCATCACAGTGAACTATAAACTCTTCGAAGTAAGATGCCTCAAGTTCGTCTTCATTTGCCTCTAATGTTCGAAGAACTTCAACCTAAATAATGGTTGTCAATGAGTTATATTCTTAAAGATGGTAAATAAAAATAAAAAATAGCACTAAACAAAAAGCAGAAATGACAAAAACAATGTATGCAAGCATACATACCTCTCCACTCTTCAAAAATAGGTCGATGGATTCAGCCCTGAGTTGCTTTTCTATCTTCCAAGCAATCATTCTGGGCAGTGAATATAAAGGACCAAATGTGGCAAACTTCCTACCAAACTCCGGAATTGCTTCAAATGCCCAAATCTGCATGCAAAATCAATTACCAACATTAATGGATTTTTTCTTGGTTTAAAAAACAATAAAACATAGGGCACTTGAACTAAAGGTACCATGATGGCAATGGGAAATCCATGTAGGGAATAAGATACTTTCTTCGTGGCATGGTCAATCTTCAATGAGTCGCGGTTGAACACTTTAATAGTTTGTGTGTAGGATCTATTTCCCCATGGGTAGCTGTTGAACTTATCTTCATCTTCAACCAAATCGAACCACCTCAAATCAACTTGAGTTCTACATTCTGAGGCTAAAACCACGTGCATTAGAATATTGAGAAGCCCTAACTTATATTTTGCATCTGCTTCCTTGTTCTTATCACACCTTTCAAATTCCACACGTAAATCATCCCGTGTTATCCCACCTTTCCTAATTTTAAATCGTTGTAGAAGCGGAGATTCTTTTTTTAATGAATTATACATCTGCTCTTCATCTCCGACCTTAAAACCGGTCACTAAACAAAACTCCTTCAGGCGAAATCTAGTCCTCTTCTCTCCAATTTGGAACCAAACCTCATTCTTCTTTGATATTCTCAATTTCCTACGCACGAGCTAATGTATTACTTGTGAGGCCAACTTTACTTCCCATATCAACAATAGTGGCCGAAAGCAAGATTGTAGAAACCTATCTTGGCATTGAGAGTTTAGCTAGTGAAATACATTTCCTACAACCTTTTGTATGCATCTATTGGTTGCAATTCCTAAATAGGTATCATCTATATTAAATGCAAGCTCCATTTAGGTCCCTACAAAATAGAAACCATTGGCAGTAACATTAGTTAACTCTTAAATGCAAAGTTCTCAAAAGCATATTTCCTCAAACGCAAAAACACATTCACAATAACATGTTTCCATTTGAGTTGCCAACTTCAAACAAGCATTTTACCACACAATTTCATCAATAATCAGCACAAAATTCACTACACAAATTCGAATTTGTACCGTAATTACGATCATAGTTTTTAATAGTGTCAAAGCAAAAGCAGCAGCTTAGCAAGCTGCTGCTTTTGGCAGCAGCAGAGCAGCATGTCACGACCCACGCGTTTTGGGAAGATTCTAGAGACGAACTTCTTGAAGACACCGGTAGAATTCTCTAGAAGACTTCTACACAAGTCATGGAAGATTCTAGGCCCATTATCTAGAACATCCTAGCATGTAAATAACTTAGATATTTAGGTAGAAAGTTATGGAGAATTCTGGAAGTCGAATGTAGGGCTTTAGATCAAAACGATCTGCACCGTCCATTGAGGAGGTGGACTAGTAGAAATAGAGGATGTAGGAGCTCATTTGTAACCAACCAAGTTCTTGTAAAAGCTTTCTAGCAATACAAAGTTCTCTCAAGTTCTTAAGTGTTCTCTTTGCCTTTTTCCTCTAAGTTCTCTTTACTTAGCAACCTTTGTTCGGGGAAGGCTGACTTGGTGCGAAGTCTTGCAGGCGAACATTTAAAGCACTAAGGCCGCGCGTAGCTTGTGTTGAAACAACAAGTGCATGACAAGCGACTTGCTTCTTTGCAGCAGCTGACTTCACAAGCTCTTTGCTAAGTTGCAGCGACAACTTGGTAAGGCTTTGCTAGGTAGCGGCGGCTTGCATCTTCTTCATTAGTTCTTTGGCGGTACTTAGTTCTTTGTTGTTCTTAATAGCGATGGCTGCGACTGTCTTCTTGTTTTTAACAACAGCAACTTAGTAACCTAATAAAATGCATACTCCTTGTAATGACACCATATCTTATTAACTCTCTATGATTCAATATTGCCTTAAATCAATTTACCGATAGAGAATATAACATGAATTCATAAAGAAAGTTAATTAAAAGTAACCACTATTTCATCTTTTTTTCCCTAAAAAAGCAACGTAAACTCTGCAAATTGGGATTGTTCGAAAAACGCAAATTCAAGATAAGGTTGGGGAAAATTTTACTCACCTTGATCTCAAATTGGACCACATACGAAGGCGAAGCAGGGGCGTAGAGTTGGGCTTTTACTTTGAGGAAAAGAATGAAGATGGATGTCCACCATTACAAGATGAAGCTATGGCCGGATGGAAGTAGACGTTAGATTCAAATTTTTTACCTTTCCATCTTCTCGGCTTCGTAGGGTTCCAGTAACAAATCTTACTTCCCTCGGTGAATTAGAGAAACACGAGACCTAAAGGAGAGGGATTTGAGGTAAGTAGTTTTTGGTTAGATTAAATAAGTGAGGATAATTTAGTAATTGTGTATTTTTTGGTATTTTACATTAAAATTTATATGGGTTTTTTTGGTCAAGGGTTATTTGCACAATAAGGAGTATGGAGAGGTTTATTCCCAGCAATTCCCTCCTCCATCAATACACAGGCAAATAAGTGAAGCTCATGTGGTTGTACGGCCGAAATTGAAGCAGTCGGAGACAATACGATGGCATATAGCACCAAGGAGAGTGGATAGGGAATTATAAGGTGGCTCCGTCTCTCGTGAAGAAATTACCGAGTCAGCCCGGTGGTCTTCGTGGTTTCGGGGCCGTTGAACAGGTATCTTCGAATTTCAGTGGAGAGATAGAAACATCTTCACTGCCATTGATAGTCGATTCAGTTCTTCGTTCCATCAAATATAGCCTGTAGTTCGCATTGTTGGAGGAAGACGATGAAGAAGAGGTGTGTCCTCGTTTCTCCTTTTTCAATTGGCAGAACTTTATAGTTTATTAACTACTATTTCAATCTCGGTCTCTTTCTCCATTTGCCTATTTCATCCAATTAAAGCAACTACTGTCGTGGAATTAATGCAATTGATCGTTAGTTGTAGGAGTGACATTTTTTGCAAGGAATAAATAAGAAAGTTACATGAGAACATATTAGTGATTGAAATTGTGGCGACTGCTATGGTGATTGAATATGTGACAGCAAGAACTTCGCAAATGGAGATAGTGGAGAGTAAAAATGTGAAATCACATTACAGAGTTTGAGATTTCTGCAAAATTAAAGAGAATGAAACGTCATGATCAAATTGACGAACAAGAATCGCACTATTTTGTTACATGTCTATTTCTTTTCTATTTTGGTAACTCAAATAATATTTAGCATGTACCTTTGCTGGAATCTGAAATTTTGATGAAGGATGAAAGGAAGGGAGATGATTCTCCCTTTGAAGATCATCAAATGTGCATACAAGTAAGATGCTTTTTCTGAGTAACCAAGGTTGACTTAAACTTGAAATCTCCAAGTCCATGATAATATGTATTCTTCATTTTATTCTGCATGATTACTCCCATTCTTCACATCACCAATTATAATTGTAATTCTTCTACCATGAAGCTGGTCATTTCCTAGTCGGTTACTTGGTTCAATTTTTACCAAAAAGATATAAAGTACCAAGCGTGGATGATCTAATGCAAGACGACTTTGCTGGGGGAAATGTAGAATTTATGGGCTTTGAGTTTCTAAGAGATATAAGGCTATAAGCTCACTCCTATAGGGTGTAATTGTATTAAGATACTTGAGTATATTTAACAAGTTTTTTGTAGTTCGAATCTTCTAGTTATTAAAAATTAGTTTGTGCATACCCATATAAAAACTTGACAATTATTTTTTTGACAACGAGAGTCTCAAATGACTTAAGGTACCCAAAGTGGAGAAAACAATTGTTGTTTCATGATAACGATAGTTGATTTGTGATAACGATAACTTCACATCTATCTGATCCGTGCACTTTTAGTGACAGCTCCATGTTCCGTATGCATGACACAATCTCAATATGTGAAAACGATAGTTATTTTTTTACAACGAGAGTCTCGAATGGCTTAAGATACCCAAAGTAGGGAAAAACGATTGTTGTTTCGTGATACAAAAAGTTGATTCCTTATAATGATAACTTCACACCTATCCGATCCGTGCATTTTTGGTGACAACTCCATGTTCCGTATGCATGACACAACCTCAATATATGAAAACGACAATTGTTTTTTGACAATGAGATTCCCAAATGGCTTAAGATACCCCAAATACGGCAAAATGATTATTATTTCATGATAACGATAGTCGATTCGTGATAACGATTACTTCACATCTATCCAATCCGTGCACTTTTAATGACAACTCCGTGTTTCGTATGGGTGGCACAACCTCAATATATGAAAGCGATATTTTTTTTTGTTTTTTGTTTTTTTTTTTACAATGAGACTCCTGAATGGCTTAAGGTACCCCGAATAGGGGAAAATGAGTGTTGTTTTGTGATAACGTTAGTTGATTCATGATAACAATAGTTGTTTCGTGATAACGAGAATTTCACAATGCAGTAGTGACGTGGTTTTTTTATTTCCCGATTAGTTATACAACCCCATATAAGGTTGTTTTGTAACACCCCACATGTTTTCGACTTTGATTTATGTGTTCGTATGTGATCTAGATATATTTTTCGTGAATGAGATGAATATGTGCTGTGAATGAAGTTTGTTATAAGTGATTTCATGAAGATTTGAAGGTTCATGGAGGTTCGAAGCTACACATCTTTGAAACGAATTGTATTTTGAAGTTGATGTCTCTTAAGATTTGTAGCCCATTGAGTCTACTTTCCTACAAGCTTTGAATCACCTCATTTGAACATCGGATGCAAAGAATATGACCAAAACACTGAAACTAATTGGGACTATTTAACAAATTGGGACGTCCCATCACCAACACACTAATAGCTTGTCAAGTTCTTGTTGTCACGAAAGAAGTATCGTTATCACGAAATAATTATCGTTTGCCCATCCCTAGGTTCCTTAACTAATCGAAAAATCAAATCACCATATTACTAATAGCTTATCAAGTTCTCATTACATAAAATAAGTATTGCTATCACGAAACAACTGTCATTTTCCCATCGCGAGGTCGCTTAACTAATCAGAAAATCAAATCACCATATATTACTAGTAGCTTATCAAGTTATCGTTATCACGAGGCGACTATCATTATCATGAGACAACTATCTTCATAACTATATATATCAACTATCGTTATCACTTAGTTCACATTCGTTATGACTACATCAACATTCATTTTGACTAAATCAACTTTCGTTATGACTATATAAACTTTTGTTATAGCTAAATCAACTTTCGTTATGACTCAATCAACATTCGTTATGGCTAATCCATTTTCGTTATGGTTAAATCAACTTTAATTACGGCAAAATCAACTTTCGTTACGACTCAATCATCATTCGTTATGGCTCATCCACTGTCGTTATGGCTAAATCAACTTTAATTACGGCAAAATCAAATTTCGTTATGACTCAATCAACTTTGGTTATGGCTAATCCACTTTCGTTACGGCTAAATCAACTTTAATTACGGCAAAATCAACTTTCGTTATAACGAAACAACTATCGTTATTACAAACCAACTATCGTTTTTCATATTGGAGTCGTTTAACTAATTGGTAAATCAACTCATCATGTAATTAGTAGATTCGAAACTTCTCGTTATCACGAAACAAGTATCGTTATTATAAAACAACTATCGTTTTGACTTCACGTCGAGTTATATGACCCGAGATTGGGATAACCATAATTGTTTGATAATAACGATAGTTGTTTCGTGATAACGAGAACCTCACAATGAACTAGTGATATGGTATTTTGATATTGTATCACGACACAACTATCATTATCACCAAAAAAACAAATATCGTTATCACCAAAAAACAACTATCCTTATCACAAGAAAACTTTCGTTATAACGAAACAACTATCGTTATTACAAACCAACTACCGTTTTTCATATTAGAGTCGTTTAACTAATTGGTAAATAACTCATCATGTAACTAGTAGATTTGAAACTTTTCGTTATCACGAAACAAGTATCGTTATTATAAAACAACTATCGTTTTGACTTCACGTCTAGTTATACGACCTGAGATTGGGATAACGATAGTTGTTTCGGGATAACGAGAACCTCACAATGAACTAGTGACATGGTATTTTGATATTGTATCACAACACAACTATCGTATCACCAAAAAACAACTATCACTATCACGAGAAAAATTGTCGTTATAACGAAAGAACTATCGTTATTACCAACCAACTATCGTTTTTCATATTGGAGTCGTTTAACTAATGGATAAATCGAGTACCGATATCACGAAACTACTTATCGTTATCCCCAATTCAACCCCAATCCCTAAACCCCAAACCCCAATCCTAAACCCCAAACAAAAAACCCAAAACCCCAAAATCCTAACAAACACATAATGTCAATCGAATATATGACTTTGAACAACGAACACGTCATGCGTAACTTAATATAATAAAATTGTCTCCATTGTTCGAACATTGCATAAGTTAAAGTTTTTCAAGTTTATAATCAAACAATTTCTAGTCTCAAAATGTGTTTATGTTTAGTATTTATATTATATCAATCAATCAACTAGTTGTGAAGTCACTTCAGTCCTTGTGGAAACGATAGCCGGACCTTTAAAGTCCATTTTTTACTACTTATACGGCCCATGCGCTTGCGGTAATATATTGCACCATAAATCTAATTGGGAAATCAAAAAACCATGTCACTAGTTCATTGTAAATTTCTCATTATCACGAAACAACTACTGATATCACGAAACTACTTATAATTATCCCCAATTCAACCCTAACCCCTAAACCCCAAACCCCAATCGTAAACCCCAAACCAAAAACACAAAACCCTAAAATCTTAACAAACACATAATGTCAATTGAATACATGACCCTGAACAATGAACATCTCATGAGTAACTTAATATAATAAAACTGTCTCCGTTGTTCGAATAGCATGAATTAAAGTTTTTTTTTAAAATTTATAATCAAATAATTTCCAGTCTCAAAATGTGTTTATATTTAATATTTATTATATTAATCAATCAACTAGTTTTGAAGTCACTTCAGTCCTTGTGGAAATGATAGTCGGACCTTTAAAGTCCAATTTTTACTACTTCTACGGCCCATGCGCTTGCAGTAATATATTGCGTCATAAATCTAATCGGGAAATCAAAAAACCATGTCACTAGTTCATCACGAAACTAACTAGTTCATCACGAAACTAATTATCACGAAACTAATTATCACGAAACAACGACTGATATCACGAAACTACTTATCGTTATCCCCAATTCAACCCCAAACCCCAATCCTAAACCCCAAACAAAAAACCCAAAACCCTAAAATCTTAACAAACGCATAATATCAATCGAAGACTAATTGATTTCCCAATTAGTCAAACAGTCCTCGACTAGTTAGAACGACACATGTTTCGTGATAACGAGCACTTCACAATCTTATAATAACTTCGTGTTTGGACTTCCTGACTAGTGAAAGTGCCCCTATGTAGTGATAACGATAGTTGTTTCGTGATAACGAGAACTTCAAAATCTTAAAATAATTTCGTGTTTGGACTTCCCAACCAGTGAAAGTCCCCCTGTTTTGTGATAATGATAATTGTTTCGTGATAATAAGAACTTCACAATCTTATAATAACTTGGTGTTTGGATTTCCCGACCAGTGAAAATCCCTCTATTTGGTGATAATGACAGTTTTTTCGTGATAACAACACCTGTTTCGTGATAATAAGAACTTCACAATCTTATAATAACTTCGTGTTTAGACTTCCCAGATAGTAAAAGTCCCCATGTTTGGTGATAACGATAGTTGTTTCGTGATAAAGAGAACTTCAAAATCTTATAATAACTTCTTGTTTGGACTTCTCGGCCAGTAAAAATCCCCATGTTTGGTGATAACGATAGTTGTTTAGTGATAACGATACTTGTTTCGTGATAACAAGAACTTCACAATCTCGTGTTGGGACTTCTCGACCAGTGAAAGTCTCCATGATTGGTGATAACGACACCTGTTTCGTGATAATGATACTTGTTTCGTGATAATGAAAACTTCACAACCGTATACTGACATTGTATTTTGATTTTCAGATTAGTTAAACAACCATTTTATGGAAAACGACAGTTGTTTCGTGATAACGATATTTGTCTCGTGATAACAAGAACTTCACAATAGACTAATAACTTTGTATTTTGATTTCTCGATTAGACAAACACCTCCGCTATGGAAAACAATAGTTGATTCGTCATAACGATACTTGGGTCGTTATGACGAGAACTTCGCAATCGTATAGTGACGTTGTGTTTTGATTTCGCGATTTCTTAAACACCTTTGAGATGGAAAAATAATAGTTGATTCGTGATAGCGACACTTGGTTCGTGGTAACGAGAACTTTAATGACATTGTGTTTTGATCTCCCGATTAGTCAAACATCCCCAATATGGAAAATGATAGTTATTTCGTAATAACGATACTTGCGCAGTTTCAATACAACTAGGGCGAAAACAATGCATGAATAATAAATCACTAACGATACCATAGTCGTTTCACTATCGAATTGTCGTCCAACTTTACGAGCTCTTGAACCACATTGTAAAGCTCCAAATATGAAATTTCGTTGGAAACATAAACTGGATTGATATTCTCTTCATTGTTTTCTACATATTTTCACATCCACGTGTATTCATTACTCTTTTCAAACTCAACGAAGTGACATACTTGTGTCCATAACTACAAACAATTGAAAAAAATACAAATATTACTTCAATGAGCAAGAATATACCTGAATCGTGTGACATTTTAACTAAGCAATTAAAAATAAGATTATAATGGTAAGGGATGACTAAACCACAGAAAACGACTGCAGTGTCGTTATGCATTATACAATAAACTAGTACAATCGTTATGCCTAACGTATAATCACCGCATTGCATATATGTGAGACTCAAGATATAAATCATGAAAATATGTGACATTTAGTTGAGAGTTTAAAAAACACGCCGTTGAACAGATAACAAATGCAATATCGTTATGCCTAACAGATCACGACTTCACTGTCGTTATAGTTAATATATACTTACTGCAATAAAAATATATCATACCGAGATCGAGAATAGAAATATAACACATTTGCATTGAGAATCATGAAATTAAAATAATGCCAACTAAGCAAGAGATAACGAATGCAGTGTTGTTATACATAACACATAACGACTGTACAGTCGTTATCGTTGGAATTTAATTTTTGCAACATCATCATGTAGAGGGAACATGAAAATTATAGAGAAATGAAGAAAATCAAGATGATTATCAAGTAGAAATAGTAAGAAAACATACCAATTTGCTTATTTCTTCAAATGTTTCACTCTTCTTTCAAAGTATCAAAAAAGGATCTTTTATAAATCTTCACCCACCTATCCAACAATATGAATTTCAAGGTTGTACAAGCAAAATGATAGAAGAAGAAGAAGAAGAAGAAGAAGAAGAAGAAAAAGAAGAAGATTTTTTGGAGCCACAAGAAATGAATCAAGCGAACTGAAGAGAAGAGGAACGAATGAAATGAGCGTACATATTCATCTGGGAGGGTAATTTTAAAAAAAAATTAAAAAAATAAAGAAGGGTATTTTAGATATTTACAAAATGTCTTTTACCATTATTTAAATTGAAGGTCATTTGCACAATAACTTATTTTGAATAGGTTTTTTAAATAATTTTACCCTTTGACTAACCGTGATAAATAAAGACCTCATCTCACCTGCATCAAATACTCAAGAAGTTCATTATACGGAGTGTAAGAGAAGTTTGAAGCAAAGCATTCCAATTTGATCAGATTATATAAAATTGTGCATTGGCTAATCTCCAGTTTCGCTCAAAAAATAAAGGCACCAGATTTATAAAGTCAACGGAGAATTACAGAGTAAGTCAGATACAACATTTGAAGATGAATTAAAGTTAAACATACAAGTGTCAATAAACCTCCGTTTTGCAGCAGTGAACTAATACCAATTTCCAGAAATAATACGAAAATCAAACCTGCCAGTTAAGAATTTTTTCAAAAAGGCTAAAAGTATCATCGAGCTGACGCTCGGTTATGTGCCGTGACAATCCTCCAAGAAATATACGGTAGTCTTGCTCGATTTTTCACCCACAGACGCCAGCTGGAGCCGGGGGCGGCGGTGGCACTGGCTTTGGCTGCTGTTTGGAGCTATCGTCTTTGTTGATTTCATATGAAATTGAAACTAAATCCTCTATTGTTGCTAGAGTAATTGCGGCGGCGAGAGTATTAGCATGAGTTTTTCTTCTTCCAACCCCGTCGATTAGATCCAAATCCTTATGACTCCCTAAATTTTTTTCTTCCGAGAATATTAGTTTGTTGAATCATCTCAATCTTTTCTTCTTCCGATTCAATTTTCATTTTGGATTTCTAAAATTCTTCTCCACCTGCTCGTTGTGGGCTTGTAGCCGCAATGATGTATTGGGCATCGGTAAATCAGAATTAGCGGAGGGCAAGAATGTCCAAAAATCTCTAATAAAATTATTAACTTGTAAAAGATTTATAAAAATTTTAGTTAGCGATAAAGAAATAAGATGCTCAGATTTAGTGGGTAATAATTGGCATTGACCTGTATTTATTGGGTATTTTCAGGATCTCCACTTGCTAGACTTTTTGAATTTTATTCACTGTTTCGGTGTTCCAAATCACGAATTAAAGTTGAAAGTCGGTATTCCTATAATGTTATTGAGAAATATTGATCATTCTGTGGATTTGTGCAATGGAACAGGATTGATAATCTCAATACTTGGGAAACATGTGGTTGAGGCAGAAATTATTTCTAGAGGCAATGTAGGCCATAGGGTATTCATTCCTAGAATTATATTGACTCCATCGAATTCGAGATTTCCATTTAAATTCCAACGGGGAAAATTCCCTTTGATTGTAGCCTATTCTGTGACGATCGATAAGTGTCAGGGCCAATCGCTTTCTAATATCGGCATTTACTAGAGGAGGCCGGTATTTAGCCATGGGCAGTTGTATTTTGCTATGCCCAGAGTCACAGCTAGGAATGGATTTAAAATTTTGATTTGTGACAGAGATGGTCAATTGGAAAACACGACGATGAATGTGGTGTTTAAAGAAGTGTTTCGCAATTTAGAGTGATTTTTAGGATTTGTTATATTGTTTTGGTTTACATCCATCCGATCACGGTATTATTCCATATATTCAAATGAACCTCCACGTAATGCGCACTACATTCTAATTATTTTGGTTCGATTGTCGCATAATATTGTTCAATTACATTTTGATATCTAACATTAAACACGTCTTAAGTATTTTATATTGATTGTTCGATAATATTTCTTCGTCATTTTAATTATATTTTCAACTAATGTGTGTTATTTCAGGAGATTTTGTTAGTATATCTATCAAACACGCCATTTAAATGAATAAAATTAAAATCTCAAAAAAATGAACAAATTTAAAAGTTTGGTCATCAAATGTAAATTTCAAAAATAAATAAACTTTCATGCATGGAAATTGGCACAAATAGTCCAGTTTAATTGTTTGTTTTACGCGATTTGTCCAAAATAAAAAAGTATAGTGGGATTAGTCCAAACAAAATTTTTGTGCTAAAATGGTCCAAATTGACAAAATCCATTCATTTTCAACTTTAGTTTGAGCTATTTTGTCTTTTTCCCATGGCCATTTTGGTTATTCTGATTATGGTAACTAACGTACAATTGCAATTAAGTCCCAAAGTTTCAAACTTGTATACTTTAGTCAAAAATATATATTAAATTGCATAATTTTGTATTTTATTTTATCTATATTTTTATTTGGTCCGTAATTCATTTTGTCTGGTTAGTTTGATACTACTTAAATAATTTTCACCAAAAATTTTCAACACCGTAGCACTTACTCTCATTAATATTGTAACTTTTCACGATAGTTCTTTAGCATTAAAAGCATTAAGGCTCGCAAATTTTAATATCACCCAACAGTTAATATTAAATGTAGGCCTTGTTCTATCCAACACAAACTTTATTAGCTTTTTTCTCTCTCTTTATTTCCAGCCACTAATTCAATTATTTAATATAATTTTCCCAAATTTCAACCAAACATTCAACACATAAATCGAAAAAATAAAATTCATTACCCAAAGAACAATGCCGTAATTACAATAACTACATAAAATTTTAAATGGAATATGCCACTATAAAAACCTATTAAATATAAATAAATAATAAAAATATCAAAAAATAAAAACAAACTGCTTATTAGCACCATCAAGACCCAATGTTTTGGTCCACTACACACTAAGGTCATATGGTTTTTGCTAAACATTTTTCTCCTCAACCTAACATTTTGTCACGACATACGAATTTTTTAAACTAAAAAGACAATATTACCTTTTTATTTTTATTATTTTTATTATTAAATTAAATAAAAATATTTAAAATCAAACCTGTAACTTTTCAATACATACAAATTAGTCCTAGTCTGCAACTTATTCTCGACCACTGCCACGCACCACAACCACCACTACCCCCAACTCCGACGAGGCCCAAAAATAGATCTGGTAGTCGAAAACCACCATAAACTGGTGGTTTTCGAGCCACCACTAGCTCTTGGTGGCTTGAAACCACTAGCCAGTGCTGGTGGTCGAAAACCACCAGATCCAGTGATTTCCTAGTGGTTTTCGATCACCAGATCTATTTTCGAGCATTGCCGGAGTTGGTGATCGTGGTGCCGTATTGATGGTGGAGAATAGGATGTAGACGAGGACTAACTTGGACGTATTGAAAAGTTACAGAGTTGATTTTAAATATTTTTATTTAATTTAATAATAAAAAATAAAAATAATATAAATAAAAAGGTAATATTGTTTTTTTAGCTTAAAAATATGTATCTCGTAACAAAATGTTAGGTTGAGGACGGAAATGCTAAGAAAAACCATAGGCCCTTAGTGCGCACTGGACCAAAACGTTGGGCCTTGATGGTGCTAATAAGCAATTTGTTTTTATTTTTTGATATTTTTATTATTTATTTATATTCAATAGGTTTTTATAATGGTATGTTCCAACTAAAATTTTATGTATTTACTGTAATTACATTTACTATTAACTATTGGGTAATATTAAAATGTGTGCGCCTTAATACTTTTAATGCTAAAGAAATATCTTGAAAAGTTATGATATTAATGTGAACAAATGCAACAATGTTAAAAAATTTTGGTGAAAACTATTTAATTAGATCAAATTAATCAGATAACATTAATTACAGACCAAAGAAAAATAAATAAAATAAAATACCAAATTATACAATTTCATATAAATTTTGGACTAAAGTACACAAGTTTGAAACTTTGGGACTCAATAGCAATTGCAAGTTAGTTACTTGTTGGCACCTGGTGACGTGGCACGAGTGCGCCCAGGCCTGCGCCCCACGTGGACCCCTCGTCTACGTACAGGAGAGCCAGGTCGGCCATGACGTGTCACGTGTCCCAGGTCGGATTAATCGCAGAATTCACCCCAATAGTGATTTGGCGGAAAGGCCCAGTTCAGCTCGGCTAAGCCCACTGCCGCCGCCCTAGGGCCCAGGTCGGCAAACCCACGGAGAACTCTTCCCATCACAAATGACCACCCGACGGGCCGAGGTCAGCTCGGCCACGTTCGTGCCCAGTCCCACTCGCTACTGTAGCCAACAACAAGGACAATCCACGTGTCATCTGACACCCTGACACCACTTGCAACCGACAGAGAATCTCGTCTCCATTAATGCATTGGCGGTGTACCCAGATTCCGAGGTCAACGCCTTAAATGCGTGGCGGCTTGCAGTGCCGCAGACATCATTACACCTACCCAGGGCCTAGGTCTTGAGGCAATGATGATCTACTGACTCCTACACGATTTCACACTATAAATAGAACACTTAGCATGTATTTGAAAAACGAAAACTCTCTCAGAACACAAATAGTTCTGACAATATACATTTATACATTTTACTTCTTCAAGACTAACTATCCAGGTCCCGACACCTACCCTGGCTTGATAAGTAATCGGTCCTTCGATTTCGGCGTCAACAATTGGCGCTAGAAGGAGGGCCTCCCCTTTGTATTTCAAACAACACATCCCACTCTCTACCAAAGCACGGCTATGAGTCACACCGGACTGGTCTGCACTGGGTGAGTGACAAGACTCTCCGACCCCAAAGACGGAATACGCCCCTGCTCGAGTAGGCGACCCCGATCGAGGCGGGGCATTGCGCAACCGTGAGGTCACTCCGCCAGTGTCCCGAGGCGCTTGGACGACCACCAGTTGTGGCCGACCTCTGACCGTCGGGACAGGCCCCAAGCCGAGGCGGCGTCATATCACCCACCGGGCGCTCGGCTCGGCCGCGCCAGCGCCGTCTCGGAGTTCAGCCGATCTCCAAGGCCGACCGGACCATCGCCCATCAACACCAGGGCTCGGGAACTGAGATCATCCGGAAGACCCCAGCGTCTTGATCGCCTCGGCCCCCACCACAAGCGGAAGAGAACTGACGAGGGACGTGGCGAAACGCACGCCCCCCCACCTCGCGCGGCACCCCACCTCCGCAATCCGAGCTCGAGCCTCGCGAAGAGGGTCGCTGAGCTAGAGGCCCGGAGAAGGCCCCAGCCCCGTCCGGTAGGGAAGGCCTCCTCACGAGCCTTAAGATCCAGCCGAGCTCATGCCACCAAACCGGGTTGCCTCAAAGAAGGGAACTACGACCAGTCGGCGACCCGACGAGTCACGTCGGCAGTACACTTGCCTTCATGGAGCTACTGAGGAGTGGCGATGGGCTCATGTGCAAGGCCTTCCCTCGACGCTAGGGGATAAGGCCATGAAGTAGTTCAAGAAGCTCCCCCGCATTCCATAAAGACGTGGGGAGACCTCGCGACCAGGTTCCAAATAGCTTTTATGGGGTCCGCTCGAGGTCGACCCTAGCGAAGACTAGTGGGCGTTAAGCGGGGAAGGACGAGGCCCTGAAGAATTATGTGGAGCGGTTCAACAACCGATACATTGAAATCGGAGCGTGTCGGATAAAGCGACCCTGGTGGCGGCATTAACCGCCTCAGTGCACAGTCCGGATTCTCGTGGTCGCCCACGACAACAGTCCGTAGACATATCATGAGTTCTCGCAGAGCCGAGTGCCATATCGGCCGAGGAGGCGTCAGGGACCTCGAGGCGAAGCCCGAGACCCCGGCCGAGAAAGGCAAGGAGAGGGACACCGGCTCGGCCCGGGCGCCACGCATTTCAAAGATCGCCTCAATACGGGCGCCGAGGTCGCTCGACCAGCCTCCCGTGAGGTTCCAGTCCTTCCACGTCCTCAACACCACGGCTGGAAGGTGCGATGCATGTGAAGGATCGGGGTCCTACCACCACCGATCGCGATGAGGACCCCTCCTCGAGCCGTAACCGAGAGATACTGCCGTTACCGCATCTGGCTGGGCACGACACCGATGATTGCGAGGACTTGAGGAATGAGGTTGAGGGCTTGATTCGGCGAGGGCAGCCACGCGAGTTCGTCGCCCCACGGCCCGATCCACGGCCGACCTCGGCCGAGGACCCCACCGGCCTCCGCGCTGCGAGCCGCGGGCGAGGTCCATACGTTGGTCATGGGTAACCAACACTTCGTCGGGTCAAGGAACCAAAGACAAGAGGTTGGCGAAAGAGGCCTCGCAACGACACTACCGCATTCGCCGCAGAGGATAAGGACTAGCTCGACCGTCCGAGCACCAGGAGATCGGCTTTGCGAGGCCGACGCAGCTCACGTCCGCCACCCCACCAGGGCGCCCTTGTCGCCGGTATGGTCCTCAATGGTACCCACGCACACCGGACAACGATCGACAGCGAGCGGGGTCAACTTGCTATACCTCGGGGACCTTACTCCACATGGGCCTCGATGAGCGGCACTGAGCCCGTGCCCCCTTGGCCCCCGTGGTTGGAGTCACCGGTCACGCATCTTGGCCCGGTCGAGGCGGAATATCGATCTTTGGTAGAGCTCGGGGAAAAGCCATGTCTACGGGCCGTCATGGCCACCTTCATCGTGGTAGACCTCCCAGGCAATTACAATGCCCTCCTAGGTCGGCCCCTCTGTCTGAGCTCGGGGCCACGACCTCCATCTACCATTATGCCATGAAGTTCCCCACCCGGTAGAATAGCGACGATCAGGGAGATTAGGCGCGGCTTCGCCGATCTGAGGTCACCCAACCCTCTGTCCGAGGTGGGCCAGGGGCGACCGTGGCTACGGCCGAGCTCGACAACTCCACGTGGCGACCTGAGGATCGGAGCGCCTTACCTATGGAAGAACTAGAAACCATCGAGGTCGAGCCAGACAACCGGACAGATTCAAGATCGGAAAGGGGTGGTGAGCCCACGCGCTCTGCCCTTGTTGAATTCCTCGCGGTAGTGTCGGCGTCTTCGCTGGGAGCCCTCGCACATGGCGAGGCATACCTGCGTCGATGGCTTTGTCACCGGCAATGAACATCGACCCCACGGTAAGACCTGGCGGCCGGCCCGACGACGTCCGGCCGAACCAGAGCGCTATGAGGCCCTGGCCAAGGAAGTGGATAAGTTACTTGAAATCGGTTTTATCGAAGCCAAGTATCCGGCACTGGGTCGCGAACCCGGTCCTCGTCAAGAAGAACAACGGTAGCTGGAGGGTCTGCATAGATTTCACCGACCTTAACAAGGCCAGCCCCAAGGACTCGTTCCCCCTACCTCGGATAGACCAGATGGTCGACGCCACGACTGGGCACGAGCTCCTCAGTATGATGGATGCGTACTCGGGCTATAACCAGATCCCCATGTATCCCCCAGATCAGGAGCACACGGCCTTCGTAGAATGCATCGAGGTCTTTCGTTACCAGGTCATGCCATTCGGTCAAGAACGCCGGCAATGTACGGCCACCTGGTCAATAAGATGTTCTCGCCCCAGGTCGAACTACTATGGAGGTATACGCCGATGACATGTTGGTGAAGAGTGTCGAGCGGTGACCACGTCCGGACACTGGGTAACATGTTCCAGGTCCTGAGGGAATGTAGGATGAAGCTGAACCCGGCAAAGTGTGCATTTGGGGTTGAGTCCGGAAAATTCCTCGGCTATGTAGTGAGCTCGAGAGGCATTGAGGCCAACCGGAGAAGATTAGTGCCGTCTTTGAACCTGAGACCTCCCACCAAGGTTAAAGAGGTCCGTGAGTCTCACCGGCCGGATAGCGCCCTGAACCGATTCGTGTCCAAGGCCATCGACAGTCCCGCCTTTCCTCGAGGCCCTGAAGAAAGGGAAGGACTTGGATGGACTCCGAGTGCCGAGAAGCTTTTGAGGAGCTCAAGAAGCACTTGGCCCGACCTCCTCTGTTGCCGAAGCCCGAGGCGGAGGACGTCCTCTCGCTCTACCTCGCCGTCTCCGAGCATGCGCGAGCTCATCCTTACCGCATCGAGGGGATGTCCAAGACCAGATACTACACGCAGCCGGCCCTTCATCGATCGGCAAGCGCTACATCCCGATGGAGAAACTAGCCCTCGCCGCCACCGCCCGTAAAGCTCGGCCTTACTTCCTCGAGCACTCCATCGAGGTGGTGACGAACTACCCTTGCGGTAGGTGCTCCGTGCCGGACTCTTCAGGTCGGCTCGCCAAATGGGCGGTAGAACTCGGACAGTTCGACATCTCATACCGACCTAGGCTCGCGGTCAAGGGCCAGGCCCTGGCCGATTTCAGAGCCGAAGTTCACCCGCCACCACCGAGTCCCAGCTGCAAGGTCGAGCCCTGGACGCTCTTTGTGGACGGCTCGTCGACGGACATACACTCCGGAGCTGGGCTCGTGCTCCTGAGCCCCTCATTGGAGTCTTTCTGCCAGTCCTTGCGATTCTCATTTCGGCATCCAATAATGAAGCCGAGCACGAGGCCTTGATTGCGTGCCTTAGATACGCCCAGGCGATGGGTGTCTCTCACCTCCAGTCCGGTGACTCGGCTTGTCGCCAACCACCAACTGGCACCTACCTTGCTAAGGACGAGCGGATGACCGCTATTCCGACCTAGCCGCAAATGAAATGAAAATTTCGATGAGGTCGCCCTTCGCCAGATCCCGAACTCGTAACAACTTGGTCGACGCCGGCTCGGCTCGCCACCGCGAGGGGATAGAGGAACCGGAGTTTGTACCAATCAACCGATTGACGAGGTCGGCCATAGCTCACCCCTCCCTTGTCACGACAAAGCAGACCTAGGCCCCACTTCATGGACTGACGAAATCTTGTCCTTTTGAAGGATGGTAGGGCCCCAGAGGACCCCAGCCGCCGATGGCTACGCATGGGGCCGCTGCTACACCATCATCGACAACGTTCTCTACAAGCGCAGCCTTCTCAGGCCCTCTCGTTACGGTGCTTGATCGAGAAGGAGGCGACCTTTGTACTCGAGGTCCACTCCGACATGTGGTAACCATTCGTGGTCGTGCCCTAGTGCATAAGGTCCCGAGGCAAGGATATTTCTCGCCCACCCTCAAGAAGGATGCCATTGCCTCGCCAGCGCGTGACAAGTGCCAGCGTCACGCCCAGTTGGCGGGGCTCCTCCCGGCCGAGCTCACCATGTGCTCACCGCCCTTTGCAAGTGGGGAATCGACCTCATAGGACCCATGCTAACTGGTCGGGGGGGAGTGAAGTACACGATAGTGGCCGTGGACTACTTCACCAAGTGGGCTGAGGCTGAGGCCCTAGCTCGGATCACAGAGCAGAAGACGACCGACTTCATCTCGAGGTCAATTATATGCCGATTCGGCATACCCGAGTCCATCGTAACGGATAATGGCCGGCAATTCGACAACCGTCGATTGAGGTCCTTCTGCGAGGATCTGGGGATCAAGAAGCACTACTCTACGCCGAACCACCCCCAGCCCAACGGTCAGGTGGAGGCCGTGAACAAGATCATCAAGCACACACTCAAGACCCGACTGGAGGACTTGAAAGGAGGGTGGGCAGACGAGCTCCCGGCCGTCCTGTGGTCCTACCGAACTACATGTAGGACCAGCACGGGAGAGACCCCCTTCGCGCTGGCCTATGGGGTGGATGCTATAGTACCGGCCGAAGTCGAGCTGCCCTCATACCGAACTCGGCACTTCTCTGAGCAAACAAATAGCCAGGGACTTATGCTCGAGGTCGACTTGCTGGAGGAGAAGCGAATGGACGCCGACCTGCGCACTGAGCTATACAAACGCCGCAGTGCTAGGTACTTCAACCAGAGAGTAAAGAAGCGGCTTCCGTGCCCGAGACCTGGTAGTCGAGGGTCTTCCTCGCTACCCGAGACCAGGCCGCAGGAGCCCTGGCCGAGAAATGGAAGGACCCTTCAGAGTCCTCGTGAGCCCTCTCGCAACGGATCTTATCGCCTCGGGATGGCGGAAGGAGCCGAGCTCCCCACCCTGGAACATGGAGCACCAAGAAATACTTCCAATAGCTATAGAGTCGTGAAATGTCTCAAAATTGTAAATGATGGCAAGTCGGTTGTAATATCTTCACTAGTAATGAATGGAAGTTTTGAATTGTTTGAATTGGGTTCAAGCACATAGCAATCGTGTACTCGATTGGGTGAATCCACTCCCCGAGGCCGCCGACTCCACGAGTCCGCCTGGGACGCACCCACCAAGGCTAAAAAAAAAAAAACAAACTAGGTCCGCCACGCGACCCACTCCGAAAGGGCCGACCTGGTCGGCCTGGGATAGATCCACCACGGTGGCATCCAAACAACTAGGTCCGCTACGGCACCCACTAGGTCCGCTACTGGCGACCACCAGTCCGCTACGCGACCCACTCCCGAAAGGGCCGACCTAAGTGGTCCTGGCTCGAGGACGCACTCCACCAAGGTGGCGCCCAACCAAAATAGACTAGGTTCGCTACGGCGACCGCTCCTTGACACGCCGACCTCATCGCCCGGCCTGGGACAGATCCTCGACCGACCCGACCATATGAGCTCGACCGATCCGATTACTTAGTTGAATGAAATGGGTACACCGAAATGAACTCACTCGTTACATGAACGAAGCAAGTCACCAGATCGATCACCAGGGCTCACGCCGAGGGCTCAGAATCAGCCTAATGCCGACCTACGAGGTTCGGGATCGATACGAACCCACCCCTGAGGAACCAACACTTGTTTAAAATCATTGGATTATTGTTATTCCTATGACCAAATAGCGGGCCGACCTAGTTAGATGAGTCGACGCCGAGACGCTTATGTATGATTGTGCGTAACTTGAACAAGAAATTGAAAAGGCCGAACAAGAACAAAAAGAGCTGAACTTAAAACTTCATTGTAATTAATCCCAAAGAAGGTTATAAAATCCAGATCGGTATGGCCGACTGGTGAAGTACATTACGTATAAATAAAAAAAAGAGAAGACAACAAAGAGTACAAGGCCCTATCATCGCCGCCTCACCTCGGCATCCCGCATCGCGCTCGAGCTTCTTCACCTCTCGGCCAGAACCCGACATCCCGCCGGCCGCTTCTGATGTCGCCATGACGCCCTCCGCCGCAAAAACAAAAGTTGAGTTCAGAGAGGCATACTCATCCGAGGCCTTGAACTCCTCAATCGTCTGCTCGCGACGACCGGGCTCATCGACCTGGCCGCCTTGAGCCTCGGCTCGGCCCGCAGGGAGTCCACCTCGCCTTCCGGGCCTTCTTCCGATCCTCCACTCCGGCCTTGTCCTTAGCCCTCTTCTCGGGCCTCTTTCATCTTGGCACGGGCCTCCGCAAGACCGGACTTGAAGCGGCAAGAGCTCGGGCTCGGCCAAGGCCGGACTTCGCCCAGAGCGGCCGCTCGATCGCCGCCACTCCGGATCATGTGCACCATGGCCCGACCGCATAGCGCCATGGCGGTGAGCATGTTGTCTTCCTGGCCGAGCATGCCCAGTAGCGTTTCGGCCGGGTCCACGACCGACAGGCTACACGGCAGAGCCCACCGACGCCGGCAGTCCGGATCGGGCCGATCTCCTCCACCGGGGGACTTAGCCCTAAGAAGTCCCCGAGCACCTTGGGGTCGACCTTAGACGAGGCGCACGCCTCCTTCCTTGGCGTGGTGCCCAAGTAGGGTAGCTCCGTCGAGGGCGGCGCCGACGCCAGGGGCGACCTCGGGCACCACCTGGGCCCGATCATGAGGCCCTTGCCGCCCTGCTTCTGGCGGAAGCTCCCGGCCACGGGCGGACTCCGCTGGCCTTTGGCGGTTGGTTTCGAGGTCGGCGAGGCCTCAGTTCGTGCCTTCTTCGCTGGGGGCTGGGAGGGCTGACGCCCTCATGGTCGGTTGGGAAGATGATTGAGCTGCGAGGTCGGAAACAGTTAGTAAGGCAGAAAAGGCACCCAGGTCGGAAATAAATGGAATAAGACAGACCAAATTGCTACCCGAGGAAGAAGATCTTTGAGGACGAGCTCGTGAAAGTCGAGGCCCGAATAGGTTCTCCTCGCCAAGAATGTGCGCCAATCCCGATCTGAGATCGATCTCACGATCGCAGCACGCTCCAGCCCAAATTCTAACGGTCTCGCCTCCTTGAAGTCTGCAAAAGAAAGAGAGTTGGCTCATTTCGAAATAAGATAAGGTCGAGATCGGAAGAATAGTTACCGAGCTCGTGGTAGTTCACAGGAATGGCGACCTCCCCCTCCCAGTCGTCCGGACTGACCAGGCACCCATCCGCCCAAAACCAGCTCGGCTTCCAGGCCTTTACCGAGTCCAGCAGTTGACGAAAGCTCCTCCCGAGTTCGGCCGGATCGAACAATAGTACCAGCCCGAGTGCTGTCCGTCCGACTTGAAGGTGTACCAGTGGTTAAACTCCCACACCGTCAGTTCGCTCAGCCCGGCTCGGTGCCACAAAACCATCATTCCGAGGACGGTCCTCCACGTGTTAGGGGTGAGCTGAGTAGGCGCCACCCCCCAAGCACCGAAAGTGCTTCACCGCCTCTAAACAGAGAGCCTCACCTCGCCGAGCAGGCCTGGCTCACCGCCACGCGCCGCGGAGGGGTAATCACCGCTCGCCCGCCTCGGCACTACGAACCGCACCCGAGGTGAGACTGTGCATCAAGGCGTAATGGCGAGCTCAAGACTCTCCTGCCGCCGCCGACGGAATCGGGAACATCCCCACCGGCCTCGACCGGCCGCGCTGGTCGATTCTTCTTCCTCCTCTTGAGGAAGGTCGGTACGTGGTGAGGCCGGCTCGGTCGGGAACGATGTGCCCACGCCGAGGCCGCTCGGCGGACTCACCAGAGTCTGACGGCCTGGCAGCGGGCACGCCTCCAGGATTTCCTCCACGCCGGGGAGTTGTCTCGCGAGGAGAGGGGAGGGCCCAGGAGATCGGTTTCCCTCGTCGTGATCGTATACCTCTTCGAACCCGACGACATTTTGTAAAATTTGCTAAGTATGGAGTTCGAAATCTACCTTAAAGCTAGGTCGGAAGGAGCTCGTGGTCGCACGTGACCTCATCCAATCATCGACGGACACGTGGTCCAGCCTCGCGCCCACGTGTCACGCGCGTGCCAGCCCAGGCCGGTTAAGCGTCAACCCCGACCGAGGTCGGCATTAACGCTGGGGACAATTGTTGGCACCCTGGTGGCGTGGCACGAGTGCGCCAGGCTGGCGCCCACGTGGACCCCTCGTCACGCTGCAGAGAGCCAGTCGGCCATGGCGTGTCACGTGTCCCAGTCGGATTAATCGCAGAATTCACCCCAATAGTGATTTGGCGGAAAGGCCCAGTTCAGCTCGGCTAAGCCCACTGCCGCCGCCCTAGGGCCCAAGTCGGCAAACCCACGGAGAACTCTTCCCATCACAAATGACCACCCGACGGGCCGAGGTCAGCTCGGCCCACGTTCGTGCCAGTCCCACTCGCCATCAGAGCCGGCAACAAGGACAATCCACGTGTCATCCGACACCACGACACCACCGCAACCCAGAGAATCTCGTCTCCATTAATGCATTGGCGGGTGTACCCAGATTCCGAGGTCAACGCCTTAAATGCTTGGCGGCTTGCGTGTGCCGCAGAGACATCATTACACCTACCCAAGGCCTAGGTCTTCAGACGCAATGATGATCTACAGCTCCCTACCCGATTTCACACTATAAATAGAACACTTAGCATGTATTTGAAAAAACGAGAAAACTCTCTGTAAACACTGCCCAGTTCGGACAATATACATTTATACATTTTACTTCTTCAGTACCACTATCCAGGTCCTGACACCTACCCCAGTTGATAAGTAATCAGTCCTTACTGATTTCGACGTCAACAGTTACCATAATCAGAATGACCGAGATGCCCTTGGGAAAATGACAAAATAGCCCAAATTGATGTTGAAAATGGATGGATTCATCAATTTGGACCTTTTTAGCACAAAAAATTTTTTTTGCGCCTAATCCCACTACGTTTTTTTTATTTTGGACCAATCGCATAAAACAAACAATTAAACTGGACTATGTGCGCCAATTTCCATTTTATAAATTAATTTTCTTGTAATAATTAAGTATAATAATAAATAGTATAGAATTCATTTAGAGGAGCATACGCTTTTAAATTTTTAGGTGAAGTCCTAATGACACGTTTGGGAAAATTTTATTTAATTAAATACTTTTATTTATGAAAAATTTTCGGTCACTACAAGCTTACCCTCTTAAAATAATTTTTTCCTCAAAGCTAAACTTACTTTATATATAAGGTTCGGGTGTGTGGTTAGAATTTCTTCTTATTTCTCCCATTGCCTCATCCTTCCCATGATTATCCCATTGGATCTTGACTAGAGGAACTCTTTCGTTTCTCAAAACATGAACCTTTAGATCTATAATGGTCACGGGTATCTCTTGATATAATAAATCTTTTTGAATATCCAAGGATTGAAAGTTCACCACATGACTCGGATTGTAGACATACTTCCTAAACTGTGAGACATGAAATACATTATGCACAGATGAAAGCTCAAGTGGCAAAGCCAAACGATAAACTACTGTCCTAACTTCTTCTAATATCTTGAACGGTCCAACGAACCGTAGTCTTAACTTTCATTTCTTTAAAATGTAAGGTATTCTTCATTAGAGACACCCTGAGAAACATTTTCTCTACAACCTCAAATTTCAAATCCTTTCTTCTTTGATCAGCATAACTCATTTGCCTATCTTGTGCAGCCTTGATCCTTACTCTGATATTATCTATAGCCCCAATAATTCTCTCAACATCTCTGGTCCCAACATATTTCTCTCTCCGACTTCATCCCAATAGATTTGTGATTGACACTATCGGCCATACAATGCCTGGTAAGGTGCCATCCAAATCGTAGCCTGGAAATAGTTGTTGTACGCAAATTCTACAAGTGTCAAATGAGTTTCCCAACTCCTAGGTAGGTCTAAAGCACATGTTCTCAACATATCCTCCAATATCTAAATGATACCCTCAGATTGCCCATTTGTCTACGGATGTTAAGCGGTACTAAAATTAAGCTTAGTACCCATAGCCATCTGGTAAATTCCCCAAAATCTCAAGGTAAAACTCGGATCTTGATCTGATTAAATTGACACAGGTATCCCATGAAGTTGAACAATCTCTCTTACATTCAACTGTGCCAATTGGTCGATACTGAGAGTCATCCTAATTGGTAGAACATGTGCAGATTTCGTAAGTCAGTCCACAATTACCCATACAACATCATGTCCGCTTGGTGATCTTGGTAAGCCCGTCAAGAAAGCCATCATAATCTTCTCCTTCAAATACAACATTATCTTTATGACTTGTACTCAACTTAACGTTTCAACTTAACTGAAATTATCAATTTCCTTTCGATCATATCATATTATGCTCCTAATAGCAAAACCTCAATAATAGCATATATGTTAGCCCTTACCTAACAATACCCGAGTATATACCTCACAGTTAGTCCGTAACAACCGAAAGGACCTTGTTCTCATCTATGTGAATTTTGAATTACATAATAGAATAGCAGAAAGTAATTTGGAAATAACAGCATAATCATAAACCCCTATTTTCTTTCCAAATTTTCAAGTCTTGAATTGAAAACCACTACAACTCTTGTCATGCTGCAAAAATTTCTCTCTGCCACAAATATTTTCTTGAACTTATCCTCCACTATGAACACCCTTCGAAATTTGATCGTCACCCATTCCAATAGTCATCTCTCGAGAGGAGTGCAAATAACTTTGTTGAAAATAGATGCAACATTAGTTCATTTGAACTCAGGAGTTTAAATGGAAAAACGAAATTTTGTCCGATTCCTTCCTCACAAGAATTGTTTGTTTGAGTCGAAATAGATAATTTGATTAAAAATATAGGTCAAAATCCCGAAATTGATTTCTAACAAGTAACTCAAAAAAATTGCAATACTAACGCATTTCCTTAGTGTAACAAGCCAAATGTTGAAAAAGCAGAAATTTTAAAAATTTCTTTTTATTGCTCTCACAATGAGAAATATCATTTAAATCATGAGAATATTTAAATAACATTTCATCCTCAATTGAAAGCCTAAGAAAACTTCATAGTGTTGCATTAACTTATGCCCAAACCATTCTCACTTATCAAACAAGTAAGTCAAATAAAAAAAAACATGTTCCAACACAACCTTATAATAATAATCACAATATTGAACACGCTTTTTGAAATCAATTTCTATTTCTTTTCGGACAAGAAATGTATTTTGAATCAAGAAACTTAAGAAAATTCAAATATTTATGATCAATCAACTTGGAAATGATGGTGGAAGTCGATTGAAAACTTGATAAATAATTTCGTGAGCTTGCATTAAAATATTCTCATTTGGATCATGTATGGCTCGAATGTTCTCAAAAGCGACTCTCGCATTTCCAATAAACTCATCCAAAATAAGCTCGTACATAAACAAAAAAAAAATCCCTTACTTTTTCAATTACAAACTCGCCTAAGAATTTTGTTTCACAAAAGCTAGTTCTCCAATCATACAATCTTTGTCCTCACATTTGAAATCCTTAAATCCCAAAGTCCAAATAAATTTTAAAATCAATCACACCCTCAAAATCAAAATAATGCCTCCTAAAATCACATTACATCCTTAAAATCAATCATCATACAATTGCCTTTTACATAATTAATACTCTAAATCAAAATCTGATATCCTCAAAACTCATTTAATAAACATTATATCTGAATTCTTTAAAATCTCACTCAACCTCATTATAGTATAATTCATTAAACTTTCTCATTAGAAGTTCCCAACATAATATATAACATGCCACCCAAATTTTGTAAATAATACATTTAACTTCAATTTATACAATTTGAGCTGATTTACCACTAATCAAGTCCTTCACATTCAATATTGAAAACAATTCAAACCAAAGCCTTTAACATTTAATGCATAGCCCATAATCCAAAAATGTAAAGCTATGAGTTCTACTAATTATCCTTAAGCTGAAATCATTAATCTCAAATTGTTTTCCGTTGAGGATACTATAACAGACAAGTACAAAACTTACAAATTTCACTTTGAGGATAAAATAGCACATTCGCGACCCAAAATGTAGACGATAAGATAGAAATTTTCTATTGCATTAAAACTTTATAACAATGCAATCCAATAACTAATCTCGAGTGCACAAAAATCAAATCAACAATAACCATGATCAATTAATATCACACACTAACTTATATTCGTGAATATCCTTAGTCGTCTCTTGTCTTTCATCATTTACACTCAAGAATCTCGAAATATCTAGCGTAACAGAGGCCTAATTCCTTCTTAATTATGTCCGTCATTCCATTTAAGCAAAGTTCAGTCTAGGGATTTCTAACATCTTTCAGCTAATTTTGAGAACTAAAACATTTTGAAAATATTCTTTAAATTTATGGTCCATTCATCTCTTGAAAGTTCATGCTTAGGGTCAAACTCGGTAGTATAAAATATCATTTCTTTCAGGATCACAAAATTCTTATTTCTTCTCAAACAAACTTGCTTCATTTGGATATAAAATTTCCCAAATTATTTCGATAAATCCAATTATAGAAATATTCGAATGTCGTATCGAATCGTAATTCTCATAAAATACTCCTGAAAGGCTTTCGTGACTTTAAATATTCATAAAACTTGGTTAATATTGCATCTATCATAAACTTTTAAAGCGATTACGACATTCGTAAATACTCTTTTCTTATTCTACTCAAATAGAAATGTCTCAAAGCTTTCTTCTTTCTTTCTTTCTATTTGAAATCACGGTTCCTGAAAAGGAACTTCGAAACTCGATAAGTCAATCTTTGAAATCTAAAAACATTCTCTCTTTGCCTCAGGGTCAACAAAGTGACTGATGGGGAGTGGCATCTTCTTAATGTCCAAAAATTAAAAACAATTCTTTTACATAAAATCTTTGAAAATCTTTGTAAAATTTGCAAGTATACAGAACCGTAGACCCGCTCTGATACCAAGCTGTAACGGCCCGAGTTCTAAGAACTCAGAATGTTAGTTTTTTCTGTAAAAAATATTTTATATATCTTTTTATAATTATAAATGCGAAAAAATAATAAATATTTAAAATACGGAAATTGATTTAAATTAACAAGCACGATAGAGTATCTTACACTGTTCGATCTGTAATGACTCAAAGTGTCTTTTAAAGAGAAACTCAATAAGTTCAAACTTCCAAAATAACACACTTAATAGTACAAAGTTACTTATGATGACAGCATAAATAAACTTACTTATGAAATAAACTCTAAGTAGATACCCCGCCTCGCTCCACCACCGACCCCTCATTCTGCAAAGATGTTAAAATAGGAAAACATGAGTATTTTAAATACTCCATAGAACCCGCGCATAACAACCAATATATGTCGCAAATTAAACGCACATAATCATCATAATAAATACGAACAAGTATATGATATAGGGTCGTTGATCATTCTTCTTTATCGTGAACATCGTCTTAGTGTTTAAAAGCACAGTGTTATTATTTATTAGGCTATAAGCATATCATCATGGTGCTATTAAACACGTCGTAATTAGACTTGAAGCCTATCGTCATAGTGCCGAAGAAGCATGTTGTACTTATGCTTGAAGCCTATCGTCATAATGCGAGTATGCACATCGTCATATAACATTTATATGCAAGTAATTATAACAAATACCAATTATTAATGTACACATTTTGAAAGCGATATTTAGAAAAGGAGTCTACCTTAAATCTTTCCTGAGTTTTGAGCTTAATCGTGGTGAGAAATCAATCCTCTGGCAGCTCGAATGCCTCATCTAGTCAATAAGGAGTTTAATTTATGTTAATATACTTAAATATTAAGTATTTATAGATAATATTGAACTTATGGACCAAAATTGAAAGAATATAAAAGTTTGGGATCGATTTCAAATAATTGAATAGTTTGAGGATCTAATATGCAATAAAATTGAACTAAAAATATTTTGGACTAAATTATATTATTTTAAAAATATGGAGGACTTAGATGCAATAAAGTTTGGGGGTTAACTTAAATAAGAATAAGAAATTGAAGGATTAGAGTTGAAACAAAAGTTAGGGGTCAAATTGTAAAAATTAAAAGTTAAGGACTTAGAATTAAATAAACTTTAAGGGCTTACTTAAATAAAAATAAATAAATTGGGGGACCTAATTTGAAATTATAGTTTACGTGTTAAATTATAGAAATTAAAAGTTGAGGACTTTATAATTAAATAAAGTTTAGGGATCAACCTAAAGCAAATTAAAAAGCTAAGGGGCTAGGCTTGCAATTTCCTAAATAAAATCTAGAAAATTGGCCAAAAATTTCATCAGCTTCATAGGCTATCCTTGTTCACGGGATAGTCGAGAAGAAGAGAGAAAAGCTAGGGAATTAGCGGTTTTGAGTTTGATCGTGGTGAGAAATTAGTCCTTTGGCAGCTCGGATGCCTCGTCTAATCAATAAGGAGTTTAATTTGTGTTAACTAGTTGTTTCACCCATGCGTTGCACGGGAGACTAATTTATGAACAAATATCGGATTTTGATAAATATTAATAGTATTATAATCGCACTACAAAAAAATAAACCGAATATTGATAAGAGCAATAAACTTAATTAATAAGCAATGAAAAAATTCTATAAAAATTTTGACAGGGTTCCCCTGTATTTCGTACAATCCATCTTGTAAATATGTATAACTCACCAAAATCCACATATCATAATTCACAATTCTGCTCGAATATATATCTCAATATCAAGCAAATTAAAAATAACAATTTGATTTAACAATATTTTTGTAATTTTGTTATCTCACCAACTGTACAATTTAAAATCGCTTTTCTTCAATAATCTCTATTAAACAAAGGTCAATGAACTCGTGTCCAATTAAATCATAGTAATATAATTAATATAATTAATTGTATTATAATTAATTTTATGTTTTGTACAATTATTGCTCAAAAGAAATAATTTGTAAAATAATTATTTTAATAGCCATTGTGTTAATAATTGCAAGCATCTACTTTTAAAGATATTTTGTACTCACTTTGTCCATAAAGATAGGCTTATTCCTTCTTTTTTTTTCGTGATTAAAAAATGTCAATTAATACACTTAGGAAAGGTAAATTTTGTTCTATTTCTCCAATATACCTTTTATAATCACTTAATGTTATAGAAAAATATTATAATATCAATCTACTAAATAAGGGTATATTAAGAAATTAAAAGATAAATGCACCTTAAATTAAAATAATGGACAACTAGTACCCTCACCCGTGCGTTGCACGGGATTGTCAAAGACAATTGATATAAACTTCCTAACAATATTAAAAGTGTATGATTCACAATATTAAAATACTATCGATAAGATGATAACAATCAACGATGCACAAATAAAAATCTACAAAAATTTTGACAAAGTTCCTCCTATAATACAGGAAAATCCATCCTATAAATATTCTAACATTACCGAAACACAATACACATGAATAAACAGCAATTGAGAAACAGCCTTGATCACAAAACTCTCAAGAACCAATCAAACCTATTGAAATCAATATTATACTACAAAGCATGAATATCAATCATCGTCTTCGAATTACAAATCTCAACACAACCATTGGGTTTCAGATCACAAACCCGCAGTTTACGGATAAATATGAAATTAACATTAACATAGAAGAAATCAAAGATCTATATTGTCAGGTTTTCGAAAAGGAAACAACACGTGCACCTCAATTCAATCACGACTATTGTCCTCATTAACTACATCAATTCACACCCTTCTTCATCTCCCAATACCTATATTAACAATACATTTAGTAACGCATATTCAATCACATATCACTTAAATGTATGATTTTTCTCATTAACGTATATGAAAAAAGAACGTGCAAAAATCAAAAAAATGCAAATCACGCACCTAACACTGGTAATATGCAGCTTGTTATAAATTGCTAAACACTCCTTTGTACACCACGTTTGTAGTGGTGCTCGAAGGACGACCGTCATCATCACAAATCACAAACTTCAGTCCTTTCCTATTTGTGACCCTCGACACCGCAACATATAACTGGCTGTGAGTAAACACTGGCTTTTTCAAGTAAACCCCAACATTGGTAAGGGTCTGTTCTTGACTCTTGTTGATGGTCATTGCATAACAAACCATCAAAGGAAACTGTCTGCGCTGAAACGTGAATGGCAATCTCATATCGGACGGAGTCAAACTCAACCTCTAATCAAAAACCTTGCCGATTTACCCGACAACATCCTCGCCTCTATCACACGTTCACCAAGTCTAGTGACTATGAGCCGCGTACCATTGCACAAGCCAGAAGAGTGGTCAATGTTACGCATCAACATCACTGGAACGCCGACCTTCAACCTCAGAATATGACTCGAGACACCAGAACATGTGATGGCATTCAAAAATTCGGGGTGTGTATTTCTCTAAGCAAATCAGTCTCGGAGTCATCGGACTTGCACGTGGAGTCTGAACTATAATACGTCTTCAGCTCGGAATGGTTCAAGCCAACCATATAGTCATTCACCATGCCAACATCCTCAAGCATAGGAGCAAGTATGGCCCTTCCATTCAAGTACGACGGACATCGCCTGGTCAGAAAATCAGGATATATGCTATCGACAATGGCCTTTACAGAATCAGACGAATGGGGTACTAAAAGATCTTGTGGTATGTCAACAGTCGCCTAGCCATCGTTCGGCCCTCAAATTTCCCCATCCCCAATACTTAGTATCCATTCGAAAAACCGACGGAGTTCATCAGATTGCTCATCTCCTGGAAGACCGCGAAGTCTCATGTTCTTTGTCAATCTCAGCACCTTGCAATGGTCCCACAACTCGAGGCATTGAGAGATGCATTCACTATCTGCTGCCGGGTTCCCTTCGGAATAACCGGGAGTATCTGCCTAAAGTCACCACCAAACACAATGGTATTGCCACCAAATGGACAGCGGCAACCTCGTAGGTTGCTGAATCTGGCAATGTCCTTCATGGTGCGATCCAATGCCTCAAAACAATACCTACTCATCATGGGAGCCTCGTCCCAGATTATCAGCCTTGTCCTCTCTATTAGCTCGGCCAAGTGACTTCCTTGTTTGATATTGCAAGTCGAATCTTCGTCCGCATTCAAGGGGATAGCAAACCGGGAGTGGGCTGTCCTCCCCCCCGGCAGGAGAAGAGAAGCTATGGCACTGGATGCCACATTAAGCACAATTTTACCCTGAGACCTGATTGCAGCTGACAGAGTGTGCCACAAGAATGTCTTTCCCGTACCACCATACCCGTACAGGAAAAAAACACCACCATCATCACCGTAAACTGCACTCATTATTGTGTCATACACACCACGCTGTTCATCAGTGAGGTCGGACAGCAACCCAGAATGTTTCTCGGCCAATGCGTGCTTATCGTAGTTCAATTCCTCTTGAATCAGCATGTTGTCCAGAACGGAGAAATAAGAGCAATCCAGGAATGCCATGGAGTCAAAATCGCGCAGGCTCTTTCCCCATTGGCGCAGTAGCTTCTCAATCTCACCAAAGCGCACTTTGATCTGCTTCTTGATTACCAAAGGTCCGCAACAAACGATAAAATATTGTGCCGAGTTCGAAAGAAAAATAATGGAAAAAGACAAAGTACGAAAATGACATAGAAACCACACAAAGCTATAGAATCACGCAACATCAAGTCAATCTGTCGATGCAACGATTAATAAATAGTGAGGCAGAAGTAATACTGCGTTGGCAAGAGTCTTTTGGTGATTGTGTTCGATGTCATTGGACAACAACTGCCAGCATTTATCCCACAACACCTCGGGCCTATCTAAGCTAGCTGATACAAGTAGAGTGACAAATAAATTCCGCAACGAATACTCTGATGCCCAATGACTCGCCTCCTCGATCGCATCAATATATTCTTTGTCGTCGTCCAAAAGCCCTCGAGCATAGCATGCATCCTTGTAATTCGTATGAACATTCCCGTCAAAAGTCCTTATATCTTGATGATTGAACGGACCGCGAACGTGATTTAGTAACGTGCGCATATAGTACCTGTAAACAACAAACAAAAAAAATCAAAGTTACTCATTTACACTTGAAAATTAGCAAGTTGATATCAAAATCTATAATTTGTAACCACTTGCAGTAGACAATAGGACATTATCAAACAAATAATGTAAAAGATTAATCAGGCTGTCTAAAAATCGACAACAAATAAAGCAAACAGTACCTTTCTCTCGCGCCAGGCCGAACGAAAAATAACCTGCCAATTGACTTCCCCTTCTTCCTAGGAACCCATTTGAGCGTCTTTTGCTTCCACGTGAACTTTGAAGGAAGCTCAGCGTATGTCAATTGTCTGGCCTCAGCATACTTTCGATTTTCCTTGAACCATGCATTAAACTTGCTATCCTTCACAGAGCATCGCCGCACTATTGTACCAACATTGTCATTCTCAGAATAGACAACATTCTGCTGGCCAGGGAGATGAAAGCTCAGACGTTCAACCGCAACATCCCTGTAGTGGATAGGAAATCCAAACATCCTCCATGCTGCTTCGCACGCCGAGACATAATGGCAATCATAGTGTGTCTTAATCTCATCTACCGGTTCCGCAGAAGAAGAATCTGCATTTCTAGCGAATTCAACGGTAATCCGATCTTGCCCCTTCGTAATATACTTGAATAGGTATTTTATCGCCTTCGTCTGATTACACCACTCAACATTGATATGAGCTGCATACCTCAACAGCAAGTAGCGATTGTGAGGGATCACATATCGATTGTCAAGTTGAATCTCGCCCTTGTCGACGGTCCATCCATTATCCCTACGCCTATAAGCTGGGAAACCACTCTCGTTGACAATGGTTTCGTCGACAAACTTCTTGGGAAAGTTCTTTGTGCACTTGCCCTTATCCATACACGACGATTCCTTGTTCCAATTACCACAAGGACCATGCACCATGAGGTCCTGCACGAGACGGTAATACTCAGGGTCAGTCCGTTTATCCGGGATTTCGGCAGATATTATCCGATCAATGTCTGCCGGAGTAGGATTCCTACCCCTCTGGTCCATGAACAACACAATATGTGCATGCGGCAACCCACGCTTCTGGAACTCTACAGTATATATAACTGCAAGTAAAATTACAAAAAATGATTACAACGCAAGAAGAACAAAGGCAATAAACTAATCCAAATAAAATTTCAACAAAGCATATAAGAATAAATTTCAAAGAATACCGAACAAAAAAAACGTTTACTAGCTTTCGGCTTTCCGAATATCTTCCCCTTCTTAATATCATTTGTAAGCTGATCGAGCTTTATCTTGAAAACCCTACATATAATATCGGGTTGATCTTCGGGCGAGCCGCCTAGGCTCCAAGAAACGTGTGATTTCGATCCATTTTGGATTGCACGTGAAAGTGATGAACAACTCTGGATATCCTGCCCATCGACATGTGGCCATTGCATCCTGATAGTTCGAGATCATAAAGCGGGGACCGCACTGAAAGCTATTCGGCAACACCACGAGCTTTCCTAACCTAGCCGGATCCGTATCTCCACGATCGGCAGCATTGCGCAGTCCACAATACAATTCAGACCTCAACTGCGGCTGATGCGTACGAATATAAATCATGCGAGACGCCTCAATCATCGTGAACCCATCAACCAAGAATTGTTGAAACAATCTTTTACATCGCAGGATATAAGGCGACTCATTTGACCTCTCTTGTATCCTATATGCGAAATATTGCCTCATAGTGACATGCTTTCTGCCCCTCGAGAAAGACTCTGCAGCACGGGTAAGCTCTACATCTTCCCTATACCCATCCTGTCCATAAGGATAGAGCAACGGATATTGGAGAGGCAAGAACGAAGGATTAAGGTGATTCATGCGCTGGAGTGTGCCACCCTTCGTTTCAACAATCACATCGCGTTGAACTCGATCGGCGCGTACATCATTCTTTATCAATGCCGCAACTTCGTGAGTCCTTGGAAGGTCGTACTGTCTGCCATCTCCTTTTCGCCTTCCAATAAGTTTCATCTTAATATCAACACAATTACTGTCGTTCAGCCTGTCTCTTGCCATCCTAAACAACTTCGCATACACATTATGCTCGTCCAGCATGTCCTTCAAATCAGACACAATCTCCACATAGAGGTTCTTTATGCCTTCAGACCTGTTAAAAACACCAATGAAAAATTGTAGTTAAAAATAGGACGCAATTTCTGTAAATAAAATATTAAAAAGATGTAGAGGAAACAAAAACAACACGTATCAGCGGAGGAAAAAAATTGCAAGAACAAACCTCACGGCCTCAATTCGCTTCACAATCTCATTCTGCGGATCTTGTATGTAAATTTGTAAGAACTTTGCCTTCTCACCGTCCTTGGGAAGTAAATCCCCGATCCTATGGTGGTTCTGACCGTTCAGCCTAAATATAGGAGGTGCTGAACCCTTGTTTATCCCCTTATCGATCTTGCCACCCATCGACGTGAAAGAAAACATGGAGTTATAGGACCTTATGTTGTCTTGGAAATGCCTTCTCCTATGATCATCTCCGAATATCAAAGCATCCAAGACATTTGGAGGGTGTCTCATTGCAGGAAGCACGACATTACCCTGATTGCAACACATTGAGAATTTCGGTTCTTTCGATTTTTTATCCTTCCTCATTCTCTCGGCTCATTCTCTCGGCGCACCAAAATAAAGCGCCACAATATTGGCACGAATGCACATGATCTCCGATGTCAAAATAATCTGTCAATAATCAAATCAATAAATAATCTAACAAAATATATACCAAAAAGTGAAGGAGACGCTTAATATGTCATAACCCGTTCAAATACGAACACCCAAAACGATTGCGATAAGTCAGATACTTCCGCCAGAAGTATATATAATTATGTGCTAAGAATTAAACAAAATCCCCAAATAACAAATAATACACCTGGCGGTGTTAGAAATTACCTGTGATGGAGAAGTCGTGACACTCGATATCTTCACCTGCAAAATAATATTATGAGATTCACGCAAGTTAAAAATGAGCATGCGAGATAAAATCCATCTCCCATTTTATTTTATGTACCATCAGAATCGTCATAGGCAATCTCTTCCCCAGAGGAATCACATGAGGTGTCGCCAAAATCGTCAACTAAAAATCAGGGATTTATTATATAGTGAATTACATATTGCTAATTGTAAGGGGAACACAATGTGATGAATTGAATGTTACGACAATACATCCTAAAGTTCGTATATTTAATATTTTTCAAATAAAATACTTACAAAAATTTGATTCAGCATCTTCTTTATCCTCATCAAAAGCATTGCTCTCATTAGCAGCATTACTTTTACGACAGCGTCGTCTCGGTCCGGACGAATTTTCAACCATATCTTGTTTTGATTTTCTTCTCGAAGGAGCTAATTAAAAATATATAATCATCACAAATAAGCGAATAATACTAAAAGCACGAAAGGATAAAGTGAATGACCGATATAAATTATCAAGCAGTTGTACTACCATCACCAAAACTTTTTTTCAACGCAACACATTAAAAACTAATTAGGATCAAGTGTTTTATTGCAACATATTAATAATATAATTACAATTACAATTAGGATTATTGTTACCAAAAAAAAGAAGGACTCATATCTCCGTTAATCATTGCAAAGTCAATTATATTAACAAAATAACCGATTAACCTAAAATTAGAAAAATTATTTTTTTCTAGTGTAAACAAATTGTATGGAGAATAGTTTTTTATATTTTTCATTTCAAGTCTACTAAATTAAAATTTCTATCAATTGAAAATATTGATGCGTGTCCATATCTTAAGTAAGTTTTCTCAAATAAATTAACTAAGTGTTAAGGAATATAATAACAGTGAATCAATCTCACTTTTTCATCCTTCATGAAAGGGAAATTAAATTTAAATTGATGACACCAACATACGATACCAGGCAAAAAGTCACGAATGAATTAAAGTGAGTTTAAGATAAAGATTCAGCTAAACATAACGCAAGACAATATAAATTTGCATAATTTAATAATTTTGAAGCATAATGCTTACAAAGGTTTGATCCAACAACTTCTTCATGCTGATCAACAGCATTGCTCGAACCAGCACCATTACACGGCGACTACGTGGTCTCGATACAGCGTGCTTAACTCGACCATAGGTTTGTTTTGATCTTCTTCTCAAAGAAACTAATTAAAAAGTGTTGATCGTCACAGATTAGAGAATACTACTGAAAGCCAACATGTACAGTAACAGGGAAAAAACCACAAAATGAATAAAATAAGTTCAAAATGAAGGTTGAGTTAAGCATAACGCGAAACCATATAAATTTTTACAAATTAAATAAAATCAGCGATAAGTTTTGAATGTTTATTATTTAATGATAATTTGTTGTTCAGAAGACATATTCGCACAAGGGATAATTAATTAGGACAATTCAATTAAGAAATTGCATTCATTTCAGAACCAATTGATACACATGATATATTATACTTACAAATATTAGATACGGCATTTTCTCTGTCATTGGCAACGGCATTGCTTGGCCCAGCACCATTATTTTTACGACACCTCATTATTTTTAACTTTTTAATTAAATTTATTATTTAATTAATTACCTCAACAAATAATTAAACTATGTAAACCATATAAGCATCAAAGTCATTTTAAATATAGTAAACTCCGAATAGTAAAGTACCAACTAAATTTCAAATAATTAATATATATTGATTAGAAAAACACACCATTTGTGATATCAGTTAAAGGTGTCCGAGTCATAATCGATGAACATCCATCTAACAAACCACCAAATAGAGTAGAATTCAAAGCATTTTCCACATTGGACACTCGAGCTTTCTTTATCTGTGATTCAACTGCACCAAAAAAACATGAGTGAATTAGTATATGCAAACGAAATCAATGCAAACAATCGTATCGTTTTTTATGTTTATTACATACCATGTTCATCAAGAGGCATTCCCTTTTCCTTTGAAATCGTAGTTGACTTTGTTAACAACGCTGGTACAATAAAAAAAAAGAAGGCACATAAGCATTTAATTAATTGTTCTTGTCCATTGATTGTAAATATATCCACTAACAACAGTTAAAAACTATGCCTCCAAGACAAACACAAATCATAGGTGTTTTGCAAACTCCTAATGCAAACTAATTGTCAAAAATAAACGTAATTCCACTTTGCGTGATAATACAACATGCACACCGTCTATCATTAGAGCTTAAATCGCGGACTGCTCAACACAATTACTCCATCCGAATCCAATGGTTTGATTGTCTCATTCGATGAGACGAGAGAAGATAAATACATCTACCACAACTTCATTCAAAACAACCAACCAAACTAATCCCGGCTCTTACTAAAGGATACTTTGCTACTTGACCAAATATCAATTGGGGACGAAGCCATATGTATTGACAACATCTAAACAGCTGGCCGTATTGAGCCAAAGTTTCAGTTGAGAACAATCAAATTCGATTACGTAAATCCATAAGCAATTGATGCCGAAAAACCGAAACTCGCTATCCATCATAAGAAGACAATGTACTTCCAATCCATTAGGTATAAAACCGGTGACTTCATATTAACTACAAAGATTAGGCAATGTGTTGAAGAGAAGGCAGAAGGGAAAAAGGAAGAGAATAAGCAAAAGTTGAGAGAAATTTCCAAGAACATATGCACTATTACTACAATCAAAAGCGGTGGAAAAACTGATATTAACAATGGTCATCAAGCAAATTAAAAGTATGGACATTGAATCACTTAGTAACTACATCAATTAACGGCAAAGAGTATAACAAAAATATCACCTGGTTTGAACACATCTGATGTTGCTGTGCTCTGTTTTTTCTGCGTACGGGTGAAGGAGCAAATCTCGATTACTCCTTGTTGAACTCAGATGCCTTTTTTGCCTTCGTAACACACTGGTTTTAATACAAATCTCACGGTACGAAGAGAAGAAAGCAACAGCCAAGAGGACAATAAGGGATAAATGAGAGAAGATGAGTTCATGCCGTATTTTTTCTTCTCTGCGTGATGAACTTTTTCGTGATGAATTCCGAGTTGGGCTCAACGTGTTGTAGGATTCCTTGTCTTTGTGATATGAATTTGGTAATGAAAAGGATTCATGCCATCCTGGATATCTCATTTCCTTTTATTCATGTATATATTAACTAAATAATGGTCAAGATGAATTATACTATAATTAAGTAAATAATTGATGAGGATGAATTCTGTACAAAATAAGTAAAAAAATGCATGAAAAATTAATTTGTACATCAATATTGTGTAACTAATAGAATTTGTATGGAAAATAATCGATACAATCGACAAAAGAATTAATATCGCAAAGAGTTAAATCCAATTCAGGAATTTACGTTCAACAATTGTACAAAAAGTATTTGTACTCAATTCAATACGTTTAAATAAATAATTGTAACCAAAAAAAAAAGAAAAGAAAAACAAAGAGGAAGGAAAAAACATTTAGCGTAAAGACAGAACAATGTTTTAGTGTAAAATAATTATTTGAACCAATGTTTCAAATCAAATAAAACCACTTTTACAAAATCAGTGGACTTGAGTTAATGGGATTAAAAGTTAAAATTAGCTAAAAAGATAGAACAAAACTCAAAAATTTGCGAAAAACAATTTCAGAGTAAAGATGGAACAATCAGTCCATCAATTTACGGAAAGCTTTTTTTCCACCTTATTTTCAAGAAAATGGTTGAATGTAAAATATATTGGACAATCTTCGTTCACAATTTTTGAAAATATCTCAAGGGCAAATTGGAAAAAAGTGGTTGCTGTGCACAACTTATGATAGATGATGCAACTTAGCACCCTGGGCATAAATTTCCAAAGGATCATGACAAATGAACTATCCTTTGACATTTTCCCAGTAAGCAATGGTCAGGAATAGGAATAATGAGCATTTGCGTCCATGTCCTTCCCCTGAAGTAGATTCACCAAGTACACATGAGGACTTGATATAGAAACTTGGGAAGTGAATTAGAATGGAGCCTGTTGTTTTGCAGAGACAATTAAGTTGCTCAAGAGAATAAGATGATTTCTGGTCTGCCTTGATATTCATTGTGAAGATAGATACTTTAAAAAATCTTGACAACTGATTGCCACAGCCACTGATAAAAAATTCTTAGCTGGCGAGCTGATATATAAAGAAAGCATAATCAGGTACACTACACACAACAGCAACTTATAATGGCTATTATTGCTTTGTAATTACAACCAGACTTTATACTCGAGAGAAGATGAGGTTGAGAAGATATTATGAGGTATGCCTACAACCCATCTGCTCATCTTTTGAACTAAAATAATCTCTGAATTGATTTCTGGCCGTGCAATCCAATGTTTCGATCATGGATTTCGACCCAGAAAGCATATCAAAAGACATAAATACGCTATCAAGGAATAGGAACATCCAATGGGCATCTTGGCAGACATTTGAAATATACATCTTTTATCCAGCCACAGGGTGATTTTACAATTCATAGGATTGTAGAATCCAGTAATGACTTTGCTTCACTATATAGTATATGAGGATTAAGTGTATAAGTAAAGTTGAAATTGCATTTTCTTAGTTGAATGTTTAATTTCCTGTGAAGGTACTACCAAGAACATAAACAAATCAAGTTCCTTACCGACATTGCATTTGCCATATAGTAGCTCCAAAATGAAGAAATCATTAAGAACAGGAAAAAATTAAAAAAGATCATATATTTGAATTTAGACTCAAATTATGCTAGAAACGTTAAAGTATATATTACTAATTATGCCCAATAATGTTTAAATTCGTAAACAGTGAGAATATAAAAGCTCGCCTGGGATTCTTTGGTTGGTGTTAGAGGTTGCTATTGGCTTTTTGAGTCTGCATCGTTAATGGCTGTAATTGAAAACTGAAACCCACAACAATTAAGAAGGAAAACTTATAATTCCATGATTCCACTTAGAATTCAAGATTTTTCCCGGCAAGAGAACATAAAGACTTGTTTACATAACATTTTTAAGTCTTCTGATAACCACAGTTGAAACGTTTCAATGTGCTTGCTACGAGTCGCTGTTTTCTATTTCTATAGACGCACTAAATCTTAAAACAGTAACACACTAAAGAGAACATCAGTAGCACTAAAAGCAAAGTCAAGGACTAAGACTAAAAGTTAGTAAATAACAAAATCCCCTTACCTTCTTAAAGCAACAGCAAGAACACAAGTTCATCAATACAACTACTCAGACACCGATCGAATATATGAATCCAAGGAAAAGTTAAAACCAATACGAAACCATTTTTATTCATCAATCAAAACCAGTAACAATGAAATATTCGTAAACCAAATCAACTAATAACACAATCTGTTTCCTCAACAATCCAACGTCACATGAACACAAACAATCTTCACCTCAAAAAATCCAGTAACATTCCTAAATAATTCCAAATGAAAATGAACTAAACTCATCAAATAAGAAAAGAAACAAATGCTGCTGCTGCGATAGAATCACCTAACGCTTCTCAAGCTTCACAGTCTTGAACTTTACATTGCTCGAGTTCTGAGTATCCGGGGGAGTATCTGGAGAATCATCTTCTTCATCTCAACGGCGCTTCGAGGATGGGGTAAGTCCATTATCTCCATCAGCGATCTGTGAAGCACCCACAGACTGCAAAGTAATGGAAAAAAATGACACCACAATAAAAAACCAAAGAAATAAAAAGTTCATGCTTGGATCCATATATACACAAGCAAATCTAAGGTAACAATAGAGATGTGAATTACCGCATTTGAATCACCTTGGGTGACATTAACAAGAAGCAGGTCGAGATTCTCATCATCGCTACCTTCCTATCTTGCAAAAACTTAATACATAATCATGTCCTAAAAAAAAACTAAAAGAGATTGAATTAAAATAAAAGAGAGTAGTGCATGTGTGAAAATAACCTCAGAGCTGTACTCATCGTCTTGGGCATATTCAACAATGGTTGATGGGTCATCACACACCGAACCAATATACCAATCCCTTGTACCATCCTTGACACATGAGTAACCAGATATTTTAAAAAGGTAACACTTGCCCTCAAAATCCAAGATTTGCTTGGGGGTTTCATCAGCCTATATAAATAAAAATCAAAATCATTGGGATAAACATAGTTCAATGAAAAGTCGGAAATTTAACAAAATTAACCAAAAAAGGAGAAGGAACTCGCCTCATCCATCTCACTTTACAACTCTAGAGCCCCTTTACCAAGGATTTGCCGACACAACTCATCAAAAAACACGAAAACAGTGCTTCCATCCTTATCCTTTACCTCTAACATCAATTTGTACTTCTCCACGGGCTTTTCCATTCGCTTTTTGCAACCATCTTTGTCACACACATAATCTCCACCATCCGGTTGAGCACGTCCAGTGCAAGAACCATCATCACACCCCGGGCAAGACCAAACATCCGTTGACAACATGCTGCTTATCTTGCCATAAAACCAATGGCCCTTCGCCTAAATGAATATGATAGCATATTAGTTAACATAAGAAACATGTTCTAAACAATCGACGCTCAATTAAAAAAGCTTAAGGCGTAAAGATTCATAAACACAATGATATGATTACATTTTTCAAGTACATCAGCTTTGAGATTTTCGTAACTGGTCCCACACCTCCAACACTTCCCGAAGAGGCAGATAAGTAGCCACTCTTCGGCACATCAAACCCATACATAGCCGTAAATCTATAAAGTTACAAATGTTGATTATCAACAATGTGCAATATACCAAAAAATTATAAACTTGTTCAAAAAGTGTCAAAAAGTGAACTTACTGATTGCGGAATTCCTCCACCTCGGGTATGTGCTAGTCTATGAGCACCTTTGTCACATGAAATGACGAAGCTAGGACTATGGAATTGTCAACTGCTCATAGGAAAAAAATATTAGTTAGAACAACAACTATCCTTCCTCTAAAACAGAAAAAATTGAAAAAATTTGTATTACCCCTTTTTCGTCCTATACGACAAAGTTGAAGTAGCACCACAACAACAACATTTCGATTGCTACAAAGGGATGTACGTGCTTCATCGGCATAAATATCCCAAAGGCTACATGAGATGTCTTTATTTCTACAAAAAAGAACCAATAGTTAGCGAGACATTAATTACATAAAATGAACAAACTAACAGTTAAAAAATAAAATCAAAAAAATAAAATCCACAGAAGCAAGTGTCTTTTGTCAAATAAATATTCTAAATAATACATTCCTTACTCGAGGTCCCTCAACCTAAACGAAAGAGTGTAGGTATCCACATTCTTAGGTTTGCCATACCAGGCCCTCTCGCTTGGTAGGAAAGCGCCAATGAAATCTGCAAAACAATTAAGTTTAGAATTCATACCCAGAAAACAAATTTATCATACCAATAATCTATATACTACTTAGACATCTACGCTCACCAATCAAATCAGGACTTTGGTCATGTTCTGGCGTTTGCAATATCTCATCAACAGTCTTGAACTTGTAAAGGTCCAAAGGGAAGCTGGGGACACGTCCAAAAACATTGTCACCAACATTTGTATCAGCGTGGAAGCACAACTTGTACGGGTGCGGGGCTGGCCTCCATCCATTTTCACATTCTTGCACGTTGAAATGTTTCGCAGTGTAGAGCCCATGCTCAACAATTAGCTCCTTAAAACGGTCACCAAGTTCCCTATCAGCAATAGCTTGAATACGTACACCCTTGTACACAGATTGATTGAATTTTATTAGAATACGGAATTTCACTAAAATAGGAAAACTGAAATATTAAAAAATATCCAAAGTTTCAAGAAAATTTATCTCAATAAAGGGCATTAACAGTAAAAGATATATTAGCAATCTCAAGAAAGTAAGATGAATCCACGAAGCTCACTTCTCAATCTGAAAACATTGTCTTATGTATATGGAGTTGAAATAATGGGAGTAATAGCCAAACAGAAAAAACAAAATTTAAAAAAATAAATAAAAAGAATAAATCTCAAAATACATGAGAATACAATTCAATTTTAGCGACAAAGGTAATAGCACCACCTCATCATCATTAGAAAATCCGTATAAAGCACTATCTTTCAAATGGGAAAAAAGTTCCATTTTTCAAATAAATTTTCAAAAAAGCCATCATCAACAATCCATTATCGTGTGGGATTAGAGTAAATGCGAAGGAAAAGAAACTTTGAAAGGAAAAATACCTCTGCGTCTTGTAGCACCATCGATAAATACCTAGTCCTATTGGCATTGTCCCTATACGGAACAATCCACAAGTGAACAACGCGAACTACAAAACCGGCCTTCTTTGGGAGACAACCAAGAATATCGCGCAGCATAATCTTTTTTGGGGCCATTACGTAGAAGCTGCGTTGTAGTTAAAATAACATGTATAATACCGATGCAGTTAATAAAAAAATAGCTATAAAAACTATCGTAATTATATGATACATCTTAAGGGCAACAACACAACCAGCATATCAATAGCAACAATACTAACACCCAAATAAGTAAAACTCCACAAAACCAAAAAGTAAACAATACCGGCATTAACGCTATTAGAATGAAGTGGTAGATGAAAAAGATTCTGCCCACTATAAATCCACAAAGACTTTTAACCCTGCATCATCTTCAGCTCATTCTCACAACATAGTACGAATGACCCAACAAAAAATATGTACACAACTAAAGGAAGACGCCAGATTAAATCAACCAAACAAAACAAATAAAAACAACCATTAAAGGCAGAATCTAGATTAAATCAATCCAACAGGATCAATCCAGATTTTTACAATAGTGATTCATCCATATCCAAATAATAAGTGTCATCAGGAGTTCTTAACCTTTTATCTATTGTTGAACCATTTTGATTGCTAGAACCAAGATTCTCAGAATCACTATCGCCTATCGCTACTAAAATGAGAATTACTTAATGGAAAACTTTCACTTTCTATCATATGTCATACAAATATGACAGCCAGGTAATTTAACCTGAAAGCTTTCACCGTACATCATACATAATTTGCAAATAACCAAACACAAACGGCGAATACGTGTTGTGCATAAGCCTAACTAATCAAAATATGCCAATCAATAATAATAATCAGAATGGACAAAACAGGCAATATAAAAAATTACCTGAGCAAACGGCAATAATTGTACTAGCGACTAAAACAAATCTAATAGAAAAAACACAAACAAAAGTTACATAAGTGAAATGAATTACACAAATGGAAAAGCCGCAAGTATAATGGAAACAATAACCCAAATAAGCCGCAAGTATTGTGCAAAATAAACTTGTTGGGATATTAATTCAAAATAATTAAAGGAAAATTGAAGTTGGTTATTGGGCTTGGCCCATTAGTGTTTCTTGGGGACAAAGGCAAGAGAGTATATATATATACATGAAGTAGAAACTTGATTAAGGGGGCAACGTGAATTGATTATTTATATATAGAGCGTGAGTGCGGCTGCTTGATATGTGAGAGAGGGGCACGTCCAGAATAATCATCAGAGTAGCCGTGTGAGGTAATTGAAGGAAGTGGTATGCGATAGCAACTAAAAGCTAAGGAGGAGGGAAAGAAAGATAAGGCGCGTGCCTTCGGGCGCGCGCGTGCGTGCGTGAGTATTTTGGTTCGCGTTATTTTCATTGAGGCGAATTGCACATGGGTAGGAGTTGAGTATTGCCTACCATGGTGAATTGCGTCATCAATGGTGGTTGAAGAAAATTAGACAGATCGAAAGAACACGGTACGAACGGTGGTGTTGCGTACGTCGTTCTTTGACTGGTCTAAATTGTTAGAGAGAAGTGATATGAGAAAGAAATAGAGAGAAAATTAGAGATAGAAAAGAAAATCGTGTAGTTCTTTTTATCGTCTAATTTTTGTGTGGAGAAGTCGAGTGGGTGAGGAAAAAAATTGTAGAGTGATTTTTCTTCATCAATAAAAGGTGTTCTTCTCCCGTGGTTGTCGGCGGTCAGCTGAGCCACGTTAACTATTGTGTTCTCTTTTTATTCTAGTTTGTGTGTTGATTATTTTCCCTGCGCAAAGTTTGGGTGGGGAAATTTGTGATATTTCCCAACAAAACTGAATCCTATGAACAATGGGCTAACTACCTTGACTGTTGGAAGAGCACGATATAACGTCAACCCCAATACGCCATATATATACAAACAATGAAGAGTGCTGACCTAATTACAACTCAAAGTTAACGATAAAAGGAAAAGAGATATTGTAGAATCGATGATTAGGGATCGTTGGCTAAAAAAAACCATAATTGGGGAATCGTTGGTGATTATCGCAAGAATTGAGGAAAATTGAAGATTGAGAAAGATTTATGCACATCTTTCCTAATTGAAGAAGAACTGGATGCGGATCTTGAATGGAATTCTGCGTGTTCATTTTATCGCTTCAACAGATGACGCATAGGCATATAAGCTACTGGGCCAATGGGTCGGAATCGAAGGGTGCTACTGTGCACCCCTTGCCATACCAGGCCCAAAACAAAAGAGCGGGAAAACAAAAAATGCTTGGGTTGTTCATTTTCTTAATATATAGATATACTTAAATATTAAGTATTTATAGATAATATTAAATTTATGGACCAAAATTGAAAGAATATAAAAGTTTGGGGTTGATTTCAAAGAATTGAATAGTTTGAGGACCTAATATACAATAAAATTGGACTAAAAATATTTTGAACTAAATTATATTATTTTCAAAATATGGAGGACTTAGATGCAATTAAAGTTTGGGGGTTAACTTCAATAAGAATAAGAAATTTAAGGATTAGAGTTGAAATAAAAGTTTAGGAGTCAAATTGTAAAAATCACAAGTTAAGGACTTAGAATTAAGTAAACTTTAAGGACTTACTTAAATAACAAAAAATAAATTGGGGGATCTAATTTGAAATTATAGTTTACGTGTTAAATTATAGAAATTAAAAGTTGAGGACTTTATAATTAAACAAAGTTTAGGGATCAACTTAAAGCAAATTAAAAAGCTCAGGGACTAGGCTTGCAATTTCCTAAATAAAATCAAGAAAATTGGCCACAAATTTCATCAGCTTCATAGCCTATCCTCGTTCATGGGATAGCCGAGAAGAAGAGAGAAAAGTTGCTGAATTGGTGGCAATTTCTGGCAATGTCATCATTGACGATGGCAGTGGTTGAGGCGGTGACGGTAGTGGCAGTGGTAATCAAAGAAAAAGACAGCTGTTGCAGTCGAATTTGGTGGTAATAGTTCAAGAGAAAATTTTGGGGATTTCTCAAATACAATCCATTTTCTTCCTCTCTTTGTTTCTAATCGATTTATGGAGCTTCTTGAGAATGCTAGGAAGGTGACAATGAAAGATTTGTTGTATTTGTCTGGGATGGATGTGTATGTATATGCATGTGCGTGCGTATGCCGAGCGTATGTATATACACGTGTGTGTTTCATTCTAATTTTGTTGCTGCTTGCTGTGTTTGTGTATGTTTCTGTTGTCAATTGTGCTGAGTTAGTAGTTGTGTGATCGTGGTGCTATGGTGGTTGTGCGAAGGTTGTGGTGTAGATGGTGGTAGTGAAGAACTAGCTACTATAATGAATAACTAAAAAGAATGTGTAGTGTAATGAATGTGGAATAGTGATGTAATACTAAAATAAAAGAATTGAAATAGAGATGGAAATTGAGAGTTAAGAAATTACCTATAAAGAACTTGTTTGATGTATTCTTGCTTGATGTTAAATGAGGATGGATAAAATGAATGTGATAATGGCAAAGTGTAGGAAGTAATGTTGGGGCTAAGGTTTGAAAGAATCCCAACAAGAAGTATTTAAAGGGTACACTAGAGTCACAACTTGATTAAAGTATTCACAATGGGTTAGAAACAAAAATGAGCCTATGGTGGGCTTCTAATTGGAATAGATTGCCTCTACACTCAAGTTGGACTATAAATTGGACTTTAAATGAATAAAATAAAAACCTTTGGGGACTAAAATGAACAAATTTGAAAGTTTGGTCCTCAAATATAAATTTTAAAAATAAATAAATTTTTATAAATAGTTTCTTATAATAATTAAATATAATAATAAATAATATAGAATTCAATTTCATGAGTGTACGCTATTAAATTCTTTAGGTGAAGCCGTAGCGACACGTTTGGGGAACTTTTATTTTGTTAAATACTTTTATTTATGAAAATTTGTTTGTCACTACAACGAGAATGGAGAGATTCCCTTTGTGGGGAAAGATGAGGATGAAATAGACGATTTACATGTAGTGCTAGTCCCGAAAACGTTGGTCATACATAAGGCCCTTAGCACGCAGATGAAGGTTGATGAAGGAGCTTTACAAAGGGAAAACATTTTCCATACATGTTGCATGGTGAATCATAAGCTTTGTAGTGTTATCAACAATTGGCGAAGTTGTACAAATGTTGCTAGCAGCATTTTTGTGGAGAAGATGGAATTACCACTACTCAAACACCCAAAACTATAAAGACTTTAATGGCTTAATGATTCAGGGAGGTAAGGTTAATAAGCAGGTGTTAGTGCATTTTTCAATCAGACTTTATTCTGTGATGAAGTTTTGATGTAAGCCACACACATCTTGTTGGGTAGGTTGTGCCAACATGATAGAAGGGGACTATATGACAGGTATAGAAACTTGTATAGATCCAAGATGAATGGGAAGCCTATTGTACTTACTTCTTTAACACCGTAGCAAGGTTATAAAGATCAATTGAAGCAAAAAAGTGAGGCAGAAGAGAGTGAAAAGAGAGAAAAAGGCAGAAGAAACGAGAGTGCTGTGCAGAAAAATGTAAGAAAACGAAAAGGAATAACTGAGCAAAAAGACATGAGAAGGGAAAAGGAGTGAATGTTTTTTTGCAAAAACAAGCGAGATTTCGAAGGCCCTTTCGGAAAGCTAACAACTTATCTTGTTGGTGCACAAAGAGTCCCACCTTGTACTTAACACTAATCATGAAGCCCTCTCCAATTTAGTTATGCCTCATTTGCAGGAGTTCAAGGACGTTCTAGCAGATGAATTGCCTAGTGGATTGCCACCAATACTAGGAATCATACACCATATCGACTTCGTATCCAAAGTAGTGATCCCAAATCGATCCGCTTCTCGAAGGAATCCAGAGGAAATAAAAATGATGCAGTGACAAGTGGAGGATCTCATGAGCAAAGTGTACATCAAGGAAAGCATAAGCCCATGTGCGGTACTGGTGTTGCTCATGCCAAAGAAAGATGGATCATAGAGAATATGTGGTGATTGCAGAGCCGTCAACAACATAATGGTAAAGTATCCCCACCCTATTCCTAGGTTGGATGATATGCTAGATAAGTTGCATATATGGTGCTAAGATCTTGGTAAAATTGACCTTAAAAGTGGCAATCACCAAATTATTATGAAAAGGGGGGATGAGTGGAAAATGACATTTAAAATTAAGTATAGGATATACGAATTGATGGTAATGCCATTTGGTCTAACGAATACACCCAGTACTTTCATGTGTCTAATGAATCATGTTTTCCACGCTTTCATTGGTAAATTCATAGTGGTGTACTTCGATGATATTTTAATTTATAGTAAAGGGTTAGAGGATCATGTTAGTCACTTTCGAAGTGTTTTTATCGTCTTAGGAGAAGAAAGGATTGTATTTCTCAGTTACATAGTTGATGCTAATGGGGTAGAAGTAGATGAGGAAAAGATAAAAGCAATTAGGGAGTGGCGTCCTCCCAAAAGCATAACTGAAGTTAGGAATTTTCATGGATTAGCTAGCTTCTATAGAAAATTTGTGCCAAATTTTAGTATGCTAGCTGCCCCTTAACTGAAGTTGTTAAGAAATCCATGGGTTTTAAATTGAGTGATGAACAAGAACGTGTGTTTCAAACCATAAGGGAAAATTTTTGTTCTTGCCCGTACTTGCTTTGCCTAGCTTTTCTAAAACTTTTGAAATCGAATGTGATGCGTCGGGAATAGGTATTGGTGTTGCTTTTATGCAGAAACGGAGGCCGATTGCACACTTCATGAGAACCTCAGTGGAGCTGTGTTCAACTACCCAACCTACAACAAGAAGTTGTATTCTCTATCCGAGCGTTAGAGATTTGGCAGCACTACCTATGGCCCAAAGAGTTCTTGATCCAGATAGATCATGAATCCCTTAAACCTGTCAAAGGACAAGGCAACCTGAACAAGCGGCGTGCAAGGTGGATGTAATTCATTGCGATGTTCTTGTACGTGATCAAGTACAAGACAGGTAAAGAGAATGTTGTTGCTGATGCATTATCGTGCAGGTATGTCTTGTTAACCACTTTGGGTACTAGACTATTGGGTTTTGAAATGGTAAAAGACTTGTCTGCAAATGATTCCAACTTCTCTGGCATTTTTGCTGCTTGTGCAAAGGGAAGTTTTGACAAATTTTATAGACTAGAGGCTATTTGCTCACAAAAAATAAATTATGTGCCCCTGCTAGTTCTATTAAGGAATTGTTTGTGAGAGAAGCCTATAGTGGAGCGTTAATAGGACATTTTGGGGTTCAAAAGACCTTAGATGTCCTACGGGAACATTTTTATCGGCCTACGATGAGGCATGAAGTGGAGAAAGTCTGTGAGGGTTGCATGACTTGTCAAAAGGATAAATCAAGAGTGTTGCCTTAAGGATTATACGCCCGACTGCTTGTTCCACAAAGGCCTTGGGTAGATATCTCAGTGGACTTTGTTTTGGGTTTGCCTATGTCCAAGAGTGGTCGAGATTCTATTTTTGTTGTGGTTGATCAGTTTAGGAAAATGCACTTTATTCCATGCCACAAAACCGATGACACTACACACATAGCCAATTTGTTCTTTAATGAAATTGTGTGCTTGCATAGGATCCCTTGAACCATTATGTTTGACCGAAATGTAAAGTTCCTTATCTACTTTTGGAAAATTTGGTAGGGTAAACTAGGCACGAAATTTTTGTTCTCCACCACAAGTCATCCAGATGGACAAATTGAGGTAGTTAATAGAGCTATATGTCAACTGCTGTGCTCATTAATTCAAAAGAACTTGAAAGCTTGAGAAGGGTGTTTTCCATATGCTAAATTTTCTTATGACCGTGCTGTGCATTCTTCTACTGATTTCTCGCCATTTGAAGTTGCTTCTGGTTTTAATCCCTTGACTCTGTTACTTTTGATTCCTTTACATGTGAATGAAATGACTAGCTTTGATCGTAGGAAGAAAGCAAAGCATGTCAAGGGACTGAATCAAAGGGTAAGGTTCTGGATTGCGAAAAGAAATAAACAGATCACAGACAAAGTTAACAAAGGCTGGAGAGAAGTGATGTTTGAGCCCGGTAATTGGGTGTGGTTGGACCTAAGGAAAGAATGATTTCCAAAATAGAGGTAGTTGAAGCTATAGCTGAGAGGCAATGGTCCATTCAAAGTGCTTGAGAAAATTAATGACACGCCTATGAACTTTACGTCCCAAGTGAGTATGGCGTTTCTATTACTTTCGATGTTAGTGATGTAGTGACTGAAAATTTTTCGTAAATGAAATAATTATTTAAATTAAAAATTTTAAATGTGTCGCTATGTCTTCACCTAAAAAATTTAACAGTATACGCTCATCTGATCTAATTATAAATTATTTATTATTTTATTTGATCCACATACGATTTTATTTCTAAATTTATTTATTTTCAAACTTATCACTTTGGTCCAAAACTTTAGAATTTGATCAATTTGGTCCCGAATTTTAGTTTTTATTCATTAGGGCCCAATTTTTACTTTGAGTCCAATTTTCAGTTCGGTCTGAGTGCAAACATAGTCCAATCCATTTAGAAGCCAATTTAAAACTCACTTTCATCTCTTGCCCAACAAGAAAGCCCAACTTACTTTCTTTCCCAATTTTCCCATTTAAATACTTTTCTAAGGATTTTTCAAACCCCAGCCCCAAGTCCATCCTCATCTTCATCCTATTCTCCATTTTCACTCTCAACCTACAACAATCAAAGACAACACCATATTCCGCATCACATTTATATCCTCCATCGTTTTAAACATTTTACCAAAGCAATTAAATAAAAGTTCAATAGCGCCTCATACATAACACAATAGAGGAGCAATAAAGGATTGGCTTTCAAGGTAACTTCTTAATCCAGTCCTCATTTCAATGGTTTCATTCTTGCAGTGCATCCACTATCACAGCACCTTTTGACACCATTTCACAACTTCTCCCCAAGCATTTCATTTTCATTGCATTTGAAAGCTTGATAAGCACACACAAACGCAGCACAAGCTTCAGCCTTGCACATACAATCAAATTAATTTTACAAATAATTTATTATTTTTATAAATAATTAGCCAATAAATGAAAATTAATTAAAATTACAAATTTTGCTAGCATTTAATTTGTTACAATACAATCACAATTCATTAAATTTTTACATAAAAATAAAAAGAAACGTATAACATTAAAATTAAAATTTAGATTGGATCCTTTACTTATTTTAAAAACAAAACTTAAGAAATGTGGAATTTATAATTTTATTAAATTTTTTTTTCGTGGTTTAATATATAGCATAATCCATATATGGTAAGACGCATTTAGAAATATGGAAATGCGCATTAATGTAGATGGACAGTTACACATATGAAAACACGCATCTACAACTAATATGAAAAAATTCATGATTTTTTTTACTTCATTAGATAAAATATAATATTAATTATTAAGAATATAATAATTTAGGAATTAATATAGCACATAATTAATTTCATGTCAAGTTAATTGAATTTTTTTGGGTTATAGAAATATTTACTTTGGAAACCCTTCAAAAATCAAATTCTCAGCTTTGCCTCCAAAAGTTTACACAATATTGATAATTTCTATTTTGTTGAAAAAAGAAAATATCCTAAAATATCCCGCATAGTGCAGCTACGAAATAAGAGTGTGGGTACGACTCTATAAAATACTAATTATTAAGCAAGTAGAAGTTATAGCCAATGGTTACTTGAGGGAATTCATATCCAGTTTCCCTTTAGTTTAATAATAATTTTTCAATTAATAATAATGGATGAAAATCCCATAATGGGCCTATAATGCACACCAAATTTGAGGTTAAAGTACACTTTAATGGCTCCAACTGATCAAAGGGATTATTGACCACATTTTTCGTCCAAACTTTTATGCCATATGAAAAAAAATTTATATTATTGAAAAATAAAAATACAAATAAAAATGAACTATGAATTTTTTAGGATAATTGCTAATTTTTAATTTAAAACAATACGAATAAAATTTAAAAAATCGAATTATTGGTTTTTATCATTAAAGAAATCAAATTCACCATCATTTTTTAAAATTTCATTTATAATTTTTAATTAAATCCATATTCTAATATAGAGATAAATTTTATTTATTTATTTATTTTTTTAAATTGACAGCCAAATAAATTAATAAAATTCATGAATTTTGTAACTTTAATTTCATTAGATAAAAGATATATTACTCATTAAGAATACAATTTAGGAATTAATTAATATAGCACACAATTATCTTAATGCCAAGTTAATTAAATCTTTTTGAGTTATCAAAATATCTTTTTGGGTTGTAAAAATATTTATTTCAAAAGTCCTCCCAAAAAAATTCTCAACTTTCCCTCCAAAATTTTAAACAATATGAATAATTTTCTACACAGTAGAAAAGAAAAAGTATCACACATTGATAGTTATGAGAAAAGAGACGTGTACGACTTTATAAAACACCAATCATTAGGCACATAGAAGTTGTAGCCAATGGCTACTCAGGGAAATTGATAACCAATTTTCCTTTAGTTTGATAATAACTTTATTCTTTAATTTAATTACTTTTTAGTTTAATTTTTTAATTAATAATAATGATTGAAAATCTTTTGCCTCTAATGTGAGGTTAAAGTACAATGTTGTGGCTCTAGGCGATGAACAATATCATTGACCATATTTTTCCTTTAAAAATTTATGCAATATGAAAAAGCTTCTAGGATATTGAAAAATAAAAGCATAGTCAAAAACTAATTATTAATTTTTTAGAAAATTAGTAATTTTTTATTAAAAAATACATATAAAATAAAAACACAAAAACAAAATCAAATTATTATTGGTTTTCATCTTAAAGAATCAACTTAACCACTCATTTTTTTAAATTCCATTTATAACTTTTTAATTAAATGCATATTTTTTTAATATAGAGATAAATATTTTTTTTAAATTAAAAGCTCAATAATTTAATAAAATTCAAGAAGTTTTTTTTATTTCAATAATAATGAATGAAAATCCCATAGGTGAATGTAATTTTATTCACTTAAAATTTCAAAAAAAGTTGTAAAATTATAGATCAACCAAGTGATTTTTCAATCATTAAAATTAAGTTGTAAAACGTTTTTGATTTCTGATTAAGTGATTACTTTGTTATATTTTTTTAATCTATTATATTAATTAACACAGAATTATCAATTTTTAGAATTAACTATTAAGATATAAAATCCAAAATTTTTAGAAATCATTCTTAAATTAATAAGCTTTGTTAAGTTATTCATCAGTTTTTAAAATCTTTTATTTTATTAATAAACTTATAATGTTTTAAGATTAATTTGATAATTACAATTTATGTAGATTAGAAAATTTCGAATTGTTACAATCATTTTACAAATTGAATTGGAAGATGATTGGTAGTACTTGAGATGTAAGAAGTGGGAAAGAAGATCGATGACTGTTGGGGTACACAAGTCTATGCTAAATTGCTGATGAATTGAAAATTTTGAATGCTATTAGTGTTCTGGTGTCAAATTACAAACTGAAATTGAAGATCGATATTCCTGTAATGTTGTTGAAAAACATTGACCATTCAATAGGTTTGTGCAATAGAACCCGATTGATTATTACAAGACTTAGGGAACACGTGGTTAGGCAAGAATTATTTTTGGATGCAATGCAGGTCACACAATATTCATTCCTAGAATGATATTGACTTCATCTAATTCAAGATTACCATTTAAATTCCAACGGAGACGTTTTCCTTTGATTATTTCCCATGCGATGATGATCAACAAGAGTTAGGGCAATCGCTTTGTAATGTTGGAATTTATTCGAGGCTGATATTCAGCCATGGACAATTGTTTATTGCTGTCTCTAGAGTTACTAATGGGATTGATTGAAAATTTTGATTTGTGATAATGATGGTCAACTAGGAAACTTAGCAAATGTGGTGTTTAAAGAAATATTTCAAAATTTAGAGTGATTTTTATGATTTATAATATTTATTTGGTTAGGTGCATGTCACTACAATGTTATTATACCGATTCAAATGTATTTCCATCCAATACTCTTTATGTTATAACTGTTTTAGTTCGATTGTCATAAAATATTGTTCAACTATATTTTTATATCTAATGTAGAACATGCCTTAATTAAATATTTTACATTAATTGTCAAATACTATCTTTTTATCATTTCAATTATAATTGTATCTAATGTATATTACTTAAAAAGATTATCTTTTTCTATCTAGAAGACGTGTTCTTTAGAATATTTTTATCCCGTGCAACGCACGGATTGGATACTAGTGTATATGTGTGTCATGTATCTACCTACATATAGATACATACATACGTTCGTTTGTGGCTGGGGATCGGGAGGGTAAATGACTGAACTGAAAAGCTAAATGCTGTGAAATTTTAATGGATGGAAACGATTAGATTCCGACTATGGTGTGACCTTTTTAACTGGTCCCCCAAATATGGGCTTATGAGTCTCAAAAGTTCTAATCTTTGCTGGCTGTAATCACCTTTCTAGGATGCTAATGGCATCATATAAATTAAATCATCTTTTTCAAGGAACAAAATTTGTTAAAGGCACTGCGCACTTTCTACCAATTAAGTGCTTTATTTTATAATATATAATATAATATATGCTTAATTCGAAGCCTGCACTGGGAACAATTATTTCATCAACATCCGATCCACATAATTTTGATCACAACTCACAAGTCGTTATATATCTAAATAAGCTACTGCATATCTTTGGGAACTCTTTACTCTATTGTTAAAAACCCACAAAAAAAAAGGGGGGAACGTTTGCCAAATCATAAATCATTCTTAAATCCCACCATATAAAAAGTTTATTAATTACTTGTTTGGTACCTACTTCCCAAACGAAGAAGACATATCTACATATTATTTGTCCAGGTTGGTGTTTAATAATTATTCTATAATTGTCAGTAATTTAAAAAGAGTAAAGTATAATTAAGTGTCAATGTTAAATTTCAAGTTTAAATGAGTACAAACGTGTATATGTTGAACGAAATAAAAGGGTAAAAAATGTGCAAAGCATAAGGGTAACTTAAATGAGGTCGAAGTTTTTTATATATATTTTTTTTGAAGCGAGTCTTTTAGATTATAGATAATTGACAATGTTCAAAATGATGTAATAAATAAAAAAAAAAAAGGGAAAAAATTTTTTGCTAGGTCTTATTCATCAACCTTTGTAGCAAATTTCCAACTTTGCACCAAATTTCTAACTTTGCATATAAAAGTCATTCAAAAAATAAAAATAAAAAACTTTGCATATATAATACAAAAAATAAAATCAAAATAAAATAGGGAAGTAGCAACTAACGTCCCCTTCTAGCTCCACTTATGATCCCAGGCGTTAAATTAAAAGTTTACCGGTGTGCCGACAGCTGAGGGAACTACCACCAGGAAACATGGAATTGATTTTTTTTTTTTTTTTCCCCAGAGAAATGGTGGTGGTCATTTTTTTATTGTTCCATTTGTGGGTGCTGACATGATAAACAACAACAAACTAGAGTCAAAGAGAAACACAAACCCAAAAAGCTAGCTAGTGTTGATGAACAGGAGAAGCAGGATCTCTTTGAATGCACAATTTCTTATCTCATTCAATTCTTTTAATTAAATCAAATTGTACACATCCAAAAACTACTCTCTCTCTCTCTCTCTCCAAAAAATCATTATGATCCACATCCAAGATTTTTCCTAGCTAGAGTGATGTTTCTACTGTACTCGATATTTCAAACCAATATTCAGTAGCCAAGAATTCTTATTCTGGACTGAATTCACTGTCGCCATGATCCACACTTCTTTTCCATCACTCCATAGAATTTGTGGACACTTGAACTGTATTACAACTTTGGTTGTTATTAATCTATGAATAATTATATACAAACCCAGAAAAAGAAAAATTAAAAAAAAAATGAAACAAGAAAATGGGGAAAAAGGAAAATAAAAAAATGGGGAGAGAAGGCTGAGTACTGTGTTGTTCCAAAAACCCTAACTGTCCATAATCTTGATAGAAAAAATAACAAGTAGAAAGATTACTGTTCATCAATAATCAAGCAGCTTCATCTGGTGTTTCTGAAATTTTCTCTAAGTGAGGTCTCCATACACCTACACGCCCTCTCCTTCGATCTCTCTGTGTAGACAGCTTTTCTGATAAAATCTCGCTCAAATACTGATCATCAGAAGCCTGCAGTAGGCTCTTCATAGATAGCTCGTGATCAGTACCGATTTTCGCCGAATTTTCTCTTCGAGCTGATTCTTTCTTTTTCCTTCTCGGCCGAGTCGTCTTGGCGGATTGATGAGAAGGCAGTGGCATGAGGAAATAGATCTTGCCACGTTGGAGTAATGCATCAGGAGGAACCACAACAATCTTGGGACACATCCCTTCATCGGACGGTGATGATGGTTTCTTTAGAACATGCTTTGGATATAATTTCATGATTTCTTCGGCCTTTATGGTGCCACTGATTTCTTCGACATGCCCATTAGTGTGCACTATTCGGATTACGTCAAGGGCTCCACATGGAAATATGCAAGATATGCAGCATCTAATGGTGTTCTTCATAGCTTGAGAGAGAGAGAGAGAGGGAGAGAGAGAGGAGAGAAGGAGGAGGTGAAGGAAGTGAAATTATAAGGAAGAAAGATAAAGAGAAGTTTCTTAATTCTTTATTTTATTTTATTTTATTTTCTTTTAATAAATTATTATTTCTTTTTCTGATAGTTGATGTTTTTATTATATGCTTTTGGGTTTTGGGCCTACTCTTATTAATTATTATTATTATTTTTTTAAAAAAATGTAGGGCATTCTATTTGTCAGTTGGTTGAGATGAAGAAATCCATATGTAGAATGAATTAATAATTGCACCTTATTCTGTACTTTTGCCTTTTGGATCCATCATTCAACCCTCCACCATTAATTCCTCCCTCCTTATTACTAGTACCACTACCCTTCACTAAGTTCAATAATTTGGAGTTGGAGGATTATGGACATGTACATAAATGATACATCCATGTTTGTCCGTCACTTGTATCGCCAAATCATCCAAGTGGTTCAATCGAATTTTGAAACTTGTCAATCTCTAGTTCAATTTGCTTAGTTGGAGTAGGTGAGAAGGCTATTTGTGCAGCGTCCTTGTTTTGGGGTAGGAAAATGTGGGGTTCTTGGTATTAATTGGACTTTTTTCTTTTTCTTTTTTGGAAATTTAGGTAACTGTCTATGTATTTAATCATCATTTTGGACGATACTCAAATTAAAAATAATTAAATACTTTTAAAAACGGATTTTTCAAATACAGTCTTTAACGAGCAACGAAATTCACATTAAATAACATTGTTCACTGACATTTTCAAAAAATGCAGAGGTTGATCACACTATTCGCAATTATCCTCCACAACAAATGTCATAATAGAATTGAAATTTTAATAAAAATAAAATATCCCAAGGAAAAAGGTGTGTCAATTAAAATTAATTCCCTCCGACTTTTCCCTTTGGTTATTGTGGGGCTTTGTTTTTCAAGATAAATCTTCTTTTGAGAGGAGAGCATTGTGATCTTTCAAAATCCCCAAGCAAGATCATGTGCATTATGTACCTTAAATACTCTTTTTCCAATAATCAAGAAAGATTGCTTGAATTTCTTCAAAAATTAAACATTGGGACTTTCTTGACTGATGATAAATGTGCAGCTATCTTTGTTCACTTGAATCCAAGCCAACTTTAGGACATATAAAGAAATTCAAGGAAAGAAAATTGTTCCATTGATGATGATCTGATGTTTGTTATCCAAGCTATAATGATTTGATACATGTCCTTGAAAATATTTGGTATAGAAAAACAGAATGATGGGGCCCAAGCATTTAACGGCTGAGATGTAGAGTAAGTGGGCAACATGTGGAGGATGAAGATGAGGGGTCCTCCGGATATAGACCTAATCTAATCACATAAAAATCTAAGATTAAACTTGTTAGATTGTGACTGATTAATGTTAAAATGCAGAGGATTATTAAGTGAAGTGTTGGTAGAAAAAAGAAAATGATAGATGAGATGGGATCATGGGCTGTCTGCTGAGCATCTAGCTTCAATTATTGAAGGAAGAGAGATCAGAGAGAGAGAGAGATATAGTATTTATCTTCTAGTATTGGCAATCATCACACGATGGAAGTAAACAAAAAGAGAATTTTTACTGGCTCTTTTATCATCACATATTCTGCAGACTTTTGAAAAATTCCATCTGATTTTGTTGCTGCTCTGGCCTCTCGCTCTGGTCTTAATGGAACTACTCTTGTCAGCTCTACCAACTACTATAAATTGTGAACCCCCACCCTCCTTTCTCACCCCCAACACACTCCTCTCTCTAAAAAAATTGGTTTCCATCAGGCCATCAAAGTTTAAACTCAAAACTTGCAGTTTTGCACATTTCAGGCCTTTTTTTGTACTTTTGTCTTGCACTGCAAACACTTACACTTTGAAAGAAGATTGACTTTGTCACTTAATCACGCTTTACGCTTTTCATATCACTCGTCTTTTTATGCATGTGATGTATCCAATAATTAAATTTATTTGAAAACACATAAAAATCTAAATATGAATCTTTTTGCCCCCAATAGTTCCAATTTATGTGAGGAAGGAAAATGGAAACTACCCAGCCCAAATACATTCTCCCACTAAATATTCAGGTTTCCACTGCACAGAAAGGCCACCAACAATAACATTGAGTATATTTCCGCACAAGTTTTTCCCATAAATAATACTTTAGATCAGATGTCTTTTTCAACATTTTCCGTTCGTAATTTTCTCCAAATATTACTTTTCGTGATAAGAAATGTCATTTCAAAACTACTGACAAAAATTATCGTATCAATGCCTGTATAATTACAATGAGTGGCATTTGGATACTGATCTATTATCCATTATCCATTCATGATCCATAATTTTATTATGTTAAATCAAAGTAGAAGAGCTTTCTTTATCAAATCTAGCAGTATCACAACCCACTATTGATTAGCACACTCCTTTTCTCCCCCTCATGGGAAAACTCTAATAAAATCTCTCCATTTGCCCATGTTCTTCTATACGTTTTTACACATTTTTATACATTCTTTTCAACCCCACTAATTCTCTCTCCTGTTTCACATCCACATATCTCGTGGGATCTACCTATACTACACAAATCTCCACCATTCAACTTCACTAATTCTCTCTCCTATATCACGTAAAAACACATAGAAATCTATTTTTACATACATCCAAACACCCTAAAATCTCGATAGCAAAAGACCTTATTCTCTTAAAACCAATATTCGAATGCCACATCAACAATGGGGAGAATAAAACCTCCCACATAGGAAGGAGAATAGGAGTGTTGCTTAGAATCGATGTTCACTTTAGAAGTTTTAGTATCTTCTGAGTGAGAACTAAGTACTTCCATTCAAAATCTAAGAGGCCATCATTAAGAAGATAATATGGCCACCTAAGTCATATAGCCAACTTCTCTAAGAAGGCAATAAATTTGACTCCAAGAGCTAATTTGTGGTTTTATGTTACCTGTTCACATCTTTTATTGAAGCTGAAAGACTATCCGAGTAACAGAAAATTTGGCTTATTTATTTACAAATCCCCTGCTACAACTCTGAATATTGTACCATGTTGTTTGAACCAATCAAAATAGCCATACTAGCACAGCGCATATTCGCACTCTTGGAGGCGGGCGAGAACTTCCTGGCAAGAAGGACGTTCGTCTCTGCCCAACAATCTGGAATAGAAAAAATGACGAGTGAAATGCTAGTTCTAAAATGGGAAAACAGTCACAATCCAAATTACAAACTTGTACAACAATAGACCTGAAATTAACTTACTCAGTGGACCTTCAGGAATTTTGAGCCTTTGTCCATCGTTGGCAACCGCGTACACTACCTGCACATTCGCAGCATTAAAGTCAAATAAAATCTACAATATTGTTCGCATTCTTATGTAGGGAAGAGCTGAGTAACTAAGCCCCACTACAGATGTGTTAAGCTCAACTACTAACAGTGCAGCATGTGGGGAAGACAACATTACTCATAAAATCTAATATAATCTTTTTTTTCACACAGAAATAGAATGGATAGGTTGTATGAAACTGACACTCACTTGAACAGAGGGTACACCTTCCCACGGCCTCTTGAGCGTGCATAGCTCCCATATTATGACACCAAGGCTGAAAATATCACATTTCTCAGTGAAGGGTTCATTACGAATAAGTTCTGGTGCCATCCATTCTGGAGTCCCAGCAGAAGAAGGATCCTTCATTGGCGAGGTAGTCAGTACCCCTGACAGCCCAAAATCACATATCTTCACCGTCCAATGCTTATTCACTAGACAGTTCGCACTTTTCAAATCACGGTGTACTATTTTCATTCGATGCAGGCACATCAATCCCCTTAATAAACTCATACAGGTGAGATGAAAACAGAATAAAAAAATTGTGCCACTCTCATGGACAGTCGAGATTAATCAAAATATGAGCTTTTGAAATTGCACATCTTAATAACTCCATAGTTTGACATGAATTTTTCACATCGAATACAATTTACATGGCATCTTATCAACATCATGATACCGACAGATTTCTTTTTCTCTGGTCCTGGATGATAGATTGGTAAAATTCAAACAAAATCTCATACCTAATCAAAAAGCTGATAACACATTCTCTGCATTAGATTTGAGAAACTAACGACCATGCAACCATCTTATCATCAATTTTCGTTTTTCATTTAGTATAATCCAATTACAAAGGTAAATGCCCTGAAATTCTTAAAACCAAGTAAAAGAGCATTTCTTCACAATGTTCAACTGGGAAAAGATAAGCGAAATGATCCGTAATTGTACCTGCATATATCATATAGCATTTTAAGCCGCCTTTGCCCGCTAAGTTTCTTTTTCAGTCCACATGCATGGATCAGATAATACAGTGATCCCATCTCCATATATTCAGTAACCAAGGACAAGCGGGGAGGCTTTGTACAAGCACCAAGGAATAAAATAACTGCACAGACGATATCACGCATTTTTTTAACATCGATCCACTTCTGAGGGGAGAAAAAGCAAGTGACACCCCCAAAAGTAAATAAGCTACGTGATAACATGTAGTACTATTTTCAGGAATGTATCGAGAAGGCATTACCATTAGGGTGGCGGATACGGCTGCAAAAGGGGGAAAAAAGAAAAATGAAATGTTACATATCAAATATATGCAGAGTGCTCATTGTCCATGTCAGGGACCATCTGTTTGTGGAGAAGGGGGGATGTTTGTCCGTGAAAAGGATTTTATCTATCAGCTAAAAACAACAAAAACTGCAAATTGATTACCTCAAGATAGATATTTCATTGCAAAAATCTTCAACATTCTCAACAGTCAATTCTTGCTCCAGAAACACTTTGATCCCAACCTCTAATCCATTCCAAGTCCCACAAAAAACTTCTCCAAAGAATCCTGAGTGCAAAGAAACAATTAGAAACTGAGTTAAAAGATTAAAGGTATTAAAGAGGTAAATAACATGAAAGAAAACTAAAATTCAACGTCAGATAGCTTTATTACGTGTGTGTATAGGAGACATTCTAGACAAAATGATTTTTAAATGTGTGGTTGGCGTGTTATGAGGAATGGGAAAAGTTGATATGAAAGACGGGGAAAATTTGTCACAATGAGATATTTACCCCGTTAGTCAACCCTTTTTACCACTTTTTATTACTTTTTTATCTATTCTTTCTTTATCCTAAATCAATGACACCCACATATCTCATCACATCCACTATTCAACTCCACTCATTCTCTCTCCCCTTTTATATTAAAAACCTTTAAAAACCATTATAATTTATTCCCTATCACCCTCATTGTGACTAAAAATGATTCTGCGGAAAAATGATTTTTGGAATATCTCTCCCAGACAAACTCCACGCCATAAAATCTATAAAACAGGTGTTGATGGAAATGCATTTAGGAGGATTGCTTCATTCGGGAGATATTTCTATACTTGTAGACAGGATCGGGTACAAATGGCCTATTTGAGAAACACAAACAAATAAAGGATTAAATTCTTGTTATATCTTCTCATAATTATGACTTGTTTATTTGAGGTACTCAAGCGGAAATAATATATAAAAAGAAAAAGGTTAATTAGAACAATATTATATAACCTTCGGGATATTAGGGAATCATAAGTCTTAAGTTCTGCTGTGACGGTTATATTTTTTAGTGTCAAAGCGATCAAACCAAAATTTTCATTCTCCTTTTGAACTATATGTGTCGTGTTTAACTTATACATGCCCTTTTCGCAATCCAGATGGAAATTAAGTGTCTATTTGATAAAGATTATTGGAAAAATGAATTTTTTATTTGCTTAGTGTAACCTTAAAGAGAAAACACTCTCAATTTCATATATCTCATATGGGTACAATGTACATATATATAGAGATAGGAAACCAATCTAAGGAAACTCTATAACCTATCTAAGGAAACTTTATACAAGGAAACTAAATAACCTAAATCTATATACACCAATATACATTACACTCCCCCTCAAGCTGGAGCATAAATATCAATCATGCCCAGCTTGTTACAGATATAATCAATTCGAACCCCATTGAGTGCCTTTGTAAAGATATCTCCTAGTCGTTTCTCCAGTCCTTACATGTCCCGCAAGAACCAAATTACTTGTATCTTTTCACGGACAAAATGACAATCAGCCTCAACGTGCTTCGTCCGTTCATGGAACACAGGATTACTTGCAATATGTAGAGCTACTTGGTTATCACACCACAACTTTGCTGGAACTGATGCTTCGAGACCAACCACAGCTAAAAGCTGATATATCCACATTATTTCACACACAGATTGTGCCATAGCTCTATATTATGATTCCGCACTAGATCGAGACACGACATCTTGCTTCTTACTCTTCCATGAAAGCAAATTCCCTCCAACAAAAACACAGTATCCAGTAACGGATTTTCGATCAATCTTCGAGCCACCCAACTGCATCAAGAAAGCATTCAACACGAGTGTGGCCATGATTCTTGTATAGTATCCCACGCCCCGAGCACCCTTCAAATAGCACAAAATTTGTTCCAGGGCAACCCAATGGTGAATCTGGGGGATGACATGAATCGACTCACAAGACTCACGAATATGCAATATCGTGGACGAGTTATCAGTAAGGTAGTTCAATTTCCCAACTAATCTCCTATATCTCTCGATCCTCAAATGGGTCCCCATCTTTCATAAGTTGCAGATTTGGAGGCATCGGAGCATCACATGGCTTAGCTCCCAATTTCCCAGTTCCAGTTAATAAATCGAGTACATACTTCTTTTGACACAAGAAAATACCCTTCTTGCTTCTTGTTACTTCAACTCCCAGGAAGTACTTCAGGAAGCCTAAGTCCTTTGTTTGGAATTGACTGTGAAGAAAGGACTTCAACGATGAGATTCCCATAGTATCATTCCCTGTGATAACAATATCATCTACATACACAACAAGGAGAATAATGCCAGATGATGTTTTTTTGTAAAATACCGAGTGATCAGAGTTGCTCTTATTCATCCCAAAGTCTTCAAGAGCTTGGCTAAATTTGCCAAACCAAGCACGGGGACTCTACTTAAGGCCATAGAGAGACTTCCGAAGGCGACAAACCTTCCCAGACTCCCCCTGAGCAACAAACCCAGGTGGTTGCTCCATATACACTTCCTCTCGTAAGTCACCATGTAAAAAGGCATTTTTGATATCCAGTTGATACAAAGGCCAGTCATGAGTGGCGGCGACGGAAAGGAAAAGGCGAACAGATGTCAATTTAGCAACGGGGGAAAAGGTGTCAAAGTAATCCACACCATACGTTTGAGCATACCCTTTTGCCACAAGACGGGCTTTAAGGCGAGCAACAGACCCATCAGAATTACATTTAACTACAAAGACCCACTTACAGCAAACTGCCTTCCTGTCAACGGGCAAATCCACTAACTCCCAAGTACCATTAGTATCAAGAGCATTCATTTCACAACCATAGCACTACGCCAACCAGATGAGAAAGGGCTTCCCGCACGCTTTGGGAATGGTGATCGAATCAATGGAAGCAACAAAAGAACAAGACGATGGAGACAAACGGTTATAGGAGACAAAGGAAGAAATAGGATAAGTGCACTGACGCTTACCTTTACGAAGAGCAATGGGAAGATCCTGATCATCAGCAATGGGATCTAACGGCAAAGAGAAACCGGCATCGACAAGGGTCCGATGGAACTCGTCGACGGGAATACACATGGTGAATGGGAGGACGTGGCTCGGCCACGGGTGAATGTGACACAGGGTTGTCACGAGCAGAGGTAGTGGTAGTGATATGATAAATCAATAGGTCATCGTCCTCCCCCTGACTAAAAGATGTGGACGTGTGGTCGAAAAAAGTGATATGCTCGAAAATGGTGACATCCGCTGAAACGAGGTACCTATTAAGACTAGGGCAAGAGCAATGATACTTTTTGTAACCGAGAATACCCGTAAAGACACATTTTAATGATTTAGGATCTAACTTAGTTACCTGGGGACGGGTATCTCGAACAAAGCATGTACTACCAAAGATACGAGGTTCAATAGGGAACAAGGGCTTAGTTGGAAAAAGTAGACTATACGGAGTCCTACCCTGAAGAAGAGATGAAGGCATGCGATTAATCAGGAAGCACGCCGTGGCTACTGCATCAGCCCAAAAGGGTTTCGGAACATGCATTTGAAAAAGAAGTGCCCGAGCAGTTTCAAGGAGATGTCTATTTTTCCTCTCCGCCACACCGTTTTGTGAAGGTGTGTCAACGCACGAGGTCTCATGAAGAATACCATTTTGAGTCATGTAAGTTTGAAACACAGTAGATACATACTCCTGAGCATTATCACTTCGTAGAGTACGAATATTGGTGTGAAATTGTGTTTTAATCTCAGCACAAAAAGCAGTAAAATGAGAAAATAATTCAGAACGATTCTTCATTAAATAGAGCCACGTCATACGTGAAAAATCATCAATAAATGTGAAAAAATATCGAAACCCAGTTTTAGACAAGACTGGACATGGACCCCAAACATCAGAATGAACTAACTCAAATGGGGAACTAACCCTTTTATTGACTCTAGGAACTGAAGATAAACGATGATGCTTAGCAACCGACACGACTCACAATCTAACGATTTACAAATTCTCAAACTGTGGACATAATTTCTTTAGTAGAGGTAGCGAGATGCCCTAACCGACAATGTACTTCAAACGGAGTTAAGACACTCGAACATGCAATAGGTTTGGGAACTTGTGTATCCAATATATAGAGCCCTCCATTCATGCCCTTTACCAATAATCTGCTTGTCAGAAGATCCTGAAAAATACAATGATCAGGGAAAAATGAGACACAACAATTAAGAGAGCGAGTAAGTTTGCTAACTGATACCAAATTAAAAGAGAATCTTGGTAGACTTAGCACAGAGGAAAGGAAAATTATTGGAGTAGGATGGACAGTGCCAGAACCAAGGACCGAGGAAATAGAACCATCGGCTAAAGTAACAAAAGATCTAGACGTATGTGACTGGAAATTAGAAAGGAGATTAGGGTTACCTGTCATATGATCTGTGGCTCCAGAATCAATGACCCACTGGGAGGAGGAAGAGAGAAGACATGAATTTGAGTTACCTGACTCGGCAATAGCACCCATAGAGCGAGAGGAATTCTTTAAAGCTTCTTGATACTGTGTAAACTTAGCAAAATCATCGGCAGAGACAGTAATAGTATGATCAGATGAGTTTTGAGCTTCTGTAGTAGCAACATGTGCTGCACAAGCTTCACGTGCTTTCTTGTTTTGCAACTTCTGACATGTACGCTTAGTATGACCCGGCTCACGACAATAGTAACAAATAATGTCTCCAAAGATCTTTTCCACTCAACTTCCTCCTTTGTTGTTTTTATGACTAACAAAAGCACTAGAAGTCTGCATAGATGGAGTAGTGACTGTACCAGTGTCTGTACGTAGAACTCTAGAGAAAATATCATGGAGTGAGGAAATAGTGGCACTGGATAAAATTTGGGACTTCACAACTTCAATTGTGAACTAAGACCAGCCAAAAAACTCATTATTGCCATCTGTTCACGTTGTTCTTTTTGCACTTTAATGTCAGCATTAAATGGCAACAATTCATTCAATTCCTCATAAACTTTCTTAAAGTTCATAAAATAAGTTTGAAATGACTGATCTTGTTGTTCAACGCGATAAAAACTCTTGCAAACATCATAAATACGAGAAATATTTCCCTTACCTGAGTACAGAAATTCCAAATATTCCATTAACTCCTTGACATATTCACAATGATTAATTAAGCTTACCACCTCAGTCTCAATAGAATTTCTGATTTGCAGAAATAAACGAGCGTCATCTCTTAACCACTCTTGACGAGTCTTATCAGTGAGAGGAGGGGGATCTCCGGTAAGATGATCATCCTTTGATAAACTACGTAAATAGATTCTCACAGTCTTGCACCAATCAAGATAATTAGACCCATTCAATTTATGCTCAGTAATCTTACACATCATCTAATAACATCACCACAATAGTGCTTTTCAATCTTCACCATTACAAACGAGATAAGAAACCAAGTAGTCAAACAACCAATGATTTAAAGCAACCAGATTACACACTTAACGCCAAACTCGAGTGAAGCCTCGGTGAACAAGATCTAACAAGACCGACTCAATCAAGCAAATCAAGGTAGCAATCACAAAGACAACGATGCACTCACCTAGAACACGAAGAGACGATCTCAAAGCGAGCAAGTTATGCACTTTAAAAACACCGGCCACGCCAAGCACCCACGCCACGCAAGGCGCATCAAGCGAAAATCCTTCCAAATCACAAGGCGTGTGACTCACACGCGCCGATTCAGGCCACCGGAAGACGGACGACGCTCGATCGGCGGGCGGCGCTTCCTCCTATGGTGGCGGTGACGTCTAGTAGAGGCTGGAAGATGGCGAGCCCCAAATCTTGTAAGGAACCCTAATTTGTTAAGGTAAGAACCCTAATTCTTGAAGTCAAATCTGCGATAATGATCCTCAAATGCCTAACCCTAGGCTCTGATACCATGTAACCTTAAAGAGAAAACACTCTCAATTTCATATATCTCATATGGGTACAATGTACATATATATAGAGATAGGAAACCAATCTAAGGAAACTCTATATCCTATCTAAGGAAACTTTATACAAGGAAACTAAATAACCTAAATCTATATACACCAATATACATTACACTCAGAAATAAAGAAAAGGCTTTAAAAAATATAAATAATTTGTCAAATCAATATAATGTGTGGTTGAAAATGTTGGTGGAGAAAAATGATTTTTTGAATAATGTCTACCAAACAAGCTCCAAAGCTCTATTCCATCAGTTAGGGAACTACAAATTACTAATAAATATTCTTTCCAATCAGATTTGAGATCATATATGTGGGCACAAGAGTGCAAGTACGTGCGTGTCAAGGAAGGAAGAGGGCAGCAGATTCCAGCAACTAGCAATTTCACAAACTAGAATATAGTTAAGTATTTGAAGACGGACATAGTTAGTTTTATTTTATTTATTTATTTATTTATTTTTGTTCTTGTTGTTGTTGTTTTTGTTACTATTATTATTATTATTATTATTTTGAAATTGATGTACACAGTATTTGGACAATTCAGAAATGGATAATAGTGACTTCAATTGATTGAACCACCAATGGCATTGTTGCACTAAAAATATCCAACTATATCCTCAACCATGGAAACATTTCAGAGCAATGTCAACAGCAAGATATGCTTCGCAAATTGAAAACAAATTTAAGGAAGCAACATACCGATTCCAACACGAGCTCCAATGGTTATTTCAGAGAAATCAATGTTCCATTCTTCAAAGGGTAACAGTGGTGTCTTCAAAATCTTTGATGATTCAAGCACTTTATTGAATGTTGAATTCATGTCAGGACAAGCAAATGGTGTGCTTTGCTCACCCCTAAGAGAAGCTTGATTACCAAAACGTTGCGGAGATGATGGAAGCGAGATTGCATTATCAGGACTGACTTGTTTCTCGTGAACGCTATATTTAGTATGTTTTTCATGGTAAATTCCATCTTGGTCATCTGGATTAAATCTTGATGCCTGGAAAGTCAAGAAAATGATATTTAATGGCCAAATTTCAGGATCCAACTAGACATATCAGGTCACTCTGGCAACTATTAGAAATCTGGCAGATGGGTAAAACTGTTAATATTAAATTCACAATTTTCAAGTCAAAAATTGTCGTGCATTCTTCTGAAAATGGTGAAGACAATTTTGTTCACCAACAAGAGGTACAAGTCAAAAAATGCATACAAGCTTCAGAAGTTACAGTAAACATAATTTGACGACAGATATTAATACCAAATCAATTCCTGATATTGAATTAATTAAAAGGACTTGAACAAACTGTCTGGAACTAAATAGTTTGCACCCTTTCACTCTCAGCCACCAAAATAAAGCACATCATGTGAAGGGAAACGTTTTGACTTGACAAGATAAAACACAAGGGATCAAATACAAAACAAAGACTTCAATTTGTGAAAACAAACACACTGGCACCAAAGAATTACATGCAGGATTTCTGTTCATTCTTTCAAGAAAGAAGCATATAAAGGAACATACACTTTCTTGTAGGTCCGAGCTATCATCTCTTTCACTTGTAGAACTGCATGCTGAATTCACTTGTTCCTTGGGACGACGATTTTTCTTCAGAGTTTCATTTATTGCTCGAACAGCCCTTGATTCAATCTCACCGTCAATGTTATGTCAACCAAAAAAGCAGGTAGAACAACCAAATGCATTTATTAGCTCATGACAAAAACGGGTGGCGCAAGCCACATCAGCATGTAATCCATGTCTAGGAGTGATGGGAACCTCACATAAATGGGAGGCCAAACATAGATGTTTACAATCATGCCCCTAACACAGAGTTAAAATAAAGACAGGAAATAGGAGCGTCATGGGAAGGAAAATTCCGTAGTTTATACAACCAATTGATTCATTGTCTATGCTGAAGATCTTAAAAACAACACTCGTCTCATATTTAACATTTAAAGATTTGGTGTGAGGTAGTCATGTAATAGAGTATTAGAATGTAGCATTTAAAGATTTCATGTGATGTAATCATGTAATACGGTAGTAGAATTACCTAGGCTTCTGAGGAATATTATTGTTAAACCCCCATTATTGGATTGACTAGATAACGGATGTCAAGATACTTCTAAATTGCTTCATTATACAGCAGATTATAGGAAAATTAAATCTCAAACAAATAAGAATGAACTAATGAGGACAAATTCGATTTTTGCTTTCCGTTTCCAAATAAAAATTTTCAATCTTCAACTTCCACAAAAATATAAAAACATACAAAGCATAAGAGTCAACCACCTTACAATATCATCTCCAATCTCTGGTACCATACTAACACAACGCCGTCTTCTCCTACGGCCATGGATTGGAGATGTACCAGCAGATCTGTAAATGACCAACAAAATGAGAGGTGATAACAGAACTAGAAAGCAGACCTTCTTACCTCTTTAATCAAACAAGATACCAATGAAGAAAATCTAGGTAGGAAATAATAAAAGAGAGTAAATAATCAACTCTGTTGTAAAATGTCGTGGAACAGACCAAAAACTGCAATTTCTAACGCATGTTAATCCAGTGAAACAAAAAGATTGAGAATATCAACTGAGAAGGTTAGTACCTTGAAGCATTGAGGTCATTGTTGTACTCTTTGAAGGAAACCCTACAACCACCAAGCAAAGACCTCCCATGTCCTTGAAAGAAAGAATGCTCAGGGCTGGAAAATCAATTGAAATTTTGAGAATTGATAGAAACAGAGAAAATAAAAGTCTTGCATGAAAAAATCTGAAAGTGGGAGATTAATTATCGAACGGAAATGTTAATAAATGAACCTAACAGTGAAAACACGTGTAACATACGCCTTAATAGTAGAAAAGATGATTTGATTCAAAAGAAATAAATGACGAGATGTTTCCTTGTCAACTAATCAAAGAGACCACCAAATCAAGACTGAGATGCATTGGTGTATCAAACAAAATCAAATGAATCAGAAAATTATGAGAAACATGATGAGTAACATCGTCAATATCCCCATGAGGGATTCCAAGCATACAATCCTTTCAATTAGAAGTTTGCTAAAGCCTATCTGTTTTACTCCTAGTAATTAATAAAACTATTTTTTATTATCCTTTCGCCCTAGTGGACTCTTGTTTTATTCTCCAAAAGAAGCCAGTCTGACAGGGATTTCTCCCATTTCTCTTGGAGTCATTGATCTGTCTCTGCATCTTAACAATGTGGCTTTTACCTCTTGGATCTCCAGTCGATAACAAATGTCTTAAGGTTCAGAGAAGTATCGGAAATTAAAGAACATTCCAACCATTTTTTCCACGTTACTCCCATTACAATTCTTACAATAGCACTTTATCAGCATTATCACGACAACTTATGTAGCATTTTAAATGGATTATAAAATTACTATCCTCAATAGTAACAAAAACAGCAACCTTGAACTACTGTCCTTTGTTCAGCAACAACTTTCTTCCGACTGCGCCGCCAAAATGAATTTGCTACATTTGGTTCACTGTGGGGTAAACTAGAAGAACAAGTTGTATTAGTTGGACAACAAAACAAGATCACTTAAATCTCTCCAGTAGAAGACAAAAGCCTACACAAATATAAAGAACAGAAGCAACCATTTAAAACATCTTTCCACTTAAATACAGCTAAAACTGTTTCCAATTTTGTGTGATGGATCATGTTTTCAGGGTTTGTTCCAACAGTATAGTCCCAAAAAATGAACCACACGTAATCATAACCATTTCATGATCAGAGTCACGGAGAATGATTAATTATAGTAGATTCTGCAGAGGATTAGACAAGTCTCAAACTTAGAGCTTGTTTGGCTGAGCTTTTTAAAAATAAAAAAATAAAAAATTTAACCACACTTTTCATTAATTTGACAGCTTCATGTTTTTAAAAATAATTTCTTCACTTTTTAACTAGACATTCAAAAATCATTTTTCAAAGAACGTATTCAAAACAGACACTTATTAATGTACCAAATACTGAAGTCAGTGAATTGTTGCTTCCGAAGGACAAAATCCTCAATTTATACATATCTAATAGTACAGGTTCTTACCCTTCAACATCTGCTGGATTTGAAATGCTACAGATAGGACTGCTCGGTTCAACTAGCGAATCATATGAATTATTTTCTGCAGAATTATTTTCTGCAGAGTCACTCTCACCAGTAGAGAGATGAGTGAGAAAAAGTGCCTTTGCAGAGCTTGGTATCAGCTTGCCAGGAAAATGCACTAGATCAACCAGGAGTTCCACAGAATCCAAAGAAACTATGGCAGACATGTGTTTAAATGAATCTGCTCGTTCCATTACTCCTTCTCTAGGTAAACCCTGGAACAGATAAAAGAGAATGAAGGAGGACCATAAAACATCCTAGGCAATAGATAAATTGTACTGAGCGTCCAAATTTTTGAGGCCACAATTTGAAAACCAAGAAAATTTGAAAATAATAACACGAGGGAAAAAACTTTATGCAACTTCAAGGAACACAAAACTTTACCACCATGAGCCTACTCTCAAGACCTACTGTATCAGCAAGAACTTTGAATAAAATTGCCCGAGAATGACATGAACCACGCTTGGTTTGACCCAGCATATGCATACCATGATTATCTAGGGCGTGAGAAACTTCTTCAAGTGCACCTTCCACGTGATCCAAACCAATTTTTGGTTTCTTGTAAAAGTCACAGACCTGTATATAGTGGCATTAGTCAAAAGCCAAAAAACCATAATTTCACGATGGCACTAAGACTGTAAGAATATCAGTTGTAGCTTACTGGTGCAATAAGACATACTTAAGTATTAATAGGTAAGCATTTTGAAACTACATAGTACTTTGGCAACTAATTGAGCACTTCCAAAATGGAAAAATCAAGCAGTTGTGTCCTAGATTTTACATGCCAGCTAGGAAAGAAAAATACAAAACAAATGAGGTGATTTAGTAGAACTCCAGTGACGCATCCGATAAAGCATTTGCAAAGTAAGACAAAAGTGATACAATCGAAATTCATTGGTACAGTCGTTGACATTAGATTCTTCTTCAAACTTATCACTTTTTACCCTTTGATACACAATCTTGACCTAACACCACATACCCTTCTCTTCCAAGAAAGTCAAATCTCTTCAGTTCACCGCTACCGTATTCTAGATAATCATGGCAAGATACTCATGTAAACCATGACCAGATCCAGAGCATCAATATGTCATTTACCTTATAGAAATTGCTTCTTTATACAGTGTTGAAAGCTTAAACTAATGATATGTTGTTTTGGGGACTTAGTTCAGATATTATTGTATTCTAAATTTAAATTTTGAACTACGTAATTAGTTAGAGATAAGAATAATCATGTAATCAGTAAGAGATAAGAATAGCTCCTATGATTTTTATCTGTTAGGTTAGGCTGTTAGCAAGCTGTCCTATAAATACTTGTACTCCTCTTTTGCTGAAATAAATCAACTCATTCAAATATACCTGACTTTTTGGTATCAGAGCCAAAACAGGTCCGTATCCCAGTTGTTTTCTCGTCATGATCATGTCTACTACAACCAGCTCGACCAATGCAATTAGCTCATCTACTAACTGCAACCTTACCACTCAATCAGAGAGCCCCTCCCTCCAAGTAACAACCCTGAAACTAAATGGAACAAACTTCCTTCAACAGTCCCAGTCCATAAAAATGTATGTTACTGGTCATGGTAAGATGGGTTATCTTACTGGCTCTATCACAAATTTCTAAACTTGAAGACAAGGCTGAACACTTCTTCTGGGAAACTGAAAATGCCATGTTGATGTCATGGGTCATCAATTCTACAGACCCCAACGTTGGTCAGGTCTACCTTTCTCATCCACTGCAAAAGGGAGGCTGTGGTTGAGACATACTCAAACTGCAGAAACTCAGCCCAGATTTTTTCTTTGAAAACTCGTCTCAAAGATGTGCGTCAAGGACAGCGGTACGTTACTCGATTCTTCAACACACTCAACAGCATTTGGCAAGAAATTGACCAATATGCTGATATTGAATGGGAATGCTCCAGGAACGGCACCCACTGTCTGAAATTGCTTGAAAAAGATCGTATTTATGAATTCATGGTTGGTCTCAACCCAGAACTTGAAGAAGGCCATGACAGAGTCTCGGCAAAGAGTCCCTTCCAAGCATCCGTGACATCTTTCCCTACATAAGACGTGAGGAGAGCAGAAAAGATGCCATGGGCAGTTCCAAACCTTTTTCTTCATCTGAGAAGTTTGCTTTAGTCAGTGACCATGATCATGTTCAAAAACACAGCCAACAGTACCGAACCAATCGTCGACAGACTAATCATAACAATCTTTTGTATGACTACTGCCAAAAGCCACGACATACTCGTGAGACATGCTAGAATCTTCATGGTAAGCCAGCCAATGCGAACCCCACGCTCTCCACAGCGTCCTGGCCGACCACAAGCACAAGCAGCCAAATCTGATTCCAAACCCTAGGATCAATTCAAGTTTGTTCCTCACCCTGCTCAAGCTGAATCGTCCATTCCTTCTGCTTCCATTGCTGAAACAAGTATCTATAAGCATCCTTTAACCACGGCTCATACCCCTTGGATTATAGATTCGGGGGCTTCACACCATATGACTGGTCAATCCCATTTGTTTTCTACCTATATTCCTTCATCTGGATGACAAAAGGTACGCATAGCCGATAGTTCTTTGTCCCCCATCGCAGGAAGCAAGAAATCTCACCCTTACCTCTGTCCTACATGTACCAAACCTTTCATGCAATCTCTTCTCCGTTAGTAAATTCACTAAAGAACATAAATGTATGGCTAAATTTTTCCCAAATCATTGTGAATTTCAGGATATATGTTTGGGAAGGAGGATTGGCAGTGCTAGAGAGGTACATGGGCTCTACTACTTTGAGGGTGATGCATCTATTGAGGAACAAGCTCAAGTGGTTAATAAAGTTCCCTCAGTGTCGGATGAAATAATGTTGTGGCACCTCCGCCCTGGTCATCTTAGCTTTCCATATTTGTCGAAATTGTTTCCTTCTATGTTTAAGAACAAAAGCTTGTCTCAATTTAAGTGTGAATTTTGTGAATTGTCTAAACATCAAAGAGCACAATTTCGTGCAAAACCTTACAAAAAAATCTGCTCCGTTTATTCTCATTCATAGCAATATTTGGAGACCATTGCATGTTTCAAATCTTTATTACTTTTATAGACGATCATACTGGTCTTTGTTGGTCTATTTGTTAAAACAAAAATCAGATGCATATGAGAGTTTTAGTTGTATGGTTAATAATCAATTCCAAACCAATATTCAAATCTTTCTCACTGATAATGGAAGAGAGTATTGCTCCTCTATCCTAGGCAATTATTTAAGTGAAAGTGGCATTGTTCATCATTCATCATGCATTGATGCACCACAACAAAACGGTGTCGCTGAACGTAAAAATCACCATTTGTTAGAGGTTGCTGGAGCCATCATGTTCACTAATAGTGTTCCTAAACCGTTTTGAGGAGATGCTGTACTCACAGCATCGTTTCTTATCAATCGAATGCCATCTAGAGTCTTAGAATATCAAACACATTAGTTCAGATTTTAACACAAAGTTACCCAACTCCTCACTCAATTTCATCTATTCCACTTAAAGTTTTTGGTTGTACAGCCTTTGTTCATGTTCACACCTTTAATCGTAATACAAATGTTATGATCCCACTGCTCCTAAAACCTATATCAGCTTTGATGTGACTTTCTTTGAGGATTGCCCATTTTTTGGTACAAATTTTCTTCAGGGGGAGAAAATTAATTAAGAAAATTTTTTGTAAATGCTTCCCTTACCCATCAACCATCATCAAACACCAATTCCATCACCACCAGATGCTTTAATCCCTCTACCATTACCAGAAAGTCAAACAGAAAAAGAAAACACACTTTTGAAAAGCCCTGAACTTCGTGTTTACTCAAGACGGTAACAAAATCCTCAAAGGACAGCTACTGCCCATGAGCCACTGAGCACGGATCCTCCAGTTCCAAACACAAAATTACAAGGTCAATCCCTTTTTCTTCTCTAGAGTTACCTATCGCAAAAGAACAGGAATTCATTCTTGTACCCTTCATCCATTATCAAAGCATGTATCTTATCACCATGTTTCTCCATCCTATAAAGCCTTTTGTCTAATGTGTCTAATGTTGAGATACCCAAGAATATTCAGGAAGCCTTGAGCAAACCGATTTTTGAAGAAATCCGAGCACTAGGGAAGAATAAAACTCAGGATTTGAAGTCTATCTAATGGCAAGAGCGTGGTTGGATGTAAGTGGGTATTCACGGTCAAACATAGGGCGGATGGCACTATAGAGAGGTATAAGGCAAGGTTGGTAGCTAAAGGCTACACACGAATTTATGGGATCGATTATGGCGAGACTTTTGCTCCAATGGCAAAAATGAACACTGTTCAGGTTCTCTTATCTCTTGCTACAACAAGAGGTTGGTCATTACACCAAATGGATATAAAAAATGCGATCTTAACTGGCGAGCTAGATGAGAAGCTTTATATGGCAGTTCCACCTAGTTTCGAAGATACATACGGGACAGAAAATATCTGCAAGCCGCAAAGGTCACTTACAGGCTTAAACAGCCCCCACAGGCTTGGTTTGGTCCTTTTTCAATGACCATTCGACAACCTTGTTTCATACGAGGGCTAGCGGACCACACTATGTTCTATCGCCACTCAAATTCAGGGGGAGTGACAGTGTTAATCGTGTATGTGGACGATATTAAAGAAGGTTCTTGCGGCTGAGTTCGAAATAAAAGACTTGGGACAATTGAGGTATTTTTTGGGGTTGGAGGTGGCTCGTTCAAGCAAAGGAATCATGGTTTCACAGCAAAAATGCATGTTAGATTTGTTGAAAGAAGTCGGAATGTTGGGATCAAAGCCAGTGGAGGTACCTATCAATGTGAATCATAAAATAGGAATCTAATAGGAAGGGAAAATGGTTGACAGAGAGAGGTTTCAAAAGCTTGTTGGAAAACTAATCTATTTGTCTCATACAAGGCCGGACGTCTCGTTCTTGGTTAGTGTTGTGAGTCAATTCATGCGCTCACCTGATCAGGGATGCGATTTGCTGTTCAAGAAGAATCAAGGGATGTGTATTGAGGCCTTTACTGACGCTGATTGGGCTAGATCAGCCACGGATAGAAGGTCAACTTCGGGGTTGTGTACTATTGTTGGAGGTAATTTAGTAATTTGGAGAAGCAAAGCAACCTATTGTTGCTCGTAGCAGTGCCGAGGCAAGAGTATCATGAAATTGCTCAAGGGACGTGTGAGCTTCTATGGTTAAAGAGATTACTAAAGGAATTGAAGGTTAAATACACGTGTCCTATGAAGCTATATTGTGATAGTAAGGCTGCTATAAGTATTGCGAATAATCCGGTGCAGCATGATCAAACCGAAACATGTAGAAATCAATCATCACTTTTCCAAGGAAAAATTGGACAGTGGAGTTTTATGTATGAAGTATATACCGAAAACGGAGCAGGTTGCAGATGTGTTCACTAAAGGGTTTTCCAAACCACTGTTTGAAGAACTAATTGGCAAGCTGGGTATGCTAGACATACAAACCAACTTGAGGGGGAGTGTTGAAAGCTGAAACTAATGATATGTTGTTTAGGGAGTTAGTTTGGATATTGTTGTGTTCTAAGTTTAAATTTTGAACTCTATAATTAGTTAGAGACAGGGATAATCATGTAATCAGTTAGAGATAAGGATAGCTCGGTATGATTTTTTCTATTAGGTTAGCAAGCTATCCTATAAATACTTGTACACCTCTTTTGCTGAAATAAATCAACTCATTCAATATACATGACTTTATATAGTTGCATCTCTCTCCAGGCAATAAAGCCCATTTTGCCTTTTATGATTCAAGTAATAGACATAAACCTAATTATCTTCCTTCTCTATAATGCATAAAAATGGCAATTCGTAGCACCTTTTCATAGGTGACCATTTCAACTTATTTTAAATTATTAAGGCCCTGTTCTTTGCACCAACTTGAATGATAAGGTAGATTTACTCGAATAACGTGTTAAATGTGTGGTTGAAAATTGAGAAAAAATTATTAAAAAATGTAATGTAATTATATGAGTGGTTGAAAATGATGAAAGAGAAAAAAGTTAGTGGAAGTTAATGAAAAATATATTGTAAAAAACAAGCCCTAAAACTTCACAGACTAGTAATCCATGTAATAATTATTTCATGGTATACGGGTAATAATTACATTGCACAAAAATAACTCTGGCATCACATCAAATACACAGAGAAGCTAGGGACAACAATTTGCAGAGAAGAAGAGATTTCAAAAAAAAAAAAAACGATAGTAATAATAAAGATAGAAAATTATGCACCAAAATGAAAGAATAATATAACAAAGCTATCAGGAGAGCCCACCAATCCAGCTATTTTCTTGATCATGGCCGTAGGACTTGAATTCAATCCCTTCACAAAAGTGGTAGCTAGCTGCTTCAGCATGAAAAGCTTCTTATCTTTACGTGTATCAACAACAATCACATTGGGCCTTAGCCCCTCTGCCTCCAAAGTGTACAGCTCATCTAAGGAGGGAATAGTGTCAAAAAGCTCCTTGAATCTTCTTTCCTACAGCACATGAAACATCATACAACAACTAAAACAGCTTCGGGTAAACCACGGAATAACATTACAACTTTGAATACCATCATTTCATGCAACTGGAAGTCAGTATTGGAATTTAATCTATCCACTTCAGTCCAGAACTAACACACCACCCAGGAGATCATTTAAGTTGTTGACAGTATTTGATCCTCAAAAATGATAAAAAGAGAAAAGAAAGAAAAAATCTCAAGAAGAAAATGCAAAAAATACCAAAAGGGACATTCCATTAGGTTAACGAACCCTTTAAGTGACCAATACTCTGAGCTGATAAACATCGAGCTATTACTCTAGACCATTGAGGTAATTTACAAGTATTATCGGGAGCTCATTGCTAATAAAGTGATTCCATCAAGGCCTGTTAACATATTATCTAACATGTTACCATTTAATAACCGTAGTCTCTCAAAATTTCAAAAGAAAAAATGGAGATTTATACTTTTAAAATTTTAGAAATGTTTAATTATTTTCAGAGAACGGTTGTTGATTGAGAGAATCAATCTAATAAGCATTGATTACATGGAACATAAATTCATCAATAATAAGAAAAATTTAGGGCTTGTTTGCTACAAATTCAATTAAAATCACTTTTCCTCTCGCATCATTTTGAACCACTCATATATTAATTTTACAATTGCTGTATATTTTTCAATACCTTTGTTTTCTTCTCAACCATACATCTCGAATCTATTTTTTCAATAATTCATATCAAACATACCCTTAATCAAAATACTGAGAGAAAGCACTAACTTATATACAATAAAATTAACCCGGTCGAAGATTTTTCATAAACTATAAATTAGAAATGTTGGTACTGAGTGTCATATCAGTGGCAGAGATTATGCATTATCAATGGACAAGATTGCAGATTTATTTTCCCATAATTAGTGCATTAGCCGTGTATATATTCTTACCTAGAATAGATTGACAGAATATTGTATATGTAGGTAAATAGATGTGTATGTATTCTTACCACAAATAGATTGTAGTGTAATTCTTGTTTAATGGAAAGGATCCTCAAGAAGAGGTCATTCATTCTTTGACACAAAATTGTTATGGTATCAGAGCCTACTTGAATCCCTAGCTGAATCTTCGATTTTCTTTTAGTTTTGCTTAAGTTGTTTTGAAGTTTTACTTCGTTCTTTTGAGTTTTCTCATCAGTCCTCGTTTCCCTGATTTTGGGTTGATCATTTTCTAATCAACGACTTCGTTTTTTAGGTTTTAGGTTGACCAACTTGTGGTTGACAATGCTGTATTGAATTTTCTGTTTTTTTAGTACTTTTTTGGAAAGATATCTACAGACACTTTGGCTATTGTAAACAAGGGTAAGGAAAAGGGCTTTTTAATTTCTTAATCTTCTACATCAACCAATACATGTATATATACATATAGCATGTGGCCTATGCTAGGAAGATAAATAATTCCTAATCTATACTTTCTATAATTACAACCTTGCATATATACAGTTACAACATAAAACAATCCCCTCAAGTTGGAGCATAGATATCAATCATGCCCACCTTGTTACAAAGACAAATAACCCAAGCCCCATTCAGAGCTTTTGTAAAAATATCTCCTAGTTGTTCTCCAGTCCTCACATGCCCAATGGAGATCAAACCGTCCTGTAGTTTCTCCCGAACGAAATGGCAATCTAGCTCAACATGCTTAGTTCGTTCATGGAATACGGGTTGGAGGCAATATGAAGGGCAAATTGGTTATCGCACCACAACTTTGCTGGAGTAGAAGTCTTAATGCCCACTTCCTTCAAGAGCTGATATATCCACATTATTTCATACACTGATTGTGCCATAGCTCTATATTCTAACTCTGCACTTAAACGGGAGACAACATCTTGCTTCTTACTCTTCCATGAAACCGGATTTCCCCCAACAAATACGCAATACCCTGTAATAGACTTGCGATCTTTTTTACATCCTGCCCAGTCAGCGTCTGAAAAACACTCAATTTTAGTATGATCATGATCTCCATAAATGATACCACGTCCAGGAGCTCCTTTTAAGTAAGCACAAAATCTGCTCTAAAGCTACCCAATAATGAACTGTAGGAGATGACACAAATTGACTCACAACACTAACAGAGTATGCAATATCCGGACAAGTCACTGTAAGATAATTCAACTTCCCAACCAATCTCCTATATTTCTCAAGATCATCAAATAGCTTACCATCCTTAGTAAGTTGTACATTAGGAATCATTAGGGTACTCCGTGGCTTTGCCCCCAATTTTCCTGTCTCAGCTAACAGATCAACCACATACTTTCTCTGCGATAAAAAGATACCTCTTTTGCTCCTTGTGACTTCAACACCCAAGAAATACTTTAGTATCCTTAAGTCTTTCGTGTGAAGCTAAGTGTGAAGAAAGGCTTTAAGAGATGAAATACCTGTAGCATCATTTCCAGTAATAACAATGTCATCAACATACACAACCAAAAGAATGAATCCAGATGCGGATTGCTTATAGAAGACAGAGTGATCAGGCTTACTCTTGTCAGGCCGAATCTCAACCACATGACTGGATTTTCCAAACCAAGCACGAGGACTGTGTTTCAAACCATACAAAGATTTCCGAAGGTGACACACTTTCCCGTACTCCCCCTGAGCAACAAAACAAGGAGGTTGCTCCATATAAATGTCCTCGTGCAAGTCACCATGAAGAAAAGCATTCTTGATATCCAGCTTGATGTAACGCCAATTATGAGTGGTAGCCATAGAAATAAATAGCCTGACAGAAGTTAATTTAGCAACAGGAGAGAATGTGTCCGAATAATCAACTCCATAAGTTTGGGCATAGCCTTTAGCAACAAGGCGAGCTTCAATCGAGCAACTATCCCATCCGGATTCATCTTAACTGCAAACACCCATTTACACCCAATAACTTTCTTCCCAACTGGTAGATCGGTCAAGTTCCCAAATACCATTGTCATTTAAAGCATTCATCTCCTCTATCATTGCACTACGCGATCCCGGATGAGATAGGGCCTCATGAAGAATTTTAGGAAGTGTAATGGCATCGAGAAATGCAACAAAGGAGCGAGATGAGGAAGAGAAGTTATTATAAGTCACCACAGATGAAATGGGATAAGTACATTAGCGCTTACCTTTTCGAAAAGCAATGGGTAGATCATCACTCGAGGCAGGATCCGACGACGAAGGAGCTAGTGCGGGACATGGTTCCAAAGGGGTCGACTATCGAGAATAAACCTCCATTATGGGAGGCCTAGCAGGAACAGGGGCGTGATTCGTCTATAGAGTCGGTGTGGGAGCAGAAGATGTGATAGTATAGATCAATAGATCATCATCCTCCCCCTAGCTTGGACGTTCGGAAGGTGGGGAGAAGGGTGTGTCTTCTAAGAAGGTAACATCAGCCGACACCAGATACTTGTTAAGACTAGGACAAAAACATCTATATCCCTTTTGGACTCGAGAGTAGCCAAGAAAAATACATTTCACTGATTTGGGATCCAATTTAGTAACCTGAGGGCATACATCACGAACATAACAAGTACTACCAAAGAGTTTAGGTTCAATAGGAAACTATCGCTTATTGGGAAAAAGGACACCAAAAGGAGTCTCGCCACGAAGAATAGAGAAAGGCATGGGATTAGGTAGAAAGCACGCCGTTGAAATTGCATCAGCCCAAAAACGTTTAGGAACATTCATCGGAATAAAAGGGCTCTAGCAGTTTCAAGGAGATGTCTGTTCTTTCATTCCGCGACTCCATTCTGAGATGGAGTATAAACACAAGATGTTTGGTGAAGAATGCCATGTTGACTTACGTAAGTTTAAAACGAAGCTGATAAATATTTCTTGGCATTATCACTACGCACTGTACAAATAGAGACATCAAATTGAGTTTTAATCTCAGCAACGAAAGCACAAAAATGAGTAAACACCTCAGAACGTTCTTTCATAAAATATAACCAAGTCATACGATAATAATCATCCACAAACGTAACAAAATACTTAAATCCAAGTTTAGATAGTACTGGACAAGGACCCCAAACATCATAATGAACTAATTCAAATGCAAAACTAGCTCGTTTATTGACTCTTGAACTAAAACTAAGACAATGGTGTTTTGCAAACTGACAAGACTAACAATTTAAGGAAGACACCCTACCAAACTGAGGGCAGAGCTACTTGAGCAACGAAAGAGATGGATGACCCAACCGACAATGAGCCTCAAATGGAGAGGTAGTGCTAGAACAATCGACAGGTGTAGCTATTTGTGTGTCGAGAATGTAAAGACCTCCAGACTCATGTCCTTTACAAATAACCGTCTTCGTCATAAGATCCTGAAATAAGAAATAATCAGGAAAAAAATGAGACCGAGCAATTAAGGGCACGAGTAAGCTGGCTGACAGAAATCAAATTAAAAGATAACTGAGGTAAGTGTAGGACAGATGACAAAGGAAGTAGTGGGGTGGGGGTAACTGTTCCAGACCCTTCGACAGAAGATGGTGACCCATCAGCTAAAATAACATTAGAGGTAGTCGCATGGGGCTGGAAAGTAGAAAAAAGGCTAGAATTACCTGTCAGATGTTCTGTGGCACCATAATCAATCACCCATTTGGAGGATGAGGAAATGAGACATGCATTTGAGTTACCTGAATTGGCTATAGCAGTGACAGAGGCAGGTGAAGACAGATGACACCCCTCCGCTACTACCACTGTTGTTGTGTAGTCGCCCAGATGCAGAATCACGATTTTTGCTGACAAGGGCACTACTGAACTGAATATGTGGAGCGCTTTCTGTGCGGAGTATCCTGCTAAACGCATCTTGTAATGAGGAAATTTCAGAACTAGATAGAATTTGGGACTTTGCAATCTCAAATTCAGATGGATGACCAGCTAAAAAACTCATAACAGCCATCTACTCCCTCTGTTGCTGCTGAACTTTCACATCCGTACTAAATGACAACAGTGCATTAAGCTCTTCATAAGTCCTCTTAAAATCCATAAAGCAACTTGTCAAAGATTTATCATGTTTCTCAACACGATAGAAGCTTTTGCACACTTCATAGATACAGGAAACATTCCCTTTTCTGGAGTAAAGGAAATCAAGATAATCCATTAGTTCTTTCACAAATTCACAATGGTTGACCAGACCAACCACTTCACTTTCAATGGAATTGCGTATCTATAAGAACAAGCAAGCATCCTCTCTCAGCCATGTTTGTTTCGAATCAGCTTCTTTAGGTGGATCTTTAGTCATATGGTTGTCCTTATCAATACTCCTTAGATAAAGGCGAACCGTCTTACTCCAATCAAGATAATTAGAGCCGTTAAGTTTGTGTTCCGTGATTTTTGACGTCATTGGAACCACATCTGACACAACAAATGACTTTTTCTCCTCCATGATTCACAGTATTGAAAAAAACAACAGCAAACTCCACAAGAAACCCAAAGAAAAAGGAAAATCAGACGAAACAAAGTCCAAACAAAAGAAAAATCAGACGAAACAAAGTGCCAAACGAACCTATTTAGATGGACTGAGCACTATTCATGCGAGATCTCCCAAATTCAATCGCAGATCTAGAGAATATAGGCTAAGGCGAGTTGACCGATGATGACCAAAAGATTTTCCGGCAGCAGACGCGCTCGCACGTGCCGAGAGAGGAAAGCTTAGCGTAGAAAGGGTATCCGGCATGCAGATGCACAAAGCGCCGCTTCGCGACCGTATTTCTGCGAGGATCGCCGCTGGTCAAGCGATCCTTCCTATCACGGATGGGACGACAAATGGTCACTCAACAATGGTGACCCCAAATTTAGATTCAATTTGGAACCCTAATCTGCAATCCCCAAATTGAAAACCCTAATTTCGAACTCCAATTTCAATCACGACTCGAAACCCTAGCCTGGGCTCCGATACCATGTAAACAAGGGTCAGGAAAAGGGTTTTTTAATTTCTTAATCTTCTACATCAACCAATACATGTATATATACATATAGCATGAGGCCTATACTAGGAAGATAACTAATTCCTAATCTATACGACTATACTTTCTATAATTACAACCTTATATATAATTACAACATATAATAGCTATCAAGTTTACGGAAAGAATTACGCCAAGATGGGAATTTCAATTCAAAATGTTTCTGAAAGGGAAGGAGCTTTGGGGTCACATTGATGGATCCTCTCCCATGCCTAAAGATGGTAAGGAACTTAACGAATGGGAAGCATAGGATGCTTGAATTATGTCTTGGATCTTAGAATCTATAGAATCTCATATGGTGAACAATTTACATTCCTTTGGCACGGCTAAAGAGATGTGGGATTATTTGAAGCGCATATATGATCAAGATAATACTGCAAGACATTTTCAACTAGAACTCGACATTAGTCACTTCAGCCAAGGCAATCTCTCAATTAAGCAGTACTATTCTGGATTTCTTAATCTATGGAGCGAATATTCTGATATTATCTACTCAAAGGTACCTAAAAAGGCCATAGCTAGTGTTAAGGCAGTCCATGAAGTGAGTCGACATGATCAATTTTTTATGAAACTGAGGCCAGAATTTGAAGTTGTACGTGCTGGATTGCTGAATCGAGATCCAATTCCTTCTTTAGATGTATGTCTTGGTGAATTGTTGCCCTAGGAACAAAGATTAGCAACACAAACTGTCATAGGCGTCGCAGGGGAGACATCTGAAGTAGTTAATGTTGCATATGCCGCTCAAGGGAGAAACTGAGGAAAGGGACAAATGCAATGCTACAGTTGCAAGGAGTTCGGCCATATTGCCCGCAATTGTGGTAAGAAATTCTGCAATTATTGTAAGCAGAATGGACACATTATCAAGGAATGTCCTACTCGTCCAGAAAATAGGCGAGCACAAGCTTTTCAAGCTGCTACTCCAACCCCTAATATTAGTGATCCTACAGCTGCAACTGCTAGCACAAGTCAGTTTGTTGTTACTCTAGAAATGGTTCAACAGATGATTATCTCAGGATTTTCTGCTCATGGACTTCAAGGTCAAGATAAAGCTATTTCTTCTCCTTGGATTGTCGACTCTGGAGCATCCAATCATATGATTGGGCCTACTGATTTGTTACATATTCTCCAAAAGTATACTGGTAAAGAAAATATTCAAATAGGTGATGGAAGTAATCTTCCAATTACGTCCATTGGAGATATTTGGCCTTCTTTTCGTCATGTATTTGTCTCTCCTGGGTTGTCTACCAATTTAATTTCAGTTGGTTAGATGGTGGATAATAACTATGATGTATATTTCTCTTGTGGTGGTTGTGTTGTACATGATGAGGTGTCGGGGAAGGTGATCGCGAAGGGGCCTAAAGTGGGAAGACTATTCCCGGTGCAATTTACTATTCCTCGAACTCTGTCTTTAGCTTCTATTGCTATCGAAAATAAGGCTGAAGTTTGGTATAGATGATTAGGCCATCCAAATAATGTGATTTTGTCTAATTTAATGCAACGTGATTTCCTTGGTAATAAAGATCGGTTGTTTGCTCATAGATTGGCCTTTGATTGCTTTACTTGTAAATTAGGGAAAAGTAAAACTTTGCCTTTCCCTAGTTCTGGTGGTCATGCTACCACATGTTTTGAGATTCTACATAGTATTGTTTGGGGCATTACTCCTATTATTTCACATGCACAGCATAAATATTTTGTGACATTTATTGATGACTATAGTCGTTTCACATGGATATATTTTCTACGCTCAAAAGCTGAAGTGTTTACTGGTTTTCAATCTTTTGTGGCCTATATCCAGATACAATTTTCCACTTGTATCAATGTTTTACGATCCGATAATGGTGGCGAATATACGTCGCATAACTTTCAAGTCTTTTTGCAAGAGAAAGGGATAATTTCTCAACGATCTTGTCCTTATATGCCTCAACAGAATGGGGTGGCTGAGCGTAAAAATCACCACTTGTTGGATATGGTTCGAACATTACTTTTGGAGTCTTCCGTTCCAACTAAATTTTGGGTGGAAGCTTTGTCCACTACAGTCTATCTTGTAAACCGATTGCCTTCGCAGCTATTGAATTTCGATTCTCCATACTATCGCCTTTTTGGTAAGCACCCTGATTATAATATGCTACACACATTTGGATGTGTTTGCTTTGTTCATTTGCCTCCTCATAAGCGGCACAAGCTCGCAGCTCAATCTGTTCGGTGTGCTTTTATGGGTTACATTGCTGCTCACAAAGGTTTTTTATGTCATGATGGTGTTACTAATCGTATGCGTACTTCTAGAAATGTGATTTTCTTTGAACAGGTGTACTATTTTCAGCAACATGTTTCCCCTCTAGATAGTGTCGTTCTTCCTATGTTTGATGATGTCTCTCCATCAATTGAGCGTTTTAAACCTAGTGCTGTCTACCAGCAACGACAAACCCCATCATCACAGATCCTTCCTGACCCTGATCGACTACTCCAATGGCTCCTCGGAGATCTTCCCACATTACTCATCCTCCAGATAGGTATGGCTTTTCAGCCACTTTAGCTGATACTAGAGTTCCTACCTCCTATTCTCAGGCAGTTAAACATGCGTGTTGGGTGAAAGCTATGCAAGAAGAACTTCAAGCTCTTCGGGAGAATCATACCTGGGATATTGTTCCATGTCCTACTGGCATTAAACCCATTGGTTGTAAATGGGTATATTCTATTAAGCTGCGGTCTGATGGCTCACTCGATATATATAAAGCACGTTTGGTGGCACTAGGCAATCGGGAAGAGTATGGGATAGATTATGAGGAAACATTCGCCCCCGTAGCCAAGATGACAACGGTGCGTCTTGTTTTAGCTATTGCTGCCTCCAAGGGGTGGCCATTGCAACAAATGAATGTTAAGAATGCATTTTTGCATGGGGACCTTAAGGAAGAGATTTATATGACTCCACCATTAGGGTTGTTTTCCACACCCTCTACCAATGTTTGTAAGCTAAAACGGTCACTCGATGGTTTGAAACAAGCTCCACGTGCTTGGTTTGATAAGTTTCGTACTACCCTTCTTAGCTTCTCCTTTGTTCAGAGTTGGTATGATTCTTCTTCTTTGCAAGACTAATGAGGGAATCGTCTTGCTCCCGGTATATGTTAATGATATTATTAATACAGGGACTGACTCTGAATTGATTTCTCAACTTCAAGAACGCCTTCAGGGTTCCTTTCATATGAAGGACTTAGGTCCTTTATAGTATTTTTTAGGCCTGTTGGTATTTACTTACACCAACACAAGTACATCCAAGAGATCATTACTTCGGCTGGCCTTCAGGAAGGTCGTTCTATTGATACCCCTTTAGAAGTCAATGTTAAATATCATCGTGATGAGGGAGATTTTATCTCTGATCCCTCTTTATATAGACAATTGGTGGAAGCCTGAACTATCTCACTATTACTCGATCTGACATTTCTTTTGCTGTTCAACAAGTTAGTCAGTTTATGCAGGCACCTAGGCACCTCCACTTAGCTGCTATCTGTCGCATTGTTTGCTATTTTCAAGGGACTTCCACTCGGGGTCTCTTCTTCCCTGTGGACTCGTATTCGCCTGATTACATATAGTGATGCTGATTGGGCTGGGTGTCCAGATGTTCGTCAATCAATTACTGGTTGGTGCATGTTTCTCGGTACCTTTCTGGTTTCTTGAAAAAGTAAGAAGCAAGATCGTATGACCAAGTCCTCTACAGAATCTGAGTATCGTGCTATGTCTTCTGCATGTTCTGAGATCGTTTGGCTTCGAGGACTATTGGCTGAGCTTGGATTTTCACAAATTGAGCCGATTCCTCTCCATACCGATAATACTAGTGCTATTCAAATTGCCGCTAACCTAGTATTTCATGAGTGCACCAAGCACATTGAAGTGGATTGTCACTCTATCCGTGAACCATATGATGCTCGCGCCATCTCTCTCCCTCATATCACCACCAATCTTTAGACCGCTGATGTGCTTACTAAGCCTCTTTCCTGACACAGACATCAGTTTCTTGTTGACAAATTGATGCTTTTTTATCTCCCAACATCAATTTCAAGGGGGATATCAGTGGCAGAGATTATGCACTATCAATGGCCAAGATTGTAGATTTATTTTCCCATAATTAGTACATTAGCTGTGTATATATTTTTACCTAGAATAGATTGGCAAAATATTGTATATTTAGGTAAATAGATGTGTATTTATTCTTACCACAAACAGATTGTACTATAATTCTTATTTAATGGAAAGGAACCTCAAGAAGAGGTCATTCGGCCTTTTACACAAAATTGTTATGTCGTTCCTCAAGTTGCAGCTTGAACACCAAAACTAATATAACAGAGAGACTAACTATTCCAGGCTACAGTTTTTATCAACTGATCCATTCAAAATTTAATCAACATGCTTCTCTGTAACTCGCTTTAATGTAAATTAACATGATATCAAGAAGAATCCAAAGCTTCCACATGAGATTTCTACTACAGTTCATTTTCTTCTCTCTCTAAAAAGAGCATTTGTTAATAACTAAAATTAACAAGTAAACCATAATTCGAGAAATCATAATGCAGGACAGATCAAACTGACAAGATACGTCAACCACCCATGACATGCCTTGTTATCTTATCTATAAATGATATCTGAGTTTAGTAATTATGTAGCTCATAAGATAAATATCCTACTGGACTAAATATTCAAAATATAATGCTCGCACATGATTAAAATATCCAATAACAAGAATCCATATAGCCCATGGACATCAAATGTTGGCTTCAAAAGATTTATCAAATCAAATACACCTTCATGGTCATAAAATAGGAATTCATTACAATGCTTGTGTTTGGGTAAATTTGCATTTTGCTAAATGTTATTTTCAATTTGAAGACTGGTCTTCACAACAAATGCATAGATAATAATGAGAAGTTGTTTTGCATGTTGGATATGGAAGTATGATTTTGACTACAAACATCTACAATTTTGTACTCTATATTAGTCAAACTTGCTTCTTTAGCTACTTATGCCTTGTTTACCTTGACTAGGTTGATTCTCTACCTGCACTTAAAATTCTTATTTCCAACAAAGTTCAAGTTGATCTACATTAATGCAACTTGTGTTTGGATTTAGAAAGGGGAAAAAGAAACACAGTTTTGTTTCTATTGAACAAAAGGATGGAGAACTTGTCATAAATACAAGTATGGGCTAAAGAATAGGAAATGGAATGAATGCAAAAAATATTCGAAGTTTGCAGTCATGCATTTTGAATGATTTTACTGCAAATTGAAAACAAAATCACATCAAATTGCAGGGTTTGACTAAATGCAATAATGAATTGCATTTCTCTTGTCTCTAAGAAATACAAGCCCATAAAAAAATCTCATTTTGGCGGAAATCCACCCAGCTTGAAAAGAAGAAACCCATGGTTAAAGTTGAAAATTCAAAAGAAGTCTTTGTGCACATACATCATAGTTTAATGGACATGTTCGATTAGAGAAAGTACTTGATCAGTTGAGACTATCAAGTATTTGCTATATTAATAGTGGTTTGATAAACTTACAGGAGTTACAAAATAAAAACCATCAGGAATCGGTTCAGCAAGGTTTCCAGTGTCCCACAGGGTCTGTGACGCTCTCTGAAATGCTGAAGTCTCAAGGTCATGTTCAGTTCTCAATCCATTAGAATTTGAGGCTTCTTCTGAAGAACCGAGAGAAATTAGCTGCAGCTTCGTAATAAGACCTGATTTCCACCATGGGATATTAGAAGCCTGTCCATCAAGCCCCATATCATCCTTCTCCTCCTCCATATCTTTTCAAATTCTTTGTACAATATCATGTTTTTGACCTTCTGACATGGATGAGAAGTGTACCCAAAATAACTTCCCCAAAAGAAAAGGTTCATCAATAGCTTCAGTATGACCTAGCATATGCATCATAAAACAAGCAAATTTAAAAAGCCTAAAGTGTTGAGAAAATTCTGACTATAAAAATGCATTTACTTAGCATCTTCATGGGTTCCAACATGATCTTCACCAATATACCATTTTCCATCCTAGAGGCAACACGCTTCAATGGTTTGGTTGGGAATTAATGAATCCAAATATTACGAAAATATACTCACAACAAAAAAATTTGTTTCCCAGTTCACAAGCAACTTCTGTAACTACATTATATATGGAAATTTTCCAATACCCATGCAGGTTGATTTCTAATGAAACAACACATGGTTTCTTTGAAACGACATGTGGTTTCATTTAGAAATCAAATCTACAGGTACAACCCACAGAGATGCTGGAAATTTCCTATTCATATAAATCTATGTTCCTACCCAATTTCAATAACAAACAAATATCTTAGTACAAAAGTAATCATATTGTATTTCCTTTCTCTGTATATCTGATATTCCTCCAGAACATAGATTCAAGCCTATGGAAATACAAACTGATGTAATTAGTAAACTTAATTAAGCCGGTCAACAATGCACTGGATATATGCTTCTGTGAGCAAAGCCCCAAAGAGATTATTCCTCAATAGGTTTTGCTTTCAACCATCCTCCGCAAATAGACTCCATCATCTAATGTTGGTACCATTTGTTAGTTGTAAACCCGCTGCAAATTCTTCCACCAAAAAGTGCAATTTCCTCCCCCAAATTAATCATACAATAGAAGGTTGTATCCAATTATTAAATTGATCTACCAGCATACTATTCTCAATCTATATATGCATGTCAGAGTAACCACTGAAATTCACTAGGCCAACGAAAGAATTCATGCTCGCAAATGGAATCAGACATCGACTAAATAATAGCGTCGTAACAAGTAACAAAGTAAAAAATGAAATGTTAGCAGATGGATCACATTGTTGTGAATAAGTCAAAAATAGCTAATCAAAGGGCAGAACAATCTCAAGTTTCAATATCCTCAGCAACAGCAATAATTCAATCAATCTGCGTGAAAATACAATATACGGGTATGTATATTTACACAAGAGCTCTGAGTACCAGATGATGCGATGGGCACTTTGAATGACTCTCCGAGTTCGAGCCATGGAATCTGAATCTGAGCCTGTCTAAGCTTGAAATGGAAGAAAAGATTTTAGAAGCATAGGTTGAGCGAGTGATTAATGGATTGGATTTGAATATTCAATCTTTGTACAGAGCGAAGAAAGCGATTATGGAAGCTTCATGCCACAAGAATTGCGTAGTTACGAGCGAGCGAATTAAATCTAGGGGTAAAAGTGTCCTATCCGCATAATACTCCTGGCAGAAATAATTAATTACTGGCCGATATGTACAATCACGTTCTTAAAATGAAAGGTCGCTCGGTCATTGTGAAAGAAGGGGAGGCCTGCTGTACGAGATCCAATTTTGGCGTCGGAGTTGACTTTATGAATTCCTCAATGGGCTCTGTTCTCAATGTGAGCGTCGTAAGGACCGTCCCCACGCCAATATGGCACTATTTCATAGCGTCACGTCATTAATTAAAAATATTTTTAATTTTTTTGTATTTATATTTGATTAGATGAATAATACATAACTGTCCCATAATAGTGGGAAGCCGATGGGACTCTCCCGAATTGTGAGTAACAGTGATTCCAACTGTATGATTAATATAAATTTTGAAAAGTATGTGCAGGAGATTAGAGATGAGAAGGAGAAGAATGTAAAGATGGAATGATTAATGGATAGATGGATATATTATTTTTTGATTCATTATAGGAGAGAAAACTTACATCTGGTAGATTATATAACGTGCATTGTACATTGTATGACATGTAAAAATTAATTTTATTTGTTAATATATTATTTTTATAAATATATTTGAGATAAATGACATTTAACAAAAATATTATTATAAAAGTACTTTATCTTTTGAATTTTAATGGGACGTTTTGTAGTTGTGTAGTTTCTACAAAAAAATTTCTTCGAATGAAAACTTTTATGCTCCACCTTTGATCAAATGGATTCAATTCTTCTGTTAGCATATGAGTCTCATTCTCTTTCTATTGACTAGTATTACACCCGTGCGATGCACGAGAAAATTACAATCTATTTCAAATAAAATTAAAATATACGCATTAGATAATGTGAATCTGTTAAAAATGTTAAAAAGTGAAGTAAATTATCAATCAGACCTTATTTGATTGATTATGAGGATAAAGGCTAAGGTCTTGAGGCTTAAAGGTTTAAAGTTTGAGTCACATCAATTGCGTGTTGCATTATGTGGCTTTAGTCGCCATTCATACAGCAGCAATATTAAAAATTAAAAAAAAAAAGAATTGAATTGTAACGACCAAAACCAAAATTTTAAATCGTCTAAGCAAAACGTCGTCATTACGACTTAACCTACTAAATGGAGATTTTATGCAACGTTCATCTAGTAGAAAAGAAAATAATTATTTAATAATTTAATCGGGTCGAAAATTATTTGGGGCCAATAAAATTGGCCATTGGGCTTTAGGCCCAATTATTAAATCAAATGCCTATTTAAATTCCTATCGGGCCATTACATTTAGCCCAATGGGCTTTAAGCCCAACTAGTGATTTAAAGCCTATCCTAACACAAAATTCCATCTGTGAAGAAGTCTAGAAACATGACTCCATGCTACTGTTAAGAGTCCAACCTCATTTTCACTCCCAATTTCTCACATCTCTCTCTTTCTCACCCTCCTCATATTCTGGTCAACTTCATAGACTCCCCTCACAATTCACGTAAACTCAAGAACCCTCTGCAATTCTTATGCCAATCAACCTTCATATCCACAGCAGAGAACAAACACAGCTATACCAGTAATCCATCAAACTCGTCCTACTAAGTCTACTAGCATCAATGTTTATCACTGCTCGGTGTTAGGCAATTATTCTACAACTATCTTCTTGTATTTGCATTCGCAGTTATGAATTCAGGATCTGAAACGTACAACCACCAAACACGGTATCTATATCTTATCATCATCCTCATAGCGTACAAAAAAAAGGGAAAAGGGGCGAACACTTCATCCACAAATTTAGTCAATTGAAATTTCAATACAAACATATCATCATCCCACCATCATCATCGTGATGCGGAAAAAAAAAATTTGCATGAACAGTACCCCCGCCAGCGTGAATACTACCTGGCTATGGTTTTTTGGACTCAATCTTCAAATTTCTCCCACATATTGCTTCCTAGATGATAGTAGAGTGTAGTAGAACCAAAACTCAGACTTATTCAACGAATTTTGGCTGGAAAATTCCCAATTTCGCCGAATTCTAGCACCAAATCTCAGCCATATTACAGCCCCTATTTCCTTCTTCATGTTAGGAATCGCCCAATAAAACATGGACAGCAGAATATAAAAATAGGCAACTCAAAACTAGATCTATTCGTTTCTTAGATTAGATCTGTGGTTGGAGATTATCGATATAGAAGCGGATTCCACGACGAATCTCTCGTCTGTTCTTTCGTCTCCATAGTTATTCAATCGTGCGGCCTCCAATGGTAATCCACAGGCCAAGACTCTTATTGAATTACGAACACCTTCATAGTAGAGAACCCTCTCTAAATCTTAGTGCTAGCTAAGTTTGCAGAGAGAATTTAGAGACAATCACTCAAATAGTTATGAGACAATAGTAGGTTATTTATAAATTTTTAATAAACCTATTGGGCTTGGGATTTCTTAAGCCACAAGTAACTTGACCCTTTAATTAATCTATTATTAGTTAATTAGGCCCAAACTCGAATAACTCGGTCTAACCATTGGACCTTGTACGCTATAACTAACACTTCACATCCAAGCGTAACAGCTGGCACCTCTGGAGAGCCTCACTGGCGGCTGCCGGAGGTGGCGCCACGGCGGTAGATACGTCCGAGATTAACTCCTAGCTTCTCTCCCTCTTCTCTGCGTTTGCATCGTGTATATGTGAACTAAGCAAGACCAAAATCTGATTTTGACTAATCAATTGGAGAAATTTGTGTCTCAAATCTCCCGAATTCCGGTTTTCATTTACGTAAATCCCTTACTTCACTTCCCATGTTAATTGGTCCCCAAAATCAAGTCTTTAACTCGATTGACTCCAATTCACTTAATGATTTTGCGGTCAAACACCCCAGGTTCTATATAAAGTTTAAATCAGTCCTCGAATTTGCTTAATCCTCTCAATTAAGCCCCAATCAAGTTACAAGGAGTTCAACTTTAACCCCCAAAGTTTCGATTGAGTTTCAAATTAGTCCTAGTTGACTAATTACTTCAATTTCCACCTTCAAATCAATACTTCTCTTTTAGTTAAGCTCAAAGTAACTTTTAAAGTTGTCTATTAGGCCCTAAAACTCTTAAATTCAATACTTTAAAACCTGACTAAGTTATTAAAGTCAATTTTAAGATTTAAATTACTAAGGTTATGTTTAATTTCTTCTATTAGACAACGTATAAAGTCCGTCGATGCGCTAGCATCACACCAGCCCTAATTTCAAGGAAATTTACAAGAACAATGACTTGAGGTGGGGTTTTACTTTATGCAAAAATGGTTTTATTTCTTGCAAATGTTTTATTTCAAAAGTGACTGTTTACTTTAAAATCCATATCATTTCCTTTACGTGTTATTATAATTTGTGGTATATTTGCTATATGACATGCATGTAATGATGTTAAGTACTATCTTTTTCTACGGAACGCTGTTAGGGCCATTCGGATAGTCATAGAGACTTTCCCCCACATTGGACGAGATTTTCCAACACTCGACTTTTCTATAGTTTGATTGCCTCTAATTGTAATTCCATGTGTGGAAATGTGATATGGTGAAATCTTTTTCAACTGTGCTCCACTGAGTATAACAACGTTATACTCACCCCAAATATTTTAAATTCTGTTGGCACCTCACTAACGTGGAAGTTCATCAGGGAAACAGTGCTGGAATCATTGGTCAGATTGGTCGGAATGATGGTGCTGGGAAGGGCCATGGAAAATGTTTTTGAGTCGGCCGGACGGGACCTCAGTCCGGCCATGTTTCACAATATCAGACCTGAACTTAGGGTGATGGCGACGAGCTTTGTGTCTCAGGTCGGCGTCTTCCGTTATTACGATCGACCGAGGTAGGACCGACAACGGAGGTCACCCCACGTGTATTCTGACAACTTGACGTCACCTGTGGCCGACAAAACGTCAACACCATTAATGCAAGAGGCGGCAACGCAAGTGGATAAAGGCAATCATAATACCTAGTCTAGGTTTAGGGCAGCACGCCATGATTAGATCTATAACCGCCCTTCGAATTTGTATTATAAATTGAGGTTCTCCCCTCATTCAAAAAAAAGACAACAAATTCTCTCGAGTTAGGACTACTAGTTCGAGCTCCGCAATAATACCAAAATTATCATTACTCATGTCCTTTGCTAAAAAAATTACTCCTTAAGTTGATTCGAAAGTAGTTCTTACTATTTTTGGCATCAACAAAGTCTTTTTCAGATTAAGGAGTCCGGCGAAGCGGTGTCAAGTGGGGCGAAATCATCCACTTAATTACCATTTTAAATTAGTTTCTTTTATTAAAAAATCATTCAAAACTTAGTAGTATATTATTCTTGTACTTTCGCATTCGATTTAGAAGATTTAAATTGTTTATTTACAAAATGAGTATTGGTTATCGAATGGTTGAATATTATTTCGTTTAGGTACACAGATCTTATTATTATTATTATTATTATTATTATTATTATTATTATTATTATTATTATTGTTATTGAAAAGGTTATTTGAAAAAAAATTATCATCAAATTTCCACGTTCCAATTAAGTCAAGGCTATTTTAGTAACACTTCGATTATTCGAAAATCGGGGCGTTACATGAACTAAATAAAAAATTGTAAATTTTGAAATATTTTTTGAAAACAACATTCATCATTGATTTTGTTGACTTTCCATCTCTATCACGTATAAGAATCTTCAAATTTGCACCCCTTGTAACTCTGGATACCATATCATACAATTGACCATCACTAAATACCGACTTTTTAAACAAAATATAGATATGCAAAAGCAATTGCCATTGACTTTTGCTGTTATAATACATTGATACAGAATATTAAATTGAATTCGAGCATATCTAATTCAAGTTTCCATTTTTTTCCGGCCACTATTACTCGAAATTTTTTCCATTATAATATACGGATATTTAATATTGAATCGAATTTGGGCCGCATCCAAGTCGAGTTTTTGTATTTTACTTATGTCGCTATTTGTCAAAATTAATAAAACCAAATAACAGACAACATCAATTAGCAAAACATAATCAATTTATCAAATTCAATTCGAGTTTTACTTTTCAATGTGAGTCAAAATTTTATTTTTTTAAAAAAAAATAACTCGCGCTGTAATTCGAGTTTTCCTCTTTTATTTAGTAATAACAAACAGCATCAATCAGTAAATCATATATTTAAATGCGTTTTTATATATAATCAAATTTTAAAAAGAATAAGCAATTAACATTTATTTCTAAATTCAAATTTCTTTTTTGTTTGTTTGTTCTTTTTTTAAAAAAATGTATATAATCCCTTTTTAAATGGGGTTGAACCAAAAAAAAAAATTAGATTTAAAATTTATTTCCAAATTTAATTTTTAAGAAAATGCGTACCAACGTGATACCGCTAAAATAGTGTTGTACCAAGTTGGCACTATAATATATATATATATATATATTGTTGGCACCCTAGTGACGTGGCACTCACTAGGCCCATGTCCTCCATACAATGTGGACCGACCTGACGTGTATGGGCACCAGGTCGGCCGACCACGTGTCTAGTGTCCAGGTTCGGATTGACCCTGGAATTCACCCCACTGGAGAATGGGTATTGGGTCCCAGTTCAGCTCGGACTTCCTATCTAGCTCGGTCCATGGCCCAGGTCGGCCACTTCATTGAGGACTCCCATCATCAGCAGTTTCTGACAGAGGGTCCGAGGTCAGCTCGGATCATGGTATATGACCAGTCCCGCTCGCTACAGTAGCCGACAACAAGGACAACCCACGTGTCACCTGACACCCTGACACCACCTACAACCGACAGAGTATCTTTCCGAGGTCAACGCCTTAAATGCAAGATGGCTTGCAGGCGCTGCAGGTGCAATCATCACATCTACTCTGGCGCTCGTACCGTTGCCTCATGATGACCTGCCGCCGTATACCGCTTTCTTGCACTATAAATAGAACACTTAGTGAGCATTTGTACACATGAAAATCCTCTGTAATCAAGGACTAGCTCGGACATAAATACACTTACATTCTTTGCTTCTTTACTTCTTCAGTTACTACCAACCAGGTCCTAACGCTCACCTCAGTTGATAATTAATTGGTCCTTACTGATTTCGACATCAACAATTGGCGCTAGAAAGAGGGCCTCCCCCTTTCATTTCAGCAGCACATCCCAGCTCTACCCCGGATATTCCCCCCTCGGAACATGAGCTGCAGTGGCGCGTCCTACGCCTCTAAGGGCGGGAGCACTTCCGACCCCTGTACGGAGTACGTCCCAAGAGAACCGCCAGCGCGGGCCAAAGACTCCACCTGGATGTGACCCCGCGCAGATCCTAAAGCGATCGGATGACCTCGCCCAGCCGTTACCACGCTCCAGCGACCCCCTAACAAGCGCGCCGCCGAGTTCGGCGTCATATCACCTAGGAAGGACGCTCATCTCGGCCGCTATGCTTCGCCGCTCCGCCGCTCTAACACGGACCACGGCCTGAGACCCCGACCCTTTCGAGGCCGGTCGTCCTAAGAACTCACAGCCGTCTTCGATCGGCTCGGCCTCGCCACGATCACGGCGGTAGCCCGAGGGACAGGGTGAAAATGCTAACGCCCCACCCCCGCAGTCCGAGCTCGAGCTCCTGCGGAAGAGGGTGGCCGAGCTAGCGGCAAAGGAGACGGCGCCCAGCCCCTCGACCCGGGTCGGGAAGGCCTCCCCGCTGAGCCTTAGGATCCAGGCCGAGCCTATGCCTGCCGAGCTAAAGCTGCCGCAGCAGAGAAACTACGATGGAGTCAGTGACCCGACCGGCCACGTTGATCGGTACACCACCTTCATGGAGTTACAGGGGGTGAGTGACGAGCTCATGTGCAAAGCCTTCCCGCTGACACTAGGGGATAAGGCTATGAAGTGGTTTAAGAAGCTCCCACCACATTCTATAAAGACGTGGGGAGACCTCGCGGCCAGGTTCCAAGCAGCTTTCATGGGGTCCCGCCTGAGGTCGACCCCAAAGCAGAGGCTAGTAGACGTCAAGCAGGGGAGGGACGAGTCCCTGAAGAGCTACGTGGAGCGGTTCAACACCCGATACATAGAAATCGGTAGTGTGTCAGACGAAACTGCCATGGTGGCAGCCTTGGCCGGCCTCAGGTACAGGTCCAGATTCTGATGGTCAGTTCACGAGAACAGTCCAGAGACATACCATGAGTTCCTCAGCCGAGTTGAGTGCCACATTGGAGCTGAGGAGGCATCCGGTGACCCCGAGGCGAAGCCCCAGGACCCCCGACCCGAGAAAGGCAAGGAGAAGGACACCAGCTCGGCCCAGGCGCCACGCGCCCAGAACCAGCCGCAACGTGGGCGCGAGGCCGCTCGACCACCACCCCAAAGGTTCCAGACCTTCCACGTCCTCAACACCAGTCTAGAAGGAGTACTGATGCACGTGAAGGATCGGGGGGTCCTACCACCCCCGACCCCGATGAGGACCCCCTCTTCAAGCCAAAACCAGGAGAGGTACTACCGCTACCATAGGTCAGCCGGGCATGACACCGATGACTGTCGAGACCTGAAGAATGAAGTGGAGGGCCTGATTCGGCGAGGACAGCTGCGCGAGTTCGTCGCCCCGCCGCCCGACCGAGGCCGACCTCAGCCGGGGGGTTCCCACCGGCCTCTACCACCTACGGGGCCACGAAATGAGGTCCATACGTTGGTCATGGAAAACAAACCCTTTGTCGGGTCGCGGAACCAGCGCAAGAGGTTGGCGGGAGAGGCCTGCACTGACTACCAGTACTCCGCGCAGAGGATCAAGACCAGCTCCACTCCGTCTGAACCTCAGGAAGGGATCACCTTTACGGAGGCCGACGCAGCTCACGTCCGCCACCCCCACCAGGATGCCCTCGTCATCAGCATGGTCCTCAACGGTACACACATGCACCGGACACTTATCGACAATGGGAGCGAAGTCAACTTGCTATACCTCCGGACCTTACTCCACATGGGCCTCGATGGCGGCACCTGAGCCCGTGCCCCTTTGGCCCTGTGGTTGGAGTAACTAGTCATGCTACGGAGCCAGTCGGGCAGATACAGATGTTGGTGGAGCTAGGGGAAAAGCCATGCGTACGGGCCGTCATGGCCACCTTCATCGTTGTAGACCTCCCAGGCAATTACAATGCCCTCCTGGGTCGGCCCCTCCTGTACGAGCTCAGGGCCTTGACCTCCATTTACCACTACGCCATGAAGTTCCCCACTCAAGCGGGGCTAGCGGCGATCAGGGATCAGCCGCGTTTGGCGACATCACCCACCGCCGTCGCGAACGACCCAAGGGGCTGACCGTCGCCATGACCGAGCTCGACGACCCTCGAAGCAGACCTGAGGACCGTAGCGCACAGCCGACGGAAGAGCTGGATACCATCGAGGTCGATGCAGAGCGCCCAGGTAGGGTCCTGAAGATCGGGAAGGGATTGGCTGAGCCCACGCACTCCACCCTGGTCGAATTCATCCGCAGCAGTTCCGACATCTTTGCTTGGGAGCCCTCGCATATGGTCGGCATACCTGCATCCGTAGCTTGCCACCGGTTAAACATCGACCCCGCGGTGAGACCTCAGCAACAGCGACGACGTCCGCTGAACCAGGAGCGCTATGAGGCCCTGGCGAAGGAAGTGGATAAGCTGCTTCAAATTGGATTCATCAGGAAGCCAAATACCCCACATGGGTTGCGAACCCAGTCCTCGTCAAGAAGAACAACGGTAGCTGGAGAGTCTGTATAGATTTTACCGACCTCAACAAGGCCAGCCCCAAGGACTCGTTCCCCCTGCCTCGAATAGATCAGATGGTAGATGCAATGGCTGGGCACGAGCTCCTCAGTATGATGGACGCTTACTCGGGCTATAACCAGATCCCTATGTATCCCCCAGATCAAGAGCACACTGCCTTCCTAATAGACCGAGGCCTTTACTGCTACCAGGTCATGGCCTTCGGGCTGAAGAACGCTGGGGCGACCTACCAGCGCATGGTCAACAAGATGTTTGCCTCCCAGATCGGGGTTACCATTGAAGTATATGTCGACGACATGTTGGTGAAAAGCGTGAGGGGCGCCGACCATATCCAGCACCTGGGTAACATGTTCCAGGTCCTGAGAGAGTATCGAATGAAGCTGAACCCGGCAAAATGCGCCTTCGGGGTTGAGTCGGAAAATTCCTCGGCTATGTGGTGAGCTCGAGAGGCATTGAGGCAAACCCTGAGAAGATCAGGGCTGTGCTGAACCTGAGACCTCCCACCACGGTTAAAGAGGTCCAGAGTCTCACCGGCCGGATAGCGGCCCTAAACCGATTTGTGTCCAGGGCCACGGACAGGTGCCGCCCCTTCCTCGAGGCCCTGAAGAAGGGGAAGGACTTCGGATGGACCCCCGAGTGCCAAGAAGCGTTTGAAGAGCTCAAAAGACACCTAGCTCAGCCTCCTCTCCTGTCGAAGCCCAGGGGGGAAGACGTCCTCACCATTTACCTCGCCATCTCTGAACATGCAGCGAGTTCAGTTGTTACTCGTGTCGAGGGGGACATCCAGTACCCGGTCTATTACACGAGCCGCCCTTCGCCGACCCCCGTGCGCCTACAAGCCGATGGAGAAGTTAGCCCTCGCGCTCGTCACCGATTCGAAGCCGACCTTACTTCCTCGAGCACCCCATCGAAGCGGTGACTAACTACCCCTTGCGCAGTGCTCCGTAGCGGACTCATCAGGTATGCTGGTCAAATGGGCAGTAGAGCTCGGACAGTTTGACATCTCGTACCGACCTAGGCTCGCGATAAAGGGTCAGGCCCTAGCAGATTTCATAGCCGAAGTTCTCGCCCGCCGCCGCCGAGTCCCGCATTCAAGGTCGAGCCCTGGATGCTCTATGTAGATGGCTCATCAAGGGCGTACACTGGAGCCGCTCGTGCTCCCGAGCCCTCCTTGGAATCTTTCTGCCAGTCCCTGCGATTCTCGTTTCCAGCCTCCAATAATGAGGCTGAATACGAGGCCCTAATCGCAGGCCTCAGGTACTACCGGGCCATTGGTGTCTCCCACCTCCAAGTCCGGAGCGACTCCCAGCTCGTCGTCAACTAACTCAACGGCACCTACCTTGCTAAGGACGAGCGGATGACTAGCTACGCCGACCTTGCTGCCGCTGAAATAATGAATTTCGAGGAAGTCGTCCTTCGACAGATCCCTCGGACTCAGAACAACCTGGCTGATGCCCTGGCACGCCTCGCTACCAGTGAAGGGATAGAGGAGCTGGAGTTTGTACCAATCAACCGACTGACGAGGTGGGCCATAGCAAAGCCCTCCCATATGGCGGCCGTAGACCTGGGGCCCCCTTCGTGCATGGACGAAATTTTCTCCTTTTTAAAGGATGGTAGGGCCCCGGAGGACCCCAGACTGGCCAGGCAATTGCGCATCAGGGCCGCTCGCTACACCATCATCGACAACATGCTCTACAAACGCAGCTTCTCAGGCCCTCTGTTGCGGTGCTTGACTGAGAGAAAAGCGGCCTTTTTACTCGACGAGGTCCACTCCGGAATGTGTGGGAACCACTCTGGTGGTCAGGCCCTGGCGCACAAAGTCCTGAGGCAAGGCTACTTCTTGCCAACCCTCAAGAAAGATTCCATCACCTACGTTAGGCGCTGCGACAAGTGCCAGCGCCACGCCCAAGTCGGCGAGGCCCCTCCAGCGGAACTAACTCATGTGCTCAGCCCATGGCCCTTCTGCAAATGGGGAATTGACCTCAGAGGACCTATGCCAACTGGTCGGGGAGGAGTGAAATATGCTATTTTAGCCGTGGACTACTTCACCAAGTGGGCGGAAGCTGAGGCCCTGGCTCGGATCACGGAACAGAAAACGACCGACTTCATCTGGAGGGCAATCATATGCCGATTCGGAATACCCGAGTCCATTGTAACCGACAATGGCCGACAATTCGACAACCGTAGGTTGAGGTCTTTCTGCGAGGACCTGGGAATCAAGAAGCACTACTCCACCCCGAACCACCCCCAGTCCAACGGCCAGGTGGAAGCAGTGAACAAGATTATCAAGCACACACTCAAGACCCGACTAGAAGAACTGAAGGGAGGATGGGCGGATGAGCTCCCGGCCGTCCAATGGTCCTACCGGACAACATCCAGGACCAGTACCGGAGAAACCCCCTTCGCATTGGCATACGGGGTCGACGCTGTGATACCAGCCGAGGTCGAGTTGCCCTCCTTCCGAACTCGGTACTTCTCTGAGCACACAAATGACCGGGAACTTATGCTCGAGGTCAACCTGCTGGAAGAGAAGCGAATCGAAGCCGACCTGCATACTGAGCTATACAAGCGCCGCAGTTCTCGGTACTTCAACCAGAAAGTCAAGAAGCGAAGCTTCCAGGTCGGAGACTTGGTATTCAGAAAAGTCTTCCTCGCTACCCGAGATCAAGCCACTGGAGCCCTAGCCGAAAAGTGGGAGGGACCCTTCGTAGTCCTCAGAGCCTTCTGTAACGGCTCTTATTGCCTCGGTACAGCCGAAGGAGTTCAGCTCCCCCACCCCTGGAACGTTGAACACTTGAAGAAATATTTCCAGTAGCTATAAAGTTGTAAATGTTGAAAATCAGTTGTAATATCTCTACTTCAATAATTAATGGAAGTTTTTGAACTGTTGTTTTAATCCTTTGTTCAGTACTTAACTGTCATACCTAGGTCCGCCACGGCGGACCCACCCCCGGAAATGGCCAACCTAAGCGGTCCGGCCGGTGGATAGATCCACCAAGGTGGCATCCAACCAAAATAAAAACAAAAGACGAAGACCTAGGTCCGCCACGGCGGATCCGCCGCCTGAAATGGCCGACCTAAGCGGTCCGGCCTGGGGATAGATCCACCAAAGTGGCATCTAAAGAAAATAAAAACAAAAGACGAAGACTTAGGTCCACCACGGCGGACCCACCCCCCCGAAATGGCCGACCTAAGCGATCCGGCTTGGGGACAGATCCACCAAGGTGGCATCCAAACAAAATAAAAAAAAAGAGGACAAAGACCTAGGTCCGCCACGGCGGACCCACCCCCTGAAATGACCGACCTGAATGGTCCGGCCTGGGGACAGATCCACCAAGGTGGCACCCAAATGAAATAAGTAAAATGACCTAACTCCGTCACGGCGGACCTCCGAGAAAATAATGCTTGGCCGAACTGGACCCACTAATGATTACTTCGTGAATAAATCAAGTCACCAGATCGACACTTAGGCCCACCCCGGCGGACCCGTCACCAAGCGAAGCCGACCTACAAGGTACGGTATAAGTACGGATCCGCTGGGGTAGAACCAACACTTGTCAAAATTATTAAGTTCCAGTTCTCCTATGACCCCAGCGCGGGGACGACCTAGTGAAGTGTCCGGACTTCGGGTACGGGACTTTAGGTACGAGAAACAAATGAAGCATGCACACATATGTCGCGAGCTGTTTAATAATCGCACAATATAAGGAAAAAGAAGAGACGAGCTGAACTTAAATTGCATTCATCAAATATAAATCCAGCCGAGCCCGACATGGACGAGCTCGGAAATGTCATTACAAACAAAAAAAAAGCAACAATAAAATAACAGGAAAACTAATGAGGCCAGATCATCGGCCGTCCTCGGGTCCTTGCTCCGGCAGCCCGTACTCCGCCCTGAGCCGCTTAACCTCATCGGCCAGAAACCCGATGTCCCAGTCAGGGCGCTTTTCTATGATGTCAACTATGACGTCCTCGGCCGCATTGACGAAGATGGAGTTGAGCTCGGACGTGCACTCCTCCGACCTCTTATAGTCCTCGATGATCTCGCCCTTCGACAGCACGGGTTGGGGGATCTGGGAGCTCTTCGCGGCCTTCAGCTCGGCTCGGAGCGACTCGACTTCGGCGGCGTGGGCCTTCCGGGCGTCCTTGAGCTCCTTGGCCCCTTCCTTGGGCCGCCGTTGGGCCTCCTTCATCCTGGAAATGGCTTCAGCCGCGCTGGCCTTGGCCCCCACCAGGGCTGAGTCATTCTCCTTGAGGCCCCATTGCAGCTCTTGGATAGTGGCTCTCGATTGCTCCCCAGCTTGGAGCAGATGGATCAGGGCTCGGCTACAGTGGACCGCAGCTGAGAGGGTGTTGTCCTTAGTACCCATGCTCGTCAGGTATTGCTCCTGGGCTTGAGTCCAGGACCTCCCTATCGCCACGGTGGCGTTATCCGCCGAGATCGGCATGACCGAAGGGCTTATCGTCCAGACCGGTGAGTTTGACCGGTAAAAGTCACGGAGTGGCTTCGGAAGCACCCCCTTGTTCCTGGAGTAGGCCTCCTCCTGGGCCTCCGAAGTACCAGGTAGGGCAGGCCCCCCTCCTCCGCACTCTGGGTAGCACCCCCGGACTCAGCCGGCCTCGCGGCTTTCATAAGACACTTCCGGACCCCGTGCTTGGGAGGAAGGACAGAGGCACTGGCTGAGCCCGCAGGTCGGGTTTCAGCTGGCCCCGAGGTCGGCGAGGCCTCAGTGCGGGCTCTCTTCGCTGCGAGCTGGGAAGTTTGACGGCCTCGCATGGTTGGTTGGGAGGATGAGTGAGCTGCAAGTTCGAAGACGGTCAGTTAGCATAAGATGTAGGCGAGGTCGGCAAGCAATGGTATGAGGAAGTTCGAGCGATTACCTGAGGTAGAAGAAGATCGTTGGGGCCGAGCTCGCGAGAGCCGGGAGTTGAATAATTTCTCCTCGGTCAGGAGGGAGGGCCAGTCACGATCTAGGATCGACCTCGCGATGGCAGTACTTTCAGTCCAGCCTTCTAACGGTCTGGCCTCCTTGAAGCCTGCAAAGGAAAAATGAGTTGGTTCAGTTCGAAATAATATAACATCGAGGTCGGAATGATGCTTACCAAGGTCGTGATAGTTCACAGGGATCGCGACCTCCCCCTCCCTGTCGTCCGGGCTGACTAGGCACCCCTCCGCCAAGAACCAGTTCTGCTCCAAGCTCTTAACTGAGTCCGGAAGCCCGGTGATGAAGGCACCCCCCGAGTTCGGCCAGATTGAGCAGTAATACCAGCCCGAGTGCTGTCCGTCCGACTTGAAGGTGTATAGGTGGTTGAACTCCCACACCGCCAACCCGCTGAGCCCGGCCCAATGCCACAGCATGGCATGGTTCCACGTATTGGGGGTAAGCTGAGTAGGCACTACCCCCCACGCACCCAGGAACTGCTTCACCGCCCTGGGGAATGGCAGTCTCACTCCAGACTCCAGCATGGCATGGTTCACAGCCACCCGCCCAGCTGGCGGGAGGTCAGCCCACTCGTCGGCCTCGGGTACTACGAACTTCACCCGAGGTGAAACCTGATACTAGAAATGCCACGAACTCAGCATCTCCTCGGTCACGGCCGATGGGAACTGAGAGCAGCCCCACGGCTTCGTCAGGTAAGGCCTGGCCGGTTTCTTCTTCCGCCTCCTGAGGAAGGTCGGCTGGGGGGAGAGCGGCTCGGACGGGAAGGAGGTGCCCACCTCGGACGCGAGCTCAGCGGACTCCACCGTAGCCCTGACAGTTTGCAGTGGCACAGCTTCCAAGACTTCCTCGATGCTCGGGGAGTTCTCTCTGTGCGGAGAGGGGGAGGGTCCAGGAGATTGGTTCCCCATGTCGTAGTCGTACACTTCCTCTGAGTTTGACGACATTTTGGAATTCACAAGTTTTTAGTCCGGAATATACCTGAAGATTAGGTCGGTCTCGAACTGAAGGCTAGGACGGATACGAACTAGGCTTGAGCTCGAGAGAGAATTTTTGACAAGTATGAAGAGCGGAAAAGTGAAAACTAGAGAAATGAGGGGGTATATATAGGTAATGGCAGTGGAAGTTGAAAAGACGTGACCTCCTCCAACGGCCGGCCGACACGTGGTCCGGTTTCATACCCACGTGCCACGCGTGTGCCAGCCCAGACCGGCTAAAACGTCAACCCCGACCCGGGTCGGCATTCACGCTGGGGACAATTGTTGGCACCCTGGTGATGTGGCACTCACTCGGCCCAGGTCCTCCATACAATGTGGGCCGACCTGACGTGTATGGGCACCAGGTCGGCCGACCACGTGTCTAGTGTCCAGGTTCGGATTGACCCTGGAATTCACCCCACTGGAGAATGGGTATTGGGTCCCAGTTCAGCTCGGACTTCCTATCTAGCTCGGTCCATGGCCCAGGTCGGCCACTTCATTGAGGACTCCCATCATCACAGTTTCTAACAAAGGGTCCGAGGTCAGCTCGGATCATGGTGTATGACTAGTCCGTTCGCTATAGTAGCCGACAACATGGACAACCCACGTGTCACCTGACACCCTGACACCACCTGCAACCGACAGAGTATCTTTTCGCCATTAATGCGGAGACGGCTGCACCCAAATTCCGAGGTCAACGCCTTAAATGCAAGACGGCTTGCAGGCGCTGCAGGTGCAATCATCACGTCTACTCTGGCGCTCGTACCGTTGCCTCATGATGACCTGCCGCTGTATACCTCTTTCTTGCACTATAAATAGAACACTTAGTGACCATTTGTACACACGAAAATCCCCTGTAATCAAGGACTAGCTCGGACATAAATACACTTACATTCTTTGCTTCTTTACTTCTTCAGTTACTACCAACCAGGTCCTAACGCTCACCTCAGTTGATAATTGATTGGTCCTTACTGATTTCGACATCAACATATATATATAAAATTTAACTCTTATTTTCAGAATTAATTTAACTGGTATTGCAAGTTGCAATTTTGATATCTTATCACATTTTTATTAATACTTGCAACACTAAATATTAAAAAAAATGATTTTTGGCACTTGCAAATTTTTTACGAAAACTGAAGAGATGATTAAATGATAATTTTAATAATATTTTTTAAGTGGCCTACGAAATGAGATCATGGGACATGGAAATTATTGTTTTCTATTTCTTTTCTAATTAATTAATAATTCATTTTAAATGTAATTATTTATTATTTAACTACCAAATATTTGATATAAAATAATTACCCAATATTTGAATTGCTCATTGCACATTATCTATGAAAACTATTTAAAACTACATTTTTAACGTGGTAAAAAAATGATTTTTATTTAATTTTTTAACTATCTAAAAAATTTTTTATAAAAAAGAAAACAGCTGCCAATGTCACACTGTGCCGAGTTGGCACTTCAACTTTGTTAATAACTTAATATATATATATATATATATATATATATATATATATGTACACATTAAATTAATTAATTCAAAAAATAAAATATATAAAAAGTAATTAAAATGTAATATCCAAAAATTAAAATTAAAATATATACAAAAATGTTAATTCTCATTTTTAGAATTAATTTTATTGGTACTATAAGTTGTAACTTTGGTCTAACACAAAATATAAAGGAATAAAAAAAATTATATAAATTTTTACAAAAATTTTAATACATGTAAAAAAAATACATGTAAAAAAATAAAATAAGAAAACCAATAGCAAATAAGGTAAGTAGAGAAATTAAATAAGAGAAATAATTAATTTCTTAAAATAATGCTAAATATGGCACTGTCATTTAGGCACATTTGCCTATGTGACACTTAAGATTAATAATATAGAGATATCTCTACTTATGTAATAAAAAATGATATTTAATTAAACAATGGAAAATTAAAAAAAAAACATAGCAATTGGAAAACTAAAATGTACAATAAACTTGACTATAATTTATGTTAGCGATTTTCATGCTAACTAGTAAGTAACATGTGCATTGCATGTAATATTAAAACTACGTGGTAAAATTTTTTTAAAATAAATTGAAAAATAATATAAAAAATAAAAAATATTTGATATATATTTAGTTTGAAAATAAATGTTAATATTATTAATTATATTATTTTCTGTAGTTCAGTATTACATAGACAAAATCAGCTACATATTGCTGAATAATTATTAATAAACTATGAAATTGTTTCAAAACATAAAATTGATATAGAATATTAGCAACCTATAAGTAGATTTTTGGTCAAAATAAAGAAATATTTCATTAAAATTCAGAACTCGAAAATTGATAATGCTATAAAAACTTTTTATAATATGTAATGAAATAATTGTTTTTTCAGTTAAAGTACTAATGGAATTTATTAATATTGTGGAAACCACCATAAATATAACACAATCAACAGATAATTCACTTCTTGAAAATAACCAAAACATAAAATTACATGCCTAAATAGAGTATGGTTTGGTGTTTGACAAATAATTTTTGACACATTGACCTAATCAATAGGTCTTTTTTTCTTTTCTTTTCTTTTTTTTTTTGAATAGAACTTAATCAATAGATCTTAACATAACATTTTTTTCTACAATATTGAAAATAGCATGCATGAATTTTGATGTAACTAGTCTTGAACACGTGCTTCGCATGTGATTTATAATTTTTTTTTTGCAACAATTTATAAATCAAATAGTTTAGAAATTGTCATGCAACATAATTTCGTCTGTCTATTTCTTTAAAGTTAAAAAGTAAAAGTGAAAATATAGTTATTTATGTACTTAAAAAAAGCGAATGAAATGATGATATGTAGTCGTTTATAATCATATATATATATGCACACACACACACACACACATATATGTGTTTATAAATAATTGGCAAAAACATTGCTTCAGTTGATTATTAAATATACTTTTAAAAATTGATTATTAAATAGTGTGGGTCGAAAATTATTAGATTAGAAACTTTTAAAAAAAGTAACATATACAGACTAAAACTTTTTTTTCCTAAAGAATGATTTTAGAAATAATAGCGATATTTGGCGAATATAATGGTGTGATTGTTATTTGCCCAGTTGACACATATGAGGGAATCAATGTTGGACTTAATGGATGCTTAGTAATTCATTCGAAGATTGGTCATTGGGGATCTCTAGAAAATCCATTTTATGAAATTTTTGAAAGATCAATGGGGGTACAAGTGCTTTATTTATAACATGTAGAGATGAATACTATACAGTAGTAGTGGGAACTTCTTTGGCGTTACAGATGCTTTATTTATCGCAAGTAGAGATGAATATTATACGATAGTGGTGGGAAATTCTTCGGCGCTGAATCGGGATATTTAGGAGGAACATATTGTTTCGAGTCGATGCTGTCATCAATAATTCCTGGCTATAGCATCGGAACAGATTCATTATAATAAATTTCATTTTTCCTAAATTGACGATAGTGAAGCTTGAGGATCATAAGTTGTGAATACATTACATGAAAACTAATATAGAAGAATAAAAATGATACTATTTATTATTAGTGATAAATTATGTGGTACTTTAATATTTATTGGTCAATCGTATGATGTCCATGTATCGGGCAAGTCAAAAAACATCAAGTGCCAATAGGAAAACTAATTAATTTGGTCACATTCTATTATTTTTTTCTTTTAGATTTTATGTTTGTTTCACCACCATAATTTGTTGCGATATATTGGATATGTAAAATAATGCAACATCTAAAATTATAATTTAAAATTTATTAGTTATGTTCAGATAATTTTTAATAAAATATTAAGTTCCCAAACTATGTAAAAGTTAAAAGGAAAAAGAAAAGAAAAGAAAATGATTTGGTAGATAAAAAGTCATATTTTAATAATTTGATTAAATAATATTAACAATAAAAAGAATAATTAAGCGGTATTAATGTAAAACTAAAAAATAAACGAGGGCAAAAGGGGAAAATCAAAAGTTTCCACTTCATTCACCCTTTTTATGTATCAAAACGTGCGTTGTACGTCGTGTGTGAATGTGGAAGGTATGTGATACGATAATAGATACAAAATAAATAGGTATATTGTTCAAATATTATTAAAAAGGCAAAGAACTTCAAGGCATACACTAAAAAAAATGGACCTTTAAGGGTGGCCTGTCATCCGGATGGCCTCGTCCTTTTAAAGCATTAGGGACGACATGTTTGTAGTGATAATAAGAAGAATTGTTTGCTAGCAGTCAGATGTAAAAATATTATAGTAATAATAAATTTGAATATGAGGCAATTTTCCCCATAATTTTTGGTTGTTGTTTTCTGCTAATATCAATACATTTATTGTTTCCATTTAAACGCCTTGAGAAAAGTACACATCTATATATTATATAATTTGAGGTTTTAATAAAACAGTTACAATTGAAAAATAATTAATGGACAAAAAAATCTGTTATACTTTACTAGACCATTCAAATAGTGCCACGTGTGCGTATGTTAACAGTTTTTCTTATCACCAAGTTGGTTACAATTATTTGTGCACCTGAAACCATGTTTAATTAAAAATAAATTTGTTCACCCTCCTAAAAATGAGGGTTAACATTACCCTCTTTTGGAGGGTCAATTTTCAGTGTTAAAGAATTGAAATTCTTGAAAATTTCATTTTCCATATTATTTTATTCATCGAGAGCTTTAATATGAGTACAATATTTATATATATTTTTTAATATTTTAAAAGTTACTTATTTTTAGTGATAAGTTACTATTTTATAGGTAAATAAGTAATTTTTAAAATAGTAAAAATTATATATTAATATTGCACTCATATTAAAGTTCTCAATGAGTAAAATAATATGAAAAAAAATTTAGTTATTTAAAATTTTAACCCTCAAAATTGATTTCCGTAAAGGAGGGTAATGTTCACCCTTCTTTTAGGAGAGTGAACAAAATCAATCTCATTTCAATTTTTTTTTAATAGGGGTCTCATTTTAATTTTATTTTCTAGATAATTGTTCCAATTTAGTTGACCAACACATTCAAGAATATGGTCAAAATTGAAATGTTTGCCACACCATTACTATTTTTGTTTTGCTTTGTTGTTTTGTTATTTAAGCTTTATCAATTACTTGTCATTATGCGCAATTGGCTAGAATTTATACATTACATTGCTGTAATACTTATTTTTTTAAATTACTTGCTATAACTTATTTAAAATAGTTATACATGATTTTGATCAATAGAAAATAATTATGATATTCAAATAATCTATATTAATCATTACATGGTTAACATTATTATATTACTTAAATAGTTCTAATAAATTAATATAAATCTAAATTATTATGATGCTTAAATTATTTCAATGAAATGTGGATTAACCAATAAAAGTAATTTCACAATATCTCATACAACTTAATTAATTATAAGGTTATTGAATGTTTCAAAGAAAAATTATAAGATTACTAAACATTGTTATAGTACTTATATTAGTTCAATTAAATTTGTAGACACACACTTTTAACATTTTATAATTTTACTATAAACATCAATATAATCGGGCAATATCATCATCATTTATATTATCTTTATATATATTAAAAGCATTACTTGGGCCTAACCGGGTTTCCCGCCTAAAATTTCTTGCTTAACCAGTAACTAACAATGGACTTAACCCGTCAATTTCTCGCCCCATTTATAGTTCGGCCCATTTACACGTATCTTAGCTCCTAGAAGAATCATTCGTATATCCAGACACAAATTCGATTGCCGACGCCACTTCCCTTAATTATTCCTTTCTACCTTCGATTGCCGATGCCATCTTCCCTTAATTATCTCAATTCTTGATTTTCCCTAATCTTAGCTGTTTGAACTTCCTAAACTCAGCCGATCAAATTTGCCTTAATCTCAGCCGATTGGATTTCCCTAATATCATTCAATCCCAGTATGTTTAATTATAGAAATTCGATTCCAGTTCTATTCATAGGCTATTTTCCTTCCCCCATCATGGAAAACCTAATTTTCCTTAAATTGAAGAGTACTCGGTTGTATATATATCACCAAGTATGTGGCTTGAAGTTCCCATCGCACGCATTTGTTGAGGTAATTTATAGAGCTCATTTTCCCATTTCGGTAGCATTTGTGTCCGTATTTGTTTTGTGTTTGTGTATTGATTTTAGTTTGTCGATTTTAATATATAGCTCTTTTTTTTGGGTTTAATTCGTAGATAAGCAGCGTGAGCTTCGAAGTTGGTGTTTGTTTACACAGAAGCAACGTCCAACATTCAACAGGTATCCCATGTGTTCTTCAATTTTATCAATTATTCATTAATTTTATCAATTGCGTTCTCCATAAACAAGAGTTCATTGAAATACATGTAACTGATTGTATATAGAGATATGCATACAATTTTGGTGTTGGAAGAACATGTTTTGTTTTTACTTTATTCATTTTAATTTTCTCCTAGAATGAAAACTTGAATGATGTAAGTTTTATGAGATCCCTTTTCAATGCAGGATCATTAATTTCTAGATGCTATCATTAATTTCTGTTATATATTTTCTCTGCAATCAATTGAGTCCCGTGTGCACTTGGTCCTATTCATGTTTGCAATTATCAATTGTGTTATCTCTAAAACAGAGTTAACTGAAATACGTGTAAATGGCTGTGTATAGAGATATGCATAAAATTTTTGTGTTGGAAAAACATGCTTTGTTTTTTAGTTTAGTCATTTTAATTTTCTCCTAGAATGAAAACTTGGATTTGTGAATGATGAGGGGCTTCTGCAACTTACTTCAGTGAAGTAAGCTAGAATTAGTGTTAACAATTTGTGTGGAAACCTAGATTTGTGACAGTTATTTTGGATGATTTTTGAAAACTTGGATTTGATCAATTGAGATTTGAGAAAGTAATTTCATGGAACATGTTTTTCCAACACAAAGAGCTTCTATTCTAGAATAATTGATTGACTATTCTAGAATTTTTGTGTTGGAAAAACATGTCTTTTTTTGTGTTGGAAAAACAGGTCTAATTTGTTCATTCTTTATGTTTTGTTTTATTTACTTAAATTAACTAAGCATTACAATACTTAAATACATAGTGTTCAAGTATGAGTAGAAATTTCATGAGATAATATAACTTACGGATCACACATAAAAGAGGTAAGGAAGTTATGTTAAGGATGCGATATGAATTTCAGCTAAAGTTACCAAATGCTTTAGAGAGTTCGATGACATGAAAAATGATGACCAACATAGAGCAAAATTAAGTATTGGAAGAAGGAGTTATCATCACTCCAGATTATGGCAGCCAACTTAGAAGTTTATAGCAAAATCAATGCACCCGTGTGTTTATAACAAAATCCTATCAATCAATAATTATTTGTTGTTTTTTTATTTCTATCTAACTATTAACATGTCTTTGGTGGTTTCCATAGGCCATTCGATTATTTGCAATGTCTATTGTCGTATGATTAGTTGTCTTTGCTTCATTATTTTAGTTAGTTGGTCATCTCTTTATTTAAAACTTCCTTTCATCATGGTCTAGATTGTCAACCATGGCTCCTAGAAGAATCATGCTTTCACAAATTCTTGGTCGTCTGTCGAAGAAGGATGCTATTGTTGTTCGTGTTGTGCGCATGTGGCTTATTCCTTATAGGGACAATGCCAATGGCATTAGGTTGCTATCCATGGTTCTCCAAGATGAAATGAAACGGTATAAGAATTATTCTTTGTGTTTGGCTTACAGTTTTGTTTCGCAAGTATAATTGATTTTTACTAATTTTATATTATACTTATACCTTACAAGTCCTTTTATAGGGTGTTCGAATTCATGCAACTATTGAGAGAGGTTTAATTGAGCAATTTCGTGGCAAAACTGAGGAACATGGATTGTACATTATGAAAAATTTTAATGTGAAAGAATGTGATAGGGATTGGAGGTCAGCCTCTCATCCTTACAAGCTTTGCTTTCATGCTGACACGAACATTAGTGACAACGTTTTTGGAAGGGTAAAAGACTTCCCCATGTAGATTTATAAGTTCAAGCCATATGAAGAAATAATGCAAACGCTAGAAAATGATCAAAGCCCTGAATTGCTTGGTTAGTATGGAAAGTAATTGTTTTTTTTTTTTGGTTATTATTGTACGCTCTATTGAAATTTCATTTAAACTTTATTAGACCTTTATTGCATTAACTTTCAACTCATGTGTTTGTAGATTTCATTGGTGTTTTGATTCCTAAAGAGAGTTTGGTATGGAAAGAAAAAGGACGGCGACTCGAACTACCTTTCCTTTACCTTAAGAGACATGGGGTAAGCCTAATATGTTTTTCAACATTAGCTATGTATTTGATATTGAGGTTTTGATGATTCAGTTAACCTTTGGCTATGCTTAGCAACAATGAAATCCCGTGCACTCTCTGGGATAATTATGCTAATGTTGCAAATCCCGTACTGAACAAGAGAAGAGAGGGTAATGTTGTGGTTTTGCTCCAATTGTGCCGTATATCTCGGCGTAGAGGTAATTAGTGAATTATCCATTATTCTAGGAGACAAAAAGACTGAAACGTGCTTTCACATTCTTTGTTTCCCATCTTTTCGCTTTTATTTGTTATTTAATAATGCTTTTCCTTATGAATTGAAGATATCAATGCAATTGGGTTGGCTACCTCTTTTCATGTGACGAAAGTGCTTATTGATGAGCACATCCTAGAGATTGAAGAGTTCCGTAATCAGTAAGTATCATTGTTCGCTAATATTTGTAGTGCTTGAAACAACTTTCCGTGGGAAATAATTAAGTTACCTGTTTTGAATTTTACAGATATACCGCTGTATATCAGCTTGATTCAAAGAAGGGTAGCTCTTTATCGATTTCTTCAGCAAGTGTTGTTGGTGTAGGTCCAGTTGCTAAAATCAACAAATTGTTTTGGTTGAAGCAGGTGAATATCCTATTGGCAAACCCATATATTTTGCATAATATGAAGCTAAGGAAAAGGAGTAAGCCCTATTCACAGCGTCTGCTCTGCCTCTATCATCTACGTCAATTTGTGATTCCGGAGGCGCGAAGGTTTCTTTTATCGGATGGCACTTAATAATCTTACATTGGATCTGCTTTAAGTTGCTTTCCTTTGTCCTATTTTATTTGTTAGGTATTTATCGTATTATTATTGTGTATAGGCAAAAGGCTATTGGTTTTATGGAGAGATAAGGACTGTACTTAAAAACAACAAATGCATTTATCCGGGGTGCATTGATGAAAGTTGCAATGGGAGAGTTTATCTTGATGGTGATGGATATTTGTGTGACAACCACGCATGCAAAAAGAGGATGGCGAAACCTGTGCAAAGATATAGTGTTAAGGTGATTGTTGAGCACAAGAAAGATAGTGTGTTTGCTTTGTTATTGGATGAGTTGTGCACCCGTATTGTTGGTAAAATGGCCATGGAACTTCTATGTGAAATAGGACAGGTGGTTCCTCCACTATTTTCTTTGTTTTTTTGGAATTTCTATTGCTGTTGAATTGTGTTACTCGATTAATTGTTCTTCCTATTTAATTGAAGGCCGACACGGTATGTGAGCCGCCTAGAGAGATATTGGAGTTAGAGGGAAAGAGTTTCTTCTTCAAAATTTATGGTTATTCGCCGGCCAATGAAGAAGGAAGGGAGTACTACATTGGCCAAGTAAATGATGATGCTACATTCATTGCCGAATATAATGAAGATGAAGGCTGTAGCTCGGAGGTAGAGAGATAAATGATTAATTTTCACGCATCATTTGGTTTGAATTGCCTCAATCAATTACCTCAATTTTGTTCCTCCATCTTGGTTAATAGGAAAGTGATTCCGATGATAATTTAGACCTGCTTCTCCATGTGGCAACTCAGGCCGATTCGAACATGGTAATTGCTATTTCTTCCATCTTGCACTTAAATCTGTCCTTCAACCATTAGTGTGAGAACTTTGAGGTACACTAAGCATGCTATCTGATTTGTGTATTGTTTTTTTGGGCATTATATTTTTTGCCCGCAATGGCATAGTTTTATACACAAGAGTTGCTTTACAGAATAGGTTTTCAGCACTGTTTTGTTTCCCAGTTAGCTCCTGCCATTTTATACGATTTCATGGAGATATCTCACAAGAGAATAGTTGATTAGGTTCATCTTTATTTGACTTACTTTATTTTCACCTTTGCAACCTTTGGACCCAAAGTTAAAGGTTGATGAGGCTGATGCAATCACACCATCTTCCAAGAGTCAGAGAGATGACGATGATGATCAGTCTGGGGCTACTCCAGACATGCAGAATTCTGCTAATAAGAAGCTGAAAAACATCAAGATTGAGAAGCCCTGATTTTTAGTTTCTTTTCCAGTTGCATTAGTTTGAATAGACTATTAATTATTTCCTCTTCCATTTCTCATGGTCTGAATTGTTGAACTTTTTCCAAGTTAATGTTTAGGATTTTAAATCTTAGGGTGAGTTATTCATTGGGTGTGAGACTTATTTTGCTGGTGTTTGAGTTTGGAAACTTGGATGGTTTGTCTTATTTTTTAGATAATGAATATTGTTGCCTTCTCAACAAATTAGCAATTTATGGATTCATGTATTGGAAGTTGTCACACAAATAATTATTGTACAAAATTTTCATTGTGAAGGACTAATCGTGATTGTAAGCACATCGTTGGGAGTGCCACAGTCGGATAAATTAAAGGCTTCTTTTTCAGTTCTTGTGCCAGAGGGCGAAATGCTATCCAATATGCTTCCATATCCCATGTGAACATTCTAATTCCATGGCAATCTACTTGGCACCAAAAAGTCATGACCAATAAAATCAAAATGCAAAAGGTATATACAATGAGGCCAAGTTCCCGTTATACAAATGAGTGAACAGTTTACGATGATGCTACAACTGCAGCCTACTAATTGAGACAACAAACACAACCATCCTCCTCACTAATTAATAATAAGAGCTCATGACTAACTTATTACGGAGCGTGTTTACTTGATTAACACCAACCTCAGATTGTGACAACTCAATGCAGAACAAATGAAGGTGGATGGGATGTGCATATTGCGGAATCAGAAATGTAAAGGAGCAAATTCTGTCCAACTTAATTAAATTTATAAATGACAAAGCAACATAAACAGATAATTCAATGGAGTATTGCCAATAGCCAACAAGGCTCAAACAGAATAGTTTGGGCACCAGTTTTTTAAATGATTCTATCCCTTCACAATTTTCCAAAACACCTTTTGTATTTACTGAGATCATCTTTTCACCCCACAGTTTCACTCTTTAGAAACCATTTATTAAAAACATCGGAGGAAACCTCACCAGACATACTCAGTCTAGGCGGCTCCTATATTCAGCCAACGATATTTTTATATAAAAAAACAAATTCTGGTGTCATGAAGAACTAACATGCTGGTGGCATCAAAATCACTGAGTTAAATATATAGCACCTAGAAATAAAATTACTAAAAAAATACAGGAGCCAAATAAGTAGAAAAAGACACGCATCCAAAGAGCCCTTTAAACTCAAAAGACTTCAATATAATGCGTTATTCTCCCCGTACGTTTTCTCTTTTTCATAATATGTAATTTTTTTATCATTGATTTTTTAACCAAATTAACATTTTTTAATAACTTTGTTGTTGACGCCACCATTTATTTATTTTTCCTTTATTTTACTGTTTCATATGTTACCAATTCAAATTATTATTCTTGTACAGTAGTTTTTTCCCCATTTATTATTTGTAATCTATATGCACCATAACAATATGGGTAAGCTTCGTTGGAAAAAAAATGCCATTGGCATACAAAAACAAAGAAAGGCATATCATATGTGTGAATCAATATAAATATACAATCTTTATTACTTTTTCAATGCAATTAAATTTTCAATTAAATTTTTTCTTTGGTAATATCATTAATCATATATATCCTCATTGCTTCAATTACCTTATCAATGTTTTGTGATGGGCCAACTCTTTTTGCTCCGGGTAAATCTTTTGCACTAATAATCTTTATATAGAAGAATTGTAAAAGCCAAAAATAAACGCATGTTTAGTAAAGAATCTTGTACATATATTAATTAGAATCCCATTCATTAAGATATTCTTCCAAAAATCTCCCATAACAATCAAAAGCCTAATTCGTGTCAGTTGTCTTCTTCTTTCCAAATGTTCTTATCCGTGTTCTCCTTCAAAATATTTCAAGAAGCTCACTAATCTTGACCTTAGGCTAACTTTCGAATATGCAAGGTTTCGAATCACGAGGTTTAGAGAATTGCTATTGCGTGTGATTGAACCAGTTCCATTGGTAATTTTACGCATCAAAATTCAGGTTACATGTCCACAAGTTTCTCACTTTTTACAACTAACGTGTATGAAAACACATTCCTTCCTTACATACAATACAAGTATTGCACAACAAACAACGTTTAAGCCGTCTTGGATTCTTTTTTCTTTTGCAATCTTCTCCTCTACGTCCTCTACCCCTGTTTGCTTTATGATTTCTTTTGGTTTTCCGTTTGACTTTATTTGCAAGCTTGATCTCATCTACTGCCTACTCTCTCTAACCCTCTTTTGATTTTTTGGTTTTTGTTGCAGGTTTTGCACCCACACATTTTCCTCTCTTCCTCCATCTCTTCGTTTTAGCAGTTAGTTCGTCTTTTCCTATTGCAATTTTGTTCTGTGCTTCACGTGATGGATGATTTTTATAACCTATATGAAAACGCATATATTCAAGTAACCTATATGAAAATATTTTCTTCCCTGCAAATTTTCTTATCCGTATTCTCCTTCAAAATATTTAAAGAAGCTCACTAATCTTGACCTTAGGCTAACTTTCGAATATTCGAGGTTTCGAATCGTGAGGTTTCAAAGTGGGAGATTCTCACAAGTGATTTGAATAAGGCTCGAGTAATATTACCTATTGCTTCATTTCTTAAAATTTGATTTCTTTGAACTGTGAGGTCAATGTAATTATCTTGACATATGATGGCTTTATAAATTTTTAAATATAAAGTGTAGGTGCAGCTTTTGATGTTCTCTAAACATGGATGGCAAACCTGATTCAAGTTGCTACTGAAAATCACTTTTCAAGGAAGGGGGTAAGATTTTCTATCGTTTTGCTATTAGAAAAATTATATTTTATGCATTATATATTGAGTGGAATTTTTCTCCTTAATCTCTCGTCTTTGTCAACATTGAGTGTAATTTTACTATTTAATCTCTCCTCTTTGCACCATAATTTTTTCCATATGTTTATCAATTTCATAATGCTAACTTTTGCATCACTGAATTTTAAAATAAATTAACTTATCTTTTTTTTTTGTAAAAAATAAATTTGTCGTTGATGTCATCACTAATTTTTTTTCTCCTCATTTTACCATTGCAAATTACTATTTGTGTAGAATCCTTTTTTTCCCGTTTCATAAATAACACTATGGGAAAGCTTGGGGGGAAAAAGGGGAGATCACATCTTTCCATATTAACTGTCTGTTACATCATATTCATGAATGACCATGAAACCTTAAAAAAAAAAAACCAACGCGAAATCATGAGCCTTTAAAGGTGGGCTCCTATCCACTAATGTGTATGGAGACCTCAAAGAATTAGAGACGATGATAGAGAAGCCAAGTTAAAGCCCATCAACTTATCAAATGATATTGTGCCTAGAGTCATGCCCTTCTTCCATAAAATTGTCAACAAATATGGTATGTTTGAGCACTAACCTCTGGACATGGAGATTTGTGCTTTAGATCAATGAGTACTACACTTTTACACATAAGAAATTATATTATAACTTGCAAGTCCCAATGGTATGGATCGAGGCCTCAAGCAATCATCACCAACCCTAAAATCATAAGAGAGAAAACTTATATTTTTCCGAAGCCGCCTACTCATCCGATAACTAAATTGCTACTACAAGGATTAGTCTCCTACGAGAAGGATAAATGGGCTAAAGCATAGAAGACTTATTAACCCCGCATTCCACATTGAAAAGTTGAGTGTATGACTTATCTGTAATGTAATGTTATAATTTAAGGTGTAAAAAATAACAATAACAGTAACAAAAAAAAAATACCAATAATATTTTTACATAATGAACTGTCGACAAAATAGATGCTCCTTTATAATCATGACACAGAAGGCCATGGTATAAATTACTTTCTATGTAAATTGATTCTACTTTTTCTGGACGATTATTTATTCTTCTCTTTTATCATTTTTCTATGGGAATATGAGATAGTGAAAGCAATTAGATGTATGGTTTGTTGTTAGTTGTTGTAGAAATTATACTTTTTCCACGTTACACTTTGTGTCAAGAAATAATACTTTCGATTATGTCAAGAAATAGGTTTTCTGAGAATCATTGAGATAGAATTTGAAGAAAATTCCCATTTCTTTCTTTCCTTTTATTAATTAATTTATTGAACCAAATAGACTTATGTTCATGGGGTGAACATGCCTTTTCAGGCTCGAGATGATATACATGGACAAAGAGGTATATTGTCCTTTGGCATTTTCAATTGATAGATTGTGCTACTCCATCCTAGCGCATTTTCATTTGATATTTTGTGCTACTGCAAAAGGCTAAGTCTTCTTCTAATTGTTTTTTTTAGTGTAATTTGTTATTCATTTACAACTCAATATAATTTTCTATTTTGAATTGTTTAGTTGGTTTGGTTAGCTATATGATTATTATGTGTGATATAGATAATAGATTGGACTCATTAACAATTTTAGAAATAATTAATTATTTTTATAAATAATCAGCTAAGAAAGGAAAATTAATTAAAATTACCAATTTCACTAAAGGTGTGTTTGATTGGAAAAGATGGAATGGAAATTTTTTTCCATGTAACATCGAAAAGAAAAACCACCCTACCCCCAAAGATACTTAGCCAAACCTCAAGGCCCGAAGTCAATTTTATATTTTGGGCCCTCTAATCATGGTTTTTAGTATTTAAAACTTAAAAATTTAATATATCGAAAAATAAAGGTATTTTTTCAACTAATAAAGGCATTGATAGATGCTAGTAATATTAACATAAAACCTAAAAAAAAAAGGAAAATGAAAGTGAAATAAGTAAACTTTGGTGGGTTTGTTGCCTAGAAGCATTTTCCATGTAGATTAATAGCCTCAATTTGGAAAACTTATACATTTTCTGCCAATGGCAATGAGAATAGGAAAATGCAATATTGTGTAGATAAGAAACAATTGACAGGTGAAATGTTGAAGTTATGTTCCATGTTTTTTTAATCATTTTAACTTTTTTTCAAATAACTTTGTCATTGATGTCACCGCTAATTTCGTTTTTCGCTTCATTTTATTCTTTCATTTTGTATTAACTTTGTTATTTTAGTCGCTATTTTTGTATGGACTTATTGCACTTGGTTAATCATCGGAACAAGAAAGCATTTTAATCCAAAATTTTGATGTTTGATTTGTCTAGATTTCTTTGAAAACTTAATATATCCAAAGTACGTACGGGTGAGTATATCAACCTATGCAAAGATATCCTTTTTTTAAATAACTATTTCTTTGAAAACTTAATATACCCAAGGTACACACGGGTGAGTATATCAACCTGTGCAAAGGTATCCTTTTTTTAAATAACTATGATGTTGATGCTAACAACATTTTTCCCTTCATTTTATTCTTTCATTTTTTAATAATTTCTCTCTCTTATCGTTTAATCAATATTCGCCGTAAAAATATGAAACCTCTGAAAAAATAAGGAAAACAAAAATGATGAAGTATTTGTTTACTTTTGCACCATAATTTTTTCCATGTGTTTATCAATTTCATAATGCTAACTTTTGCATCCCTGAATTTTAAAATAAATTAACTTATCTTTTTTTAAAAAATAAAAATAAATTTGTCGTTGATGTCGTTCACTAATTTTTTCCCTCATTTTACCATTCCAAATTACTATTCGTGTAGAATCATTTTTTCTCGTTTCATAAATAACACTATGGGAAAGCTTGGGGGGAAAAAAAGGAGATCACATCTTTCCATATTAACTGTCTGTTACACCATATTCATGAATGACCACGAAACCTTAAAAAAAAAAACAAAAAACAAAAAAACGAATGCGAAATCAAGCCTTTAAAATTGGACCCCAATTTTACTCTCGCCTCTCGAATCTTTTTTTTTTCAATAATTGTGGCAATTATCATTGTGACCTGTTATTGCCTTTTTTAATCCTGTTGGTTAATTCATTTACATCTTTTCCAATTAATTAACCCTTCCTTTAAAAAAATTAAAAAAAATAAGAAAAACATGTAAAGATATGAAGTGTTTGTTATCCATTCTTCTCTTATTTTTCCCTTATTTTTTTCTCTAACATATCGGTCATTTTTTAAATCATTGATTTTTAAAATACAACCAATTTTTTTTTTAATGACTATCGTTGACGCTAATTTCATTTTTCCTGTTGAAATTTAAAAATGTGAGTGATGCGCTTGACTGATCATATTCTCACTTCTCGGGTTCACATTAATTGGTCATAGTATTGATAGTTTAATCCCACTTAATTAGGCAAGAACAACAAACAAGGCAATGTGTGAACATGAAGTTAGTTTTGATTGGTTCACATTACCAGTAGTTGCACGGAGTGCTTCTTTTATGCATTTTTCATATTGTTAATTTTGTGTTTCGTTATTGTTAATTTTATTTTTCTTATATTTTGTCATTTTTCTCCACACTAATTTTTGTTCATTATTTTTTCCATAAATAAATAAAAACTAACATTTAGTATTTAATAGAATTAAAGCCTACACAATAATTTCAAGACCATTATTTAATACATATGCCACTTAACTTAAGACAATTAACTAATGCTTATTACTATTATTTTCGGTTTTCTCTCCGATGTACATTCTAAATAAATGAAAACTAACTTTTAATATACAATTCATTCAAAGCTCTGACATTACATAATGAATTGTCGACAAACTAGACGCGCCTTTATAATTATGACACAGAAGGCCATGGTATAAATTACTTTCTTTGTAAATTGATTCTACTTTTTCTGGACGATTATTTATTCCTCTCTTTTATCATTTTTCTATGGGAATATGAGATAGTGAAAGCAATTAGATGTATGGTTTGTTGTTAGTTGTTGTAGAAATTATACTTTTTCCACGTTACACTTTGTGTCAAGAAATAATACTTTCAATTATGCCAAGAAATAGGTTTTTGATTACAAGAGGATCCCAATTAAAGTTATATATACATTAGTAATTAGACATAGTATAAAATGACTTTTGGAGTATAACTATTTTTAAAAATTTTATTCATACTTTATTGTTGTCATTATCACTACATTTTTTCCCTTTACTTTATTCATTAGTATTATTAGCCTTGATGGTGTATTTTTTAATTCTATCAAAACCACTACAAGTATCTGTGTTTCTCATTGCAATGAGGAAATTAACAAAGTCTGGACCTATTTCGAAGGGAAATGGAAGGCTTATCGACGAAAATGGTAAGTCAGAACATAGTTGAAATCTATGCAATTGCTCACGCTATCAATATTGTATTTTTTTTTTATACCATCACCTATTATTACAGCTACAACTGAATCCGAACCAAAGAGATCACGAGTCTCTAACTTAGAGAGCGCTTCTAACGCCATTCGCATTCGCGGTTTATTGGACGGATGTAAGCCTTCGAGTACTTGGACACCATTAAGTAATATCACTAATGGTATGTTTTTTTAATTTATATATATCACCGAGTTTTCTTGCTACTTGAATCTAATACTTTGCACTTTGCTAAATTAATTGATAAAAATTAGTTTCCCGAGCATCCGAGCCAGGAGTTACACATGGATTAAGAGATGAGAACGAGATTCACGATAGAGAATTTGTTAATAGTAGCATTAGTATCTCGGGTAATAAAGATGTCCAAACTGCGATTTGTAATGCATCTGGTTTGAGTGTTTTTCGCCTTAGAATTGATGGCGTTGGTACAAGCAAAGTTGTTACCCGTCATGATGAAAATATTGACACCAATATTTGTGAGTATTATCTTCAAAAATATCAAGTTCGTATATTTTTAGCAATATGTTTGTAGCAGTATATTCTTCAATTTAGTTTGGCTTATAGTCGAACATTATATTTCTGTGTGTAAATATATATATATATATATATATATATATATTTTCCCCAATGTACTATTGACAGCTCGACTTGAAGCAAAATATAATAAATCACCCCTGCATAGCGTTGAGACAAATTCTAATGGCACTAAGGTTTATGGTCTATTGATGGTTGGGCATCTCTGGGTTTTGGAATGGCATCAAGTTATATAACTAATAGTAAGTATTTCACATATGGTTTACATTTACATTATTTATCTACCTTTACCTTATTTTTTATGAATATATTTTTTAATTAGTTTCTCCGGGAAGTAAGTCAAATAAGCTCATGGTTAACAATTCACGTGCTCCTGTACCACATGCTCGGAGAACTAATGGTGCTGGTCCGAGCAATTTTGTTAATGAAGGTAAATAAAATGTTGCATCTAATGTTTGTAAGTATTGTGTTTATAGATAATTAACTATTCGTAGTTGAATCATCTTGATGATTAAGTTTTTTTCATAAGGTCTAGATTTATATTCATTAAGTAACCTTAATTTTGTCACCTAAACTTTAGATTTATATCGTTTACTTATCTGATCTGATCGTTGTTTTCATATTATGCGCTTATTTTTTATGTCTTAATTTTTTTGATTAGTTTCATTGAGAAGTAAGTAAACGCAACTTGTGGTTGACAAATCGCGTGCCTATAGAGGACGTGTGCAGAGAAATAACGGTGCTGGTTGGAGCAATATCGTGGACGAAGGTGAAGAAAATGCTACCAATAATTTTTGTGACTATTATATTTACAAACAATTAAGTATTCGAAGTTAAGGATTCAAAATGGTTAAGTTTCTTACCTAAAGTTTAGATTTTTGTCCTTTATCTAACAATAAGTTTTTTACGTTAGGTTTAGATTTATATACTTTATCCATTTGATCCTGTTGTTCTTGAACAATCATTTGCTTATTTTTTACAATTAGCTTTTTTGGATTAGTTTCATCGGGAAGTAAGTCAACCCAATCCTTGGTTCTCAATTCAAGTGCTTCTAGAGCACGTGATCGGAAAACTAAAGGTGCTGGTGCAAGGAGTATCGTCGATGAGGGTGAAGAAAATGTCTGTAAGTATTGTATTTAAAAATAACTATTCAATGTTAAGCATTGTTGCCATAGCATTCAGTACAACCATTTTATATAGTCTCCATTGTATCAATTAACTGTGTCCTCTTAACATCAATTGTGCTTAGTTTACTAATTTATATATCCATAATATTCAGTTGACATGCATGAGGAATCTTCTGACCATTTGTCTGAGGACGCGAGTGATAGTGACCATTTGTCTGAGGACGCGAGTGACAGTGACGATTCTTATGGTATGAAAAATCCATCGGATCAACAATTTTTTCTAATATCCTACCACACTAATTTACGACATTATTTTATTAATATCTATTTTTATTCTCTTGCCAGGCGATATTATTGATTGCATTGATTTCACCAAGGCAGGTATTCACTGTTCTCTATCATAACGTCGTTGTTATGGTTTAGAATCAAACAAGATACTATCTATTCAATGTTAAGATTCGCCTTTCAATCTATATTTTATTTGACTTTTTATCGAACTAATATTTTACAGAGTATTTTGATATTGGAGATCCTGTGCATGAATGCGAACACTGTGGAGCTATTTTTTGGTATGCAGAAAGAAGGAGGAAGGATAATAAAACGAAGAATCCGACATTCTCGATGTGCTGTAATCAAGGGAATGTTGTGCTCCCCGTAGTGAAGGATCCCCTGCAAGTACTGAATGATTTGATTTTCGGAGAAGATAAAAGGAGTAGATATTTCATTGACAACATCCGCTCTTACAACTCGATGTTTTCATTCACTTCGATGGGTGGAAAGATTGATAAGGGAATAAACAAAGGCAGAACCCCTCCTATATTTCGATTGAATGGTCAAAACCATCATAGCATCGGTTGCTTGCTTCCGAAGGATGGTGATAAAACGAAGTTTTTGCAAATATACATACAAGACTCTCAGAATGAAATTGTAAATAGAATTGAAGCTGTCAGGTTGGTTTTAACGACACTTATTATTATTATTATTATTATTATTATTATTATTATTACGTTTTTGTTTATTTATTCTTTGTTATTCCTTTTATTTTAATTTAATATTTAATATTTCATTCACCGTAGTACCCTTTTTAATACTAATTTTCCTCTGTTCATTTAACAGGTCAGGCGACATAAAAAACCTTTGTGCAGACATTGTCTCTGATCGTAAAAATATGCTTGACGAACACAACGTGTTTGCGAAATCATTTAGGGTGGCAAGGGACAGGTTCAATGAAACAAACTGTGCCGATATTAAGATAAAACTTATTGGAAGGAGGAGTGGAGACGGAAGACAGTATGATCTTCCAAAAATGAATGAAGTTGTAGCAATTATCAAGGGTGATATACGGCTCGATCGAAGTTCACGTGATGTAATTTTTCAGACAAAAGATGGGGCCCTTCAGTGAATGAATCACCTCAATCCTTCATTTTTGCCTCTCCAATATCCGTTGCTCTATCTTTATGGATAGGATGGATTTAGGGAGGATGTATTGCTTACCCGTGCTGCGCCGTCTTCTTCGAGGGGCAGGAAGCATGTTAGTATGAGACAGTATTTGGCTTACAGGATACAGGAAAGAGCGAATGAGTCGCCTTACATTGTGCGCTGCAAGAGGTTATTTCAGCAATTCTTGGTTGATGGTTACACAATGATTGAGGCAGCTCGAATGATTTATATTCGTACGCACTAGCCGCAATTGAGATCTGAGTTGTTTTCTGGTTTGTTCGATGCTGCCGATCGTGGAGAGACAGATCCGCAAGGTTGGTAAAGCTCGTGGTGTTACCGAATAGCTTCAAAGGGGGTCCCCGTTTTATGATTTCAAACTATCAAGATGCAATGGCGATATGTCGATGGGCCCAGAGTTATTGATCACTTTTACGTGTAATCCAAAATGGCCCGAGATCACCCGTTTCTTGGATAATAGAAGACTCTGGCCTAAGGATCGAACTGACATCATATACAGAGTGTTCAAGATCAAGCTAAATCAACTTATATGTGATATAAAGAAAAAAAGATATTCGGCAAGCCTAAAGCTGGTAAATTTCAATTTTTCATTAGTAGTTTTAAAAATTTATCCTATTTGTCTTCTCCACTTAATTACTATTTGTCATTCAGTTTTCATATTTTTTTTCATTGTAACGATTGTTTATAATCTCATTTGCAGTTATATATACTATGGAATTCTAGAAGAGCGGGCTACCGCATGCACATATTGTGCTGTTCATGGCCCGGAAGGGTACGCCTCCTACTCCGGTAGATATTGACCGAATAATATCAACTGAAATCCCGGATATGGAGGCTTATCCTGAATGTTACAATCATGTTAAGGATCTAATGATGCACTGTCCATGTGGTGCTTTGAATATGAATTCTCCATGTATGGATAAAGGCAAATGTACTAAGAACTTCCTCAAGAACTTTGTCAATGAAACCAATGTCAATGAGAAGGGGTTCCCAGTATACAGGCGCAGAGATAATGGAAGGACAATTAACAAGGGTAGTATAATCCTCGACAACAGATATGTAATTCCTCAGAACCCATTCTTACTTATGAAATATGGAGCTCATATCAATGTTGAGTGGTGTAACCAAAGCAAATCGATAAAGTACCTCTTCAAGTACATAACTAAGGGACAAGATCGAATTACTATAGATTTGCAAAAAATGCCGACTCTTCTTCCGTGGGTTCTAGAGACGAGATCTCGGCATATTACGACTGTCGTTATGTTTCTGCTTGTGAGGCAGCCTGGAGGACATTCGGTTTCCCTATCCATTATATAGATGTTGCGGTCGAACGCTTGATTTTTCATCTGCCAGGCCAACAAAATGTTGTCTATTTTGGGAATGATGACGTTAGTACAGTAGTAAGGCGGTCGTCTGTGAAGGATAGTAAGTTCACTGCATGGTTTAAGGCAAATCAGAAGTATCCTGCAGCGAGGGAGTTGACATACGCAGAGCTACCTACTAAATTCACATGGAAACCAAAAAAAAAAAGGAGTGGGTTCCCAGACAACGGGGTACTTCTATCGGCAGATTGTATTTTGTGCGTCCTGGCACGGGGGAAAGGTATCATTTAATTTATTTGTTATTAAGATTATTTTACATGTGTGTTTGGCCTTTTGCATTATTTGAAAGCCGTTATCATCTTGCATTGTTTGATTTTTTAGTGGTGATTTCTTTAGTGGTAAAACAACGAATTGTAACGTCTAATTTTGCAACTTTTTTTCATTGTTTACAGGTATTATCTACGTACCTTATTAAATCATGTCCATGGTCCGTTTTGTCATCGAGACATTATGACTGTTGGGGGGACTGTTGAAAATACTTTCAAGGATGCGTGTTATGCGCGAGGCCTTTTGGACGATGACAAAGAATATGTTGATGCAATAGAAGAGGCGAGTCATTGGGCTTCAGAACACTCAAATGCGTAATTTATTTGTCACATTACTAGTGTCTGGTTGCCTTGATAGACCCAAGTCCTTGTAGGAGAAATGCTGGCATTTGTTATCCAATGACATTGAACATAGTCAACAGACGAGTCTTAATAACACAGGTATAACAACGCACGACACTATTCTTTTATTATTCCCTTTGTTTTCGTGCTGAAGAATTGTGTACATTTTGACATGGTTTGGTTTGTACTTGCATACTATTTCATTTCACCTTATTTATTCAAGATTCGCCAGATTGTGTAACCTATGTTGCAGATGTCAAACTGACCGAGGATCAAATCAAGAACTATGCTTTGGTTGAGATTGAGAAGTTACTCCGTCAATGGGCAAAGAGCTTGCGAGACTCTGATTCCATGCCATTCCCAAACTGTTCTTATTTCTCCGCTCCGGATAACATTCTGGTACACGAGGAATTGGACTACAATTCTAGGTTATTGTCTGATTTGACTGATGAACAGCGTGGCACGTACGATACTATAATGAATGCCGTTGATGATGATTTGGGCGGCGTTTTCTTCCTTTATGGGTACGGAGGTACGGGGAAAACATTCTTGTGGCGCACTTTATCGGCCGCGATCAGGTCCCGTGGAGAAATTGTGCTTAATGTAGCATCCAGTGCTATAGCTTCTCTTCTTCTCCCGGGAGGAAGGATGGCTCATTCCATGTTTGCTATCCCATTGAACGCAGATGAGGATTCGACCTGCAAAATCAAATAAGGAAGTCATTTCGCCGAGCTTATAGAGAGGACTGAGTTAATAATATGGGATGAGGCTCCGATGATGAATAAGCATTGTTTTGAGGCATTGGATTGCACTATGAAGGATATTGCTAGGTTTTGCAACCCGCGGGGTAGCCAACGGCCATTTGGTGGGCAGACCATTGTGTTTGGTGGCGATTTTAGGCAGATTCTTCTTGTTATACCCAAGGGAACTAGGCAACAGATCGTAAATGCATCAGTCAATGCCTCCGAGTTGTGGGATCATTGCAAGGTATTGAGATTGACAAAGAATATGATACTATGTAATCTTCTTGGCGATGAGGAATCTGATGAGCTCCGTAAGTTTTCAGAATGGATTCTAAGCATTGGGGATGGTGAACTTGGAGGGCCAAACGATGGCCGAGGCAACAATTGAAATACCCAAAGATCTTTTAGTTGCTTATAGGTCGGATCCCATTAAGTCTATTGTGGACAGACTTATCCCGAGCTTTCTGACTGAGGGACGCTCTCCATCATACTTGAATGGGAGGGCCATACTTGCACCGACACTTGAGGATGTTGGCATCGTGAATAATTACATGGTTAGCTTGAACCAATCTGAGATGAAGACGTATTACAGTGCAGATTCAACGTGTAAGTCTGATGACTTAGAGACTGATTTGCTTCGAGAAATACACACTCCGGAATTTTTGAATGGGATTAGTTGTTCTGGTGTACCGAGTCTTATTTTGAAGTTGAAAGTTGGTGTGCCGGTGATGTTAATGCATAACATTGACCACTCTTCGGGCTTGTGCAATGGTACACGGCTTATAGTCACTAGGCTTGGTGATCACGTGGTTGAGGCGAAGATTCTGTCTGGGGTAAATGCCGAAAAGGAATTTTTGATTCCCAGGTTAAGTTGGACTCCATCCGATATGAGGGGCCCATTCACTTTTCAAAGGAGACAGTTTCCTTTGATGGTTTGCTACGCCATGACTATCAACAAGAGTCAGGGATAAACACTTACCTATGTTGGTATTTATTTAAGGAAGCCTGTGTTTACTCACGGTCAGTTATATGTTGCAGTGTCAACAGTCACAAATAGAAAGGGGTTGAAGTTTGTAATTTGTGATGATGATGGACGTTTAACAGATATTGTGTTAAGTTTATGTTCATCATGTTGTGTTTAGAATTGTATATTTACAAGTTAGATTTTTAAAAAGTGCATGGAGACCTGTCAAAATTTTTAGAAAAATTTTTCGTTAGTTAATAGGTACATTAATTGTGTACTTTGTTAGGGATTTGTAATATATTAAGTATTCTTTTTTCGTAATGTTAATGCTATACTCTTAGTGTTAATAGGGTTTATATATTTGCTGCAGATATCATCCCGTGTAATGCACATGTGAAATAGCTAGTACAAGTTAAACCAACAACTTATTTAAAAAAGAAATTATACTAAAGATGATTACGCCATTTAAATAAAATAAATTAAAAATGTTGCTCTTAATTTATAAATTCCCTCACTAATGATATTTAAAACAATTAACAATGTTGCTATTAATGAAAATTTATAAATTTAGCAACTTAATTAAAGTACTTTTATATGTTTTGATGTGTACAAACTATTATGGTATTAATTAAAAAAGCTAATCATTGTATGAATTATTTATTTAAAATTATTATAGATGCTTTATTAAGTTATGTGTGGTCTAACCGGAAAATATGATTTTTATCTATGAAATAGTTTTTTAATTAATAGTGAAAAAATTTCGTTTAAAATTTTTTTTGAGGAGAATTATAATTTATTTTTAACAACGGTAAATTTTTTAAATGTATATATGTAATAATTGGTATATTGTGAAAAGTTTATAATTATCTACTTATTTAAAATTATTTTTCTACTGGAGTAGTTAAAAGATAGATAGCAAATGATTTCAATTGAAAATAATTGAGAAAATTGATTTGTGTATATATTGTTTGATTGTTATTTTTATTTTATTTTATTTTATTTGGAATTAGAAGATTTAGGGAGGGAGAATTGAACCCTTGACCTAAGGGACGCGAGACCAATCCAAATGCCACTAGATGACATGGGTCGTGGCTGTTAAATTTTATTTATAAAACCAAAAAGAATTTATATTAGTACTTATCACTTAAAGAAAATAATAACTAACATAAAAAGATCAAACTGTAAATACATTATTCTCATAATTTGATCAGAATTAGGAAATTGTTTCATGATAGAATTATCCAAATAAGCAAATAAAAGATTAATGGTTAACGGTAACTAGGTAATAGGTAAAGCAATTAGTGAAAATGATTAAAGATGAACTACTATAGAAGATGGAACTTAACAAAAATAAAGAAAACATGCATTTATACAAACTTAAAGGTTAACAAAATTCACATATGTGAATGGACACTTGCCTTAGGGCGCGTTTGATGCTTGCAATAATTGAATGTATATGAACAGTGGTAGATTTGTGATGAAAACATAGCTTTTGAATAGGACTCTCGAATTAGGTATACTATCGTCTTCAACAAAATCCTGGTCCAAGTATTTCTCGTCAAGAATTATGAAATCTACTTAAAAATATTTGAAATAATAAAATTTATTATATTAACTAAAGATCTTACAAAATTATAATAAGAGTACACTCATAATGTATATATTCAGAAAAATAAATATTTATAATAAAATAGAGTTTTTGATTAATGTGAAGCTATATCTTCGAGATGAAAAATATGTCATTAATCCTCTAATCTTTTTATTCTTTTTAAATTAGTGTTTAATAGATACGTTCACTATATATATTATGTCATTTTTGTATAATTTTAATTTGTTTTCAATGATATACTAAAATGGAATGCCTTCTAACATAACACCATGCTTTTCGATTTAATAAATATTATTAAACAATTTTGAATCGCCCAATTCTTGTTGTATTATTTATTTATCAAATTCATCCTTTAAATAGTGCATACAAACCATTTATTACCTTTTTTTTCAATTATTAGTTTTGCATTTATGGAGAATTTTTAAATGTAATACATTACGTTTTACCTATTTGCAAGTTTGTAATAATTAATAGTAGATAGTAATGCGACGAAATTGTAACTGACATTGATATATTAGAAGTGCGACTATTTTGAGAAAATTAAGTACGCATTTCAATATATAAACTTTTTTTTTTACTCTGTACTTAATATATTTTCAATGTTATATATGTTTTCTAATTTGTCCATGGATGGAATGTAGACTACACCCTAATTACTCAATCCATGAAAAAGAAAGACTCATTTCTTCTTTGTTTTTTGAAGATCGTTATTGTTAGCATACTTTATATGGTTGTTTTGAATTACATTTATTTTTAACAACAATTCAACATTGCCTTCATATCGTTTTTAAAATAATTAATTTTCGATTGTACATTGCGTTCGTTTGTGATCATTTTTAATTGTCGAATAATTTAGTTCATTTAATACATCTTTTCTCTAATGAATTATTTATTCTATATAGAAAGATAAGATTCTGCCATTGGTGGAAATCATGATGGGAGAACATCTACCTGAAAATAGATAAAATCAATTAAAATATGCTTTTCTTCCAAAGAAAACATGTAATTTTATTTTTGTTATACAAGTATTGTCATTGAACTACTATTATTATTATTGTTGTTGTTGTTGTTGTTGTTGTTGTTGCTGTTGTTGTTGTTGTTGCTGTTACTACTGCTGTTGTTGATTTGAATTGTTCTAGATATTTTCAAATTGCATGTAGAGTGTAAATTTTTCACATGGTATTCTTTTTCAATTTTATTAGTTCTACTTATAAATGTGGTTGTAAAATAATTAATCACTTTATTCAAATGTAATTTGGATTGAAAATAAATTTTTGATATAGCAAAATAGTTGACATATTATTGATTAATTTACACTCAATTATAAGATATGTATAATATATTTTCAATATAAATAGTCCATTAATTAAAAATAATTGCAAATCATATGTAACTTATTTTATTTTTCATTTAATTCACACAATACTCCCGTGCAACGCGGGGTGTGAAAACTAGTATTAATACTATTGAAAACCTTTTCAGCTTGGTCTATAATTTTTTTTATTCTTTGTGCACGAAGACAATGAAAAAAGTAATATATCAGAAATATAATGGGAAATGCATATCATAGACCAAGACCAAAAATATAAGTAAAGATGAGAAGTGACATATTCATTTTGATTGTCACCTCAAATTGAAATATGCATGTAAGTTTTTCCTATTCAAAGAAAATAATGAATTTTTTATTTAATGCTATGAGTTATACTTACTTTAAAGGTTAGAAAGATGAAGAATCATATATTTTTATTAAAAAAAACGAAAAAGAAAAGAAAAAAAGACTAAAGACATAATAGAAATTTCATAAATTATATAGTAAAGATAAAGATAGCGGACTTATTATATTATGATGTGGAAGGGCTATGAATATATTTGTATTCTTAACTTTCAAATGATATCTATTGTTTTTCAAATAAATCCTATGTGATTTAGCATATATTAGGATTGGATTTTTTATAAATTTTTATATGAAATAGGAGAGAGAATGAGTGGAGATAGAGCATCTTCAATGCAATAGTGGATGTCCATGACGATGTGGAGGAGAGAAATAGAGAAAAATGATTATTTTAATATAAGAAGAATGGAAAGAAGTGTAGGAAAAAATAGAAGGAAAAGTGAAAAAGAAGAGAGAGATCGAAGTAAATTCAAAAATAATAACAAAATAATGGTAGAGGATGTGTAGATATAAGTGTATTTGTAGACATGGCTCAAAATACGATGAAGAAAAATGGGATAAATGAGGGGAAAAGTAATAATTTTAAAAAGGAGAAAATTAGAAAAAATATGAGCCCCCACTCAAATTTATGAGTGTATCTCACAAGACTTTGAAAATGGACTTGTGCAATAAAGATGCTCTAAAATGATGGAGATTTGTGTAGTAAATGTGCATCCCACGAGATATATGCATATAATTGGTTTGACCAAATTCAAATTTAAAAAAAGAGGATTAAACACTAGTACAAAAAGGGTAACGAGTCGCGTTTGTTTTGGGCAACGGGTGGTGGTTCTTTAACTACCACCCAAAATAGTGACATCCAATGCCGCTAGAAAGGATAGCGGTTGTTTTTTAAAAACACTCGCCACCCTTTTATTTATTTATTTTGTTTTAAAAAAACTTTGGGTGACGGTTTCAAGTTCACAATCGCCACCCAAATTCTTTTAAAATTTTTTTATACATTTTATAACACTTTGCGTGGCAATTCCCAAGTGTAGAACTGCCACCCATTATCTTTTTTTAATTTTTTTATTTTAATAAATTTTGGGGTGGCGGTTCCTATTGTGCGACCACCACCCTTTATCAATTTTAATTTTTTTATTTTTGCTAATACCTTTTGTTAAAACATGTAACACAACTCAAAGATCTGCAATTACACTAACAGAAATAGCATACATGATTACAATCGCCACGACTTAGGCCAACACCAACTAAAGCAAATATATAACATTGAACTGCACAACTCTGATATATACAACGTGAAGAATGCAAATCGCAAATCCAACTAACAAAGTAAAACTACCCAATGAAACGCATATACAACTCCAATACAACTTTACACATAACTCCAAATCAAGTTTCATGACTATATGTCCATGACCACAAACACAAGACTTCGCGTGAAGTTCAATGCACGAAAATATAATAAAACCAGAAGTAAAATGAATTTAAACGTATAAATGATCATTTCATAATCTCTCGAAAGAATTCAACCCAAAGTTCTCGTAGCAAATCAATGTCGTTCTGAGAATACGCTTCAACTTCATGCACCTGAGAGTGACATGAAAGACAATCAGTTATATACATTTTCACTAAAGTACAGAATGCTTAAATTAAGAGTCTAAATTTCACCATTTTTTTCGGTATCTATGATTTTTAGGAAGAAAGGCCCAATGATCTATGTACACATTTTTCTTGCAATTATTCAAATATAGGCAAAATGTGGTATCTTCGCATGCGGGTGTGCCTTATCACCGTTGATTGTGTAACCCAACAAGTTACCAAAAGTTAGGAGATCATTTATGGTGCAAAATAGTATTGCATGTAACTTGAAATTCTCTCGGTGATTGGCATCAAACACCTCCACACCCTCATCCCACAACGTTCTTAGATTATCAATTAGCGGTGCCAAGTACACGTCGATGTCATTTCCGGGCTGTTTCGGACATGAGATTAACAACATCATCATCATGTATTTGTGCTTCATAGACAGCCAGGGAGGGAGATTACAGATCACCAAAAGCGTCGGCTAATTGTTATCTCGACTACTCATGTTACCATGTGGGTTCATTCTATCTGTATATAATCTGAGGCGGAGATTCCTATCTTCATCTCCAAAATCACGAAATCTGCTGTTGAAATTGCACCATTGAGATGAATCAGCCGGATGTCTTCGTTTGCCATCTTTTTTCCTCCCTTCTGCATGCCACAATAATTTTACTATATCATCTCCATTCGCAAACAATCGCTTAAACCGAGGAATCACATCCAAATACCATAACACTTTCACTAGAGGACCATTCTTACCGACGCAATTATCATTGTGGTTCTTTCTTTTATACCTCGATACCCCACACTTCAGATGCACATGCAACTCGCCATACTCTTTCCGATTGAGTACACAATCATTCAAACAAGCGTCTATCTTCTCAATCTCCACACCCAATGGGCATAACATTTTCTTTGCTTTATACCTTGAGTTAGGCAACTTGATATCATCCGGAAGTATATCTACTAAAAGCTCCAATAGCGCAGTGAAACTTCAATTGCTCCACACATTCTTTGGTTTCAAATTTAACAAATTGATCACACGACTTGTTATCTGTTGTATTGTACACAACTAGGATACAAAGGCTTTTTGGAATTGGTGAACAATTTATCGAACTCATGGGGCCTGTCAACGAAGTCATCTTGTACATCATGCAACATTTCATCCAATCGATCATGTTCCACATTCATCTCTGCATTTTGTATATGACCGTCGTTGTCACTACCCTACCGATTTTCATTATGCCCACCACCATTGTCATCGATGTTCATATTAGGCACTGTTTTCTCACCATGCTAAAACCAACAGGTATAACTGATCTTATACCCTTTTTTAAACAGATGGTTTCTCACATCCACAGCGGTGTCATAACCAATTGTATTATTGCAAACTGAACTAGGGCATACAATCTTATCCTTCTAATACTTCATTTTATCCTGCTTACCACATTTTAAAAATTCGATAACTCCTTTTACATATTCAAGAGAAGTAGGATTCCCATACATCCAACTCCGACCAATTTTGAACGACCTATAAAGTTATTTTTTCGTAATTAACCATGTAATTACATCATAAAAGATAGTCATCTCATTAGTTTTCTGTAATTAAGTGTGTAATGGAAATGTTCTAAACCTGCCTTATAACTCTGTATCTAATCAAAAGGGTCGAGACCTAAACCATTCGTCATCTCTGTGTAATATCAAACTATGTTATTTTTTTGTATAGCAGTGGCATAGTATTTGGCTGCAAATTTCGACATCATCTCCCGTTAGTTCTCATGAGTATGCAATTCACGTAAAACGTAATACACACTCAGAGAACAAAGCAGGATATTATTGAAATTAACATAAATACACAACCGTCCACAGAAAATTAAATTTAACACATTTCAAAGATAACCTTGTGCATCTCAAACTGCGCAACAATGAAAGCATAGTTAATGGCATACAGCATTATCTTCGAACGGTTTTCGAAGCTTAATGCAAGTGAAGTATGGTGTATTACGATTAATAAGATCAGCTATACAACATTATCTTCGCACGGTTTTCGTTCGAACGGTTTTCGAAGCTCAGTGCAAGTGAAGTATCATGTATTACGATTAATAAGATCAGCCATACAGCATTATCTTCGAACAGTTTTCGAAGCTCAATGCAAGTGAAGTATGGTGTATTATGATTAATAAGATCAGCTATAACGAAATGATAGATAAACAATTCAAAATTTTGATTTATTTAGACCACAAAACTATTAGAATGACTATATTAGAATGATATTAAATTGTTTTATTGCCAAGTTAATTGATCATATGACTATGAAATTGTTATTAATTTTATTGAAATATTATTCCCAAACTACTTTTTTAATAAATTATATTTATATAAAAGTAATATTAATTTATTTATTACATATTGAAATATAGTTCATTATAATTTATAAATATTGTATGCATTAGTTTATCATATATAGAATACTAAATTAGGGACATCTTAGAAAATTAAAGTTAGCATTATTCCATAAAATATCAATTTTAATAGCTATATTAACTATTAATTTTTTTAATTGATCTTTTAAATTATTTATAATTCATCAAAAATTATACATTTAATTCATCAAAAATTAATTATTTAGCTAATACTAACTAATCTAACTAAAATAATGCCTCTAATTCAACAATGATGTATATAAATCACACATATATATATATATATATATATCCATGGCAACAAACAATATGAAAATTTGGGGAAAAAACACATATATATCCATGGCAACAAACAATAATCCCACATATACATCAATGGTAACATATATCCCATAAATCCCACATATATAACTCTATTTTCAAGACATTATCACAATGCATGCACATATATTAAAACAAACAAAAACAAATCAATATTTACACCAAAAACATAGAGTTTGGGAATGGTATTGTCTAACCTCTAAAGTATGAAAATTTGTCACCAATTGATAGGGAAGAGAGTTCTTTCTTCAAATGTGGCTTCAACAAACCAAGAAATTGCCCCAAATTCGATTTCAAGAAAATACCTAGAATTTGCGGTGTTAAATTTTAACCTAAAAATATACGAAATTGGGACAAATAGATAGAGGAATCGTACCTTACTTCAATTGTGGCCACAAATCATAAAGAATTTCCAGTGAAATCCAATTTGAGGATGCATTTTTGGCTTGGTTTTCGGATATTTGCGCTTGGAATTAATGAAAATGGCGAGAGGTGAAGGGAACCTACATACTAGTGAAGATGGGAAGGTTTAGGGTGGCGATTTCTTTAAGAAACCGCCATACTAAGTTATTTATTTATTTTTTAGGAAATAAAGGGTGGCGGATCATAAAGACAATCGCTGCCCCTTTTTTATTAAAGGGTCGTGATTTTTCTGTTACAACCACCACCCTTTACGTTACTAATTTTTTAATTTAGTTTGAGGTGGTAGATTTTGGAGACAACCGCCACCCTTTCTTCACTGTGTGATTATGGGTGGTGTTTTCATTAAAAACGTCACCCAATGGGCGTCCCCCAAAGTCAATTGTGTACTAGTGAAAATGTATAAAAATTCGATCCTAAATGGCTTATGCTGACAAATGTTTCATTTTATGAATTATATATTGTCTTGTAAAGTTTTTCGTAATTCTAGAGACTACTGCATTTCTTCAAATAATATATTTGTTCGTAGGTGATTTTTGTGTGGGTGAAGTAATAGAATTGCTAATGTAAAGATGAGAAGATGAAAAGGTTTATAACTAACCTTACAAATTAAACATTTTAAACTTAATAGCTTAAAAACTATGATACATTAAAATTATAATTATAATATTAATAAAAAATCACATTAATTAAATTCAACGAAGATGACAACATTAAAATTATCAAAATACAATTAAATTGCCATATTTAAAAGTCATATTTAAAATACTTAATGACATTCAAAATATTTAATTAATGACATTTATTAAGGATATTTTTGTCAAATAGCTGAAGTTCTATGGATAAAATGGGAAAGTGAATATTTTACATTCATTCTGCCTTTTATATATTAATGATTACTATGATTACTAATGATAGTGATTAGTGATAAAGCCATTTGTAAACTCTAATCTTTTTTCTTTTTTTTGGAAATAAGATTAGCTTTAGAGTTATTTAGTGTGCTTGTGTTTCACAATTTTTAAGTTTACTATTAGTACTGTGATTCAATTATAGTGATTCAAAATTAAGCTTTAAATTGCTATCAATAGTTTATAAATGTATATTACCAAATATTTAAATCCTTGTGCCTTTCATCTTCTCATGAATGGTGGACATGGGTAACAATGTGCCATTGAACATTTTCATAATAGCAATTGACTGAATATTAAATTGGTGTTTTGATTAATTTTGTAAATTTATGATTTGAATTCTTAATATTTGAATAAAGTAGTGCATTAAAAAAATGAGTATAATTTTTTTTTTAAATAGCAAAGATTTATTATTACTACTCATAAATTAATGAACATGCATTGTACGTGTTGGGAAATATAATAGATTTCTCCCCGAAACAGCACTGGGGAAAAACAAAACACGAACGCAGAACAATAAAAACAATACCAACGATTAACGTGGCCCAACCGACCGCCGACAACCATGGGAGAAGAACACCTTTATTGATGAGAAAAACTCTCTTACAAATTTTCCTCACCCTCTCAACTTCATTACAAAAATTAGACGAGAAAAGAACAACACTCTTTCTTGAGAAAAGAATAACACTCTTTCTTTCTCTCTCTAATTTCTCCCCTCACTCAACCTTTTCGCACACACTTTACAATTGGGACTCATACTCATATTTATACATGAAAATTTTCCAAATTCTATTTGGAATTGGAGTCACTTTCCTTACATAAGAAATTTCCTAATCCTAATTCGAATTGAACTCCTATTTCTTCCTGATTCGTTAAATATTTTAAATCACATTCCCAACAATACATTATTTGTAAAAAAAAAATTTTGTTGAAATTGTAAATGATAGGTAAAAGTGTGGCAGATATTGAGGGACATTTGATGCATATACAAATGAAATCCATAGCTGTAATGGAAAAAGATTGTTTCATGGATAGAAGAAAAAGAATAACGAGAATAGAGTGTTGGTTACATGAGAACCTCCTTGTATACAAATTATTTCGCATGGAAGGAGTATCTTATTTGGCTAAAACTTTTGTGTTTGACATAGATATTCCTCCTGAAAGCACGACGTACAATTAGTAATGAGAAAAGCTATATTGTGGAAGACATACTCCGACATGGTGGATTGTTTGTCTAAAATTAGTAACCCGAGCAAATATTTTCTTGTGAAGGGACGATTTTCAATCTCACATCTGGTACATGTTGGGGTTTCTTTATGTCCTTCAGGATGAATTCTTGTATTTTCTTTATGCCCTTCAGGATGAACTTTTATATTACACTTACTATATGTTTCATACCATGGATTGCTTGTTTTTTTTGAACCTTGACAATCTTTCCCATGAACGTGCCATATAATTTACCCATGTTTCTTGAAATAATGTCATCTAATTTTGTGACCATAGCATCTACCATCCTTTTTGCATGTTTCATTACTTTGTATAATCCTCCATCACATAACATATATTTTCGATATTGCAGAAGAAAGATGTTATAACTTCATTAAGATTCCACCAATGAACCTAATAGATGAACCAAATGTTGATGTATTGGTCTACTTAAATAAACATAATAATGGAAAACTATACAAATAACAAACAAATACAATAATGAGGATGGCCTATTTTTTAGAGCTTCATTTTCTTTCAACTCTGGATTGATCTCAATGATACTAACATTCGAAGTCGATAATCGAAGCTCATCTATTGAACAAGAATTAAAATCAATGGGGCAGAGATACATTTATTTTGCTAGAGTGAGTACTCTTTTTAGTAACAAAGTAAATCAATTCATTAAAAATTTATTAAATCAATTTGAATATCGTAGTATCCTGTTCTCACATTCAAAGTTGAAATAATCAACTTTAAATTCTAAATATCTTCCTAGAATTTTACCCTCATTGTCTACTAAGTCTTCCCACAAATACAATTTGATTGTGTTTTTCCAACATATTAAGACAAAGATGCCAAACGATCAAGGTTTATGAAATTGAATTTTGAACTCTTACCTTTTCTAATTCAACATTGTCAAAATTTTGGAAGATTTTTACATATTGTCAAGCAAAATCATTTCACATTTCAACCGCCTTCTTGAAATTCACAATGAATGAGGGTCGTGCTTTGACAACCATTACCACAACATTTGTACATAATAAGTTAAGACATCAAGCTAATAATAAAAACTTATATAATATGTGTGTGTGTGTAAATAAAAGGTAGAAATATAATGAATTTCCAAATTACCAAGCAATGCCTTTCGATTACTAAATTTGGATATGCCATTAAATCGCACAAATGAACTCTTCCAGGCAGCTGTTATGTTGATGCCCCATTCATCCTCATTTGTGCGACAACCCTCTTATAACCTTTGCCTCCATAGTATAAATATAACATAAACTCTTAAAACATACCTACAATATGTGATATAGAAAATGATGGGCAACTGAAATGAAACGATTTAGGATGACATGTTTAAATAGTTGAGCTTCACACTGAACTAAATTCGATATTGAATTAATTTTTTTGGGATACATGAAAGCTTTGATTGCATACACTGATCAGTGTATAAAGTTAAATGAGATTCATGGATGATGAGGGCCGATTTTTCTGTTTCAAGAATTTCAAAGCAGTATCTTAGTTTAAAAAATTTTGATTGCCCATTAAATTAAACTTCGATTGTCCACTATTGACCTTGAAATACAGGCACGGGTAAGCTTCAATGTGCATCTTTTAATGTATTCATGTTAAATTCTTTAAATGTCCGCTTCAAGTATAGGCATTGTTACGACCCGAATTTTCGCTAATTAAATTTTGGCTACTATTTGGTCAAAGCCGATGATTATGGGTCAAAGACAAATTATTAAAGAGATTTAATTTGGCCTATTGAAAGTTTATGGATTTAATTGATTTAATTGGAAGTTTGTGGGTTATGGATGTAAATAAGGATCAAAGGACCAACTTAAATCTCTTAATTAAGAGATGGGACCAAGGTTGCAAATTCTATATATATATATATATACACACACATATATATCAACCAAGCAAAAGCAAATCGTGAGAGCCAGGAGCCGAGCCAATACGTGAGAAAAGAAAGGAAAAAAAGAGAAAGGAAAAAGGAAAAAATGATGGAAAAGCTTGGATTAAGTCGGTGGTTTCGGCGTGGTAAGTGTGTTTCTTCAATTTTATCTTATGGAATTTAAGGTAATTAGTGAATCTAATTTTAGGGTTTTACCAATAGACATTGGGGATTGAAATTTATCATTGATTTGGAGTCAATTAGGTGTTATGAAGATATTATTTTGGTCTAATTAATTGTTTTGAAGTGGAATTGATAATAATTGAGTAGTGGGTGATTAAGTGGATTGAAACTTACATTACCTAGATCTTTGAAAATTTGGGAATTTATTTTGTGATTCAATTGGATACTTGTTCCAGCTATGAAATATGGTAAAATCAATGAAAGAAGTGGGATAAAGCAATAGAATTGGGAAATTAGGGAATCTTAGAAAAGTTAAAGTTTGGTATTGAATGTGGGTGGCGATTGGTTGAAATTCATGTGTATAGGTTTTGATTAGAATACTATTCTTATTTCGTGGTGGCGAGGCGATTGGGGCAAGCCTATCAACCGAATTAGAAGCAGGTTCAGTTACGTGAGTGGAAAAACTATACTTTTCATAACGTAGCATTTTAAATTCCGATATGCTTTTAAAGATTATTATCACGATATGTTATTTTAAATGAATATTTCAACAAGTCATGGATTTTATTTCCTTTTCAAGAAGATTATATGAAAATTCTTTCAAAATCATCACAGAGTACCTTTGTTAGATTTACCGCTCTGCCTTGTTGTGATGTGTTCCCGCAGTGTATGACAAATTCTGAGGTCTTTGGGACCCACTTTCGTACACACATAGGCTTTGGGCGTGTGCGAGTGTAATTTTTAGCCTTTGGGGCTTGCTCTGTGGCGTATGACCAGATATTGAGGCGAGCAGGACTTTTGGGCGACACCACGTGTATTGAGAGTACTCTACACAAGTGTGTTGTTGCTCGTTGGTACTTTTTGATGTTATTTTTAAGTAAATCATTTTTAGTTCTGCATTGATTTAGAAAGCAAAATCCGTTTGAAGCAGTATAATTAGTGTGGTTCACTAGAACAATTTAGTTATTAGTATTACATCGATGGTTTCAATTATTTATGATATTTATGCATTTGATTATAAAGAGATTTTATGAAGGTATTTGGATGGAAAGCTACGTATATTTACGAACTTATCCACTCATGAGAGTTACAAAACTCACATATTTTCCCTAACGTTTTCTTATAGGAAGGACCGAGCTTGAGCATTAGTGGATTGCCTGTGGAGTTCGTAACCGACTCACCATAGTACTAAGATGATACATGTTTTTACTTGGCAAATCGTCATATTTTGATATCTTTGTCAAATATGATTGAAGTTTTAATTTATTTATTATAACTATTTTTTTAAACATTGGTTTTAGAATTATTCATCATCTCCTCAATTATAAATTCTTTTATCACAATTTCTACATATGATATTAAATATTTTGGATGGGTTATTGAATTTGTTTAGGAAGCCCTTTTATAATTATTATAGCTCATTTTAGTACGTAGAGATTATAATTTCATGTCAAGTTGATTTGCCTTGGCGATGGAGGTCCAGTATTAAGTGGCCTCCATTGTCATTGCCCGCCTACGCCACGCATCAAGTTATTAGAGATAATTTGGGGCGGGCGTGTCAATATTATCGAGCATGATCTTGTTTTGGAAGAGTTGCACCGTATTTTCCCAAAGTTAAAACAATGCATAAAACATTTTCTTTGAAACCCTTAAAATCTCTTCAAATGCATTTAAATTTTCAACGTATCACTCGTGTCTTAAAAAAAAAAAAAAAAAATTCATGATTTACAGAGGCAGAACCCATGGGCAACAAAATCCATTGCTTCAAGCTTCACATCTTCTTGGATGAGAAGAGGTTAGTATGATCGATGAGTAATTTCTTTAGTCTTTGTGATTGATAGAATAAAGAGTTGTGGCTCCAGGTGACTAGTTGACCAAGCGACTTTCTTGAGCATTTCTTTTCCATTGCCAAAAGTTGATAAGGGTTACTCAACTTGAATGAGGTATTGATGGTTGATAAAGCTTTTAGAATGAATATGATGATTTAGCTATACTTTGGTTTCATGACTTGAAGTATTGAAGCTACTAATTATGTTGATTATCATAGGAGTCATATCGGGTTTATTAAGAACCTGTTTGATTCAAGGCTTATTTATTTCATTAAATATTGATTATCGGTGATCATATGACGGCGTAATCTCGATGTGGGGAAAGGATGTATATATGGATTTTCACGTGTAATGAGGTGAATTAGAATGAAGATATTAGATCTCGTATTTGGGGAAGGTGTCTCGCTATGTTCTTAGGGATACCAATTAGGAGGGTATTATGCATATAACGGATATGATAGATGATGATTATGATTATCGTTTCAACACACGGTAAAGTCTATTTTGTTGGAAAATATGGATTGAATTTTCATTAAGGAAATCTAGTGAGGGTTGCTTAGGCATTAAATTACGAGTGAAATTCTTTTATTGGTGACTATAATTATTGTAACAGAATATATCATCAATAGGGTTAAATGGATGTTTTGATGTGATTGCGGAATGGTGTATTAAGGAATTAAGTTATTAAGGAATTAAGTGGAAGTTTATTGTAATTATATTTACAAAGAACGAAAGATCTTGAAGTTCCTTAGGATTGAATTTGGTTAGTGATCATCACTGAAGCACGTGGTTCTTAGCCACAATTATGGAAATATTGGTGGAGTTTAATTGGATTTTGGTAATGCACATGAGCATTTTAGAAAATTGAGCATTTTGAGATCTCTTGAGACATGAGATAAACTATTTGTAACGTTAAATTTTGATTCGATACAATGACTTGGTAATCATGATGGTTGTGAGGAATAATAGAGACGATGAGACGATTCACACTATCTTGAGAAACACAAGAAGATGGTAAAAAGTTGTAGAGATTAGTATGTTTAAGTAATGATTTTTTTGATTCTCATGATGGATTGGATATTGCGACTAGTAATTATTCGATTGGTGAATTTATTTATATTTTTGGGAAATTCAGATAGAGAATGACCTACTGCATTCAAGGTAAACTATTTAAATATAATGGTGTTTATGGAAGTTTGTATCACTATTGTGGATCAAGTCTGGTCATATGGGCAATTTTCAAAGGTATGTCAATTATGTGTTCTAGACTAAGTTATTTTTGGAATGCTTAACGGTTTGACCATGGGACTAAAGTTTGATTATGGAAAATTTGTGTAATTGTGGAATGAAACCTTGTTGCCTTGAAGTTTAGAAGAGAAGTGATGGACCACTTAGTTGACAAAGCGTAAATTTAGCAAGGTAAGCTATTGGTCCTCTGGATATGCCATACCAGAATTAGTCAGACAAAGGTTAGGTTGGAGAATGAAGATCATGTAAAGGTCAAAGTATTCTCATCCTTATGAGTAGATTAGCTGAATTTAGAGGACTAAATTCTTTAAAGATATGTAAGATTGTTACAACTCGGTTATTCTATTTTATATTAAGCCATTTTATGGTCAAAATCACATTATTTTTGGGTCAAGGTTGAGGTATTCTGAGGATTTAATGGAGAAATCAATAATTTAGGTTCTAAGTAACTAGATTCCTCTATATCCAAGTTCATTGAATTTCGAGACGAAATTCTTTTAAGGAGGTAAGGTTATTCTGACCAATTTTCGCTAATTAAATTTTGGCTACTATTGGTCAAAGCCGATGATTATGGGTCAAAGACAAATTATTAAAGAGATTTAATTTGGCCTATTGAAAGTTTATGGATTTAATTGATTTAATTGGAAGTTTGTGGGTTATGGATGTAAATAAGGATCAAGGACCAACTTAAATCTCTTAATTAAGAAGATGGGACCAAGGTTGTGCAAATTCTATATATATATATATATATATATACACACATATATATCAACCAAGCAAAAGCAAATCGTGAGAGCCAGGAGCCGAGCCAATACGTGAGAAAAGAAAAGGAAAAAAAAGAGAAAGGAAAAAGGGAAAAATGATGGAAAAGCTTGGATTAAGTGGTTTAGCGTGGTAAGTGTGTTTCTTCAATTTTATCTTATGGAATTTAAGGTAATTAGTGAATCTAATTTTAGGGTTTTACCAATAGACATTGGGGATTGAAATTTATCATTGATTTGGGTCAATTAGGTGTTATGAAGATATTATTTGGTCGAATTAATTGTTTTGAAGTGGAATTGATAGTGGTGAGTAGTGGGTGATTAAGTGGATTTGAAACTTACATTACCTAGATGTCTGAAAATTTGGGAATTTATTTTGTGATTCAATTGGATGGTTCCAAGCGGTATGAAATATGGTAAAATCAATGAAGAAGTGGGATAAAGCAATAGAATTGGGAAATTAGGGAATCTTAGAAAAGTTAAAGTTTGGTATTGAATGTGGGTAGCGATTGGTTGGAAATTCATGTGTATAGGTTTTGATTAGAATACTATTCTTATTTGGTGGTGACGAGACGATTGGGGCAAGCCTCACCAACCGAAGCGATTAATAGCTCAGTTATGAGTGGAAAAACTATACTTTTTCATAACGAGCATTTTAAATTCAGATATGCTTTTAAAGATTATTATCACGATATGTTATTTTAAATGAATATTTCAACAAGTCATGGATTTTATTTCCTTTTCAAGAAGATTATATGAAAATTCTTTCAAAATCATCACAGAGTACCTTGTTAGATTTACGCTCTGCCTTTGTTGTGATGTGTTCCACAGTGTATGACTGAGTTCTGAGAGGTCTTTGGGACCCACTTCGTACACACATAGGCTTTGGGCGTGTGCGAAGTGTTTAGCCTTGGAGGCTTGCTCTGCCAGCGTATGACCGGATATTCAGGCAGAGCAGACTTTTACGACACACCACGTGTATTGAGAGTACTCTACACAAGTGTGTTGTTGCTCGTTGTACTTTTTGATGTTATTTTAAGTAAATCATTTTTAGTTCATTGGGCCTTTGAAAGCAAAATCCGTTTGAAACAATTATAATTAGTGTGGTGGTTCACTAGAACAATTTCAGATTATTAGTATTACATCGATGGTTTTCAATTATTTATGATATTTTTATGCATTTGATTATAAAGAGACTTATGAAGGTATTTGGATGGAAGCTACATTATATTTCTAACTTATCCACTCACCGAAGTTACAAAACTCACATATTTTCCCCTAACGTTTTCTTATAGGAAGGACCGAGCTTGAGCATTAGTGGATTGCCCGTGGAGTTCGTAATCCACCATAGTACTAAGATGATACATGTTTTTACTTGGCAAATCGTCATATTTTGATATCTTTGTCAAATATGATTGAAGTTTTAATTTATTTATTATAACTATTTTTTTAAACATTGGTTTTAGAATTATTCATCATCTCCTCAATTATAATTCTTTTATCACAATTTCTACATATGATATTAAATATTTTGGATGGGTTATTAATTTGTTTAGAAGCCCTTTTATAATTATTATAAGCTCATTTTAGTACAGAGAGATTATAATTTCATGTCATGTCTGGCTTTGCCTTGTGATGGAGGTCTATTAAACTGGCCTCCATTGTTGATGCCTTACGTGTCAAATTATTAGAGATAATTTGGGACGGGGCGTGTCAGGCATGGTTAACTAACCTATTTAAATTTTAATGTCTATACAGTATGTGCATGCATAATCAAGAAATATTAATACTTCTCGTTACGAAATTCTAAAATATGATCATATGAGGTATCTTTGCATAATTATTTAAATATAAGTAGGGTAAAAATCTCCAAAAAATGATTCTCACTTTAAGACATTTTTTATATATTATTCAATATCAACGTGCGATGCACATTATTTTGTAAAGGTTTAAAAGTTTCAAGTCATAATGAAAATAAGATAATAGATATTTCAAAGATGTAAATTAGACATTCTAATAATAAATTATTATCATTTCTTTCAAAATTTAAAAAATTTGAAATTTTACCTTAAAAAGGTTGAAATTTTGTTTTTTTTTTAAATAACAAAACAGGTTAAAATTCTATGTCAATATTTTTTTAACTAAAATTTTATATTCTGAGAAAGGTATAATGTTGTAACTTAGTGTAATATTATTTCATTCAAAATTTGTGAATAAAATGATATTACACAACTCTTCTCCTTCCCTTCTCACCAATAGTACGTCAAACCCAGGAGTTAAAAATTGCAAAATGGTTGAATTATAACTAATGAAATTTGGCCATGACATAACAATTTGACATGTGAGGGAATTTTAGGGTTTTGATGGGAAAATAAAAAGTGAGGCCGTTCATTCACTTTATGCAGTAGGATTGAAAATAAAAATTGGGAATTGATATTATTAGAATAAGATTAATATAGTGGCGATAAAATGGTTCATAAATTGATTTTCTTCTTATGTAAGTCACCAATGATGGGGAGACTCCATACAAGATGATGTCTAAAGCTTGTCAACATTGAATCCATCTGTTCAACTACAAAGATTTGTTGTGGTCCATGGTATCAGTATAATAATCAAATTTTAGTAGATAAAGTAACCATTTTTTAAGTACATTATACATAAAATTTAATAATCATTGCTATTCTTATCATTAATAAAATTAGTCACGCAACTCAAAAATATTAGTCGGAATATTTTTCTGTCATTTTAAATATTGGATCCACATTGATAAAATTGTAGAGAAACATTCAAAATTGTGCTTCTCATACATTTGATATTTACTTTATTGTGATATCTAATATGATACAATGTTTTACAAAATGCATTATAAAAAAAGGTTCAAAAAAAGCATTCAAATTTGTACTTGTAATGCATCAAAGATTTACCTTTTAGTGATATATTCTTTTTTATCAAAAGTATATATGTTCAATCTATCTATTATGCAAGTTGAACATCTTTATGATCCACCTGATTCAAAATTCATGATGAAGAATCATCACATGATTTCCATGAACTTGATCTTAGAGCATTCATTTTTCATCATAAGACTATGGCTCATTTCATTTTGACAAAAAAAGGAGTTTATACATGAATTTCTAGAGTTGTTTAAGCAATTTATAGCGATTACGAAAACATTTCTCTTAAGTTTCATTAATTTCATTCATGTTGTTCTTCTCTAGAGACATGGCTCATTTATGTACATATATATACATTTGTATGGTTTATGATGAAAGAATGAATTTATGGGAATTTTTTTAAAAACAGTGTTGCTTGTAAATACAATGTATACTTGTTTTGAAAGGGTAAATACAACGTATGCTAGTAAATGAATAAATGTAAAATATTATATTTTATTTATTAAAAGTTAATTTTTTATTTATCAATAAAGTGTAGGAGGGATAATGGTCCAAAAAATTGATTCCCATCCCATGGTCCTTTTAATATAGTATAGATTAAGGGGTTTTTACACTAATACCAATATTTAGGTTCAAAATTTCAAAACTCAGGTAAATCAAGATTAATTACACAAAACACACAAACATTGATGGAAAATTAGTAAAATCCACCATTTTCGAACCCGATTTAGTTAGTTCAATAACTCACGAGACATAGAACCCAGTGAATCTGGCAATTGTGCAGAGCGGGCAGGAGTGTGTTAATAAAGCCCCAATGAAGCGCGACTCTACGGTTTGAAACACTCCAGGTTCATGTTTTTTATGATTCCCCCTTTTTCCTTTTCTTCTTTTTCTCTCGTGAATGACGATGCCTGGTTCTGAATTGCTGCCTAATACTTCGAGAAAGCATTGAGGAGACGATTGGTTATATAACTTCCAGGATTTTGTACCTTAAATCCCCACTCTTATTTAAATGTTTTAACTTGGTCCTCAAGAACTTGTTCTACACCATCAACCCACAACTTCTAATTAAATCAATTAAGTTCATAAAATTTCAATTGATAATGTTGAGTTCTTTTAAAATTTTGACTTTGACCCCATAATCGGCTTCAATCAAGTAGTAGTTAAAATTTAAATAAACGAAAATTCAGATCGTAACACTCCGTCCCACAAAGATAGTCAACTATTTATTTTCACACATATTAAGAAAATGGTAGTTAAGCATTAAATTTTACATTTTGACACATATTAAGAAAATGGAAGTTAATTAAGTTGAAGCATTAAATTTTATCTTATTTTTCTATATATACCCTCTTATGTATCAGTAATTGTTTGAAAATATTTTAAATACATAGGTAGTCAAAGGTACATTAGTTAGGGATATGTGTGGAAATATAAAATTAAAGACATGTCAAATGTGATAATGGACAAAAATAGTATACTAAATGGAGAGAGTACATGTTATTTGATTGAGAACTTCAATGAAAAATAAATAGCAAAATAAAGAAATCGAAATATAATGTGTACATTGCACACTTTGTGTAATGCATTAAATTTCAATTTAATTTTTTCTATATATTTTTTTCTACATTTTTTTATTTTTATTTTAAAATATTTCTTTTTGGTTTTTTCTCCTATAAATTCATCTATCTTTTTCACATAAAATATGTAGTGCATTACACTTATCATACATATAACGTGTAATACACCAATTACAACTTTAAAAAAACATTTGCTACAATTCTTCATGCATTATTTTGTCCTTTTCATTTTAAACAATTCTTCATTCTTTATATATTTTATTGTTTTTATTTATTTATTTTACCGTTTCTTCTTATAATTTCGGACCTTAACATTTTAATTTAATTAATTGGTGTATTCCTCGGCATGATGAAAAGTAAACTCATACAATTTTTGGTGTGATGTGTTCGATGAATCAACTAGAAGATAGCTGGTAATGAACAGTAAATTACATGTTGGTTTACCATCATTTCACCACTCAAAACTTGAGTTTAACATTTGGTTGTTTACTATTTATTTTTTGTAAAATGCTTATCGATCTTTTACACTAAATGTGTAATTTTTTACACATGCTTTACACATAAAGTGTAATACACTAATGAACTAAATATTAATTACACAAAATATGTAATTCATTTGTCTGTAAATGAATTACACACAATGTGTAATGATTCATATCAAATTATTTTTTCTTACCTAAAACATAGTGCAAAAGTTTAGCATTTATTTTCTTTAGCACTTACTTTTTTTTAAATTCTTACCTGTGTTTCACACAAAATGTCTAGTGCATTACATATGTTTTATACATAAAATGTAATGCATTAATGAATAAAATATTAATTATAAAGAATATGTAATTCATTACACATTAATTACACAGAATGTGTAATTTATTAGTCTGTATTCTATTACATATTACAAATATATTTTGCAGAATGTATAATTCATTTTATTGTATTCTATTATACATTACAAATAAATTACATAGAATGTGTAATTATATATTACACCATTCTTTTGACATAGTGCAGAATTTTAATATTTACATTTTAAAAATTATTATATCTCTTTAACCAAAATGTTTGGTGCACATGCCTTATACATAAACTGTAATACACTAACATGATGCAGAAATTTGATATTTACTTTTTTAAAACTCTTATATCTCTTTCACATAAAATGTATAGTGCATTATACATGTCTTATACATAAAGGGTAATGAACTAATGAATAAAAATATTGATTGATAAATTGCGCATTATAATTGATTAGATTGTATTCTATTACACATTATAAATGAATACATAGAATGTGAAATTACTCATATCACTTCATTCTCTGTTGCTTCAAATATAATGCGGAATTTTAACATCTAATTCTTTTAATATTTACTTTTTAAAAATTATTCTTTTTTAAAAAAGGTGTCTATTGCATTATACATGCCGTACACAAAAAATATAATATACTAATGAATTAAACATTAATTATACAAAATGTGTAATTCATTAATATGCATTGTAGAAATGAATTGTGCCGTGATCACACTTGAATTACACTTAAAGTGTAATTATTATTATTATTATTATTATTATTATTATTATTATTATTATTATTATTATTATTATTAGTTTAGTTTAGTTTAGTTTAGTTTGTCTTCAAAATCCCATGACATGGACAAATATATCATCAGTAAGTCTACATCTGGTACAAAATTACGAGTACAAGGGTAGCTGAATAATTCTCCCATGCATCTATGTTACAAAAGCAGGGATGAATAAATCGTGTTTCGAAAAGGTTAGGGACCAAACCACAAATTCCCCCTCCAAGTTATGACTAAAAATAAGGATAAGAGATAAGGATAAAAATAGCCAAATGCAAAACCTACAGAAGAATATCTGCCATTGGATGAGGCAATTTTTCCCTTCCCACATTATGACTTCTCCCTCACACACACACACGCGCACACACGCACACACACACACACGCACACGCACGCACACACACACACACACACACACACACTCTCTCTCTCTCTCTTTCATCCGCCATCGGGATTTTGCAGCCCTCTTGGATAGTAACTGAGTGATTATTCAAATTTGAAATCTCATCTATTTAATTTAACCATTTTCGTCAAAAATCACAATATAGTCTTGTGTTGAGTCTCAGTTGGATGTTGGATCTGTGAGACTATGATAGAGTTTTTGGAGGAAGACACTACGAGAGAGAGAAGGGTTCAAGAGCAAAAGAGTTGATTGCAAAGAGGAAAGGAGCAATGGAAGGAACCCCAAAAAAACTGGAGATGCATCACTTTTAATGCGGTGGGTTAAGTCAGACCATGAATACCGGATTCTACCAATTAATTTGAAATTATCGGGTTTCTAAAAACCCAAACATAAATGCAATAGAATACCTAATTTCCTCATAGATTAAAGACGTAGTAGAATTTTAGAACATTGAAAAGAAATCTATGAACACAAATGCTAAAATACCACAAAGGTCAAGAAATTGATTGTCCCCTATTTGCATTTATACACTATACTAAAATAAGCGAATTGTCACACAAAGGATCTTAAAAGAGTTACAGTTTATAACTGTGACTCATTGTGTCGCTGATTATCACGATCATAAACCATGACTCATTGTTTTTCCTTGGTGAGTCGCCATTCTAAATCGTAATCGTGACTCACCTTTAATTAAGAAAACAAAATAAAAGAAAAATTAGCCGAACAAACGTCACAAACTTGCGATATTTGATCCCCAAATCACACAAGGTTGTGGCTAAACACACCCAACCACTTTCTTTATACACCCAACTTACTAAGTTCACCCATCATAAATTCTTCCCAATTACTCTATACACCCATCTATCCCAATTTTACCCTTTACCCTAAAAAAAAAACACCGGCTCCTTCCATACAAGGCTCCCTTCTGCCATCTCTCTCAGCTATCTCCCTCTCACTCTCTCACAGGTTACTCATTCTTTCTCTACTTCTTTTCTTCTTTCTCTTATATTTCCACTAATTATATTTCTTCTTCTTTTCTAGCATTGAAGCAAAAGTGGAGCAATAGCAAATTTTCGCAAAAGTCGAGCAACAGCAACCATGTCTTCACATACTGGTATGTAATTTTAATTTAGAAATGTATATATTTAATTTGATGTGAATATTATAGATCTTCGTATCAATTGCCAGAGTTTTTGTGCATTTTTTCGTGTCTGGGCACGCAGTAGATGTTCGGGACGAATAATTGGCTGTTCGTCCCCTCGGGGACGAACAACCCATGTCGCTGTTTGTCCCCATGGGGACGAACACACCAATGTGTGTTCGTCCCCTTGGGGACGAACAGCCCAATACGAACTATCCCTTTTTTTTGTTTTTTTTTCTTTTCTCAGTAACAATTTTATCTTTTAAAACAATTTTTTTCCTTTCTTTCCCAGGAGAAGAACAGCTTTTGTTTTGTTTTTTTCCCTTTCCCAGTAACATGTTAATAAATACGTAATTAATAATTTTTTATTTTGTATTATAGTTCGGACTTATTCTCGTCCCCACCAACGGGCTTCTGACAGAAAATGTCGTCGGGAAGAATATTTGGCTCACCAAAATCCTATAGAAGTAGGACAATTACCTATTTCGCCACAAATACCACAAAATGAAGAAATTGAGTTATATGCCAATCAAAATATGAATATAGATGATGTTCAAATGCCAAATGAAAGTGACGAAGAAGATAATGGAGCACATGGCGAGGGTGAAGCTGGAAATGATGAAAGGGAAGGTGTAGATGATGAAAATAATCAAACCGAAGATGATGAATCATTCCCAGGAGGTCCTATCGATTCACATATTTTGTCAACATATAAAACACATGTGGTACCTCAAATTTGGTTGGGTAATGAAAGGCCCGTGCTTAGTATGAAATGTCATACCCAAAAATTACTGAAGTGGAAGTTGAACCCCGAAACACAACAGCAGTGGATGAATCTTTTTACAGATATACGAATTGATATGTTAAGTGATATATCATATCATTCACCAAATAATAATTTGATTGCTGCATTTGTTGAGAGATGGCACCCGGAGACTAATACGTTTCACATGCCATTTGGGAAAATGACAATTACACTAGATGATGTACGGTGCATTCTTGGTTTACAAGTCGGTGGTCATGTATTGGAGCTCGCAGATGGCGCTGCCGCAGTTCGCAATATGGATCTGGTTCATAGATTATTGGGAGTATCGATCCAAGAAGCCAACAATGCATTTAGATATGCCAGGGGTGAAAAAATAAAGTTGCAATGGCTGCGTTCTACCTTTATGGATTGTACTACTGATGATAATCGTGGTATATATGCGGCTCGAGCCTATCTATTGTACACATTGGGGTGCACAACATTTGCAGATAAAACTGGGGGTCGGGTCTCACCTGTGTATCTAAATTTCTTAGAGAATCTTAATGAGGTGCATCGTTTTGCTTGGGGAGCTGTTGGTCTAGCTCACTTATATAGACAATTAGGGCTAGCATCAAGGGCAACCGTTGTACAGATGGCCGGTTATTCGACCTTATTGGAGGTATATATTTTACGTTTGTAAATGATTATTTAATTTTAATTTTTCCGTTGTATTTGTGACATGTAATGGATATTTTATTCGTTTTAATTGTGACATATAATGGATGTTTTTTTAACTTATTACAGGCATGGATATATGAATATTTTCCACAGTTTAGGCCTCCGCTTGATATGCAGTACGAGGAAGGTAATCCCCTTGCCATGAGGTGGACAAAGACACAGCCCCCTCCTCCGAATCTAGACACCCTTAGATCATATAGAGAAAGATTGGATGCGTTGGATGCAAATGAGGTGAGATCAATACATTCAATAGATTCTCTATAAATTTATGGTAAATCTATAAATTTGTGGTAAATCTGTACAGTAATTTATCATATTTAATTTTTTTCCAGGTAATATGGGATCCGTATTCCAGATACAGACTCCGACTTCCACGTCCTCCATCTATTTTTTTTATGGGTGTATAAGCTTCTTCAATATTGTGGAGCCTAATTATTCGGATCGGGTACTTAGACAATTTGGATATAAACAAAAAATTCCCGAAGATCCCATTGATCCAGCAATAGTGAGAGGAGCCGAGTCCACTAAATTATTTGGTCGTATGTTCCAAATGTGGGACAGCCACGTTTTATATAGTGGTCGACGCGGTGATGCTGCCAGACCTGTGTGGGAATGTGCAGATAGTTATATGCATTGGTATAAGACAAATTCTCATCGCTATGTGCAAAATCCAGAGTTTCAGTCTGCAAATCCGGTTGGCAGAAGTAATGCAGACACCGTCGATATTTGGGATCCAAATATGGCTGCTGTTGACATTCTTGAGGAATTTGTTCCTGCGTGGGATTCAAGTGTTGCGAAATTTAGTACGTATGCTTTACTAAACGGTGTTCAGGATGCTTATCTCACGCTGCGAGGATTGACATTGGAAGAGTATCGAGAACAATCTCGTACTAGACCACCTTAGGGATGGCAGCATAGGGGAGAATCGTCGTAGGGGCGAATAGACATCGCCGACGATGACCTAGTTGTATGTCACATTTTCCCGTATTTTGTCCCATATAATTTATATTTTATGAATTTTCGAGACATTATGTATCTTTTACAAGTAATGACTTGTATTTTTTCTATCTTTTTTATATGTATCGTATATTGAAAAGAGGAAATTAGAGATAATATCGCCTTTAACTTTTGAATTTCAAAAGAAAGGTTAAAAACACTTAATCGCATAAGTACGGTTATTCCATCCTCCATCTACTTTTTTTTTATGGGTTAGGTCTTGTTTTAATATACAGATGCTTTCAGCATACTCCATTACGCATAATCCGTAATGTTATTGTAATGGCACTATAATATATTACATTGAGCTCATACTAATCTTTTAATGCATTACATATAGAGTGTAATACAATATATAGAGCGTGTATTGGTATTTCAATGTATTACATATTTATTACATAGAGTGTGTAATGGACATTAATTAACTTAAAAGCTCCAAAACTACACAATGTGTGTAATGAGTGTATAATGTATTATATATATAAAGTGAGCAATGTGTGTAGTGCATTACACAAAGTGTGCAATGAGTAAGTGAGCAATGTGTGTAATGTATTACACAAAGTGTGTAATGGTGTGTGTAATATTTGTGTAATGGATGATGTTTATGATTGTGTAATGACCAGAATTGAGCTATTATTGTTTTGGGCGTAGAAACCAATTAGCACAATTGATTTTGAATTACAGTGCATTACAGTTGATATGTAATGTATTACAAGATATGCGTAGTGCATTACAATCGATATGTAATGTATTTCAAGATATGAATTTGGGAAATGGTAATTCAAAGCTTCGTTATGTCATCAAAATATGCTACATAAATGATTAGATTAATGCGATCGAATGCTAAGTCTCAAATTTTGTCGATATGTTATACAAATACCACTAGTTACTTCAATCTCTAATAAATTTTTTCCCAATAATCTATAAAATTTCAAGTGGGAATACACATCATTCATCAGGTATAACCGTCTCAATGCTACCAATTTGGCTACTATTTCCGGCAATACGATCATACAGTGCAATCTGTTCTGCATATAGATGGGCCCAACTTGCTGCACACTCATGACGACGTGAATGCCACCTATTCATCATAGGGAGCATCGGGTGCCCATCGTGCATAAAGACCTACAAATATTTATTGAGCTGTAACAAAAAAAGAAAGCACGGATATGTTATTGAAATAGAATTAAACATACCTGAATGAAATGATTACGATTTACAAAACCGATGCAGACACATTTTGGAGGGCCGTCAACAGAGGTCCGTAGAGGCAAAAACGTACCACATAGGCTATCGGATAAAGAAACGAGGGCAATATTATATTTCGATGCAATCAGGTAGCCCATATCTGGTAACCTCATCCAGTGTGATACATGTACCGACGGCTTAAGAAAATTCAATAAATACATTTGCTTCTCCACACTTCCATTTTCAATGAACACATCTTCGTACAATGTTTTGAAGGTAGTAAGCTCATCAAGAAGGTCATGTCGAACCCGATACCATGCATTTTCCCCGAAGCCAAGAAGTGCAGCAACTGCACAAAAACCACAGTGCCCATCAGCCACTACATCCTCGGTGCCAGTGATATATTCATGCAAAAACGACGGGAACTGATCGATGTACCTAATGGTAGAACGGGTCCGTGCGGGGCGATGGATAACCTGCTAAAAAATGAGATATCATAATGAAGAATATAAAAATGACACCATAAATTCACAAAAAAGGGGCCCCAAATACGTACTTTTTGTTTTTGCCTACCCGTCGTGGTCGATAAGGGCGGAGAACAACTATCCTCAATGGATTCAATATATTCAAAGGCACTTGGATCACGCTTTGTTGACTTACTGTTTCTTGATCATCCTTTTGCCGGTCGACCGCGGGTATTAGTCTTCACCACAGGTTCGAGCAACGATGTTGTAGATGGCTTTGTAATCTTATTCAACTTTCTCAACATGAACACCTACTCTGTTTCGTTCATCGTTGAAAATAAATTTGCAAAATCTACAAAGGCATGATCTAGACGAGTCTGCATATCATCTTTGACACTAACAACACCTCCAACACGAGTCTGCATTATCGGGATATCTCTCTTTCAATACATGTAATATATTCTTCGGTCGAGCATCTGTTTTCGACATATCAAGCACTAACTTTTCCTCATCTACTGATAACCGGCCAGCATAAGAATGACCTTCAAAATATCGTACACACTGGTGATTATGTGTACCGTTTACAACCTGTAATATCCACTGACCATCAACTGACATTTGTCTACCTTTTAATGCAAAGGGACACTCACACTTCTTTGTTGCACTTATTTTTGTAGAATCTGTACCCTTTCCACGGTATTTACCATTTCGTTCACATGCAAGTAATACTCGAGGGCGCATTCCACTCTCTCCACTATCAGATCTCTTAACAACTATTACCATTCCAAATTTTTTTCCCGTATTACATACCCAATCAACTAATTCATCCCGTGAATTAAAAGAATCATACACAGCAAAAACTGATGTATAGTCCATTGCCATTTCATTATTAGCACCGATGACCAATTCATTATTTGGACCAATAATACTTTCTTCAGTGGAACATGTATTTGATTCCTATTAAAAAAGTAATAAATTAATGAATAAATACTATAACAACATCCACATGTCACTAGAAATAAAAATTACTACCCAAACAAAAATTCAAAATAAGCATAAGACGGCACTTCAAATCCAAATCCAAAATAAGCTGAAGACAACACAATGCAGCAGAGCTATTCACAAGACAGCACTATACAACATAAATGTGTTCAAAACTATACAGACTGTGCCCCTAACATTGCTGTGTTCCCAGGGGAGGGAGCATGGGGGGATACACAGCATGGTTGTGTTCGCCCCCAGGGGGGCGAACACAGCTTGCGTGTGTTCGTCCCCTTGGGGGTGAACACAACATTATCCTGTGTTCGCCCCCGAGGGGGCAAACCCTTCCGCCCCCACTTCATTTGGCCGTAGCTTTGTGTTCGTCCGAGCAATAGTTACAATATTATATATATTTCATCACTAAATACTTGCATTGTAAATATCATCCATTAGAGATAGATAGGTCTCCCAACAATGGCGTCAAGAACTGAAAAACTCAAGAAGCGAGGGAAGAGACGAAGTGCAGCATGGAGCAACGTCGAACCAGGTTTCAAGCTCTTGCAGCAATGGCAACGGCAGGGTGGAGGGTTTGCCATGGTTTAATTTTTGAAATAGAAGGGTAAAATGATATTTTTGTTTAGGGATATTTTTTAGAGTAAAATTAGATGGGTGTATAAAGAAATTGGGTGGGTGTGTTTAGCCCTGGCCATCACACAAACTTGGTGGTAGCCCTCATAACACACTCAAAATTCTTCTCCTAAATCACTCGAACAAGAGCTGCAAATCACTCGAAACTCTTCTCCCAAATTACTCGAAGAAAAACCCCAAATCAGTTTCTTCTCCGGCTACTCGAAATTGCAAATCTAAAGATAGGTGAAATTCTTCAGATCATTGGTGGCAAAATTCTTCTCCGAGCGCTTGAATTTGTAAATTGTTAGGAATTGCCCAATAGACATGCACAGTGGAATACAAAATAGGCAATTCAAAACCGGATCTACTTGTTTATTAGATGAGATCTGTGATTAGAGATTACCGATATAGAAGCGGATTTCACGGCGAATCTCTCGTTTGTTCTTTCGTCTCCACAGCTGTCCAATCGTCCGGCCTCCAACGGTGATCCACACGTCAAGACTCCTCTTGAATTACGAACAACTTCGCAATGGGATGATCTATCTCAATTTAGTGCTGGCTAATTGTAGAGAGAGCTTAGAGACAATGTAGTAATAATAACTTGTGTATTGTGGGGCTACATTGAGCTATTTATAGGTTTACAATAATCCTATTGGGCTTGTGGTTTCTTGAGCCACAAGATAACTCAACCTGGTCCAACTATTGGACCTTGTACACACCATAACTAACATTCTCCCACTTGGACAAGGTCCAGTTCAAGACATGAGTACTTGACTTTGTGTGTGACCCATTAGGTTCCCACTCACGAAGGCAAACGTCATGGCATCACTATCTGATCTTAGCAGGATAGGATAAAGTGAAATCCCTATTTCAGTTTATCATCGATTCACCCAGATCGATCGACCCACGTCACCGTCCATGATTGACATCTAGCAATGTGTCATGGCAATCCATGTGACGGGATATGTCATGCGGTAATGACCAAACCTTTATATGTGTGGTTACCGTGGAATTACAATCCCTTCATCAATATAACCCGATTGGTTCAGAGATATGGATTCACGTCAATCTCGTTCAACCAACCATGTTGTTCCTTCTCAACTCAACATTGATTAAAATAGTGATTGTGATTGAAAACCCCTTTCAATCCCACAATCCTACCTTGGCCAAGGACTTTATATCAACTTGAATGCACGAAACATAGGTTATAATCTCCCGTTATCCAGGAGTGATGAATCCTTTATTGAATACTCACAACCTTCATGCATTTCTCACTATAGCCGTACGACATTTCTAGTCAACCCCAGTTAGAGTATACTTCAATGTCCGCCAAAGTAAAGCGATCCGTGCATAAGATTCTATGATATTCTCAAGTCAAAGGACCAATTCCACACCGCGCATTAGAGATCAACTACTGATGCAAGGATAACTATCCACATAGTATCTCTAGGCGGGTCATCCAGATGCTTGTTCCACTAACGAAGCATCCACGTGTTCATCCGAGTGTCTCCACATTCTAACTTGTGAGATCAGTTACTTTCTTCTTGAGAAAGAGACGCTACACATGCTAGTCTATCCGCAATAAAAATATCCGTGTTTTGTTATTGCTACGACCAGGGACAATTTAAGAATAAGTGCCAAAAACTTTTATCTCACTATCCCAACACCTTGTGATTAATAAGTTTTCCCACATTTATTCTACGGACTTCATTATTTTAGTTGTTATGATCAAACAATGTAGATATGTAAAATAATAGATCTGCCATTCAATTGCATCTGTCAACTAGGTGTTTACGCATATCAATATCCAATATAGATTGCAACACCACAGTTTTACACAACTAGATCCAAATACCATTGTATCTAATACACATAGCTTCAATCATGAATGTGTTGTGACATCCACTATGTCAAGAGATCTTTTGTATTTATCCTTTTATCATTTAGTTGCATTATCTCTTCTAAAGAGATATGCCACCTCAATACACACTTAGATCGTTGACGAGACTTAGGTTTCCTTCGCTTGGCTTGTGCGATGGCTCTATTGTTGTCTCAATCTCTATTGGATCAACAATGTCAGGAAAGCATTCAAGTTCAATTAAGAACTTAATAATCTAAGCCGCTTCTCTTGCTACTTCCAAAGTAACTGTGCATTGAGTTGTATTCATCTAGAACCTTTCCAGGTGATGATGCTATTCTTCCGAGTAACTATCTTTCGGATTGGGATTAGTGTATAGTCTTTCAAGACTAAGGACCGACACTTGCAAATGTTTTTGAATTCTTCGTTCAGATTCTCCATTAGAACATTTATTCAATGCTTCTCAAGCATCTAATAATGTTTGTTGACCATTATTTAATGTTTCCTACATTGTTTTCTCGGAAATTTTCCCCTCCAAACATGTGAAACATTTGATCTAGTACATAGTATCGCATGAATCTTATCTATGCGACATCTCTCAACCGTGTTCTCCAATGCCTTTTGAGAGTACAGTCATATCCTTATAGGATAGAGTTCTATCTCGAACTCTTTCAGGAAAAATCTTCTAAAGATTTCATCTATGTAGTTGGATTTAGATAGGCTAAACGTTTTCGGAGATCTATCTGTATAGATCCTTGTCCCAACATTACATGCAACCTTTTTCTAAATCTGTAATGGAGAAAACATCGGACCTTCTCTGGAGATATCTTTTTTCTAACAACTCGTATCCACATACTGTATTAGAAATACGATTATACTCCCACTAACTTCTTGTACACACTATTCATACTCATTGATGACAAAATCAAACTATTTGATTGTCTCATCAAAATGAAGTTTTCAGCTCCTCTTGGGTATGCCGACATGCTTGATTTGATCTTATGGATTCAAAACTTTTAGGTTGCATCAGATACAACGTGATCAAGATCAAGTTTGTAAAACCATTTCTCAAACATGAGCATTTACGGTAATTAGAATTCAAATTAACGGAGACACGATTATAGACGTGGATTTTGCTCTCAAGTGCAACATTTATCTTTGATTGCAACATTCACTGTTAATCTTGTCTTGTGAGCATTACGATCCATATCGACGGGTTGTTTGTAAGCTAATTTACAAATTATAGGTCTAACCCATCCTGCAACCAAAATCCATATTTTGATTTTAGTACATGGAGCTCACTTCAAATTCTAGTGTATCTATCTATACATTTTAGGTCAACAACTTGACTTTTACCATTTATAAATCTCAGGCTTCTCATTATTGACTACCAATACCATATTAATAGCCACAAGATCACATCTTACTATAGATGAGCCTTTACACGATTTATACGGAGCCAATGTGTTATTAAGAACTTTTCTTCTTTACTAGTTTGCACCTCATCAAATGAAGTTTAGCAACTAGTTCATCTAGTCGGTTGATCTCTGTTGTGACTTCTTGAACTCTTTCAAGGTCTATCATACTCCCACTATCCTTTTAGGAAAAATAATTTCTCAAAGATTAGATCATACTTCTATAAGATGACTCTAATCTTAAAAGTGAGAGTAGTGATACTCAATAATTCTCCCTTTTGAATATCTATCAAGAGATTTCTCCCATGCTTCATCTAAGCATTATTACTCAAAATTATTTTTGAGTTTTATCTACCGACTTAGATAGAACACTATTTAGTGTGTTTCTTGCAAGTTCCATTGCACATCCCAAAACAATTTTAGAATGAACTGTTAGACATAATAATTAAATTGCATCATATTAATATGAACAATTTCTCTTATTATATACCATTGGTTGGTGGTATATACCCCCAAATTCACTAAATAAGAATCTCATTCTTCTAATTATATTCTTGAATAATCTCCACTTTGATCATATCGTAGTGTGAGAATATTCGCCAATTAACTTTCATCTTTAGCTTGAACTCTTTTGAACATTTCAAAGAATTTCATGCTTAAAGTCTATCAAGTATAAGATACTACATCTAGTATGTATTCATCTTTAAACTCGATGACGTATGACAGGCTAATATCCAACTTACATATTCTCCCAAATACATCAATATGAATTAGGATTAACATGTTTTGATGGCAGGATAGGATATAATTATCTTTATACTTCTTTTGTTTTCTATTCAAACAATAGACCTTTTAGAAAACCAATATTACTGATCTTATTTCTATAGTCGATTATATGATTGCAAACAACTATTGTTCTTAATCTTAACGGATCAACTATTCATGTTCGAACATGAATTAGAAATAATGTTCTTCATAAGAACATGATCATAACACTCATTCCAAAACAAAACAAAAGGGCAACAAAAATAATAGGTCTTGAATGAAGTAACATTTATTTCATTTCATACTATAGGACCTATTACCTTCCTTTGCAGTGAACTTTCCTATTTAAATCTTAATCGTATTTAAATATGGGATCTCCATTCGATATCCAATACTTAAAAGATTTAAATACGGGTTTCGAAAATCTTCTCCAAGATTCTTCTCTTCAATTGGTTATGCACGACTCACGCTCCATGCCAATCTTGTTTGTCTCTACAAAGTGTTATTGGCTTTGAATATGTCTTTATATACTTCAACCTGTTAGTTTGATCTCGAAAATTCTTTACAAAGTTCCTTTGAGACTTCTTCTAAGCCTCGTTAGGAGTTTCAAGATCAAACTTATCACATTGGTGATAGGTATAATAGTTTGGGCATATCAAGCAGTTAGTGGGTATTGGGAATCTTATTCACATCTCAATTCACAACAAATTGTGATAAACTATTTGGTAATGAGAGTTGAAGAACTAAGTCAACATTTGACTTGTTGCCCATCAAATCTCCAAATAGCATTTCGGATTTTTATATCGTTCATTACATGGATCAACTCCTTGACATGATCAATAACAATATAAATATCCATACCCACATGCGATATTTACAACTCACAACTGCAAGCATCATACATACTGCATTATGATCATAACACGATCTTTGTAAATTCATATTGTCCTAGCAAGACCATCTTGGTAGGATTTTTCGGATAATCTATTTATGACATATTGTAACTTACATGTGAGAACAAATCTCACAGTTATGATGTTACTGTAAGAAAATCCAGTGAGTGTGGTGACACTAAATTCACTTTTCATGTTTGAGTACAGTACTCAAGTAGTTTCAGTGAGTTTGTCGGCATCAAATATGCTTTTCAAACTCAAAACATTACTCATAATATAATTAACAGAAATGATAATGGAATAATAATAAATGCAATAAAGTTAATCAAATATCGACTTTTATTTAATTAACAATACTCCCACTGAATCAATGATCCCCAACATTGATAGAAAACAATTTTTCAACTTTTATCAGTGGCCTAGGACCCCGTTTGTTCAATTAGAACCTTGAGTTACTCAACAAGCCCTAATTGTCATTCAGGTAGATACACCTATCAATCACATCTCCATGTGACTCCTAGATCAGATAATGATTTATCTTGTACATCTCATGTATTAAATCGATGTGCCTCTAAAGTTTATTTCCTTGAGTTACTCAATAAGAAATAAATTTTAGTTAAACTCGACCCAATGTTCAGAGGCATCACATGTCTCACAGTGAAGAACATTTCCTACGATCGAGCAACCTTGAGTTACTCAACAAGCTGACTGCGATTGTGGACATCTAATTTTTCACCGTAACATTGGAAGGCATGAATTAACATTTAATCGTGAATTTAATATCATTTTAAAGGGGATCAGTCTCATCAATAATATAATGCATAATAATAAACATCAACCATGCAATTATCAAGCAAAATAGAACTAGTGGATGATTATGGACGTATATCTATCTAGTTTTCCCGAGCTAAGAGAAAAACTAGTTGGTCAATTCCCACGGGACAATTTCTTCGTCCTTCATTGGTTAACTCCGGTGATCTCCATCTTCTGCTCCAACTCGTATCCGATACTAGTTGGCACATACGCCATATCACATAGACTCGCAGGTCTGAAATTAAATTAAAAATTAATTGGCACGTAGGCCCAAATTAATAATAGGCACGCAGGCCCCAACATGAAACAAAGAATAAAACCATGCATTCATCCAATCACATCGGTCTGGTCATAATCATCCACGATATCTAATCTTAACAAATTATATCAATTTCTAGATTTGGGTAATAATATTATTTGGCTAAACATTTTAAACCAATAAAGGAACGAACCAAACGAATATCAATTAGTTAGTCATATTAACTAATTAATAACTCATCAATTATAATTAATCTAATTAATTATTTAATTTTATCACGATGAGGGAATTTAGAAAATAACTCTTTATTTTCCAAATCATATCAAAATTTAATTAGTTAATCACATTAACTAATTAATTACATATTAATAAAATTTTTATGATTAATCAAATTAATCAATTAATTTTATTAATAAGAGGGGACTCACAAAATAACTCTTTATTTTGCGAATTACTTTGGTCTTGATATGAATCTAAGTGCCCCACGACGACCGGGACATCTTTTTTACCAATCGGGCCGATTACCCGAAGCCGAGCCAAGAAGTTGGGTCGAACCATGACAACCTTGGTTGAAGACATATGTCAACATTCTTCCAATGAGTCTCCACATTGCTTGAATCATCCCTTGGGAGCTCATGAAGTGAAAGACATCACCTACCTAAGTGTTAGAGACAAGAAAGATCAAGATTTGAAGGTCTTTTGAGGTTCAAATCTACACATCTTTGTCATGAATGGGATTTTGAAGTTGATGTCTTCTAAAGCGTTGTAGGCCATTGAGTCTAGTGTCCAACGCAATTTTAATTGGCTCAATCGGACATTGGGACCAAAAGTTATGGCGAAAATACTAAAGACTGCGTATGCTAAATTTTCGGCCGAGCGGACTGTAGGGCGCACGTCGGGGGGCTGCGGCCGCACGTTTGTCCCCTGCGCTTTTTTTTTACCATTTTTGGATATTTTGACTATTATATTATTTCCTACCTTTTAGCTTCTTGGGGAAGCTTGATGTCTTAGCTTGTTGTGGATATATATTGCCACAAAACTCATTTTGTAAGGCAACTTGGGCTCTTCATATATGCAAGAAAGCTCTCAAGCTTGTGTGAGTTGATTTTTATCATCTCATGTTGTTCTTTAAGAACAATCCCGAACTTATTGTGAAGCTGATCATTTCACGTGGCGTTCATCCCTCGTTGGTTGTCTACTCCTATCGACGGCGGTGTTCGGTTAAATATACCGATCGTTTCCTGGAGTGAGTCGAAGGCTTTCGAGTATATCGATCATTTTCTACCGGATTCTTGGCTTTCCTGGTTTGGAGCCATCCGGTGCGGGTTGGCGTTGGCTGTACTGCTAACGAGGTTCGCACGTCTGGCATCAGAGCCCGAATCCAATTATCTGGTATCCATCCTTTATTAACAGTTCTTATATTGTTGTTGTTGTTGTTTTTATCGGTTTAGATTGTCAATTTTTGGTTTCTAGAATTGTAGGATTTAGTGTGTGTTCTTGGTGTTCTTGGTGCAAATTGATTTTGTGCTTAGAATCCACTTCTTTTTTAGTATTGAATTGTTGTTGTGATTGTGAGTGTATGTAAAAAAAAAAAAAAAAGAGGGCCGAATTTTTTTTTTTTTAAAAACATGGCTCCAAGTTATATGTTGAACGAGTGTTAGTCGATCACAACGGCTACACTTAGTTTTACTTGTTTGTGTTATTGAATTGAGTTGTTATTTTAACTTGTCTTGTGCAACCTTAGGGTTACAAGTTGAGTCAGTTAGTTGTTGTTGTTATGTACCATATTATATTAGTGTTTATTGACTTGTAAGTGTGATTGTATTGGTAGAAACTCATTGACAACCAATCGGGATTGAGCTAAGCGTGAGTTGTTCTAGCTTGGGTTAGTTCGTGTTGGTTCTTTGAGATTAGAGATTGAGTGATTGTGAGTGGTAAAAGGCCGAGTGTGTGAGCAAAGTATCGAGAAAAGGCCTATTGTGTTATATACACGAGAGATATACACGTAAGGACACATTCACACACTTTTTACACATTATGTCAGAACAAGGTTCAACGGGAAAGCATGGTCATAGAACTATCACCCTAGAGGATTTCCAAGCATCTATGGTTGCAATGGAGCGTCGGTTGAGTCAATAGTTGAGAAACGATGTCGAAGAAACGGTTGCTCGATTGAACATTAGAGGTGCTAGGGAAGGAAGTGAGGATTATGAGGAGGAATTTGAGAAGGAGTTACAGGAGTATAGAGGTGGTAGAGGTGGTCGAGGCGGCCGAGGAGGTCGAGGAAATGGAAGACCCCGAGAAGAAGAAAGTGATGTAAAGAATGTGAAAATAGAGGTACCGTCTTTCCAAGGAAAACCCGACCCGGATTTGTACTTTGATTGGGAAAGTCGGGTAGAATTGATCTTTCAATTTCATCGAATTCCGGAAGGCAAGAAAGTTCCTCTATTGGTGAAAGAGTTTACGGGGTATGCACTTAGTTGGTGGAAGCAAATGTCTACCGCAAGAAGAAGGAACTTAGAAGATCTCGTGGATACTTGGGATCTATTGAAGACCTTGATGAGAAAACGATTTGTACCTTCACATTACTATCGGAGTTTGTATAAAAAATTTCAAACATTAAATCAAGGAGGACGGAGCGTTGAGGAATATTACCAAGATATGGAATCACTTATGACACGCGCCGATGTAGTCGAAGAAGAGGAGGCTACAATGGCTAGGTTCTTGAGTGGATTCAATAAGGAGATTGTCAATCTTGTTGAGTTACATGATTATGCCGACGTACAAGAATTGGTACATAAAGCGGCTAAGGTCGAGAAGCAACTCAAAAGGAAAAGTTATACCAAACCACAAACCAGATGAAGTAGTTTTGGAAAGCCTAAATGGATGGAGGCTAAGAATGAAAAACCGACTTGGAAAGGAAGAGGAGAAACGTCTTCTAAACCATCTCCGGCTACAATTGACAAAGGAAAGAGCCCGATGGGAGCACCCCCAACCCGAACCTGAGACATTCAACATTTTAAATGTCAAGGCCGAGGACAAATTGCTTCGGAATGTCCCAATCGGAGAACCATGATAGTTCGAGATGATGGTGAGTTAGAGACGGAAAGTGAAGAAGGAGAAGAATTGCTCTTTGTTGAAGAGAAAGAAGATGAAGCCAATGAGAAATATGTAGCAATGGTACCCGAATCTTTAGTGACAAGGCGATCACTTAATACCCAAGCTAAGGTTGATGAAGCGGCTCCACAAAGAGAGAATATTTTCCACACCCAAGCCTTGGTGAGTGGGAAGCCTTGTAGTATCATCATTGATGGGGGAAGATGTACTAACATGGCTAGCACCTTTTTTGTTGAAAAATGGGGATTGCCAACGTTGAAGCACCCGAAGCCCTACCGTTTGCAATGGTTCAACGACTCGGGGGAAGTGAAGGTAAACAAGCAAGTACTTGTTTCTCTATCTATTGGCCAGTATACGGATGAGATTATGTGTGATGTAGTTCCCATGCAAGCTACACACATATTATTAGGGAGGCCTTGGCAATATGATAGAAGGGTGTTACATGATGGCTACCGAAATCGTTATAGCTTCAAGATGAATGGAATTCCCGTTATACTTGCTCCATTATCTCCACGGCAAGTCCATGAAGATCAAGTGAAGCTTATGCGTGAGGTAGGAGAGTTGAGGGAAAAATCGAGCGAAAAAACAAAAGGAGAGGCGAGTGTGAACATGAGAGGAGTGGGGAAAAAAGAGAAGAGTGAAAGCAAACAAGAGGGAAAGAAAAATGAATGTTTCTTTGCCAAAAAGAAAGAAATTTTGAGAGCTCTTGTGGAGAGTCAACAATTGATTTTGTTGGTGTATAGAGAGCCTTCCCTAGGGCTCTACTCTAACCAAGAATCCCTCCTCAATTTGGTTATCTCTCTTTTGCAGGAATTCCAGGATGTATTGGCCGAGGATTTACCAAGTGGCTTACCGCCCATTCGAGGCATTGAACATCAAATAGACTTGGTGCCCGGAACTGCTATTCCAAATAGACCCACCTATCGAAGCAATCCCAAAGAAACAAAGGAATTGCAACGACAAGTGGAGGATCTAATGAGCAAAGACTACATTCGAGAAAGCTTGAGCCCATGTGCGGTACCTGTGTTATTAGTACCGAAGAAGGATGGGTCATGGAGGATGTGTGTTGATTGCCGAGCTATCAACCACATTACGGTAAAATATCGACATCCTATTCCTCGTTTAGATGACATGTTGGATGACTTGCATGGTGCTACTTTATTTAGTAAGATAGATTTGAACACTGGCTATCATCAAGTTAGAATGAGGGAAGGGGATGAATGGAAGACGGCATTTAAAACAAAGAAAGGCTTATATGAATGGATGGTCATGCCGTTTGGATTGACAAATGCACCGAGCACGTTCATGCGCTTAATGAATCATGTTTTACGTGCTTTTATTGGCAAATTTGTTGTGGTGTATTTCGATGACATTTTGATTTATAGTAAGGGTTTAGAAGACCATGTCAACCACCTTAGGAGCGTTCTAGAAACCCTAAGGGAGGAGAAGTTATTTGCTAACCCTTCTAAAAGCCATTTTTGTCTTGAAAGAATTGTCTTTCTTGGATATGTAGTTAGTGCTAGAGGAGTAGAGATGGATGAAGAAAAGGTAAAAGAAATCAAAGAATGGCCTACTCCAACTAGCCTAGCGGACGTTCGAAGCTTCCATGGTTTAGCTAGTTTCTATCGACGCTTTGTACCAAATTTTAGTACACTAGCTGCATCATTGACGTAAGTAATCAAGAAAGTCAGGATTTCATTGGGGTGTAGAGCAAGAACGTGCTTTTCAGATGTTAAAAGATAAATTGTGTTCCTCGCCCGTACTTGCTCTACCTGATTTTAATAAAGCCTTTGAAATTGAATGTGATGCGTCTGGAGTAGGTATTGGTGCTGTTTTAATGTAGGATCGAAAGCCAATTGCGTATTTCAGTGTGAAGTTGAGTGGAGCTACGCTCAACTATCCGACATATGACAAAGAACTGTACGCTTTGGTTCGAGCTTTAGAGAACTTGCAGCACTACTTATGGCCAAAGGAATTTGTGATCCACACCGATCATGAATCCTTGAAACACCTCAAAGGCCAAGGAAAATTGAATAAACGACATGCCAAGTGGATGGAATTCATAGAGACCTTTCCTTACGTAATCAAGTACAAGCAAGGAAAAGAAAACATTGTTGCTGATGCTTTGTCACGCAGGTATGCCCTATTAACCACTTTAGATGCTAAATTGTTAGGGTTTGAACTAATTAAAGAATTATATATAAATGACCCGGACTTTGCTAGTATCTATGTTGCTTGTGAACATAGTGGATGTGACAAGTTTTACAGGCTAGAAGGATATCTTTTCCGTGAAAACCAATTGTGTATACCTTCTAGTTCTATACTAGAATTGCTTGCTAGGGAAGCCCATGGTGGGGACTTAATGGGACACTTTGGCATTGTGAAGACTTTGGAAGTTCTACAAGAACACTTCTTTTGGCCTAAAATGAAACATGATGTTGAGAAAATTTGTGCCAATTGTGTTACTTGTCAAAAGGCCAAATCTAAGGTTTCACCCCAAGGCTTATACACTCCCTTGCCTGTGCCACAAGCACCTTGGGAAGACATTTCAATCGATTTCATATTGGGGTTACCTAGAACTCGAAATGGAAGAGATTCGGTCTTTGTCGTGGTTCTTAGGTTTAGTAAAATGACTCACTTTATACCTTGCCACAAGACCGATGATGCCAAACACATTGCCAACTTGTTCTTTAAAGAAATTGTACGCTTACATGGAGTGCCTCAAACAATTGTATCCGATAGAGATATCAAATTTGTTAGCTACTTTTAGAAAACTCTTTGGGTAAACTAGGAACGAGACTATTATTTTCTACAACAAGTCACCCCCAAACGGATGGACAAACTGAAGTAGTTAATAGGACATTATCACAATTGTTACGCACTATCATTAGTAAGAACTTGAAAGAGTGGGAAGAATGTTTTCCATATGCCGAGTTTGCTTATAATCGTACCATACATTCTTCTACTAATTTTTCGCCTTTTGAAATTGTTTATGGTTTTAATCCTTTAACCCCGTTGGATTTAATTCCTTTACATGTGAGTGAAAGGGGTAGTGTGGATGGCAATGCAAAAGCCGAACTTGTTCGATCAATGCATGAGAAGGTAAGGAAGCAAATTGAAAAGAGGAATCAACAAGTTTCGACGCGCATGAACAAAGGGCGAAAAGAAGTCATCTTTGAACCGGGGGATTGGGTGTGGTTACACCTAAGGAAAGAAAGGTTTCCCCAACTCTGGAGGTCTAAATTACTCCCAAGAGGCGATTGGCCAGTCCAAGTTATTGAAAGGATCAACAACAACGCCTACAAGCTCGACTTGCCCGGTGAGTATAATGTATCTGCTACATTTAATGTTTCTGATCTTACTCCATTTGATGCAAGAACTGATTCATGGACGAATCAACCTAAAGAGGGAGGGGATGATATGACTCTAAGTGGCCCCACGACGACCGGGACATCTTTTTACCAATCGGGCCGATTACCCGAAGCCGAGCCAAGAAGTTGGGTCAAACCATGACAACCTTGGTTGAAGACATATGTCAACATTCTTCCAATGAGTCTCCGTGTTGCTTGAATAATCCCTTGGGAGCTCATGAAGTGAAAGGCATCACCTACCTAAGTGTTAGAGACAAGAAAGATCAAGATTTGAAGGTCTTTTGAGGTTCAAATCTACACATCTTTGTCATGAATGGGATTTTGAAGTTGATGTCTTCTAAAGGTTTGTAGGCCATTGAGTCTAGTGTCCAATGCAATTTGAATTGGCTCAATCGGACATCGGGACCAAACGTTATGGCGAAAATACTGAAGACTGCGCATGCTGAATTTTCGCCGAGCGGATCGCAGGCGCACGTCAGGGCTGCGTCGCACGCTTGCCCCATGCGCCTTTTTTTGACCATTTTTGGATATTTTGACTATTATATTATTTCCTACCTTTTAGCTTCTTGGGGAAGCTTGATGTCTTCGCTTGTTGTGGATATATATTGCCACAAAACTCATTTTGTAAGACAACTTGGGTTTCATATATGCAAGAAAGCTCTCACGCTTGTGTGAGTTGATTTTTATCATCTCATGTTGTTCTTTAAGAACAATCCCGAACTTGTCGTGAAGTTGATCATTTCGCGTGGCGTTCATCCCTCGTTGGTTGCCTACTCCTATCGACGGCGGTGTTCGGTTTAATATACCGATCGTTTCCTCGAGTGAGCCGAAGGCTTTCGAGTATATCGATCATTTTCTATCGGATTCTTGGCTTTCCTGGTCTGGAGCCATCCTGTGCGGGTTGCGTTGGCTATACTGCTAACGAGGTTCGCATCAGGTCTGGTCCAAAATCATCCAATATGGATAAAAAGTTCAGTTTCTAGATTTATTGTGACGACGCATATTGTTTAAACAATTTAAACAATCAAGAAACAAAATTTTATGAATTAATCTAATTAATTTCATGTAACAATAAGTAATTAATCTAATTAATTACATGTAGTAATAAATAATTAATCTATTTAATTGCATGCAATAATAAATAATTAATCTAATTAATTAAATATTATTTGAGGCGGGTTAGACAAAATAACACTTTATTTGTCATGTTGTATTTTAAAGTCACATTTTAATTAAATTTTGCAAAAACACTAGGGAGAAACAAACTAAAAATATAATTTTCAAAAATTCAACTTTTATTTCAAACAATAATTTTAAATTGAAAATAAATGCTCGAAGTTGAATAATTGCAAGAAAATTGATGAATCTAATTTATCATTAATTTTAGAAAATTTAATTTCACCCCTTTGACTCATTTTTCGCAATAAACTGAAATTGGGGAGTAATTTGTGAGTTTCTGAAACTTATGGACTCAACCAATCATATTAACCGAGAATGGGGGCTTGGTGTGCAATTTTCAATATTGCACACCAGCCCCCAGCTTCACCCGAATCTGGAAACTGACTGGAAACCCTAGCTTACGCTAGGGTTCCTTCCCATGCCACCGTCGAGCAGTAGCGACCATCGCCGCTGCCACCAGGGGCAGCTGCAAGGTCTCCGCTGCCTTTTCCACGCAGCGGCTAAGTCGGCGCCGTTGAACCGGCAGTCTTGCTGCCGCAATACAAAGCCAGCAGCTGATGCCGCATCGCGGCGTGACCGCCATGGCGGCGGCCGCCGTACGACCTTCGCCGCCGCCGGCCCTGGCAGATACGACAACACCCGACGATCCCTTTTATTTTTTTTTTGTTTTTCTTTTCTTTGCGTGATTAATGATCCAATCAAAAATTAATTTCAACGCAATTAGATCATCACAAATAAATCAAGCTAAATTGTTTTACATAACACTAAAACAAATCCATGTTTTATCAGATTTCCAAATTCATGAATCAGATCCATAAACTCGGTCTAATCCAATGCATATTCTTTTCTTCTAAAAGAAAAATTATTTCATAAATAATATTTATTAATTACCCAAATCAAATTGAAATAATAACAATTATTGTTAATTGAACAAAACTTAACAAATCTCAATAGACATGCACAACGGAATACAAAATAGGCAATTCAAAACCGGATCTACTCGTTTATTAGATGAGATCTGTGATTAGAGATTACCGATCTAGAAGTTGATTTCACGGCGAATCTCTCGTTTGTTCTTTCGTCTCCGCAGCCGTCCAATCGTCCGGCCTCCAACGGTGATCCACACGTCAAGACTCCTCTTAAATTACGAACAACTTCGCAGTGGGATGATCTATCTCAATTTAGTGCTAGCTAATTGTAGAGAGAGCTTAGAGACAATGTAGTAATAATAACTTGTGTATTATGGGGCTACATTGAGCTATTTATAGGTTTACAATAATCCTATTGGGCTTGTGGTTTCTTGAGCCACAAGATAACTCAACCTGGTCCAACTACTGGGCCTTGTACACACCATAACTAACATAAATTTCATTCAATCCCCCTTCTGAATGCTGTGTTGTAGATTAGTTTTTGTGAAAAACTTTTCTATCTAAATCTTGTCTTTGCAGTTGATAAGTGTTCTTATCACACTTATTTAGGACCTTTAAACTCGTAATGTTTATGTTTTTTTATATCTAATTCCTACTTAATTTGAGTATTTATTGTATTTTAGGAGAAAATTTGGAATAAGAAGGAGTTTGAGTAAAAATAAAGGAAAATTGATCAAAAGAAAGAAAGAGATATCAAAAGAAGGAAAGTTTCCAAATTCATGAACGGAAATGTGAATACGGCAAAGATTGAGGACGAATTTTGACCTAGATAAAAGTGGAATTTGGACGTGGCTATTTCTGAATAAATTGTAGATATTTTCGTCTAGTTTCCACATGAATTTGAATCGCCTCAATCGGACATCAGATGAAAAAGTTATCGAAGTAGTAAATGCTGTCAGGCTGTCCAGTTTTGCGCTCGTGATTCCTAATTGGACTAGGACTCCAATTATGGTATACTTTTGGGCTTCTCCTTACACAAGAAATTAAAGTATTCTTGGGACCTTTTGAGGGCTATAAAAGGAGGTTAAGAGTAGAGAAAAAGGGAGGCTGGAGAAGACAGAGGCCACGAAATTGAGAGCAAACATTGGGGGAATTCTTGGAGAATTGAGGAGGAAGTTCATCATTGAAGATCCAAATCAACTCCTCAAGTTCTACCGGGTTATGGCTTTCTTTCATTATTATTTTTGTTCTTTCTTTTACAGTATGTTAGGCTAGATTTTCAGTAGCATTAAGGCCAGATGAAACTTTTTGATTGATTGTTGTTTTTGGATTATTAAATTGACGTTAAGACGTGGATTTGCTATTGAGTTTCTAATATTGATTTATTCATTCATAATTGCTTGATCACCAGTTATTGAATACTTGTGATTTGTCTTGTGAATCGAGAGATCCTTGGCAAGTTAGACCAATATATTAGAAACCATAGGGTCCAATCGGGGACGAGAGTACCCCAGTGCTTTATGTTACATTCCCACATTTTTTAATGCTTTTTAATGCATTTGTGTGTTGATAATCACCATAGAAATATAGGTGGATTGCATGCATGAATAGGTTGAGCTCTACTCGAGAGAGATTGCTCCATAAAATTGGAAAACGGTATTCAAAAGTAAATTGCATTGTCAATTTGATAATCCGGACAATAATTAAAAGAGAAGTGGATTCGAAGCCTTGATGCTCGTCTTTTCTCATTATCTTTATAAAACCAACTTTCATCATCTTGTTTAATTCAATTTAATTTTCTAATTCTCGCTTTTTATAATTTTAGCCTATTTTAATTTTTAGCTTAGCTTTAGTATAAAAATCTCATCTTTTATTAGTTTCGATTAAGGCTAGTAGAAATTAAATGAATTTACTATCAGTCCTCGTGGGTTCGACACTCTACATTCCACTTTATTACTTGTTGACGACCCGTGCACTTGCGGTGTGGATTCATAAGCAACAAGTTTTTGGCGCCATTGCCGGGGACTGTAATTATTTTGTCGTTTAGTTTAGCTAGCACTAATTCAAACTTTATTTATTTTTAATTAATTAAATTGCATTTTTCAGTCACAGTTTCTCTTGTTTTTCTCTCAGGTTTATGCAAAGTGCGAGGCTCGGTCAACCTCTCGAACTAGATCCAGAGATCGAGCGTACTTTTCGTCAAAGACATAGAGAAGCTAGAGAAATAGAAAAACAAAAAATTCAAAAACAGAAAGCAATGGCAGGTAATGAGGAAATTCCACGCATCAATAATGGTGAAGGCCGTGTAGAAGAGATTGTGGATGAAGACAACACGCTAGTTAGCGACTTTATGACGCCACAAATAATTCGGAGCCAATCAAGCATTGTGTATCCACCATTTCGGCAAGCTAACTTCCAACTGAGGACCGACGTGATCAGCCTCTTTCAAAACACGCATCCATTCTACGGTCTAGCAGAGGAAAACCCTCATCAGCATGTTTCTCGGTTCTTAGAGATGTGTCAACACTTCAAATATCAAGGGGTCTCAGATAGACATGGCCATGGTTCGGTTTTGAGGCGGAACCGAACCGATCAAAACCGGAACCGGAACCGTGTTGACCGGTTCCGGTTCGGTTCCACAAATCGCGGAACCGGAACCGGCGGTTCCAGTTCCAAACCGGTATTTAAACAAAAAAAAAAAAGCAAGCTGAAAGCTTTTGAATTGAATGTAATGGTCACAATTAGTGATCGTTACATTCAATTTCAAACGGTCACAATTTTGTGACCGTTAACCTCTTTCTTATTTTTTTTTCTTCTTTATTTAAACCTTATTCCTCTCTCACTCTCTATCTATAAATATATCTTCAAATTTCTTTCAATTCTCACAACTCTCAACACTCAATTCTCATTATCTCAACTCTCAAGCAATTAGCAATCTTTACATTTTTGTATTTATAATTTTTACAATTTCAATTGTTATTATTATATCTTCTATACTATCTTTTCATTTTACACTATTAGTCTACTAGAAGTCTACAATGTCGAATTTTAGTGGAAATTCATCAAATCAATACTTTGACGACTTGAACACTCATAATCGTCATGATTATCCAACGCAAGAAAGCCAACATGACGTCGGTAATCAAGGGGGAGAAGAAAATTTAGTGCAATCGGAAGAGGAAAGTGGTCGACAAAGGAAGAAATCGTCTGAATCCCAAAATTTTGAAACCCATTTCAAAAAAGTACGAACATCCGATGGTTCGAGTTCTAAGTATGAAGTACTATGCAATTATTGTGACGCAAAGTACACTTTCAAAGCCGGATGGGGATATGGCACTTTCCGCAAACATTTGGAAAAAAAGCATCCCACATTAGTTGGAATCAAGCCGACACAAACTCAAATTTCCGGGTACACAACTACTTTTTCTTCTTCTTCTCAATTATTTAAGTACTTGATTTAAAAATAAAATAGAATTAGCAAAAATGATTAGTATGGAACATTTATGTTTTGGTTTTGGTGAAAAAGTTGGTTTCGTTAATTATTGTAAAAATGCTTTAAATCCTAGTGCAAAATGTGTGCCTAGAAATACTTTGAAATGTACACTTTATAAATTATTTAAAGACCGAAAAAAAGAATTGGTACAAAATTTTTCAATGTTACATGGTCATGTTTCTATCTGTAGTGATATTTGGAGTGATCATTGGCAAACGCATTCATATATGGCCATAACATGTCATTGGATTGATAACGAATGGTTTTTACAAAAAAAAATTATTGCATATAGAGTGTTTGATGAACGACATACCGCCGATAATATTTTTAGAATGATTAAAAATATTTTGGAAGAATATGGTTTAGTTCGGAAAATTTTTTCTATTTCCTTTGATAATGCCTCAGCAAATACCGCTTCAATTAGTGACTTACAACGTATTTGTCAACCTAATATCGGCGGTAAATTTTTTCATGTTCGATGTGCATGTCATGTTTTGAACTTATGTGTACAAGATGGTTTGAAATCTTTAGATGTTTTAGTTAGTCCAATAAAAAAGGCAATTGCTTATTTATGGTCACATCCGCAAATAATGAAACAATGGGGTAAGTTTTGTAAAGAAAATGGTAAGAAAGGAAAAATATTTTCTAAAGATATTCGGACTCGTTGGAATTCAACTTATAAATTACTAAATGACTCTTATGCACTTAGAGATTTGTCGTGCAATTTTATATCACTTTATGTCCCACAAATTACTTTATATCGACAAAGTTGGGATGCTTGCACTAATCTTTTGAAAGCTTTTAACGATGCGACATATATTTTAAGTGGTGTTTATTATCCTACATCACATTTACTTTTAGTTGAATGTATTAATATAGCCGGTGCATTTCAAGAATTTCAAGAAGATATAGTTTTACGAGAACCAATAGCAATAATGAAAAGGAAATGGTTAAATTATTATATGGAAATTCCGTTACTTAATCTTGTTGCATGTGTTTTTTATCCTAGAACTAAAGTAGAAGGTTTAAGTGATTATTTACATTTTTATTATCAATATTTGGGTATTGACATAGATGTCGATATGAAAATTATTGAAGTCAAAAGATTAGTTAGTGAATTATTTTCAGAATATTCAAGTATTTATGCATCATCATCATCATCATTTTCTACCTCTTCTACTCCTAATCAAGTTGGGGAAGAATCAAATAGAATTAGTGCAGGTGATCGATTATTGATGCAACGACATAAAAGACCTAGGGATTCATTTGGTTCATCTCCCGAACTTGATATTTATCTAACCACTATTTTTGAGTTTGGTGATAGTAAAGTCGGTAAAGATTTTCCAGTTCTTGAATGGTGGGGTCGACACCAAAATACCTACCCTATCCTATCACGAATTGCAAAAGATATATTTGCAAGCCCAATATCAACCGTTTTAGTGGAACAAGCATTTAGTGCGGGAGGAAATATTTTGGATGAAAAACGATCTCTCTTGACCCCCGATTCATTAGAAGTGCAAACATGTGTCGACGATTGGTGCAAAGCGGATTTAAGGGAACAAGAATGGAAGAACGATTCCGATGAAGATGACTTAGAGCTAACAACTGATAGAACCGCAACCTCAGCCTCCGGCGTAGGAAGTGATTAAATTAAATAGGTAAGAGAACTACGTCGGCTTTGATTCCTATCCAAGGATACGTAGGTAGCTTAATTTTTGTAAGAAAATTAAGTTCAAGCCGCATTCTTCTTCTCCTTCTCCTCCACTTTTTTTTTTTATTTTTTTATTTACGGTTCAAACCGGCGGTTCAAAACCGGAACCGGAACCGGAACCGGAACCGGCTCGAGCCGGTTCTGGTTCGGTTCCTTTATTTGAGAATCGGAACCGCCCGGTTCGAAGCGAACATGGTTCCGAATCGTGGTCATCTCTAGTCTCGGATGATGCTATCCACTACAAAAAAGCACTTTCAGAGGCGAAAATTTACGCATCGCTAACATAGTGAATTCCGTTGCTAAACCATTTAGGAGCGAATATACTATAATCGCTAAAACCGTCAGCGATACCTTGGTTGCTAATTTTAGCTCTGAAATTTCTATTGCGTTGTTAAATTAGCAACAAACATATTTTGTAGGTAATTGATTCCGTCGCTAATTTAGTGACACGATCACATTGTTGGTAATTTAATCATTTGCTAAATTAGTGACGATAATATCGATTGCTATTTAGCAATGGCCACTTCTAGCTATTTACAAACAAATCGATTTAGTTGCAAATGTGTTTTTGATTACCTACATCAAAAGCATGCAAATTTGGTAGCTATTGGGTGATCGCCTTTATTGGCTATTTAGCTATGGATTTTTTCGTTGTACTTTTGTTTGTTTTATCTACTAAAAATACGTCACAACATTTTGTCATTGTTTGGCGACGGTCACTTTTGTAGCTATTTAGCTACGAATGAGTTAAGTTGCAAATGTGTTTGTAATTATCTATGGGAAAACCGTTACAACATTTTGTAGCTATTTACCATCGATCTTGTTCGTTGTTAAATTGTTTGTAATTAATTACATTATTTCTTGTTGTAAACCTCCAAGCTATTTAGCCACCATTTTATTGTTGGAAAATTGTTTATGATTAGCTACAATACTATTTTAAATTCATTTGTTAAATGAAATATTTTTTATTTATTTATTTTTTCTAAATTTCCTAAATGCTGCAAAGAATTAAAAATTGTGAATCAAAATTTTCATTATAAATGCTGATTATGATATATTTTAATACAAAATAAAAATTTTAAAAATCAACACAAACTTTTCAAAATTTTCATTTCATAATGCCAATGTTCAATGCAATGAACTAAATTCATTTCAGAAGTAGTGCTAAGTTTGTTGAATAACATAATAACACGCCATTAAAATAACATAATAACATACCATTGAAAATAGATGACTTAATTACATTATTTCAATAAATACCTAAAGACGAAACGGAAATGAACTTCAATATGCAAAAACAAAACAAATACTTTTCTAGCTAAAGAATGCAAAATCAACAGGCTTCCAAAAGTTCAAATTCTGATCAATTCCTTTCATTCAACATCCTGCCTATGTTCTCTTCAAATTCCTTACGTTTCCTTTCTTCTTCTTGTGCCCTTTCTTTCTATTTGTCTAGCAATTCCTCCTTATCACGTCTTAGCTCATCTACCTTGTCTCTCAAAGTAGAAATTTCATCATCATTTCCAGGTGAAGTGGAAGATGTCCCAAGTTTGTTCGTAGTAGGATATTTGATTCCAAGTCCATATAAACAACCCCTTGCTTGGGCCTTGGCTAAGCTTCACACCATGCTTCGATATCAATTTCAAGTTGTGGTGACTCATTTGGACCATGTTTCTCCACAATTGAAGACTCATATTTCCCTGAATTTTAAATTTATATTGTAATCAAATAAACATGTAAAAAATCAATTGAAATTATGTATGCGTTATACATACACAAACTATTTTGGATTTGTTGTCTACAAAATCTCCTTCTCCTTGCTTTCGTCGATGTACTCGTTTGAAGAATTGTGAAGCACTTGGTGATTTGCCTAATATTTTTTCCATAATTAATAAACAAGTATTGTACTATAAATAAATGAATAATTACTAATAAACTAAAACTTTAGAAATGGATAGTTATCAAATGGATCATTTATGTGGAAGACTGACATACTGCAGTTTCATGCCCATGCGATCATGATCATCTTAATCATTATAAATTTAACCATTGTCATAATATAGACAAAGAATAAAAGGTAACAACTCCTAGATAGCATGTAAATCAAAATTGAAATTAGCGTATTCTGATGGAAAAAAGATTAGTACCAGTGGCTTGTGGCAAAGCAAAGGTGATAGAACCACTGTGTGCTTAGTGATTGTCCCAAGACTTTAAAAGTTAACCGATTCTTACGCTGATTCAGACTTTTTCCATTCATCTTTGTTCCATTCTTTATCGATAATCTCATTCAATACTGGACTTAGCCAATCAGTCCAAACCCTTTCCAATCAACAACATTCTCGGACTTACTTTTCGCTTTTGCCTCATCTGCGGCTCTTAAATATTCCTTTAAGACGATTAGTGCACGTAGTATGCCATACCTTCCTCACCTGATCTTCATCATTTGAAGGCATTGTGTCTAATGAAGGCAAAAGGGTCCAACAATTAGTGAGAAAATAAAGTATTTAATTAATAAGTAAAACAACAAAGCAAACACCCACATATATCACCTTAAATTTTTGCCACAGAAATTTTTTTGTCTGAAGTGGCACTAATTTGAATGTAGGATAAGGCCCACCCAAGTGAGCTTTCAAAGTAGCACTTACAATGAGATGCCGATGCAAGAATAAAGCTATAATCATCAAACAAAGCAAGCAAGTTAATGGTTGAATAACCATACGAGTTAGAAGATGCTTTGATCTGGTGAAAATATATTTGCAAATATATTCAAAATATTGTGGTATTGCTCACGTTCACCAATTAGGAGATCAAAATTGATTAGAAGATTGGGCCAGTTCAAGTATTGCTCATGTAAATCATTTAATAAAAAGCAATTGGGTTTTGTTTATAGTGACTTTTATGATTTTATCTCATATACATGTATAAAGATCACCACATAAAACTCCAAAATATGTCGATAATTGACATACCTGAAGTAGATTAAGTAGATATAAAGTGACCAAAGTCAAAACTTCACTCTTTATATCCCAGTCAAATAAAAAGATGAAGGTAGTCTATGAGTTTTCTCCTTTAACTCATGAATAAAGCTATTCTCTTTTAACAAGAATGCCTTTGCTTATCTTATATATTATCAACCTAGAATTATTTTGTACTTTAGTCTTTCTACTCATTACCATTCTTTAGTTCAAAGGAGATTTTCACACGCAAGGAGATTAATTTTTGCATAATAATTAGACAAACTAAGCATTTTAGCAGCGAATAGCAAATTGGAACAAGTAACATCAAGGCCAAAGTTATAACATAATGAAAGCGAAAATGAAAAAAGAAAAGGAAAAAATTAATCATTATTGAGAAACATGTCTTAGAGCCATTAAGAAACTGAACTACTCATTGATCAAACAAACAACCTACTACTTCTCATAATAGGGATAATCTAAAACTTGCATTTGATTGGTCAATAATTAAAGGTTCATGAAAGACGCTAAATAAGCTCAAATTAACATAAGATATCTTTGATATGCTATGAAACAAGTATAATCTACCAAACATATCCTTACCCAAAGATTTCCAAAGCAAATCTTTGTAAACTTCGAACCTTTAATCTCTTTCACTTCTGAGACAAATGTGAACACTGAAGTTGAAAAAGATGTTATTATAGATAAAATTTCAACCACGAAAAACAACTTTAAAAATTGAACTTAAGTTTATAGATAATCATGAATAAGACCATGAATTTGGCATAGTTTGTTAACATAAACTTAAATATGTTACCTTAAAATTATCACTAAAAAAATGAATTCTAATCCAACATTAATAGAGTACATGTATTTCCAAGCCCGAAAGCTAACATGGAACTTACTTCCTAATTATTTTTAAGCTAGACGCACTGCCATCTAATTATCTAACATGTCCGACAATTTTATGTTGAAAGATTGCACACAAATAAGTGGAGCATCAAACAATCCAATGAATGAAGTAGACTCAACTTAACTCGCCTCTAATGACTTAGAATTATTAGAACCAACCTCATTATATGTACTAAAGCATATCTACCCAATTCATTCAAGAATACACTCCTTTGTTCACAAATTAAAATGTACTTTTTCCATCTCAATATGTCAAAATAGTTCCAGGAATCCTTCTAATGTGATTATTGAATATCTATGACTTCCTACCCATTCTACAAGTTTGTATGTCGAGACTATCAATCAAGACACAATTCAAAAGGCACAAACGTGAATAACCAACTTCAAATTTTCATATTACTAAGGTTTTCCTTTTTTATTCTTTTAGATATTTATGATTATCAAACACTCCTCAACCAAAACACCATCAAAAACTAAATCTTTAATTAATAAAATCACATAATAATCGAATACCCTTTACAAGCATGTATCTATATCTATATAGAATAATAATGACCTAACTAAGATAGATTTACAATGAAATTTTTCTATAATTTTAGCTCATAGAATAATTTCAATAGAAAGGAGAAAAATGAGAACCTCAAAGCCAATTACAATCGCAAGCAACACTGTGAGACAAAGGGTGAAAATCCACTACGTGAGGACTCTATTGATGAACATGTCTGCAAGAAGAAGAGAGACCACGAATCAAGGAGTGATGGAGAAGAGCTGGCAGAGAGAGCGTTGGAGAAGATCGGGATAGAAGGGGCGTTGGGAACAAGATCACGAGAGAAAGCGTGAGAAGAGAGGGTTGGAAATGCAGTCTGAGAGAAAGTGTTGGAATAGATAGCAATTGGGCACTTTCATGGGCTTCAATTTTCCAATTGAACTTTATTACACAATGTTGGGCCTTTGAATGATGTGCATTTGAGAAACAAATGGGTTCAATTAATTATATGTATTCATGTTGTAAATTAGGGACTGAAATTTGCGTGGCTAAACTATATTGCAATTTGTGACCAACTAATCTATTGCTAAAGAGTTATTTTAATAAATAAATTATTTTAATAATATTACCAACGAAATTTCCGTTATCACCTACCAAAAATCCCGCTGTTGCATTTAAATCGTTTTTACTTAATTAGCAATGACAAGATCCGTTGGTAAAATTATAAAATATTAATATAATTATTTTTTACTATATTTAGTGACGGATTAGTGACGGACATTTAGCAACGACATTCCTTTTGTTGGTAAATCCGTCTCTATATTCTATAATTTAATTTTACTGGATTAGTTAAATATTTTGTCGGTAAGTTGTAGCTAATATGTCTCTAATAGCCACGTCCAGGTTCCGTTTCTAAAATTTCGTTACTGAAGGTGCACTTTCTTGTAGTGATCAAACTCACGCTGTTTCCTCGTACTCTTCGGGAACAGGCATTAGATTTGTTAGATTCGCAGCCCATTGGAAGCATTACTACTTGGAATGACCTTGCCCAAAAATTTTGCACTAAATTCTTCCCTCCAGTCAAGATTGCTAAGTTGAGACACGATATATCAATTTTCCAGCAATATGATTCGGATTCATTTGATGAAGCATGGCAAAGGTTCAAGGGTATGCTATGGAAATGCCCTCACCATGGGATCAGTAATGGACAGCAGGTACAATACTTCTACACTGGGTTGCTTCCGTCATATGAGAGTCTGGTTGATTCTTCGGCCAATGGGTTGATCACAACAAAGCTTATCCCTGAGGCAATCGAGTTGTTCGAAAGAATAGCAAATAGCACTGCTATGTGGGCATCTGATCGGAAAAATCATAGAGCTCATGGAATTCATGCTATAGATCCTATTGTTGCTCTATCTGCTAAATTGGACAGTTTAGCCCTCAAAGTAGACAACATCAATCGTCCAGTGAATGCAGTACAGTCTAAACTATCGGCTTGTGAAGAATGTGGGCCGAACCATAGTAGAATGGAGTGCCCTATCCTAGCACAGCAACATTATCAGGTTGAATTTGTCCATGGGGGCCCACGCTACCCAAATAATCTGTTTTCCAACACCTATAACCAGGGATGGCGTAGTCACCCAAACTTTGGTTGGAGAGATAACCAGAATGACGGAGGAGTTCAAGGGCCACACTACCCGCAACCTGAAAAGAAAGCTCACTTGAGGATGCATTGGGTCGGTTTATGCAGTGTTGGTGAAGGTTTAATTCCCTATCCTAATTCTCCAACACTAGGTCCAATTTGTAAGTTTTCGTTCAATTCCCCTCTAACTACATAAGACATATCCGAAGTTTTTTGAAGTAACTCAGTTACGATGCAAAATTGTTTTAACTTAATGTTGTGTCATATATTTAATTGTCACAAAGGGGATTGCATTGTTGGTAAAGGCTTAATTGTTTTGGAAAATGGGCTAGGCGCTTGTTGTGGGGAATTCTTGTAATCATTGCTAAGTTGCTTGCAATAGGGGATTAATGGATGACCAAAATTATGAACCATGTGGAGTCAGTGAAAAAAATACAATTTTGTGGAGGATCTTTTGGACATTGGATGAAGGGTGAAGGTTGGTGAAAATGGGTTGTTTGGGGAGAAGAGGTTCAGGGTTGTTTGAGGGAAGTACTGGAAGGTGAGAAGGGAAAGGAAATAAAGAAAAATGCTAGGAAATAGAAAGATTTGGTTATGGAGGTAGTTTGTGAGGGTGTGACTTCTGATAAAAATATTGATGAGTTTATTTCTAAGTTGAGTAAATAAGTATCATTAGAGAGTCGTGATTTTAATTCACAATTTTTTGATCATTAACTGGTATAGAAAAATCGTATAAAGCTACACGTTGTTGATATTGTACTATTGTTATAATTTTATGTGGTACTCCCCGCATCAATCGGTTGTAAACTAAAATTACAAGTACCATTTTTCTACATCAAAATTTTCTTCATTTTGATGTGGATTTAGGAAGGATATTCACGAGGTTGAGGACGAAAGAGGCTAGATAATGTTTAACTACTCTCAATTGTTTCTCCATAGTTCTATTTTCATTTTCTTTGGTTTGTCTAATTATGTGCTACTGGTGTACCATAACATAAGAGCGTCTCAACAGTTTAACATTGAATTGATCAAAATATTTGCCATCAATCTGAGCAAAACGATCAATATTTATAAATATTTTTATTTTTTATTGTAAAAGAGGAATTGTAGAGTTGATGTACTATGTCGATATGTCTTTTTTTATTTAATAGTTTCCATCAATCTAATTATGTTGTTTGATCTGTCCATTTGCAGCAACTTTGATTGTTAACTTTGAGGGTGTTTACATACAGATTTGAATGTATTTTTATGAATATGAAGAGAAAATGAGTGGAATTGAATGATGGAGATTTAATAATACAAATGGACCCTACGAGATATGTGGATGTGATTTGTTTGACTAATTTTGAATTTTAAAAAGTAGGAAAAAGAATGAATTATTATGTATATGCAAACATGCTCTTCTTCATCTGTGAACTTTTGTGAGGTCAGAAACCCTTTTACCTAATGAGATGTACAAATATCAGTTGTAACCTGCAAACTCTATTTCTAACTTTAAGTAATCGAAGCCAAAAAACCAATATTACATATTTGTTGATGTATCAAGTTGTAATGTATTTCAAATTGTTAAGTTGTTTTACGTTATATGGTCAAACAACCTAAATTTTCTGTTTAAAAAAAAAACAACCTAAATTTTTACGTTATGAGTTTGACATCGTCTTGAGGTTTAGGTTGTTTGGATGATAACTCACTGAATATGTCACAGATGTAGGAAGTGTTCATTGTATTATATTCATAAAATAAAATCATTTATCTGAAAATTGTGGGAATGTAAACTAAATCTTACATACTCATTCATTTGATAAGTGGACAGAGTTACTTTAGACACTTTAAAGGCTATGGGAGAGTACTGAAGTCAAGTATTGCGTATTGTTATTTGTCGATAGGGTCTTAATTAAGTGATTTGTAATTTGTAATAAACTAGTGAACATATGAGAGAGAGAGAGAGAGAGAGAGAGAGAGAGAGAGAGAGCTTTCACTTCACATGTGGAACAGAACCATGAAATTTATAATATAAATTGGACTAGTTTTTATTCATAATATACCCTTTCAAAGAAATGTGTGTGGTGCGAAATGTGAATAACTAAATACTACATAATGTTTACAAGTACTTAATCCGCTACAATATAAAAGAGAAACTTTAAAATGTACTGTTCATTATTTGTGTCTTCCCATACGACGTTGTGTGGCCTTAGTAAGTTTACATACCCACCAGTGTCCTACCTTCTTTTTTTTTTTTCCTCTCTCAAAAGCTTATCTATTGGTTTGTTTTGTCCGATCATCCATTGGAAAAATCATTTTCATCGAAAGAAGTTTCTTAGAGATATCAATATCAAAAAAAGCACAAGCATAAGAAAAGAATCCATGTTTATCCAATACTTAACCAAAGATATGCTGCACACTCTGCATTAATTTGGCAATTTATACTCATGGCGATTAACCTTGTTGTAGTAGTCTATTAGAGTAACCTGAATTTATTGTGCCTTCATTGCCTACATGCATCACAAATTTGAATTGATATAAATGTGACAATATTCTATTTGCAAATAATAAATTGACACTTGTAGCGAAAAGTATTTAAAGGGATTTTCCCCCCTTTTTTAATAATGTCTTGGTTTGAGTTTTATCTATTGCAAGACAATGTCGCGTTCTATATACTTTGAAAAACCCAAGAAGTAGATCTCTTCTGACTTATACTGGAATCCCATCGGTTCTAATAAGAATAAATTAAGGGCCCGTACATTAGGACTAGTGAAACTCTGCATGGGCCTTAATCATGATGATTGTCAATAGTTCCTGATGACTTGAAAAATGACCTATGGAAGGCGCTCATGAAATATTTTAATCTAAACCTATGCACAATGATAACCTGTTGTCTCAGGTAACTGAGTAATGGAAGACTTGGAAGAAAAACATTCCCAAATGCACCTTTGGGGAGTCTAGTACTAACAAAGAATGTTGGAAAATAGGTGAATGGAAATTGAAAATTGCTTGAAAAATAGGAGTAATCCCACATTGGAAACTAAAGGAAAGTAGCATTGTGGGAAAATTTTAAATAACTATCCCATATAGGGAAAAGAATTGGAATCGAACCAACTTGAATATGGTTAACACTTTTTAAAGTGTAACCAATTGCTGCATTGAAAACCATGGACCGATTTTCACATGAGTTTTGGAATTTGTGTGCGAGAAGGAATTGTGTACGCGAATATCGCACTTGATTGGCCACCAAATGCAAGCCAAGTTTTGCAAATTTCCTTCACATTTTCAACTTGAAACGGCTAGCAATTGAATATTGTAATCGTTGATCTAATAGCTAAGTTACAACTTGAGGTTAATGGCTGAATTTGTAACTCCCCGAGTTCTAAGAACCCGGAACGTTAGTTCTTTCTTTAAAAACACTTAAATTCTTCAAACCACAATTTTTTTCTTTTTATGATGCCAATAAATGCGGAAAGATAACAAATAACTAAAATGCGGAAATAATTTTAAAATAGCATAACATTTTAGAATTATCTCACATCTGTTCAATCTCTAATAGTTTCAAACATTTTAAACATTCGAGTGACATACTTAGACAACTTGAGTTCACAAAAGAAATAACGACGGAAATGAAGTTTCTTATTAAATAAACCCTAAAGAGCCTCCACGCCTCGCCAAGCCTCCAACTCCATAATCTGCAATTTGTTCATTAAATAGAGAAAACGTGAGTATTTAAAATACTCAGTAGATCCCACGCACAATAATGAATATATATTACAAATTAACAGCACATAATCATAAAATACGAACATATATGAAATACAAGTTCGTTCATCATCCCTCTTAATCGTGCACGTCATCATAGTGTTTAATAGCACGTCGTTGTAAAATATTAGGCTAAAAGCCTATCATCATAATGCTATTGAAACACGTCGTAAGTAGGCCAAGAGCCGATCGTCATAGTGCCGGGAAAGCAAGTCATAAGTAGGCTAAGAGCCTATCGTCATACTGTCGAGGAGGCACGTCATAAGTAGGCTATGAAAGCCTATCATCACATAACATTTACATGCAGTATTTATAACAATATTAATTGTAAATGCGCACATTTGGAAGAAACTTTTAAGAAAAGGGGATCTACCTTAACCCTTAGCCAAGTATTGAGTTTGCTAACGGTGAGAAATCAGTCCTCTAGCTGTCCGTACGCCTCGTCTAGTCAATAATGAGTTTAATTTATGTTAATATTCTTAAATATAAAGTATCTATAAGTAATATAGAAGTTTGTGGACCAAAATAGAAAGAATATAAAACTTTGGAGGTCAATTTGAAAGAATTTAATAGTTTGAGGACCTAATTTGCAATAAAAGTGAACTAAAAATATTTTAGACTCAATTATAAGATTTTTAAAACTGGGGGGACTAATATGCCATTAAATTTTAAGGGCTAACTTAAATAGGAATAGGAAATTAAGGGACTAAAAGTGAAATAAAAGTTTAGGAGTCAAATTGCAACAATTGAAAATTAGGGACTTAGAATTAAATAAAACTTGGGGGCTCACTTAAATAAAATAAATATAATGGGGATTAGACTTGTAAATAATATTGAGGGACTAAATTATAACAATTAGAAGTTGAGGATTAAAACTTTAAATAAAAAATAGGGACCAACTTAAACTAATTAAAGAAGCTGAGGGACTTGGCATGCAAATAGCCTAAACTAAATAAAATAAACCCGAGAGCACTCGGATCTCACCATCCTCACCCGACTCCCTCTCTCGGGTCTCTCGGCTTTCTCTCTCTCGGGTCAAAATCCTGCGGTCTGGCCGGTTTCTTGGCCGGCGAAGGTGAAGGTGGTGGTGGTGAATCTAGTGGTGGCTTTTGATTGGAGAAATAATGATTGTAGGGCTTGAATTTAGTGGTTATAGGTTGAGAAGAAAATTTGGGTATGTTCAAAATTCGATCAAATCTTCAAAAATTTTCAAAATTAAACTATACTACGATGTTCTATAGAGGTAAAGGAAGGTGTAGGTACAATTTTTGCATTGTGAAGTGGATTTTTGAGCGTCGTTGATGTTTTGGCCGAGCTTTAATGGTATGTACGTATGTGTATGTATATATATATCCGTGCAAATGGGCGTGTGTATGTGTGTTTGATGGAGATGACGGTGGATGAAGGTGATGGTGGCTTTGTGGCGGTGTTGTGGCTGAGGTACGACGGCGGTGTATGTATGTATACGTTCTAATTACCAGCGAAATCAAATGGAAAAACATAACAAATAGATTGTAACAAGATAAATAAAATGGAGAATAGTTAAAAATAGAAAATGAAGATGAAAAGTTAAGAATCTTACCACTTGGAGTTTGATTTGTTGAATGAGAATGAGTGGGATGAACTTGAAGGTGAAATGATGCTAGGGTTTGAGGGGATCCTAAAATGAGTATTTAAAGGGTTACCATCTCAAATGGGCTTATAATTAGGCTTAAAGTAAATATGGGATCGTTATTGAATAAAAACCAGACTTTATGGACTAAAACGAATAATTTCTAAAGTTCAGTCCTCAATTATAAATTTTGAAAATAAATAAATTTGTATAAATAATTAAATATAACAATAAATAATGTAAATTTTGACTAGACGAGTATACACGATATAAATTTTATAGGTATGGTCGTAGCGACATGTTCGAAATTTTATTTAATTAAATATATTTATTTAAGAAGAATTTTCCGGTCACTACAGAATTTATTCCTCCTCACCTGTATAACCAACATCCCATATGTTCCACAAGTGAAGCACTCGAAAAATACCCTTTCTTTTACAATTTGTCATCTACAGTCCCTCTTCGAATCATTTAGTGATCAAGTTCAGGCACTCGATTCAATTCGCTACAACGACAATGCAGTCCGAGTCATTGTATCCTAGGAAGCAGACGCTCGTGATAGCCCGGTGATGGCGAATCTGCTTTAAGGAGATTGCGGGTATGTTTGATTCACAACAAATTTTGAGTAAGTTTTGTTTACTCGAATTACTTGTAGATTGTGTGGTTGAAAATTAGAGATAGTGTACTAAAAAATGTAAATTAATTGTGTGTATAGTTAAAAAAGAGGAGAGAGGTTTTTTTTTTTTTATGTGAATCAAACATACCTTGTGTCGAACGCAAGCCTCGACTCATCGGTTTTTTATTTCTCTCGATTTTATCTTGTAATTTTTTGTTATGCATTGTCTCATATATGTGTACGAATCTATTTAGCAACATCGTTGTCAATTTTTACCAACAAACTTAAAGCAGAATCCTCAAAACTTTGCTAAATAGATTTGTATTAATCTGATTTTGTTTCAGTGGATGGATTTCGCCTTTGCCTCACTGGGCGAATTCTATTGTCAGTCGCTCAAATTAATTCTGCATGCATGATGCACCCATGCATACCGGAATTCACTCATATGACTTATTAATTATTATGTGCTAATTTTCGCGAATTCATTATTCTAAGGTATGTGAATTCGTCCATATTCATATGGCATATGCGAAATAATTTTAAACTCATATCTCATTTCATCCAATATGTTAGTGCTCATATAGATAGATAATAATTACTAATTTATATGAACGATGCATGGGAATTGAGTAGTTGCATCTCATTCATCCAATTTTATCAATTCGCAATGATCAAATTTATATGGCTTTTTCTCATTTCCTCCGATTAATTTAAAAGAATTAAATATAACGCATGTGACTGCTAATAGCACCAATTATATGTATGCATAAACTCCAGTCAGTTGTGATTTTCTCGAGGTGAAGTCGGTTATGACTTCAGTATTAATGCACATATTTGATTTTGGAATTAGCCTAAGTTCATGTGATTCTATATTAATAATGTAGTAGTGAAATGCTATCATATGGTCAATCTTCTATACTGCTAGCATGTCTGTTTCTTGATTTGGGAACTAATGTCAATTCATCAGCATTATTTATATATTGTATTACATAGTGATAGCTATATCAACTTCATCACTCTCTTTATTGTCTAGAAAGTAAATATTTATACAACTAGCTAGGTGTACAACTCTCTAACAGAGGGGTTGGACTCCACCTATACAGGGGGATAAAAATAGCATTTTTCACGTCTTTCTTTTAGAGGGTTATGCACATAGTTGTACAAATTGGTTGTTCCTATATATTATCCCTATAAATATGATTACCCTACATTGATTATTCAATATGGTAACTCATATACTGAAACCGTATGTTTATATTTAATCCCATTCCATGAACTGAATTATCATATGCATTTGGCCGTATTCAATATCAGAAATTCATATTGGCATAGTAATTGACCATGAACATTCTGATATTGAATTTGTCGAGACTATTAGTGCATATTATTCAGTTATACATTGTCTTAAATATGTACTGCACATGCGTTAAAATTTGTATTTGAATTTGACTCTTGAGTTGTAACTGCTATGCTGGAATTCTTGTGTAACTGATATAGATTCAAGGCTTGAACCGTTTATATAGAATTGTTCAACCATTGATTCTATTGGTCTAGGCATTTGTGCAATTAATTTATGCATATACAGTGAATTCCTGCAAATTAAAATATGCATATCGTAGCATCGATAGAGGACCTGAATTGATTTATGCACACAACGAACTTGTCTAAGTGCATCGATTCTCAGCCTAGTCCATTTGCACATATTTGAATATATATAAACTCGTCCAGATTGAGTCATCTCTATTTAGCAAAGGTTCTGAGCTGATTATTTGGGGGATTATAATTTCTTGATTGCCTGATATTGGTGAGGAATAACTGATGCATATACGATTCAAGTTAATATGCATGAGGCTTAAATAGAATGAATTCTTTATTCGATTTTGGCCTATTAAGTCCTACATACTTCCATTTGTGCAAAGTTAATATATTTGATCAGTATCGAATAGATTTGCACGAATTTGTCTTATTCATATGTATATGATTCCATTCGGCCTATGTGAGCATGGTGAAGGTATTGGATGGATGATTATATGATTAATTTTGAATTGATCGGGGAAGTTAGTTGATTTCCTTCTTGATTGACTTCGTCATGCCTTGCACATTTTGGTCCTGAGTATTTTGTTTGAAAATACTAATTGTGTATTTGTGTTCCAGAATAGAGCGAATTGTTTGAGATTCAAAGGCATCATGTTTCTACGAGTTATCGCCCCTAATTGCTGATAACGCTCACATGCTCTACAATATGCATTAGTGTCTTTGAAAAGAGTAGGCTAATAAAATCCACATTGCAAAATTTTAACAGTCGTTTTCTTAACAGAAAAATGACTATCGCATGCTTCATTATGGCAAAAAGAAATTACATCTTGCACTTCGTTATTAGGAACACATCTTCTATAAATTTAGTCACCACAGTACTTAAACAGATAAGGATCATCCCAAAAGAAACTACGTACCTCAACCATGAACTTCTTTCGATCCTGTTCGTTCCAATCACTTGGAGTTTCACCTGTAACAAGATAATTTACAATATGAGCAAACCAAGGTAATTCCTTAATAGAAAAAAGTTGTTCATCAGGGAAAGAATCATTGATGGGACGAATATCAGGATGTTTGTCGAAAATCAATCTGGATAGATGATCTGCAACCACGTTCTCTACTCCTTTCTTATCCTCGATAGTGATGTCAAACTCTTGTCGTAAGAGGATCCACCTAATTAGTCGAGCCTTAGCGTCCTTCTTACTAAGAAGGTACTTCAGTGCTGCATGGTCAGTGTAAACAACAATAGGCGATCCAACAAGATAAGCACAAAATTTATCTAAAGCAAAGACTATAGCAAGAAGTTCTTTTTCAGTTATAGAATAATTCATTTGAGCACTATTCAAAGTTCTATTTGCATAGTAAATGACATAAGGTTTCTTATCCTTTCTTTGCCCTAAAATAGCCCCAATTATATAATCACTAGCATCAAACATAATTTTAAAAGGTAAATTCCAATCAGGTGATTGCATAATAGGCGCAGAAGTGAGCAATGCAATTAATTTATCAAATGCAACTTGACAATTATTAGACCATTCAAATGGAGTGTCTTCAGATAAAAGATTACACAAAGTCTAGATATGGCACTAAAATCCTTAATAAATCTCCTATAAAATCTAGCATGTCCTCGAAAGGATCTAACATCTTTTACGCTCTTTGGAATGGGAAATTTCGCAATCAATTCAATTTTAGCCTTATCTACTTCAATCCCTCTAGAAGAAACAATGTGATCAAGAACAATTCCAGAATATACCATAAAATGGTATTTCTCCCAATTCAAAACAAGATTTTTCTCTTGGCTTCTTATTAAAACTGTTTCTAGATTAGACAGAAGTCATCAAACAGATTACCAAACACAGATATATCATCCATAAGCACCTCAAGAATATGCTCCACCATATCACTAAAAATACTAGTCATGCACCTTTGAAAACTGGCAGGCGCATTACACAGCCACAATGGCATCCTACGGAAAGCAAAAGTGCCAAAGGGGCATGTAAAAATGGTTTTCTCTTGATCAGCCATAGCAATTTCAATTTGGTAATAGCCAGAATATCCATCTAGAAAACAATAAAACTCATGGCCGCGACTCTTTCTAAAATCTAATCAATGAAAGGTAAAGGAAAATGATCCTTCCGAGTTGTAGCATTTAGTTTCATGTAATCAATGCACATGCGCCAGCTAGAAACAACTCTAGTGGGGACTAACGCATTTTTATTATTTTTGACTACAGTTACTCCAGATTTCTTTGGCACAACCTATGTTAGACTAACCCACATACTATCAGATATAGGATATATAATTCCAGCATTACACAATTTTAAAACCTCGGTTTTAACAACTTTTCTCTTGTTGGGGTTAAATCTACGTTGTGTTTCTCTAGAAGGTTTAGCATCATCCTCTAAAAGAATTTTATGAGTGCAAACAAGAGGGCTAATTCCCTTAATATCAGCAAGAGTCCAGCCAATGGTAGATTTATGGGCATTCAAAACATTGATTAATTTATTCTCCTATTCAAAATTAAGTTCAGAAGATATTACCACGGGAAAAGTGTCATTTGGCCCCAAAAATGCATGTTTTAGACCTGATGGGAGATGTTTCAGCTCCAAGCTTGGCACTTCTATACTTGAAGGCTTGTTCTAGACACGAGGTGGGATTTTCTCAAACTTGGGAGCCCACTTTTCCTCGTTTTGCACTTGCAAAGCATCAAAAAGTGCGCTAATTTCAAAAATTTCAGCAACTTGGGCAATTTCAGATTGGGTAGAATCATATGAATTCACAAGAAAATTTTCTAAAGGATCAACAATTGTGCTTCTCGCAAATTGATCATGAGCTAGAGTCCCAATGAAATCAACAAATTCATATTCATCGCCCCTTTGTGGCTGCTTGAACACATTAAAAACGTTCACTTTTATAGTCATGTTTCCAAAACTGAGCCTCATCACTCCACTCTTGCAGCTTATATTAGCATCACAAGTAGCAAAAAATGGACGGTCTAAAATCAAATGAATTTGATGTTCAGCATCAGAAACAGGTTCAGTATCTAAAATAAAAAAATTAATAGGGTAATAAAATTTGTCAACTTGTGTAATACCCCGTCCGTTTATGCATGTGATTTATGATGTTATGTATGATCATGAGGTGATGAATATGTGTTTGGACCCTTTGTGACTTCATTGTGATGCTATGTACGGTATTAAGTGTCGAAACGGCCTCCCGAGCAAGTAACGAGGCCGCGACAAAATTCTGCAGGATCGAGATTTACGGCCGTAAGTTTATGGTTTACGGCCGTAATTATCGGGTTACGGCCGTAATTTGTGGAATGAGGAAATGTACCAAAATTTACAGAGAGGGACTTACGGCCGTATGACTTGGAGATACGGCCGTATTATTTGGTTACGGCCGTAAGGTTTATGGGTTACGGCCGTAATTATTGAAGGGTGAGATGCATGGATTTACAGAGGCTTTATTACGGTCGTATGGTATTTTAGTACGGCCGTATCATAAGGTTACGGCCGTAAGGTTTATCTGTTACGGCCGTAAATTTGTAAGTTACGGCCGTAAAAGAGCAAGTTACGGTCGTAATTTTAAGTCGGCATAAACTGTTGGATTGGGTTTTAACACGTTGGCTTGGTCTTTTTCCACCATTTTCAACCCCCAACTCCTCTAAACCCTAGAGAACAAGTCCAAGTGTGATTTCAAGACTTTGGCATGGTATTTGGCTTGTAGATCATTCACCTATTCCTAGTTACTACCTTGGAATCAAAAAGAAGGAAGGAAGAGAAGAGGGAAGGAAGAAGAGGAGGGTCTCCATCCAATCTTCTAGCTTGGGTTCTTGTCTTGTGAGGTAGGATTGAGTTAGATTACCCATGTAGGAGGTAAGTAGATACATGAATGATCCTTAGATAGCTATGTGTGCAAGTTTCCTTGGCTAGTTTCATAGTTTTGGCAAAGTATGACATGGTTAGCTTGCTATGGTGATTCTTCTAGGGTTAGGTGCTTCCTAGCCTTGGTTTATGATATGCTTATGTCGCCAAATGCTATGATATGAACGTCTCGTCCATGTGCATTCATATGTCACGCGTGTTTGGATTAGATTGCCTATCATGTGTTGCATTAATGTTAATGTTTTCGACCAAATATGGGGGACCTACGCCCCAACAAATGATACATCGGTCGAATGGGGGACCTACGCCCCAATAACCAATAGTATGGCCTCACGGGGGGACCTACGCCCCGATGATGTTACGAGGCCTGCCAAATGTTTATGACGGCGCCAATGCTAACACATGATTCACAATGGGCCCGAAAGTAATATGTGATGTCCATGTGCATTGTGTCTCTTCCTACTGAGTCGTTATGACTCACGTGTGCTCTTTTCCATGGTTTAGATGATGCTTTGCGAGTAGGAGGCAAGGCTGGAGGTGGCGCAGATCCTCTCGTCACGTGAGCTCGTCGACGTGTAGAAATGGGAAAGGAAAAGATTTTGGGGTCACGTGTGTATAAGATCACTCTTTTGTAAACTCTTTTGTAATATAACTTTTGGAGCTATCACGTTAGACATATATGTAAATTCTCGTTTTGAACTTTCGTGAGTCGTGAAACATTTGCAAATGTGTTAGCTCGGTGACGTCACGCAGGTAACGCCCTTCCTAGTACGATGCCGCTGTACGTACTGGGGCGGGTGTTACAGCGGTGGTATCAGAGCAATTACTTTCCCTAATTTCCGCACGTCGAAGGATTTCTATGCCCCTCCAAGGTATTGTATATGTGATATGAGTTTGCATGTGATTGAGTTGCTTTGTGTTCTGCCTGGGATATGATGTTATGGGAGTTATATGTTAGGGTTGGTAAATCGATGCGGTATTTTCCTCTTTCCTTCTGGATGCTAGATGGCAGATGATCAGGCAGCTACTATAGAGAGGCTTACGCGATTGGTTGAGCAGCAATCACAGATGATGCAACAGATGATGCAGAATTCAAATAACCACAGTGTTGGTGGTAGTAATACGGTGGATACTTCTGGAGGGGATAAGGTGAAAGGAGATTCGGATAGGGAGATGGCTACGGATCGGTTCCGACGTTTGAACCCTCCGGTGTTCGAGGATACCAAGGATCCTATTGATGCTGAGAACTGGCTACAGACGATTGAGAGGATGTTTGAGTATGTTCACGTTCCGGACTCCGAACAAGTGAATTGTGCTACTTTTATGCTTAGGGGCTCGGTCGGTTTTTGATGGGATTTGGTTAAGAGGGAGGAAACTACGAATGATGCTACCTGGGCAGTTACTTAGGCGGATTTCTGTGTGCGATTTCGTGCCAAGTACTTTTCTGATACTGCCAAGAATGAGAAACTGAATGAGTTTATTCAGTTGCAGCAGGGGAATATGACAGTGATGGCTTATGGGAAGAAGTTTGAGAAGTTGGCTCGTTTTCCTACTTATATGGTTGATACGCCTAGCCGGAAGATAGCTCAGTTTGTAGCGGGATTGAAACCGGAGTTGGCTCGTGATGTGCAGTTGACTAGTGTTTCAACCACGAGTTATGCGGAGACATTGGAACGAGCTTATGTGGCCGAGAAGGCGGAGGCTAGAATTGTGCAAGCTCGTCTCGGTAGAGGCCAACCAGTTCAGGCGATTCAAGCTACGCCAGGCTCGGCTCAATCTTCTCAAGGTTCTACGGCCGTAACCGGGGACCAGGTTCCAACTTTGGGGCCGAGGCAGGGGTTCGAATTACAGCTCGAACTACAAGAGGCCTGCGGATACTACTTCTTCGTCTCAATCTTCGGTGAAGAAGGGATCGGCCTCTCCGTCCCCAACGCAGTGCCCGACATGTGGGAAGGTTCATACGGGGCGATGTTATTTTGGTACGGACCGATGCTACGAATGTGGGAAGGAAGGAGACATTGTTCGGAATTGTCCGGAGGCGAAGAATCAAGCACCTCAGTCTCAAGCACGGCCAACCGGATGGGTATTTGCTATAGCTCAATCCGATGTTCCGGAGAGAACTGATGTGATTGTAGGTACCGTTTATATTTCTACTACTCCCGCATATGCATTATTTGATTCTGGAGCTACACATTCATTTATATCCATGTCGTATGCCCGTCAGTTAGTAATGAGTCCGGTACCTTTACGGTTTCCTATGGATGTTATTGGACCTACGGGGTTGAATCGATGTGCTGTGTGGTATTATCCGTCTGTTACGGTGCAAGTTAGGGAGTGTGAGACGTTAGCCAATCTCATTGCCTTGGAAGTTAAAGAGTTTGATGTTATTTTCGGGATGGATTGGCTAACGCAACATGGTATAGTTTTGGATTGTTCTAAGCGTGCTCTTAAGTTTCCAGACGGTGAGGTTGTTTCATTCCCTAGGTTGGAACGGTCAACTAGGGTTGTTATCTCCGTAATGAAGGCTCAGAAACTCCTCAAGCATGGGTGTAGTGCATGCTTGGTGAGGGCGTATAGTATGGATATGAAGGAAGCTAAGACACCATCATCGGTTCCGGTGGTATGTGAGTTTCTCGATGTATTCCCCGACGATCTTGAAGGGTTACCACCAACCCGGGAAGTAGAGTTCCCTATTGAAGTTGTACCGGGAACACTTCCGATCTCTAAGACTCCGTATCGTATGGCTCCAGTCGAATTGAAAGAACTGCGAACGCAATTGGATGATTTAATGCAGAAAGGATTCATTCGACCGAGTGCTTCACCTTGGGGTGCTTCGGTCTTATTTGTTAAGAAGAAGGACGGCTCGATGCGGGTTTGTATGGATTACCGGGAGTTGAACAAGGTGACGATCAAGAATAAGTACTCGTTACCCCGTATCGATGAGTTATTGGATCAACTTCGGGATTCGGCAATTTACTCGAAGATTGACCTACGGTCCGGGTATCATCAGGTGAAGGTTAAGGAAGATGACATTTCAAAGTCGGCGTTTAGTACTCGATATGGGCACTTTGAGTTTCTCGTTATGCCCTTTGGAGTGACGAATGCTCCGGCAATTTTATGGATCTTATAAATCGGGTCTTCAAGCCGTACTTAGATAAGTTTGTGATTGTTTTCACTGATGATATCTTTATTTACTCCAAGACTCATGAGGAGCACGAGCAGCATCTTCGGATTGTTTTACAAACACTTCAGGAAGAGAAGCTGTATGTGAAGTTTTCGAAGTGTGATTTTTGGGTGGAACAAGTGGTGTTTCTTGGTCATGTCGTACGAAAGGAAGGCATTTCTGTGGACCCTAGTAAGATTGACGCGGTGCTCCGGTGGCCACAATCGACTACTCCCTCTTGAAATCGTAGTTTTGTGGGTTTAGCAGGATACTACCGTCATTTTGTCAAGGATTTCGCTAAACTTGCGGTGCCTCTTACACACCTAACCCGAAAGAATGTACCTTTCCGGTGGATGGCCGAGTGTGAACGTAGTTTTCAGGAGTTGAAGACTCGTCTCACAACGGCACCAGTGTTAGCAATTCCAGATGGCGTTAGTGTGTTTACGATTTACAGTGATGCCTCGTATCAAGGCCTTGGTTGTGTATTAATGCAGAATGAGAAAGTGATTGCATATGCTTCGCGCCAACTGAAGAGTTATGAGCGAAATTATCCTACGCATGATTTGGAGCTAGCCGCGATTGTGTTTGCGTTGAAGATTTGGCGGCACTACTTATATGGCGTGAAGTGTGAAATTTATACGGACCACAAGAGTTTGAAGTACTTCTTCACCCAGAAAGATCTCAACATGCGCCAACGCCGTTGGTCAGAATTGGTGAAGGATTATGATTGTTCGATTCAGTACCATCCCGGGAAAGCCAATGTGGTAGCTGACGCTTTGAGTCGGAAAGTGCCAAAACGACGACCTCGAGAGTTGCAACGAGAAATGGAGAAGTTCGATTTAGAGATCTTGGAACGAGAAGGAGCCCGATTGGCGGCTATGACTCTTCGATCGACATTGCTTGATCGGATTAAAGACGGGCAGGAAACTGATGAGTGGGCAAGGAAAAGGAAGAAACGACTCACTGAGAAGCCAAGACCAGAATATCAAGTGCTGAACGGATTCCTGAAATACAAGGACCGGTATTATGTCCCGATGACCGATAGTCTCCGACAAGAGATATGTGACGAGGCACATATGACGCCGTATACGCTTCATCCCGGCTCCACCAAGATGTGCAGGGAGATACGGATGCTTTATTGGTGGCCCGGAATGAAACGAGACATTGCGACGTTCGTGGCAAAGTGTTTGATTTGCCAACAAGTGAAGGCCGAACATCAGAGACCAGCAGGAACTCTCCAACCACTTCCAATTCCCGAATGGAAATGGAATGACATCACGATGGACTTCGTGAGTGGATTTCCACGCACGAGTAAAGGATTTGACGCCATATGGGTTATCGTCGATCGACTCACAAAGTCTGCTCATTTCTTGCCTATGAACATGACGTTTAAGATGGAGCAATTAGCTCGACTCTACATGCAAGAAATTGTTCGGTTACATGGCGTGCCAGCTACAGTTACTTCGGATCGTGACCCGAGGTATTTGTCTCATTTCTGGAAGGAGTTGCAGATGGTGTTAGGACCGAAACTTCAGTTTAGTACGGCGTTTCATCCCCAAACTGATGGACAAACGGAGAGAACGATCCAAACTTTAGAAGATATGCTGCGTTCTGTGCCTTGGAATTTTCGCAGGTTTGGGATCGTTATCTTCCATTGATTGAATTTGCGTACAACAACAGTCATCACACTTCCATTGGGATGCCCCCGTACGAAGCGTTGTATGGATGAAAGTGTAGGTCGCCGTTACATTGGGACGAGGTCGGCGAGATGAAGGATATGTGGCCCGAAATGATCCAAGATATGATTTCGGCGGTCGAGAAGATTAAAAACCGAATGAAAGCTTCACAGGATCGCCAGAAAAGTTATGCTGATACTCGTCACCGTCCGCTTGAATTCGAAGTTGGTGAAAAGGTCTTTATTCGAATTTCACCTATCAAACGGCTTCTTCGATTTGGTAAACGAGGGAAATTGACGCCCCGATATATTGGCCCGTATGAGATTCTTGAAAGAATCGGGGAGGTTGCTTATCGGTTGCAGTTGCCCACGCATATGGATCGTACCCACAATGTCTTCCATGTCTCGACTCTGAGAAAGTATATGCCAGATCCATCTCATGTGTTACCGGATCCTCCACTTGACATTCAACCAGATTTGTCATTTGAGGAGAAACCAGTGCAAATCATTGCTCGGAGTGACAAACAGTTGCGAGGCAGGCAGATACCATTGGTTCGTGTCCTATGGAGGAGCGCAACCGTGGAAGAAGAAACGTGGGAACGCGAGGATGACATGAGGAATCAGTATCCAGAGCTCTTTACAGGTAATAATTTCGGGGACGAAATTTATTTAAGGGGGGTAGATTGTAATACCCCGTCCGTTTATGCATGCGATTTGTGATGTTATGTATGATCATGAGGTGATGAATATGTGTTTGGACCCTTGGTGACTTCGTTGTGATGCTATGTACGGTATTAAGTGTCGAAACGGCCTCCCGAGCAAGTAACGAGGCCGCGACAAAATTCTGCAGGATCGAGATTTACGGCCGTAAGTTTATGGTTTACGGCCGTAATTATCGGGTTACGGCTGTAATTTGTGGAATGAGGAAATGTACCAAAATTTATAGAGAGGGACTTACAGCCGTATGACTTGGAGATACGGTCGTATTATTTGGTTACGGCCGTAAGGTTTATGGGTTACGGCCGTAATTATTGAAGGGTGAGATGCATGGATTTACAGAGGCTTTATTACGGTCGTATGGTATTTTAGTACGGCCGTATCATAAGGTTACGACCGTAAGGTTTATGGGTTACGGCCGTAAATTTGTAAGTTACGGCCGTAAAAGAGCAAGTTACGGTCGTAATTTTAAGTCGGCATAAACTGTTGGATTGGGTTTTAACACGTTGGCTTGGTCTTTTTCCACCATTTTCGACCCCCAACTCCCCTAAACCCTAGAGAACAAGTCCAAGTGTGATTTCAAGACTTTGGCATGGTATTCGGCTTGTAGATCATTCACCTATTCCTAGTTACTACCTTGGAATCAAAAAGAAGGAAGGAAGAGAAGAGGGAAGGAAGAAGAGGAGGGTCTCCATGCAATCTTCTAGCTTGGGTTCTTGTCTTGTGAGGTAGGATTCAGTTAGATTACCCATGTAGGAGGTAAGTAGATACATGAATGATCATTAGATAGCTATGTGTGCAAGTTTCCTTGGCTAGTTTCATAGTTTTGGCAAAGTATGACATGGTTAGCTTGCTGTAGTGATTCTTCTAGGGTTAGGTGCTTCCTAGCCTTGGTTTATGATATGCTTATGTCGCCAAATGCTATGATATGAACGTCTCGTCCATGTGCATTCATAGGTCACGCGTGTTTGGATTGGATTGCCTATCATGTGTTGCATTAATGTTAATGTTTTCGACCAAATATTGGGGACCAACGCCCCAACGAATGATACATCGGTCGAATGGGAGACCTACGCCCCAATAATCGATAGTATGGCCTCACGGGGACCTACGCCCCGATGATGTTACGAGGCCGGCCAAATGTTTATGACGGCGCCAATACTAACACATGATTCGCAATGGGCCCGAAAGTAATATGTGATGTCCATGTGCATTGTGTCTCTTCCTACTGAGTCACTATGACTCACGTGTGCTCTTTTCCATGGATTAGATGATGCTGCGAGTAGGAGGCAAGCTGGAGGTGGCGCAGGATCCTCTCGTACGTGAGCTCGTCGACGTGTAGAAATGGGAAAGGAAAAGATTTTGGGGTCACGTGTGTATAAGATCACTCTTTTGTAAACTCTTTTGTAATATAACTTTTGGAGCTATCACGTTAGACATATATGTAAATTCTCGTTTTGGACTTTCGTGAGTCGTGAAACATTTGCAAATGTGTTAGCTCGGTGACGTCATGCAGGTAACGCCCTTCCTAGTACGATGCCGCTGTACGTATTGGGGCGGGTGTTACAACTTGAACCAACACATCCTCAATTATTCCCCGTTGAATTTTTATATAATGATCAGGTAGTTGCAATTTAAGCGTTGCTTGCTTAATCTCACCAAGACCTAGCTCCAAGTACACTGAATAAGGAATTAAATTCACACTAGCACCTAAATCAATAAAGCACGATCAACCAAATGATCTCTAATAACACAAGATAAAGTAGGGCTTACCGGATCTTTGTACTTTGGAGAAATTTTATTCTAAAGCACAGAACTCACATGAGCAGCTAAAAATGCAGTTTTCTTTACATTATGCTTTTCTTTTAACACTACACATGTCTTTAAAAAAATTAGCATATGATGGAACCTGCTTAATAGCATCTAACAATGGGATGTTGACTTTTTACTTGCCTGAAAAGATCTAAAATATCAACATGATTATTCACTTTCTTTAAAGGCTGTAAAGCCTTAGGGAAAGGTGCAGGCAATGGACAATTCACACTTATGTCACCCTCTTTAGATTCAATGAGCACATCATTGCTATTAGATTTCTCTACATCTTTAACTGACGGAGTATTATCAATAACTTTACCATTTCTAAGAGTAATAGAATCAACAGGCTCATAGAGTTTGCAAGAATTTACTCCCTTAGGATTAGGTTGAGTATTGAAAGGAAATTTCCCTTTCTCATTCACAGTAAGAGCATTGGTCCATTTAGAAATTTGATTTTTAATATCCTTATTTTCCTCAACTAACTGATCAATCATAAAATCATACTTAGAAAACATAGCATCGTACCTCTTACTTTGTTTTTGTTGATCTTGCATGAATGCTTGAAGAGTATCTACCAGAGAAGGTTTAGAACTGAATAAATTTGATGTTGAAAATTGTTGGTTAGGAGCACTTACCTGTTGTTGTGGTTTAGTCCTCCAGCGAGAATTGGGATGGAACATCGTTGCTGGATTATATGTCTCTAAATAAGGAGAATAGTGCTTTCGAAAATTCCCAACAGTCGCAACTTGAGGGTCTTGTGACACTTGCAAAGAAGGACAATTTTGACTAGAATGACCAATATCACAACAATATTCACATGCTTGAGTTGTATTAACTTGATAAATAGGTTGAGACATAGAACAGTTATTCAATTTGGTCACCAAAGTCTCATATTTCATTTTCCAATTGTCTTCCTCTTTTAATTGAAAAATTCCATTAGAAGAAGGTGTAGAAGACTTGGAACCATTTGTGCTATCAAGAGGGTTAGGGGTGGACCACTGATGAGCTTTTTTAGCAATTTCGTTCAAAAACTCTATGGCTTCATCAAGATCTTTTTGCATAAAATTTCCATTACACAGAGACTCAACAAATTGATGGTCTTCAGGGAGAAGTCCCTCATAAAAGTAACTAGCTTGATGCCACGATTCAAAACCATGATGTGGGCACAAACTTAATAGTTCTTTAAACCTTTTCCATGCATGATATAATGACTCATTCTCGATTGAGAAAAATTAGAAATCTTTTTCTTCAAAGCCATTGTTTTGTGATTAGGAAACTATTCATTAAAGAATGCCTCACACATCTCATCCCATGAGCCTATAGACCGAGCCCCCAATGAGTGCAACTAACTTTTTGCCTTATCCTTAAGAGAGAGTGGGAAAAATTTCAACTTCACAAAATTAACGCCATCACCTTGATTATAGAATGCACAAACAACGTCCTCAAATGCCCTAACATGCAAATATGGATTTTCATTCTCTAGACCATGAAATGAAGGAAGTAGTTGGACCATACCAGGTTTGAAATCATAGTTAGTCATGTTATGTGGTAGCATGATGCATGAAGGTGCAGTGTTACGTGTTGGATGCAAATACGTTTGTAAAGTTCTCACTTGGTGGTGGGGGTTATTATGTAATGCAAAATCATTATTAAAATCTTTCATGTTACGAGATGTTGTAGATGAACTAGAAGCAAATATATTTCCTATAGAAATGCCAGATTCAAACTCAGAGTCGTGTTCAGATTCAGTTTTAGGCTTCCTAGCAAATCTACCTATATAATCTCTATAACGTATATGAATGAAACAAAAACAATAAAAATAAATAAATAAATAATAAATATAATAAATATACTAAATATAACCATAATATTAATAAATAAAATAATATAATAAAGTAATAATTAAAAAATGAAAATTAAAAAAAAATAAAGAAAGAAACTAATCTAAAAAGAGTAAAGATGGAACGAGTGGACCAAATGTGCGGAAATTCTGCGCTCTTTGCTAAGCTGCTCCCTAGTAACGGCGCCAAAAATTGCTTGTTAGTCCCAAGTGTAGGAGTCGCGTGGTAGTATAACTCAAAGTACGAGTGTCGTTCCACCAGGAGCAATGAGAAAGATCACAAAAGTGTTATAAACGAAGGAAAATAAAATAATTAAAACGATTCAATTGAGAATATAATAATGAGATAAATGAACTTGACTTGTAGTAAACTAATAAGAAAGAAACACTAAGACGTCGGGGTTTCATCGTCAATTATCAATATAGTATTATTGATTCAATTATTTTCTTAAAACTTACTTAAGAAGTGACATTGAAAAGATAAATTTAGTTAAAGGTTGTTCACACAATAAGCACAAATAATCTCTTACGGAATTAATCTCAAGTATAAACTGTACCTACAACAACAATCTATCAAGAAGTAATTCTGTTGAAACTATAATAAATCAATTGGGTCTTCAAAATTTCAAAAGAATAGTTGTTTTTACTAAACAATAGGAAAAACCTGATTGAACCTATGAATTAAATTATATAACAACCATCAATCATCTCAATAAACAAACCCAATGCTAAATTAACAATCCAATAACTAAAATTGCATAAAAGTGCTTGTCTAAAGCAAATTAATAATACCACATGAATAATTTAGGTTTCTCCCTTAACCCTAATTGGGAGATTGAAAAGGAAAACAAAACTGGAATTTGGATGATGATTTGTAGGTGAAGAACGAATTTTAGCGGTTTCCTTATTCTCGGCTTCTCTATTTTTTTCGTGACTTTTTCCAGCTTCTTTTTTCTTTCATCCCTGTCGTGTACTCCTCTCCCTTTTTTTGTGTTACCCATGTATGTGTATTCATGGGCCACCTAGTTGTTTCACTCCAAAGCCCAAAAACAATTATCAAAGCCTATTAACTCTCTCTCTCTCTCTCTTGATTTGGGCCCTTTGTAATCATACATATCCCTTCAAGAATGAGCCCATCAGCTTATCTCTTTCTTCCATGATTCAATTGATTTCTACTGCTTTTATTCTAACTCTCTATGCACGTATGTATGTCATATGTTAACAAAAAGTGAGTGCATTCTTGTATCAAAGCCCAATCTTTCCATATGTTTCTCGAATTCTTCTTGTATCCGGAGTCGACCTGAAAGCATAGTATAAAATTATTATCAATTAATTATTATTAGAATCATTTGCTGCTCAAAGTATAAATTAATACAATATAAATGTTACTTTTGAACACTAATCACACCTTTTAAAGTGTAACTAATTGATGCATTGAAAGTTATGGACCAATTTCCACACGAGTCTTGGAATTTGTGTGCGAGAAGGAATTGGGTACACATATGTCGCACTTGATGGGCCACCAAGTGCAAGCCAAGTTTTGCAATTTTCCTTCACTTTTTCAACTTGAATTGACTAGCAATTGAATATTGTAACCATTGATATAATAGCTAAGCATTATGGCTTAGGGCTTACAACTTTAGGTTATTGGCTAAATTTATTCCTCCTCACCTATATAACCAACATCCCCTATGTTCCACAAGTGAAGCACTCAAAAGATGCCGTTTCTTTTACAATCTGTCCTTTACAGTCCCTCTTCGAATCATTTCACGATCAAGTTGAGGAACTCGATTTAGTTTGCTGCAACGACAATGCAGTACGAATCATTGTAACTTGGGAAGCAGACGCTTGTGATAGCTTGGTGAGGCCGAATCTACTTTAAGGAGATTGCATCGAACGAAAGTCTCTTCTCATCGATTTTTGGTCTCTCCAATTTTATCTTTGTATTATGGATTGTCTCATATATGTGCACAAATCTATTTAGCAACATTGTTGTCAATTTTTACCAACAAAGAAATCTTCAGTTAAAAGATAGAGCTCCAGAGCGAAATGCGATCTCTCAAGGTTAATGGAACATGCTTGTTGTTCGCGAGGCTGACCCCAAAAGCTTCAATAGAAGGTGCAAAACAAAGCAAATGGAGCTAAAAAGGTAGATGTTCATTTGCTTTGTGTTAAGTCCTATGCTGAAGTAGCTGATGGATCGATGGTATATTTCTTATACATTATTTAGTTACCAATTGCTAGATTGTGGATAATTAATTTTTCATAGTTGCTATAATATAGTACTTCGGAACTGAAGCTATTCTTTATATCAGTTGCTTGTATTTGAAGCGATAATCTCATGTTCTGGTTTTGAATAAGTTGACTACATAGTTTTCTGGTTGTTTTGCTCTTGCATGGTGTTGAAGAAGAAAAATAATGGTAGGTGCTTGTTAGTGTTTGTGCTAGTAGATGAAAAAGAGAAAGAAACTAATCATTTTGATGGTTGTCAAGTACTCTTTTTGTATTTGCTATATGTTTGCAGAAATGGATGCTTTCATATTATACAGGTCACGAAATAATTGGCGAGCTTGGTAAATCGTTAAATTTTGGTATGTTATCGTAATCACATACATGGGTTTCACATCTAGGACAAAGAAGCCAGTTGATTTCATTTAAATATGGATGATATATTAAATATTTTGTTTGCTCTTAAAAATTTTTTGTGCATTGCTTCAAATTTGTCGGATTGAACTAAAAACACAAATGATGTGGGCCTTATCCCAAGTCGTACCAACCTGTACTTACTATAGGATAAAATAGCGTGCTAAATAGATTAAGATTCGCTGTGAACAGGAATAAAGTATAAATTACACGTAAAATGAGCAAGTATACAAAATCGGAGACCACGATCATGTTGTAACATGCCCATTAACATTAAACTTCAAAATATTCATTTTTATTTAAATTTATTATATATCTTATTTTCAATTTTATTCTTTATTAGGATTTTAGGTTCTGCATTAAACATTGTTCATAACCAAAATTTATTGTATATTTTTTTACAACATTCCATGTTTCAAATGGTCGAGGCTACTTCCAATGTTCCATGAAATTAATAGCTAGATAACAACTATTCTTTAATTAATTAAAATGCAAACGACTATTCTTTAATTAAAATGGGAACCGCTATTCCTAGTTATATATACTAGACTGGTCTTCTACAAGTACACACACGACCTTGGATTTGGTCAAAGCAAATTAGAGAATTGTTTGGCTCAATATTCTCTTCTCAAGAGGGCATTTCAACAACCCTATTCTACTCCTTATAAGATAATTTTTACTACTTTGGCAATTGATAAAGGCTCATTCTTGTACTCTCTGTGATCGTGCTCGTAGATGGAGTGTTAGCTGAGAGTTACGATTTTTATTTTTGATCCGTGTCATACTGATAATACCTGCACGAAAGGGAGGCCAATACGACTTTAAGACAATGATTTTTTGCGGCTCTCTTAGGCCAGCCTTCTAATGTTTCTTTTATTTGTGTTGTTTATTTTGTTTTTGAAAATTATTATTATTATTATTATTATTATTGTTGTTGTTGTTGTTGTTGTTGTTGCTGTTGTTGTTGTTGTTGTTGTTGGTGTTACACAAATCACTCAACTTTCACAACAATCTAAAGTTGTGTTTTGGGGATTTCTGTGTTAATATTTGTTTGGTGGTCAATCTCGAGCATATATAACAGAAAGTGAAAGTAGTCCAAACTGGTTTATTGTTGAGTCTTTATTTTGTCAACTGCATAATATAACAGTCGCACTTTGAATTGGCATAACGCATTAGTTTCATTAGTGTTAAAAGGCCACCCATAGTTCCAATTGCTTGACTAATAGAAGCTATACTACCTTAACATATTACGATCGACTTGCCAAATTATTTGAATAAAGATTTTGACATTTAATGTGCAGAGTTACTACACATTGACATTTGTTTATTGCTTGCATCCATCTATTTTTAAATTCTAATTTGATCATAATTAGTTGACTATGCTTTACCTGTGTTTATTTGTGGTCTTAAATCTTATTCTAGGTGTCACAAAGATCTTTTACAATTCAAATTCTATATATTGATAAATGTATTTATTTACAGTCATTTCTTTGCCTTCGTAATTCTTAGTGTAAGGTTAAAAATAATGGCCTCATGTGAAGATGCTAATAACCCGAAACGTTTGATGGAAAAAATTTTAAGAGATGGCCAAATCGAATGAAATATTCGTTGACTTTACTTGGGTTATTCTCCGCCACAGAAGAGAATAGTGAAGGTGGAGAGTCCACCTCATGGTTTAAACCATAACAAATTGAATTTCGTTGTTATAATAGGATCCTTAGTGCTCTTTCCGATAGGCTTTATGATATCTATGAAAATATTACAAGTGCTAAGGAACTTTGGAAAACTTTAGAGGCCGAATATGGTATAGATGATGTCGGCAGTGATAGGTTCAATGCATCAACCTTTAACAAATATCTTATGGTGGATCGAAAACCTGTGAATGAACAAATACCTGAGTTTCAAGACTTATTAAGATATGTTGAAGAGAAAGGGTATGTATTTAGTGAGGACTATAAAGTGTCATGCCTAATTGACAAACTACCACCTTCTTGGTCGGAGTTTGCTAAAGGGCTTAGACATAAACAATGGACCTTAACTTTAAATCAAGTGTTGTGAAAGAGGAAAAAAGCATGGAAAGGTGATTTAAAGATAATGATTATGTTTTGTGTGAATGATTATTTTATCCCTGATGTTAGAAATAATTACGATCATGCCATTGTAAATTTTCTATAAATAAGGGTCATTTATAATGAGTTTGATAACGAGAAATAGAATAAAAATTCTCTCGTTCAACTATCTATAGTTTTATAACACGTTATCAGTACGAGTCTTTACTTGTTATGAGGTAGAATTTGTTTGCAGAATAATCCTATGCAACCTTTATTAGATTGAGTCTTCAATTAATCCATCTCTTTCCATCAAAATTTCCATACATAGATTCCTTTCCAGATGCAAGCTCTTAAAATACGTTCTGCACTATAATGGCTTTCTTTCTATATATTTTCTCTGCATTTAATTTGTTCAACCACAAAACATTGTACATGAATTCATCCTAGCCAACTTTCTCTCTCCAATTATCCTTGAAGATTCCATCTGTCCAACAATCTTTCCACCTCTCAAGAAATCCCGCTTTAAGCCATTCTCTCTTTATTTTATTCAATTGTATAGACATCATATTGCTTGCCTTCAATTCTAAGTCAAAAAAAAATTCTTGCAGAATCTTGGGATGAAATTTGGTCGATCTTACCTTTTGTCGGTTGTGGATTTTCTTGAGTCTTATTTCAATTCAACAAAATCCCATTTCCTCTTCCCAAAATTAGATGCAAAAACTGTAACGATGTCACCTCCCTACGACCCATTTTTCCCTAGACTACCTCAATCTCCTGATCAATGGCTCCTTTAATTTTTTACAAACTGCAAGAGAGGGTATGTACATACATACATACAATAATATAGAACGAAAAAGAGAGAGAGAAGGAAATTTGTAGAGATAGCAGAAGAAGAAAAAGAAAGAATATAGATATAGAGAGAGAAAGTGGAAAAAGAACAGGAAGAGTGGAGCTTTTGGATTGGGAATTCATTGGTGCGGTGTTTTTTTTTGAAAATGATGATTAGGTTTGGTGAGTTTTGTAAGAAAGGGCGAAGATTAGTAAAATTAATTATTTGCATTAGAATTAATTAACTATTAACATTAACGAGAGAGAAAATAGATGCTGTATTGGATTCCATATCCTACTTGAAATACGAGAATTTAATGTAGGATCCTGTGATATGGCTATAGTTAAATAGTTTTTGACCTTTATTCAATTGATAAAGTACAGGACTATTATACTAATGGAATTATCATAAACTCATGCTTTAGAGAAGAAATTTTGATAGTCTCCTCTTATAGAAGCAATTCAATTTAATTCACACACTTTAGTTACTGTATCACCTCCTTAGTGATGGGTTCAACTACCAAAATATGGATGGTTTTATATATGAACACATTTTATATAATAAGTGATGGGTATACCGTCTACTGAATGGACTTGCAGAAGTAGTTAATTATTTATACAATTTATTTTGATTATTTCTATTGTACAATACCACTTTATGGTGGGTCACGCCACCAATAGGGAAGATTTTTAATTTATGTAATTTACACTTATGCCTTTTTAATATTATAGTACGTCCTACAAGGTGAGTTGCGCCACCTATTGGGAATAATTATTTTGCCATTTATATCTTGATATCATCGATGTGGTTGGATTAAACCCCACGATTGGTACTAAATAAAAGTAACCGATTTATATATATTCGATAAGAATGTCATATTGATATGAATGAAGGGATTTGAGCAAGTGACACTAGAATTTACTACTATATGTATTGATAAAATAAAATTGTTTAAGGAATCCCATGGTGATAAATGAGAAAGAAAATATACCATGGTGAAAAATCTCATTATGAGATTAGTATATTGTGGTATATTGATGTGATGAGAAATGCTTTCAAAGAAGCAGTGGATAAAGAAAAGATTATTCTCCACATTTATTGAATATTACTGGAGACATCGAGCAAGTGATACTAGAAGCTACCACCAGATACTTCAATGAAAGAAAATTGCTCAATAAATCGTATGCCAATGAATTAAATAAATAAACAGCATTCACGAATCATATTGGGCATTATGAGATTGTATCGACATAATAAGAAAATGCTATTGAAAAGGCACATGTCATAGATGTTGTACTGATGGAACAGTAGACTTCTGTATTTGAATAAAATCAACATGGTTTCACTATTGTTGCTCCAAAAGCGGTACAAAATAGTTGAAGTAGAACATATTAAGAATATCAAAAGTGGCAATAAATACATGAAAATATAGAAATGCGAAAAGAAAAAACATATTGAACACATAAAAGAGGGATGCGTCTCGAGAGTATAAATACTCTGTAACTCTGCCACCGCTAACTAGCATCAGGGTTTATAATGAGAGATCTGAAGGGTCTGAATTTTTTTTGCTTGATACACGTGGTCTGTGACCGACGGACCTAGACTTCCACAAATTCTTGAACATATGCTTGAAACTTTATGAGTAGCTCAGCAATTGTACTAGCAGAAATAAGTATTTTTCTCGCCCAATGAAAAATAAACTTACTATCTGGCACCCGATCTAGAAACGCTAGTAAGCCATCAAAGAAATAATTAATATTCAACAAACCTATTAGTTTGTTATGAAAGTTCCACTATACCCATGACACTATATTGAATATTTCCTCGAGTGTGTTATAGCAGCCCGGAAGGATAATAAAAGCATCACTATTGTTCATCATGTGCATCATACGATCATGAATAGATTGCGTTTGTAGCATCAGTCCAGTTAAATCCATGACAGTTCTGGCTCCAATTTGATGAAAAGGTATTACACTTGACACTCTTATCCCCCATGATTGTGCGGCTATTGTAAGACTATTTAAAAGTTTGTTGTTCGTCCCTCCATATAGTATATTGATATTTTGTCTCCCTAACTCTCTTAAAAATTGGTTTGCCATATCCACATATTGGATATGATCCACCAATCTGGACCCACCAAGAACACATATGGTTTTAATCTGGAGAGGTGAAGATTGACTTGCATGAGAGGATTCTAAAATTTCCATCTCCATCTATCTCTTTGCACTAAGCTTTCAACGTATGAATGAGAGATACATGAAATTTTCTATTTAAAGATAAAATTCCAAATCAATAAGTGATTTCAGTATTTACTGTTTGAGAATAAAAATAGGGAACCAATAGAAAAATTTAAGTGAAATGACATACATCGATCGGCGATCGAAAAAGTTCAAAAATCGAATAATGATATTTACAAATATGAGAAACACATTGATCTTTGTTATTACGCTGATTTGCCCTGTATCAATCTGGGAAAGTCGTAATACTAAGTTTTCTTACTCAATTTACAAATCAAATCTTTTGAAATAAGTTTTTGGAGACTATGACGTGCTTGTTCATCTTTGAATTGGGTCCATAAGGCCAGAAGCTCACCTTGCACGTGTCCACTAAGATGTGTCTCAAGAGCCAGTTTAATATTATCCAAAGGATCCTTACTTAATCCATCCTTAATGAATGCTATTTTATCTTCTCAATTTCTGGACGGGAACCCCAAGATTTACATCGAGTGTCGCATGTCCACCGAGCACATTTGTAGCATCCCCCTAACCTTTTTACTTTCCATTCCTTTGAAAGACTACTTTTACCCATAGCCGACATATTTTTTAGAAGAAACGAAAACTCACCGAATAATCGAACAAATACTTCAATCAACCATCGGATATCTTGTGGGATGCCCTTATATATTAGCATCCTCAATCTTTCAAGTCTACCATGATAAATTCTTTTTAAGGTATTGATTGGTACTGATGGATAGTATTCATGAAGATTTAAGAGCGTATGATCCATTAGAATGTATAGACCCTTGTTAGGGTAAACATTGCAAATGGCCAGACGATTTATAACATGTATAAGGTACGACTCCAGGTTTGAATAGTACCGTAACATGAAACGTAAGGGCTAAGACTCCGCGTTCGAACAGTAGCGTGTAATAATGCCGCCGAAAGATGATGGGATATGTCGGTGAGCTATGTATATGATGAAAGTAATAAACCATATTGAGCACTATATAGATCCTGGTTCCATAAATGTAAATAATTTATTAAAATCAGGAATTGGAAGACTTCTTCAAATGATTGTTTTTGATAAATGATGAAATCATTATTAGTCAATGTTGAGAATAAATCCCAAACATATCTGGAATATATATAAGGGATGAGATATATGAGCCCACTCATCCTTCATGTGCACTACTAGATATTATGACATGGATCCACGCGGTAGTCACATGTGTATATCGTAACTGGAAGTTTAGGAGATGATTTGTTCACGATTTCTAGATCTAATGATAAAGTTAGTAAACGTATACCCCAATAATTTTAATAAATCCATGAAGGATTGGATATGGCTATACGAATGGGATATAATTGACAAATTATTTAACGTCCTCCAATCAATTTGCCAATATCGAGAACAAAATGCAAATTGAATAAATTCCCCCATTAAGGCTAAATACTGAGAATATATATGATGGAAATCATACTAATTGTATGAGTTTGGTTCTTAGCATGAGGGGGAGTATTAATAGTTGGAAATGATATATTAAATGCATCATGTTATATCCTCAAAATTGAAATATGAATTTAAAAGATGCATGAAAGACTATAACGATCTTATATACCAGCTGCATATGCTTTGATAAATAAGCAAGCCGAAGCGTTGATATTATTTAAATAAGAGTTCCCCTAATATGTGTATATATCAAAGCAAATGATAAAAGGTGGTCTTAATAAAGGAGGCATACATTTTTGGAGAGTATATAGACTTAACTATATTGTGTAATCCTAAAAGAGAATTGATAATGAGACGATGGGTGTTGAATCTAACAAATAACAAAATACTTGCTCTAAAATATAATTCATAGTAGCGGTTAGCAAGGTTGTATGCACAGGGATTGGTAAGATTTACTTTTTAAAAATAAAACTAAATAAAATAAAAATGGGAGTTTTGGATGTTGAGATTAAAATAATTAAAATTAAAACAATGACAAAGAAAGTAAAATTAGGAGTAATTGATTAACACAAATATCCCATCCAAGGAGTAATCTCAGAATTGATTCATAGAATTGCTCATTGATGCAAAGACAAATTCTTCTATACTTTCTCTAAATTGGTTATGGCTGTTAGTACCACTTAACAACTTATCTCTCCTTACTTATTTGATAACCAAAGTACGACCGGTTGATTATTTCCTAATCAATGAACAACCCTAAGTACGACTGTAGGATTTAATTTACCAATAGCATTAAAATTGAGAGAGACGACCAATTCCAACCAACAAATTCATACGATGATTTGTTTAAGTTAGATCATATATTTTCACAATCATGAATTGAAGACTTTGACCTAATCAATTATGTTGTTTGCCACAAATATTGGAACACCTAAACAATTACGGATCTAGATTTCTAATTGGCGATATATTATTTTGACAATCACACAACATGCACTTTGCATAATCAATGAAAACAATAATTTCATGCAAATATAGAAAATATATAAATAGAGAATTATAGAAGAACTAAAAAGAATGAATTACATCTCACAATATGTTGAATCAATCTTCAATTATCCTTGAACTGGAAAAGACGTTTAGAACTCCATAGAAGATGGAGAAAATCCTAGTGTAGAGAGAAAAAGAGTAAAACGTGTATATTTGAGGATCCCCCCGAAACGTGAGTTCTAGCCAAGATTTAAACGTGTCTTTCTTGTTGTCCGGGGTAAGATCTAGTTCTAAATTATTCTAGGAAAAATAAGAGAGAAAATAAAAGGAAGGATTCTATTTTCCTAATTCTAATAAAACTCTAATTTCCTAATTCTAATAAAGTTCCATAATTATTCCCTACGAAATAAAAAATAATTACACCAAAATTGCTTATAAAATATTCCTATTCCTTTGGGAGTAGGAATAATTAAATAGGGTCTTCTATCAGTTCATCAACTCTTCACTTCCAAGGAGTCTTGTTCCAACGTTTTTATGAGAAAATCATATTGGTAGGGCATGATCATGCTTTAAACTTGAGGCTCTTCTAGTTGTTTTGCCATTGATCTTCACTATTTCTTCGAAATTTGTAAAATTAACTTCAACTTGATTCGGCTCCTTCACCTGATCCATAAAATATAAAACACAATAAAAATTGAGGACTTAAGCAATTTTAAATTAATAAAAGTATGGGAAAATATGACAATTACTGTGAATTTATACGCTCTATCAAATTCCTCCACACTTAAACAATGCTTGCCCTCAAGCATACAACAAATCAAGTCATCAACAGCTCAAAGATTGAAATCCATCCTTCAATAGCCCAAACCATCGTTCATCAAAGATTTAAATTTCAACACAATCAAGAACCAACATGAAATAGAGTAAATTCCCACTAACCAACACAAATAATCAATCACTTTAACAATTTCTTAAAATACAAATGTAGCGGGATTTAACACCCTCACATAGGATTCACTAAATACACTCAAGGTGTTTTGGGTTTCAAGAATATACTCTTAAGTCAAAACATAGAAGATTCTTACCATAGGCTTGCTAATATATCACATCAGCACCACTGATGATTCGAATCCAATTAAGGGTCTTAAATGGGGTTGTAACATGGCTTGGGTAAGGTGGTATAAGAATGATTTATTTACGCTATTTCATCGAAGGAATTGCACAACTTATCCACAAGAACTTAACTCAAAAAGTTACTTCACAAACTTCATCAATCAAAATTACTTAAACCACTTATTCAACAATCTCGATTTACACTTCTTTCGTTCACTTGCATGCTCTTTCGTTTTTGTTGTTTTTTCCCTTTTTTTCTTCTTTTCCTTTTTTTTATTTTCATTTTCTATTTTTTCCCTTTTTTTGTTCTCCTCCTTTTCTCTTTTGGATATTCTTACAAAATCGAAGAATCATGTAGATCATATTTGAACCCTTTATTCTCACTTCTAGAGAAGGGTGAGAATTACACTAGGAACCTTTTGTTTTTCATTGTATCTCAGGATCTCCAAAATAAGTTGAAGCTACATGTGGAAAATTTTAAGCATTATTTTAAGGTTCAAAAGAGGGGAAATTAACAAAGAAATGGATTCTCAAGGCTTGTAATGTGGTTAATCTCCAATAAAAGCGCTATAAGGCACAAAGTTGGCTCTCTAAGGGTAATTTCAACGGTATGCTCTTTACGAAAGCTAAATTTAGCTTTACCTAGGTACCCTTACCTTTTAGATGCATCCAATTATCAAGGGGGCATACCAACGTGCATAACAAAGCAAGTTCTAGAAGAAAATCGGCAATGCATAATAATCACACAATCAAAGAATTGAGCATGATTTATAAAATGTTGTAAATGCTCATAGGCTTAAAAGCTCACAAAATTAGGAATAGGGTGCATCAAATCCCACACATTCTTCATTCAATCCACCGCTAAGAGCAATCAATCATAGTGCAGCCGCAAGAATTCATCTAGTCATGCTAATCCCCTTTTGTTAAATTTTTTTAAAAACTTTTTTTTTGTGGTTTTTGTTTTGTTTTTAAAGCAAAGAACGAGGGAAAAGAAAAGAAAATAAAAGCAAATGACACTAAAATGCAAAATGAAAATTGAAGTTAAAATGAAAAACGAAAATTGAAGTGCAACTAAAATGATAAGAAACTAAAGATTCGATTATTAAACCACATGAAGAATCTCTCCGCACACCTAAACAACACATTGTCCTCAATGTAACAGAAGTAAAATTTCAAAAAGAGTAGAATAAAAAATAGAGAACTCTCCTGAAAATATGAATGAAATCTTCAGTGTTATCGGCGTTCCTAGTGAAGAAGGTTGCTGGCCAGCGGTTGCAGAGGTGATTAGGAAATATATATGTAACGATCACATTCAATTTTTATCACTTAAAGAATTACACGACGTCGTTACGACCAAACCTATTAAATTTTAGCGCTCATGTAATAGAATAAAATTTTAACTTGATAATCTAATTGGGTCGAATTTTACTAAGGGCCAATAAATTATCCGTTGGGCTTTAGGCCCAACTATTAAGTCAAATGCCTGTATAACTAGCCCATTGGACTTGGAGCCATCCTATATCCTATTGGTCCAATTATCTGATTTTAACCCAACCTTATTATTATTATTCGCCAAATCAATTCAATCCCATCTCATCACAATCCAAACCAAACGTGGGCTATGTTGTTAAGAATTCTACTCCATTTTCACTTCCAATTTCTCATGTCTCTCTCCCTCCCTCCCTCATATTCTACTCAACTCTACATATTTCCCCTCACTACTCACGTAAACATAGGAATCCTCTGCAATTCTCCCAGTGACCAACCTTCATAACCAAAGCAGGGGAAACAAACACAGCTATACAGGTAATCCATCAAACTTTTCTTCTATCAATTGTATTAGCTTCTATACCTTACTACTTGAATTTTAACTAAAAAAAAATCTAGAACTAACTTCTGTTAATTGCAGCCCCTACCATGAATTCATAATGCTTAAACAACACACGCACACAGCCTACACACACCGAACGCACAAGATACTCAACTTATACATAACTTCATTCATATGCCAACAACAACAACAACAAACTAAGCCTTATTCCCTACAGATAGGGGTCGGCTGTATGGAACCATATGAGAACTACGTCGGATCGTAGGTATGAGTTTTGCTATACCACGCCTTCCTATCCAAAGCTAGTTGCTCATTCATTCATATGCCATTCACCGAAAATATCCGACCAATTTCCCTACACAACAAATTGATATGTATATTTAATCGTAGTCATCATCATCATCGACCTCTTCGTGAAAAAAAAGCTGTGTGAATAGTAACCCGTGAATAGTACCCGCGAGTGTGAATAGTACCCGGCCATGGTTGCCCATCTTCAACCTCAATTTTCTTCCATAGTTTGCTCCAAAATCAACCATAGAGTGTAGAGGAACCCAACACTAGAACTCAATTCAACGATTTCCAGTCCATTTGGCCTCGTTTCCATCGGATCTTTGTTCAAAAAATCGACTTCACTTGGGTGTGGGTCTCGGCCAAATCACGGTCGTGGTGAGACTTCGACCCCACAGCTGGTCCGGCGTCCCCCGGCAGCGGCATCGACTGCCAAGTCGCCGGATTCCCCAATTTTCCCATGCAGTTGCCGCCACTATTTCTCCCTCTGTGTATGTATCGTCTATGCATATGAATGGAAAAGGGAAGTGCAAGAGTTGATTTTCAATTAAGGGATTTTGCAATCCCAATCCCTATAGAATAAGTCCCTTGCAAGTTGGTCCCTAAAGCCAGCTATTCCCTGCAATTGAGTCCAATCAAGTTATAAAAGCTCAAATTTAGTCCTCAAAGTCTTGGAACTACTTCAATTGACTCCCATTTGACTTATAGCAATTGCAGTCAAGCCCCCAAGTTCTAAGTTAGCTTCAAAGCGGTCCCTAGATCACTGATTCCTATCAATCAAGTCCCAATTAAAGTTTCAAAATTTAATTTTAACCCCTAAAGTTTGATTGAGCTTCAAATTAGTCCTAGTTGACTAATAACTTAAGGGCTTGTTCGGTTCATTGCTAGGAATGGTAGGAAAAAAAAATATTTTCTCTCTCATTTTTTCAACCACACACACATTTTCCAATACAATATTAACCACACATTTTTACGGAAATTCATGCATGGCTACACTAATAAGGAACCGAACAAGCCCTTAATTTCCATCCTCAAATCAATACTTCTCTTTCAATTAAGCTCAAAGTAACTTCTAAAGTTGTCTATTAGGCCCTAAAACTTTTAAATTAAATTCTATAAGACCCGAATAAATTATTAAGCTTCAATTTTAAGATTTAATTACTAAAGTTATGTTTAATTTCTTCTGTTGGACGATGTGAAAAGTCCGTAAAGGTGCTAGCATCACACCAGCCCTAATTTCGAGGAATTTACAAGAACGAAGAATTGAGGTGGGGTTACTTTATGCAAAATTGTGTTACTTTTTGTAAATGTTTTTATTTTAAAAAGTGATTATTTACTTTGAAATTCATATCATGTCCTTTACGTGTTATAATTTGTCGTAATTGTTATGTGACATGCATGTGATGATGTTAAGTACCATTTCCCACGTAATGGTGTTAAGGGACATTTGGATAGTTATAGCAACTTTTCCTCACATTGGACGGGAGTTTCTAACACTTGACTTTTCTATAGTTATTTGCCTCTAATTTTAATTTTGTATATGGCTATGTGATATGATGAAATACTTTTCTACTGTGCCCCCCATTGAGTATAACAACGTTATACTCACCCCCAAATATTTTAAAACTCTTTTTCAGATTAAGGAGTAAGGCGTAGTGGCGTCAAGCGAGGCGACACCATCCACTTAATTTCTGTGTTAAATTGGTTTTTTGTTATTAGAAAATCGTTCAAAACTTAGTAATAAATTATTCTTGAGCTTCCGCATATGGTTTAGAATATTTAATTCGTTCATTTAGAAAATGAGTATTGGTTGTCAAATTGATTAATTTTATTTCATTTAAGTACGTGGATCTTGAACCTTATTAATATTATTATTCTTATTATTTTTTATATTATTATTGGTATTATTATTACTATTGTTATTATTATTATTATTATTGAAAATGTTATAAAAAAATTTTGTCGACAATTTTCCACATTTCAATTAAGTAAAGGCTACTTTGGTAACTCTCCGATATTTAAAAATTGGGGCGTTACAATATAGGGATGGTAGGGTAAAGATAGGGTGGGGCAGGGCTGTTAGTGGGGTGGTGGGTGAATTTGGGTTTTGAGTTTTGAATAACTTTTCCCACGTTTGCATAATCCGCAAAACTTGCTCTTTTTTTTTGTACGAAATAAGACTTCTAATAGATTTTCATCCGAAAAGTTCTATGGGGAAGACGCGGGCACGTTGTAGTCAATGGTTGTTTTGTAAAAAACTTGCCTAAAAGCTCTAGGAATGAAGCGTGGGCACGTTCTATTCAGTGGATTTTCACTCAATTTTCATTGTGCCTACGACCAAGAAAACCCTATCTCCTGCAAAAGAAAATGAGACCAAATTAATTGGAATTCTAGATTAGAAAAAAAATCATAAAAAAAGGGAAATAAAATGAATTTGAAAAACAAGAGAAAAATGATAAAACTTGGGTTGCCTCCCAAGAGCGCCTTTCTTTAATGTCTTTGGCTAGATGTTGTTATCCCTCAATTGGTTTATGTTGGGAAATTTGAACTGATTTGGTCAGCATAAGAAGCACGAAAATCTTCACAGAAAGGTTTCAAATGATGGCCATTGACTTCAGAAGTTTTCCCAGCATCTAAAACATGTATTTCAACCGCACCATGAAGAAACATATTAGTGACAATAAAAGGTCCTGCCCATCTAAAACGCATTTTATCAGCAGACACCATCAATTCAGAGTGATAGAGTATAACTTTCTTACTAATAGATAAATGTTTCTTGGAAATCTTTTGAACATAAAAGACTTGTGCATTTTCTTTGTGAATGCTGAAACTCTCATTGGGACAATAATTATTAAAATTACCAATTACATAGTCAAAGTTCGTTGTGAGAGTACCATCATGTACATTATCTTTCAACTTTTTTGGGTTGGCGCACATTTCCTTGAGAAACTTCACATATTGGGGTACTTCTTTAATTGCATCAAGTAATAGAATATTTACCTCAACTTTGAGAATAGTTTCAAGGATTTCCTTCTCTTCCTCCTCTTCCTTGGACATAGTAAATCTAGAACAAAAAGGAATATTTGTCAGAAATGCCTTCGGTCGTTCATTGTTAAGTTCTATGGGCACGTGAGTTTGAGTTTGAGGAAGAACTGGCTCTTCTTCGACTTCTTCATCTACAATGCATTGATTTATTATGCCAAGCTCTTCCAACTCTTGAGATTCAAGCTCATTTACGGTGGTTGCCAGTTGGCTCATCTGAGTCTCCAAGTTTTGTTTGACTTTCCTCATTTCTCGTTGAAATTGTTGAACGTCTTGTCGAAATTGTTCTGTATTAGTTGCAATTGATTTAACCATTTCTTCTAGAGACATAGCTTTGTGAAGTTTGTTGCTGTGGGATATATGGCATAGATTGGAGGTGCTGAGATTGTAGGCTTGCATTATAACCAAAATTAAATTGATCAATCCACTTTGGATTGTAGGTGTTCGAACAAGGATCATAACTCAATTGTGGTTGGCATTGATATTGTCCATTTTCATTGGTGAAGTCATAAGAATAAACTCTATGTGTAGGGCACATGTAAGTTTGGTGACCAATTGGCGCACAAATCCCACAAGCTTTCAATTGTTGCATCTTTCCTACAACCAAATGTTGAACAATAGACGTTAGATTGGCTATTTGATTCTCAAGGGAAGATACACTTTCCTCATTCGCCATTTTTAAAGATGTATCTTGGTAGAATCCAAACTGTTGTGGGTAGGTAGCCATGACAAATATCAACAAAATAAAAGGAATAAAATAGAGTAAAAAAAAAGATAAATCTATTTGGCACCAATCCTTGGCAACGGCACCAAAACTTTGGTGGGTGTTGAATCCAACAAATAATAAAATACTTACTCTAAAATATAATTTGTAGTAGCAGTGAGTAAGATCGTATCCACAGGGATTGGTAAGATTTACTCTTTTAAAATAAAACTAAATAAAATAAAAATGGGGGTTTCAAATATTGAGATTAAAATAAATAAAATTAAAACAATGGCAAAGAAAGTAAAATTAGGAGTAATCGATTAACACAAATATCCAGTCCAAGGAATAATCTCAAAGTTGATTCACAGAATTGTTCATTGATGCAAAGATGAATTCTTCTATGCTTTCTCTAAATTGGTTATGGATGTTGGTGCGACCTACCAACCTATCTCTCCTTACTTATTCGATAACCAAGGTACGGCCGTTGATGATTTCTCTAATCAATAAGCAACCCTAGGTACAACCGTAGGATTTAATTTACCAATAGCATTAAAATCGAGAGAGACAACCAATTCTAACCAACAAATTCATACTATGATTTGTTTAAGTTAGATCATATACTTTCACAATCATGAATTGAAAACTTTGACCTAATCAATTATGTTGTTTGTCACAAATATTAGAACACCTAAACAATTATGGATTTAGATTTCTAATTCGCGATATATTGTTTTGACAATCACACAACATGCACTTTGTATAATCAATCAAACTAATAATTTCATGCAAACATAGAAAATATATAAAATAGAGAATTATGGAAGAACTAAAAAGAATGAATTGGATCTCACAATATGTTAAATCAATCGTCAATTATCCTTGAATTGGAAAAGACATTTAAAACTCCATGGAAGATGGAGAAAATCCTAGTGTAGAGAGAAAAAGAATAAAACGTGTATATTGGAGGATCCCCCTAAACGTGAGTTCTGGCCAAGATTTAAACGTGTCTTTCTTGTTGTCCGGGGCAAGATCCAGTTCTAAATTATTCTAGGAAAAAATAATAGAGAAAATAAAAGGAAGGGTTCTAGTTTCCTAGTTCTAATAAAAATCTAATTTCCTAATTCTAATAATGCTCCATAATTATTCCCTATGGAATAAAAAATAATTGCACCAAAGTTGCTTATAAAATATTCTTATTCTTTTTGGGAGTATGAATAATTAAATGGGGTATTCTATTAGTTTATCAACTCTTCACTTCCAAGGAGTCTTGTTCAAACGTTTTTATGAGAAAATCATATTGGTAGGGCATGATCATGCTTTGAACTTGAGGCTCTTCTAGTTGTTTTCCCATTGATCTTCACTATTTCTTCAAAACTTGTAAAATTAACTTAACTTGATTTGATTGCTTCACCTGATCCATAAAATATAAAACACAATAAAAATCAGGGACTTAAGCAATTTTAAATTAATGAAAGTATGGGAAAAATATGACAATGAATGTGAATTTATACGCTCTATCATGAGATATCTCGATAAGTTGTCGGGAAAGAAATGAAATTGAAAAGTGTCGACACACTATGAAAATGTAGCGCTACATACGATCAATGATAATGAAACTATTGAAATATGTTGAAGAATGCCAATATTGAAATACATTGCATTATAATAAAAGTATTAATATGTGGGTTTGACAAGAAAAATGAGGACGGAACTCTTGAAAAGATTATAGATAATAGTGTGTGCAACGGTGCAAAACAATGATATTATTGTGAAGGAAAATTCATACGCTATACTCTTTTTCTTGATTGGGGCTTTTATCTCAAAGGGTTTTCTCCCAAATAAGGTTTTTAACAAGGCAGCATAATCACAACTAATTTGAAATCTCTAGAAGAGATTCATGTATATATCTCAATGCAATAAGGATATAAGTTCGAGATTGCGGGTTGCAGATAAGATAGGATATGAAATAATACAAAAGGAATAAAGGAAACTTTTATGGCGCATTTGCATGAATATCATACTTTTTTTCCTTCATTATGATATTTCCCACTGGGTTTTTCCTAATAAGGTTTTAACGATGCATATTCATGATATATTGAGGACTATAGGAGAAATTGACTCAATGAATATATTGGACCAGTTTATAATGAAGATATTACTTGAAGTCAGATGATGACCTTAAAATCTTTCACCAGAAGTGAATATATCAGTCCTCAAGGTACGAAATCAGATGGATCAAGTTTTGTTCCATTGGGTTTCCTTGTCAACGTTTTAACGAGACAACTTATGAGTAATAAGAAAGATCATCATTAGGGGACCAACTCACTCTTTTCTCTCTGTTTGGGTTTTGTCCTACTAGGTTTTCCTGAAGCAGTATATGATCACTCAAACTGTCCTACAACCAGTTTGGAAGTTTTTCTTCTGCTTGGTTTTTATCCAAAATAAGTTTAAAAGACAGATGTATAAATAGTCATTCAAGGGGGAGCATTGTAAAAGAGGAAAAAAGCACCGAAAGGTGATTTAAAGATAATGATTATGTTTTCTGTGAATGACTATTTTGTCCCTGGTGTTAGAAATAATTACGATCATGCAATTGTAAATTTCTTATAAATAGGGGTCATTTGTAATAAATTTGATAACAAGAAATAGAATGAAAATTCTCTCATTCATCTGTCTATAGTTTTATAACAACAAGTATTTAATTCATTAAGAGTTGAAGAATATCATAGAAATCTCGCAAACCAAGTTGATGAAATGAAAGCCAAAGTAAACTTGGTTGAAAATCCCAAAAACACTCATAATAACTCGAAAAAATTTAAGCCTAAATATAATAAGTTCAAAAAGAATTTCTACCAATCCAATTTCCATTCCAATAAAATTACACTAAGAATGATGAAGGCAAAGGGAAGAAGGAGCAAGGTCCATGCTTTGTGTATAGGAGGACCAACAATCTTGTGATGTAGGATGAATGACAAACAATTAATAAGAGAAAAAGATCCAAGAGAAAGAAGAGAAATAAGGCCAAAGGAGAAAATATATCAATTCATTGAATAATCAAAGTTTCCAAAACAAATAATGCACCCTATATTTATAAGGGTCATAGAAATCCTACTATAATTAAACAATGAATGAAAAACCCTAATGTAATGAGAGCAACTGGAAATTAGCCTAAACATATAATGAAGGCCTATATCGCAAGAGTTCAACTATTATTATATATTTATTCTCTATCATTTCTCCTTAGCGGAGAGAACTCAACTCCAGCAAGGTAAGCTGCATGCCAAGGAGGGCGACTTTCTACCTGAGCAAGTAACGAAATAGACAATATGATGTGAGCCCATTACTCAAAACATCTGTAAGAACATAAGCGATCCACAGGGGACGATCTTTGTATTTGACGAAAGATGGATGAGAAACTCTAGAAAGTAACAATTGGTTGAATGCATGGACAAAAATCGCAACTTGTAGCACAAGATAACACCAATGTAGGGGTAGCATGGGAGATTAGCTTGCAAAAACAAATGATGGGACTATAGGTGGCTCAAGGGAGCCCCAAGAAGGTAATAATTCTGCCATATTGAAAATATAACTTCTATTTAGTTTGATAGCCAATCAAAAAAGTTATGTTTAAGAGAATAATTCAAGGATGTGTTTTTACTGTGCCTAGAAAATCATATAAAAGAAACACAGGATAATTCGTGAACAACTCCATGGAAGTATGTGAGGTGATATTGAATCGTGAAAACAGGCACATAATGCTCATTAACTAGCAGGACCCTTCATTCTATCTCAGCTAAGTGAATAGGAAGAGATGCCTCAACGTGACGAAAATTGGTAGGCAATAGTCGAATATCAATAGGAAAAGTATGTAAGAAAACAATTGCCCTAGAAAACAATGTAGCACCTAAAAGAATATCATGGCTATGAGGGAAGGTTAGGGAAAACAATCTACATTGGGTTCTTTTAAAGTAAACATTGATGCAGCCAGTTTTTAAAATCAAGGGAAGACAGTACTTGGGCTAGTTATTCGAGATGACTTGGGGTCTTTCGTAGTTGCTAGAGTTGTTCAGGTACAAGGAATCGTCGATCCACTTATGGCCGTAGCTTTGGGGGTTCGTGAGGCTCTTTCTTGGCTGAAGTCTAATTTTCCCAAGGTCCAAATCATTGAAATGAATGCTCTTCTGGTTTATAAAGCGCTACAGAATAATGGAGTTGATCATTCTTGCTTTGGTATTCTAAGGGAAGAGTGTCGACTTCTTGCTAGAGATTTTCCGAACATCAAGTTTAACTGGGTAGGAGATTGGCTAACCACGAGGCCCACAAACTTGCTAAAGCCACTAGTTCATTGCATGATATTGTTGATTGGTCTGGCGTTCAGCCGCTATTGCTTTTAGATGTACTCCTTGATGATTTGATAATGAATAACTTTATTTTCCTCCAAAAAAAAAACAACCAATGTTCTTCCCGATAACAATATAAATATTTTTTTTCTTTTGAAAGGCAAATTAATTATTTCCTTTATTCTAAAATATCAATTTTTTAATTTATAGAAGCACCCGAAAATTAGGGACATTTTCTCCGGGCGACAAGTTTGTATTAATAGATTCAATTCAATCCGTTGATTCTGGGTTTTAAAATATCAACGTAATTGTCGTTAGAATAAGCAGTGTCCAATTACAATGAGGCCATAATATTTTGCCGCAACTAATAAAAATATTCTTGGTTAATAGAGTCAACATTGGTGGACAAAATCCTTACAATGTATGATGAGATTGACGTTTTGAATGACTTTAGTGCGTATAGCCCATTTCTTGCGCCAATGGTTCATCTAATTTTTTTAAATAATTAATAAGCACTAAATCTCATAAAACGTACAACCTTAGCAAATCAATAGAAATTATGAGTTCAAATAATAAATATATATTAAAGAAATAATATTTGAGTGTGTTAGAGGTGATTTGATAAATCACCTCTAACACAAAATTTAAATTTCACACCGAATTTCTTGTATTCTTCTATTTTTTTATTTTTTAGTACGAGGTGAAGATTTTAAGAGTGGAATAACGTCACAAACTTGGATCAAAGGCAAAGAGGTCTTTTCTACTAAGAAATCCACCTTAGACATAGGAATGTGAAGTTAATTCATCAAAAGTGTTGTGCAATCTGGAAATAAAAATCACAAAAATGTCATGGATGAGCCGCACCTTTTCCATCACTCATCCTGAGCATTTCAAATGATTAAACATTAAGGTCAAATGTTGAATTGAAGCAAGTATGTCGCGCCAAGTAAAGCGCAAAAAAATAAGAACATAAAAATCGGCAATGTCAAATTTCAAACTAAAGCGTCACTTAAGAAAAGTTGAAATGAATTTTTAAAACAAGCTTATCATAATGGTTCATGATGGCCTAGATTGGAGAAAGTTACAATTATAGAGGCTCTTTTTTTTTTTTTTAAAGTAACGATAGAGGGTCTTTGTGTAACGAAATAAAAAAATAAAAATAAAAGTAGAAAAAATCTAACGAAATGGGGTACTCGCGTTGAGTCAGAGAAAACAAATGCATTTGCCTTTTGGTGGCAATGTTTAGCGTACCACACGGAAATAGATTGCTACCTATGTGTCTTTTATACATTTCCACAACCCGGGTCAAACCGGCCTAATCTTAAGTTGTCTCTCGACTCTCTACATGGATGTAAATATCTACATGAGAGTTTCTTACAGTAGTTGGCATATGTTCAAATTACCACCCCACCCCACCCCTACAATTTTCAATGTGTACGAATTTTTTTAAAAGAAAAATGGTAAATAAATGAAATGACAGGTTCTAACTTTTAGGTGTATGTGATTCCTTTCCTAAAAAGAATTTTCCTTCATTTTTGTTTCTTATAAAATATTTTTCCACCTCTATCTTGGATTTAATTTTCTAGGAAAACGACTCATTTTGTGCACAAAAGAGTTGTACATGAAAAGTGTTTTCCACGAAAAAATTTCCTATCAAACACTAAAGTATGAAATTTTGTTTTTATAATTTGAAATTTTCCTAGAAAATTTTGGTGAATCAAATATTGTGATAAAATTACTTCTCAATTGGGGTTGGAAAGTCAAGCCATTTGGCTATTAAGTAATTGAAAAAATACATATAGAGAATGGTCAAAGATTGAGGCTTGGAACTGCCACACACCACCGCCAAACCCCCAACGAAATTCTATAAATTGGCATTTCTCGTGGCATTCTTATAATCCCATTCTTGAGTTGCAATCCCATTAAGAGGGTAAAGAGAAAGGTGGAGAGAAATTAGAGGAAAGAAAATGAGTTTCTCCAAAAAATTTTGTGGTCTTTTCTTTATTTGTGAGGGTATATTTTCTCCTATTATAAGAGAAGGAGGGAGAGAGAGATATATATATTATTATCAAATGTGCTCTCCTTATATTAGCAGAAATTGTTGTAATCTTTTTCCTATAGTGAAATCATTCTATAATTTGCCCATGGTTTTTATCCTAATTAATTTCAGGGGTTTCCACGCAAAATCTCGTGTTTCTCATTTATCTCGTTTCCACATAAAATCAGGTTTATAGCTGGTTGTTGTGCTATAGTCAGATCCAGTTAGTGGAGATGAGACATCTATAAAATCGGCGATGAAGTATGCAATAGCGAAGTTCAATGGGAATAATTTCTCATTGTGAAAAATGAGAATAAAAGTAGTGTTGAGAAACGATAACTGCTTGGCGGCAGTTGGAGAAAGGCCCAAAGAGATCATTGATGACAATAAATAGAGCGAGCTAAATGGCAATGCGATCCACGAACAAGATCGTCTGGCATAGCACTAGATGATGGAGCATTGTAGAGTGTAGTGGAGAAAAAGATGGCAAAAGAGATTTGGGATGCTCTCCTAAAATTGTACCAGGCCAAATCACTACACAACAAGATCTTCTTGAAGAGAAAGATCTACACCTTTTGGATGATAGGGCCAACTCCGATGACAGATCGCATCAACACCCCGAATACTTGCTTACAGCAATGGGGCATAATATAGATAAGGGTGAACATGCTAAAATTCTACTTCAGTATCTGATTCGTATGATCAACTCATCATCAACTTAACCAACAATCTGTAGATACTAGTCTTTGACGATATTGCAACTGCGGTTCTTGAAGAAGAAAGTCGGTGCAAAAGTAAAGAATAACTAAGGAACTCACAACAAGTTGAAGCTTTATTGATGGCGAAAGGTAGATCAACGGAATGTGGCCCTAGTGGGAGTACAAATCAAAGCAGATCAAAGTTAAGAAGTAATAAAAATGTCAATTTTCATCACTGTGGTAAGAAAGGGCACTACCAAAAAAGTGCTAGCATCTCAAGAAGAGTGAAAAAGCCAAAGGAAAAGGTCCCGAAACATCAAAAGCTCAAGGTTGTGCGGCAACAACTTCAGATAAGGGCAGAATATTATACAGCGAAGCAATAATAGTTGTTGAAGGTAGAAGAAGGTTCATCTATGTGTGGCTTATGGATTCAAGAGCGACATGGCATATGTCCCCAAGGAGAGAATGGTTCCACCAATATGAACCTATCTCTGGAGGATTTGAGTTTGTGGGAGACGATTATGCCTTGGAGATTGCTAGGATTGGTACCATCCAGGAGCAACAACATGTGAAAGGTCTGAAGAAAAATCTATTGTCATCTATTACTATATAAATCAAGAGGTTTTTTCCCGCCTAATGCTCCCCTTCACGTGTCTTTATTTTCTTTATTATTATTATTATTATTATTATTATTATTATTATTATTATTATTATTATTATTATTTTGTGTAACCATTGCGGATTAATTCAGTGCATTTATTGTCGTGTAGAGATTTGTGCAGCTGCATTTTCTTTCTCTAAGTTCGTATCCTGAAACTCCTAATTGTTTTTTTTTCTATAACCATTGAATGATTAATCGATCCATTTATTGCTGTGTAGAGATTTTTGCTTATTTTAATTCAGATGCGCTTCGCTTTACTTCTAAGTTCCTATCCCTAAATCCCTAAATCCATAATCCTTTTTTCTGTAACCGTTAAATGGTTAATCGATCCATTTTAATTCAACGCACTTTTCTTATCTAATTTCATAACCCTAAATTTCCCTGTTTTCTTTTGTATTTTTTCGTATCCGTAAATCGTTAATCCCTAATTTTTTATTTTTTTTGTTTTGTATATTAAAATAGGGTATATTATATGAAACGCCACATTGGAGTCTGATTTCAATGATTACGCAGTTACAGAATTCGAGCAGGCACCAATTTGAGACTCTTCATTTCAGTCTTTTAGATGTCGATAAATACATGTATTCTCTCATGAACCACCATCAAAAAATAACATAGAATTCTATTGCTATTTGTCATAGAAATATTTTCTTTCGATGGCGCAATTCTTTGTTCCTTTGATGGAGTTGAACAAAACTCGGATTGATTGGCGTGTGCATGTTCGTTGCTTGCGGAAATGAATGTGTTGGAGCATAGAAAGATTGATGAAACTTCCGAACTTCTTCTAGTGGACCGTGATGGTGTTGCTATATTTTTGTATTGTGTTTTTTTTCATCAATTGACGAACTGATTTTTCTAATGTATGTTGTTTCTTATGTAAGGTACTCATATCCAGGCGACGATAAAGGCTCATTTAATCTCTCAGTATGATGATTTGATCAAGGAAGGTGATTTGTGTATTGTTCAACAGTTCTCGGTTACGGATAATGTCATGACTTATCAAACAAGCAGCCATCGCGAGATGATTTTTTTCCAGATGAATACATACGTTGGGATTACTATCTGCTATAATTTTGCTAGGAGATTTACAAGTTTCAGAGCTTTGCTAAGATTAAAGCTGGTGGACACATGAAAGATGCTCATTTGTTTGGTATTTTCATTTGTTTTTCATATTTTTTGTATGTTGGTGTCATGTGTATTTGTTGTCTGGTTAATTTCTATTGATGCAAATGTTATTGGTCAGATTATTGATTTCAATTATTCGAGACTAAGGGAGGATACTCTTGTTAGGAGGAATCGATGTGTTGAACTGATGCTTGAAGATTTGGAGGATAGTTTTATTATTTATTTATTTATTGATTGTTTAGTTTTTTGACAGAAACATTGTAAACATTATTTGTTCGTTTCTTAATCACCAAAATCTGGTTACAGTGCATGTTGTGGGAAATATATTGTAAGGAAATGCTAGGTTGGATTGATCGAATAAGGAAAGGAAATTGTGGTCATGTTTTGGTTGTGATTCAGCTATGTGGAACAAGGCTTTTTAGAGGTTGGAATTTTTATGATTATGAGAGCTTGTGTTTTTTCGGTTATTGTAAACATGTTTGTAACATATTTTTGCAGGTGCGGTTGGGATTTCAAACACCTTTCATGCCACTAAATTGATAATTAATTCTAACATTGTAGTGATTGAAGGCTTCAAGAAAAGGTTGAGTAAATTGATGTGCCCATTTAAAAAAAAAAATTTATCTTCAAGATTTAGCTTAACTTTTTTTTTTCTTTTCTTTTTTAGGTGCCGCCTGCAGAAACATCAAATTTTTACAATGCTAGTAAAATGACTCATTCATTTGGTCTTTCAGTGACGGAAGAGTTGCAAGGGTCTAATCTTATAGTGATGAGTTTGAGTAAAAGAGTTGTTTGAAATGCCGCAAGAAAGTGACACAGTAGGAGGCTAAGTTTTTCTATGATAAGTGCAGTGATTATTGTTAGTTATGGTGCACAAGGCTCAATGTTGGATCAGTTTAGTTATAAAAGGCTTTTAGTTGTCTTGGGGCTTAAGAAATCCCAAGCGCAATAGGTTTATCAGAAATCTATAAATAATCCTCTATACTCTCATAATACACATTATGTTGTCTCGAAATTCTCTCTACATACTTAGCTAGCACTAGGATCTAGAAAGGTCTCCCACTACCAAGTTGTTAGTGGTTTAATAGGGTCTTGGCATGTGGATCAACGTTAGAGGCCAGACGTTTGGATGGATGTGGAGACGAAAGAACAAATGAGAGATACACCACGAAATCCGCTTTATTGGTAATCTCTTAATCACAGACCTCATCTAAGAATCGAGCATATCCAGTGTTTAGGAATTGGTTATCTTTATTTCTACTGTGTATGTTTATAGAGCAATTCCTAACAGTGGTATCGGAGCTAACACTATCTCCTGTTGACATTGGATTTAATGTTCTGTAAAACAATTTAGTTTGATTTATTTGTGACGATATTATTCTGTTAAAATTAATTTTAGATCAGATCTCAAAATTAATTACATAAAAGGAAACAAAAAATTAGTCTTTTTCTAGGCTAATTGCTAGAGTACTACCAGCCTCCAGTGTTTGGAGTGGAAAAGGTCACCGCTACCGCCGCGATCAGTGGCTACAGGTGCTACTGCTGGCAGCAATGACTCGCTGCTCGTTGATGCCATAGCAGTAGGCAATTGTGCAGCGGTGAAGCCATTGCAGATAAAGCAAAGACGACTTCACCACTGCATGGTAAAGGCAGCGGCGACAGTCGCCATTCCAAACGGGAACACCTGTCTTGGAGACGAGGGGTTTGTGTGCAAAGTTGGAAATTGCATGCCCCAAAATAGTACACCAAGCCCAAATCTTATCTAAAAGGATTTCCCTTTCCCGAAAGTTTTAGAAACTAATGAATTAGTCCCTGATTTAAATTTGTTGTTAGAAACACGTCCTAGGGCAGAAATTAAAACTTCTAAAATTTATGATAAATTAGATTTTTCAATTTCTTGCAATTATTCAACTTTGAGAGTTTTCAATTTAAAATTCCTATTTGGGACAAATGCTAACTTTGTGACTATGTTAAAATTATGATTTTAGTTTCATTTTGTCTTAGTGTTTTTGCAAAGTTGTATTAAAGTGTGAATTAAATGTACATGATAAAATAAAGTGTTATTTTGTCTGCCCCACCCCGATAGAATTTAATTAATTAGATTAGTTATTTATTGTAACTTGAAATTAATTGGATTAATCCGCAAATTTTTGTTTCTTGATTGTTTAAATTGTTTAAACAATATGCGTTGTCACAATAAATCTAGAAACTAAATTGTTTATCAATATTGGATATTGTGGATGATTATGGACCCAACCAATGTGATCAGATGAATGTACGGTATTATTCCTTATTTTATGTTGGGGGCCAGTGTGCCTATTATTGATGTAAGCCTACGTGCCATTTAATTTTTAATTTAATTCATGACCTGCGAGTCTATGTAATATTGCGCACATGCCAATTAGTATAGGATATAAGTTGAAGAAAAAGATGAAGATCAACGTAGTTAACCAATGGAGGACAAGCCTTTGTCTCTTAGGATTTGACCAACTAGTTTTTCCTCATGGCTCAAGAAAACTACATAGAAATATGTCCATAATCATCCACTAGTTTTATTACGCTTTAATATGTGCATGGTTAATGTATGATATTATGCATGACAATTGATGAGACCGATTCCCCTTAAAAGTGATATAAAATTCACAATTAAAAATTAATCCATACCTTCCAATGCTATAGTGAAAAATTGGATTCTCACCATCTAGTAAGTTTGTTGAGTAACTCAAGGCTGGTCGATCGTAGAGAATTTTTTTTTGCTGTGAGACATGTGATGTCTCCGAACATTAGGTTGAATTTAACTAAAATTCATTTTTTGTTGAGAAACTCAAGGAAATAGGATTTTAGAGGCACGTCAAGTTAATACATAAGATGTTCAAGATAATGAGCTATTTGCTTGATGATCTGGGAGTCACATAGAGATGTGATTGACAGACATATCTGCCTGAATGTCGGTTAGGGCTTGTTGAGTAACTCAAGGTTCTGATTGAACAAACAGGATCCTGGCCCACTGACAAATTTGAGAAATTTGTTTTCACCAATGTTGGGGATCATTGATTCAATGGAAGTGTAGTTAGTATTATAAAAGTCTATGCTTTATTAACTTTTGCATATAGTAATTATTCAATCTTTATCGTTACAGTTTATTGAATTATGACTAGTCACATGAGTTTGAGGGACATACTAAATGCTAACAAGCTTAATGGGTCAAACTTTAATGACTGGCACTGCAATCTGAGAATTATTCTCAAGCACGAGAAAAATGCATATGTTCTTGAAGAACAGTTGCGGAAAGCCCCTACAGAGGGTGCAACATCGGAAGAAGTGGAGGCATATAGTTAACATGTGGTTGATGATAACACTGTAACATGTGTGATGCTTGCAACAATGTCTCCTGAGTTGCAAAAGTACCATGAGGATATGGATGCTCGTGCAATGATTGTTCATCTCAAGAAGTTGTACGATGAGCAGTCCCGCACTAAAAGGTATTAGATATCCAAAAACCTGTTCACGGCTACGATAGCAAAAGGATCTTCAGTAAATGCTAGCGAACTACACATGATTGGCTATGTTGAAAAACTAGAACAATTGGGTTTTGCCATAGACCATAAGCTAAGTATTGACTTAGTTCTATAGTCACTCCCTGACAGCTATTCTCAATTTATCATGAACTTTAATAATCAATAAAATTGAGGCCGCCCTCCCGGAACTATTGAATATGTTGAAAACTGATGAGCCCGACATTACCAAGACCAAGGGCAAGTGTTGGCCATTGAATCCCCTAAAGGCGCTAAGACGAAGGAAAAAAGATCTTGTAGCGATTCGAAAATTTCCACGTTAAAAGTTCGTTTTAACTAACTGTTCGCCAATTCTCGTTTAGCCCTAATTTTGATTTATCCCCTATGCATTTTAACCATAATTTTAATTTTAAAACCCTAAACATCTTCTTTCTCCAAGAATTTTGGTGATTTTTGACCCAAATCATGCAATTGGTTAATTCTGGCCAAGACTCGCCTGACCCACCGGCGTTGCCGCCAACCACCAACTTGCCGACCACCACCCCACCTTCGTCGGCCACCAGCTCCACCGGAAACGACCCCAAAAACCCCCCAAAAACTCGGCTAGAACCCGTCCCTTTTGGCCCCCAAACACGAAATCGACACCTCCGACCACTTCCACATCAATTCCTCCCCCACAAAGTAGTGCCTATAAATCTATTACTTCTCCCCCAACTCAATTTTGAATGGGTATTACCGGATTAAACACAATCACATCAAACTTTGAAAACCCTAATCTTCCACCTCTCAATCAATTGCTCCCTAATTCCTCAACTTCGATGGCTCCAATTGCAGCTGTAGCATGCCCCCAACATGTCTCACAATCCCACGAAAGCCAACTTGGAAAATCCAACCCCAATCAAAAAGCCCCAAATTTGGGTGAAAACCGAATTTTGAGCACTAAATTGATCACTTTAGGGGGTGAATTAGACATCGGTCCAGTTGAAGAAAATGTTTCCCATGTCGAGAAGTACGCGCCGGCGGTGGTGCGCGACCGTGACGCGATGGCGCATCGGCGCATGGGGCAGCCGGTGCGTGAGCCCCACGCGCGGCCTTTCGGGCAATTTTCGGCCCTCCCGACTACGCCCAATGGCCTGCCATATCCCCACGAGACTCAGGCTGGTGTTCTTACCGGTCGTGCTTATGCTTCGGCCATTGCTAAAAGGCCCTTTTTATCAACTGAAGAGCGGGCGCAGAGGAAGTCGTTTGATTCCGTGTTTAGCCCATCTCATCAGTCCACTATTGTTCCTAGGCTGCCTCACATGTATCATGCTGAGCCAGGTATTTGTATTTCTGAAGATGAGGAGTCTGAGTTGGTTGTCCCATTCCGTTTTACTTTAGTGGGTAATTTCTCGCGGCGAAAGCCCCAGTGCTTACTGTTCGTACTGCTTTTGATCAGTTCGGTTTTGTTGGCACCTGTACTATGGGATTATTGGATCGTATGCATATCTTGATCCATCTCACCCATGCGGTGGACTATACTCGTTTGTTCTCGCGGCCGCGTTAGTTTATTAGTGGTTGTGAGATAAAGGTGTTGAAGTGGACGGTTGACTTTCATCCTAAGAAGGAAACAGCGATTGTGCCCGTTTGGATTTCATTTCCTTTGTTGCCGATGCATTTTCGTGCTAAGGAAGTTTTGTATTCTTTAGCCAAGGCAGTGGGCCACCCGTTGCATATGGACGAGGTCACTACAGATTTGCTCCGCCCTAGTGAAGCAAGGGTTTGTGTGGAGGTTCATTTGAAGCACCATTTGCCCTAGCGTATTTGGATTGAGCGAGGGCCAGGACGTCGTTTCTGGCAACGTATTGTGCATGAGCATGTGCCCCCCTTCTGTTCTGTTTGTCGGCATATCAGACACTCATCTTTGAGTTGTAAGGTTGGTGCCCCCCGGCACCACCTACAACCACATCTGGGCCCTTGGCCATTTCCACCCCACCGTTACTGGGCGCTGCTCATGCCCCTGCCTCACCGAGACAAAGCGGTGCGGTTGTTTCGAGCCTCGTCTGGCTGGAGATCTTGTCTACGGTTCTAGACTAAGCCAGTTATTGCCCTAGCGGGCTCTTCTCCGCCAATTATTTCTGATATTCCGCCGGTTGCAGTACCAATACCGACCGTCCCAATGACTCATTTGGTCGGTTGGCCGTTCTGATTGAGTCTGTTGATTCTAAGATGACTCTGATAACTAGTTGAGTTTTGTTGGTCGAGAACCACTTTCGGTAGATCGGACTGTGTTAGGGGTGGATGTTCATCCCGACGGTGCCTTGGTATCTGCCTGCCCTGTGGTGGCCCTGTTTTAAGACTGTGGGATCGAGTGTGAGTGTTGCACCTCCCTTGCTTATTGCCAGTACAACGCTGAGCTGTCCGTCCCTTCGCAATTTACTTTGCCTGAGGCGTCCATCTCATCACAGTCTTCATTGCCTGAGGCGTCCGTCCCATCGCAGTCTACCTTACCTCAGCCCGACCAGCTTGGTATTCACAGGCATTGTTCTACAGATGATCTTGTTAGCTTGGCAACGCACAAAGATCCGTTCGTGCTGGTTACTAGCAGACGACAGCAGAAGCAGACAGGCACGGCCAAAGTCCAGGTTGCCGCTACTTCTCGTATGTGGACCTGCAATTAGTCTGGGCCAGTTACTTCTTCTCGCCTCGTTCCATATGTTGATGAGCCTGATGGTATGGAATGTTAGGGGTATTCAGAGTTCAGTTACTTGGAGGCGCTTGAAAAAGCTCCTCCATATGCATGGTGTTTCTATTCTTGTTATGATTGAGCCAATGATCTTGCGCCGTGACTTTGCTTTTATTAAATCGCTTCTTGGCGCTTGACCGGGTCCGTAATCGATCGACCATATTTGGTGTTTCAAGCGGAGGTGATTATCATGATGTCCCGATTAATCACCCCGGTTTACGCATTTCTGGCTCGAGATCCTAGGTTTGCTAGGCCTATTTGTATGACGCCTATTTATCCCTCTTGTGAGTATGTCGAGAGGAGGATATTATGGACTTATTTGCATGACATCTCTGTTGGTAAGGATTGGCCGAGGTTGGTTGGTGGTGACTTTAATGTCATTGCTGCTGAGAGTGAGCGCACTGGCTTTAATACGAGGGATAGGGGTGTTTCGAATTTTCGTAATATGATGTTGGATTGTGGTCTCTCGGATGTTGGTTTTGTTGGGAACCCTTACACATGGACTAATCATCGGGTGCGGAAGCGTTTGGATAGGATCTTGATGAATCCCGATGCCGCCAGTTTCTTTCATCAGTTGTCTGTTCGCCATTTGAACCGGCATTATTGGTACCATTCACCGTTACTGGTACAGTGGGAGTTGTTTCTGCAGACGGGGCCCCGACCATTTCGTTTCCTTAATGTTTGGGCCCACCATCATGATTTCCAGGCTTTCGTCTCTCAGAAGTGGTCATATCCCTCTTGTCACACAGGAATGGCTGCTTTGTGGGAGAAATTCTTTCGGTTGCTATAGGGACTCGGTTGATGGAATCGGCATGTGTTTGGGAACATCTTTGATCGGGTTCGGGATGCCGAGGGTTCTGTTAATGAGGCTGAGCGGGTTTTTAATAGCGACCCTTCGCCCTGGCATCGCAAGCAGTTACATCGGGTTCAGGCTGACCTAAACCGCATCCTTTCTATTGAGGAGGGATTCTAGCGTCAGAAGTCTGGGGCCCGTTGGTTGGCTGAGGGGGACCATAATACCAGCTACTTTCATTCTTTGGTCCAGGGCGATGTATTCGATCTGGTATTCACTATATTCGGACTTCTGAGGGTGTTGTTTTATCTTATCAGCAGTCCATCCAAAGTTCAGTTGTGGATATTTTCTAGGGGTTGTTGTGCTCTCCGGGGACCCTGCGGCAGCAGCTTCAGCCTGGTATTATTCCTTCACTCGTCACCTTGGAGGATAATGATTGGTTGAACCGGCTCCCTACTATTGTGAGGCTGTGTTCAGTATTGATGGGGATAGTGTGGCCGGCTCGGATGGCTTTAGGTCTTTGTTCTATCAGCAGTGTTGGGATACTATTTCGGAGGACATATCTATGGCCGTGATTGACTTCTTTTGTGGTGGGGGGCAGCTTCCTTTCTGCTTCGGTGCTACTTCTATTGTCCTTCTACCAAAGAAGGAGGGGGCTTGTTCTTGGATGGATTTTCGACTTATCAGTCTTTGCACAGTGTTCAACAAGATCACTACGAAGCTATTGAACACCCGCCTTAGTGAGCTCTTACCGTGTATTATTTCCTCCCAACATAGTGGTTTTGTGTCGGGGCGCTTGCTTGGGGATAACGTTTTGCTTGCCCAGGAGATGGTTCATAGCCTTGACCGGCAGGTTGGAGGGGGCAACATTATCCTCAAGCTGGGCATCGTTAAGGCATACGATTGGATGGATTGGGATTTCTTGCTCTCGGTGATGGAGGTGTTTGGGTTTGATCAGTTATGGGTTGACAGGATCCACCGCTGTATCTCTAAGGGCCATTTTTCTGCCCTGGTCAACGGTCAGTCAGCTGGTTTCTTTCTTTCGTCTCGAGGACTGCGGCAAGGGTATCCTATCTCCCCTGCGTTGTTTGTTATTGCTGCTGATTACTTCTCCCGATTGCTTACTTCTCGCTTTCAGCAGAACTCTTGTATGCAGTTCATTCATGGGGGCGCTACTCTTGTTTCGCATCTCTCCTTTGCCGATGATATCATCATATTCGCCAATAGTCAGAAGCGGAGTATTCAACGGTTGTTAGCTTGTATTGAGCATTACGAGGGGGCTTCAGGCCAATTGGTGAATAGAGGCAAGAGTTCTTTGATTGCGCCTCGCCGGCCTTCTACTGTGTAGCTTCATAGATGGCATACCTTTATGTGCTTTGTGCACAGCCAGCTCTCCGTCACTTATCTCAGTGTTCCCTTGTATAAAGGCGCACGTCGGATCTTCTTGTTTGATGACCTGGTGCAGAAGATCCGTGGGCGGATTTGCGGATGGGCCAGTCGATTGTTGTCTCCTGGGGCTCGTATTACGCTCATCTGGTTGGTACTTCACTCTATGCAGCTTCACTTATTTTAGATTTTGCAGCTTCCTAAGGCTGTACTGAAGCGATTATCCAGTTTATTGGCTCGTTTCTTGTGGGACTCTCGGGATGGTGCCCACCGTTTGCATTGGAGGCACTGAGGGGAGTTGTATCATCCCCCAGAGGAGGGTAGACTTGGCTTCAGTAGGTTGGGTGATATGGTCGATTCTTTTTCCCTGAAGCTTTGGTTGTGGTTTCATTCTCAGGACTCTCTGCGGGCCCTCTATATGCTTGACAGATATTGTCGAGGACAGCTACCTATGGAGGTTCAGCCTGCCTATCTTTATTCTGGGGGTTGGCTTCAGTCATTGGCTATCAGAGCGACTGCTAAGCCCCACATTTTCTGGCAGCTTGGCTGTGGCCTGGTTTTCTTTTGGTATGATTGTTGGATGGGTGATCTTTCTCTCGTGGATTTGTTTCCTGCTCATAGTCACTCATCAACCCGGGTGCAGGATTTCTTTGATGATACGAGCTGGGATATTGAGCGTTTATTGCAGGTTGTTCCTTCTGACATGCCCTCAAGATCTTTGTCATCCCTTTGGACATCAGTTCCGCCGACAAGATGTTGTGGCGTGATACCTCAGATGGGCAATTCACAGCTCGGTCAGCCTAGGTGCTGGTCCGGCAGCACGTTGAGATTCGGCCGGTGTTTCGGGACCTTTGGTGCCCAGCTATCTCTACGACTGTCGCTTTCTTTCATTGGTGGTTATTGCAGGGCCTTGTGCCCATTGATTATGTGATTCGGCAGCATATTCATGTGCAGATGTCATCACAATGCCGGTGTTACTCAGACGAGGAGACGCTTCAGCATGTCTTTATTTGTAGTGGGGCTACGTCTCGCATTTAGGAGCATTTCTCATCAATCTTTCATATCCCGTCTCCCACCTCTGATAGTATTTGGCGATGGATTTAGCATTGGCGACACTCAGGCCATTTTGTCAGGCGGGGTCACATTCGTATCATCGTGCCCATTTTCGTCTTCAGGCACCTGTGGACGGCACTTAATGATACGAAGCATCAGGACATTCTTGTGGATTCTCGGCGGATCATTTGGCCTATCTATCGGGATCTCTCCCTTATGCACACTGCTGGGGTGTTCAGTCCCTCTCATTGGCGGGGTGATCATGACTTGGCTGCCCTATTTGGAGTCGTTATCATTGCTCCCCCTCCCCCTTCCAGTGCTGGTGTTCTGGCGTCGGCCGCCTGTGGGATCTTTTAATGTCAACGCAGACGGCTGTATAGTTGATGGTCGAGCTGGCGGGGGTGGGGTGATCTGGGACCATCTTGGGCACTGTGTTAGGGCTTTTTCCTCGTTCTATGGAGACTGCACTGTTTTGGCAGCCGAGCTCCGTGCCATTCTTGACGGACTGTCACTTGCACGCTCTCTGAGAGTTGGTACAGTTTGGGTGGAGGCAGACTCGTCCGTTGTTGTTCATTGTCTTGCTTAGGGAGGCAGTCAGTGGTACCTACAGGGCATTATCCGACATACTCGCCAACTCCTTCGCACAGACCGGGACTTCGTCACACATATCTTTCGCAAGCGTACCTAGGTTGCCGATGCACTCACTTCAGTGGGGTTCCTCCAATAGCGCTACGCAGAGTATGACTCACATCAGTTACCTGCCCCAGCTCGGGCCCTCCTACAGATGGACCGTCATGGATTTCCGTCGATCCGTGGCCTCTAGCGAGGGTATAGTTTTTGTTTTCTTTTTCTTCACTATGTTGTATATGGAGGTAGTGCCTCCTTATTTATTCTTTTGTTATTCTTTTATTCCTTATTGTTGGGGAGATAGTATCTCCTCATTTACTGCTTTGCGCATTTTTTTGTGTTCATTGTCTGGGGGTCAGGTTTATGCCCCCCTCCTTTTCGTACTTACCATTTTTTATTAATAAAAAGGTAGGGAGATTCCAAATCCCCACCAGCTAGGCTCCGCGGACGCGTAAAACCGAAGTTCGAGTATAGTTTGTGCTTTGCTTAAAAAAAATAGAGATGTGCTCTACAGATTGTGGGACCGAGTGTGCATGTAGCCTCTCACTTGCCTGACTGCCAGTATAACACTGAGGAGTCCATCCCATCATAGTCTACCTTGCCTGAGGCGTCCGTCTTATCACAGTTGACATTGCCTTGGGTGTCCATCCCGTCGTAGTCTACATTGCCTGAGCCCCATTAGCCTGGTATTAGTAGGCATCGTTCGGCTGATGATCTTATCAGCTTGGCGGCGCACGAGGATCCGTTTGAGCCAGTTACTAGTAGATGACGGAGGAAGCAGCGAGCTTGCATAGCCAAAGTTCGGGTTAGTGTTGCTTCTCGTATGCAGGACCACAGTCAGTCCAGGCCAGTTACTTCTTCCCTTCTCGTTCCATATGTTGATGGGTCTGCTGGTATCAATGTTAGGGGTATTCGGAGTTCAATTACTCGGAGGCGCTTGAAAAAGCTCCCCAGATGCATAGTGGTTCTCTTCTTTTTATTATTGAGCCTATGGTTTTGTGCCGTGACTTTGCATTTATTCATCAGTTCTTCACCTTTGATCGGGGGCTCCAGAATCAGACTGATCGTATTTGGTGTTTCTAGAGGGAGGGTATTACCGTTGATGTTCGATTGATCACCCCGCAGTTTTTGTACCACTGCATTCGGGATCCTCGGTTTGCTCGGCCTGTTTGTATAGCGCATGTGTATGCCTCATGTGATTTTGTTGAGATGAAGGTGTTGTGGACTGGTTTGTATGATATTTCTGTTGGCATGGATCAACCCTGATTGGTAGGTGGTGATTTCAATGTCATGGTTGCTGAGAATGAGCGCACTGGCTTCAGTACAAGGGATCGGGATAATTTGGATTTTTGTAATATGATGTTGGATTGTGGTCTCTCGGATGTTGGCTTCTTTAGGGAGCCTTACATGTGGACTAATCATTGGGCGTGCAAGCGTTTGGATAGGATACTTATGAATCCTGATGCCACCAGTTTCTTTCATCAACTGTCTGTTCGCCATCTAAATAGGCATTGTTTAGACCATTCACCATTACTTGTTCAGTGGGAGTTGTTTCCACAGACGGGGCCTCGATCGTTTCGTTTCATTAATATGTGGGCCCTTTATCATGATTTCTAGTCGTTTATCGCTCAGATCTGGTCACTTTCATCACAAAGGAATGGCTGTTTTGTGGGAGAAATTCTTTCAGTAGCAGCAGGGACTAGGTTGGTGGAATCGGCATGTGTTTGGGAACATCTTTGGTCGGGTTTAGGATGCCGAGTTGTCTTTCGAAGAGGCTAAGCGGGTTTATAATAGTGCCCCTTGCCCTGGTGTCGTGTGTAGTTACATCAAGTTTAGGCTTACCTGAACGCATTTTGTCTATCGATGAGGGATTTTGGTGCCAGAAATCCACCGTGCGTTGGCTGGCTGAGGGAACAGTAATACCAGATATTTTCATTCTTTGGTCCAGGGGCGCCGTATTCAATCTGGTATTCATCATATCTGGACTTCCAAAGGTGTTGTTTTATCTGATCAGCAATCAATCCAGGGTTCAGCCGTGGACTTTTTCCAAGGATTGTTGTCCTCTCCGGTGACCCCACAGCAACAACTTTAGCCTAGTATTATTCTTTCACTCGTCACCCAGGAGGATACTGCTCGGGTTAATAGACTCCCTACTATTGCTGAGGTTCGTGAGAAAGTGTTTAGCATTGTGGGGATAGTGTGGCTGGCCAGATGGCTTTACGTCTTTGTTCTATTAGCAGTGTTGGGATATTATTTCGGAGGGCGTATATCAGGCCGTGCTTGACTTCTTCGGGGAGGTCAGCTCTCTCGGGGCTACTATGCTACTTCTATTGTCCGTCTGCTAAAGAAGGAGAGGGCTTGTTCTTGGACAGATTTTTGGCATATCGACAAAATCATCAAGAAGCTGTTGAACACCCACCTTAGTGAGCCCTTACCACATATTATTTCGCATTTTCGCCCCAGTAGAGTGGTTTTGTGTCTGGGCTTCTGCTTGGGGATAACGTTTTGCTTGCCCAGGAGATGGTTCATAGCCTTGACAGGCTGGTTAGAGGGGACAACGTTATCCTCAAGCTTGATATGGCTAAAGCTTACGATTGGATAGATTGGGATTTCTTGCTCTCGTGATGGAGGAGTTTGGGTTTGACCAGTTGTGGGTTGACAGGATCTGTCGTTGTATCTCTGGGTGTCATTTTTCGGCCCTGGTTAATGGTCCGTCAGCTGGTTTCTTAGCTTCGTCTCAGGGACTACTGTAGGGCGATCCTATCTGCCCTCCGTTGTTTGTTATTGCGACTGATTACTTCTCCCGGTTGCTTACTTCTCGCTTTCAGTAGCACTCTTGTATGCAGCTCGTTCATGGGGGCGCTACTTTTGTCTCGCATCTCTCATTTGCCAATGATATCATCATATTCGCTAAAGGTCAGAAGCGGAGTAATCGGCGGTTGTTAGCTTGTATTGATCATTATGACTGGGCTTCTGGCCAGTCGGTGAATAGGGATAGGAGTTCTTTGATTGCGCCTCGCCGGGCATCTGCTGCGCAGCTTTATAGATGGTACCTTTACGGGCTTTGTACATAGCTAACTTCCTGTCACTTATCTCAATGCTCCTTTGTATAAGGGTGGACGTCAAATCTTCTTGTTTGATGACTTGGTGCAGAAGATCCGTAGGCGGATTTCCGGATGGGCTGGTCGACTGTTATCTCCTGGGGCCCGTATTACGTTTATCCGACCGATACTTTACTCTATGCCTCTTCAGTTGTTTCAGATTTTCCAGCCTCCTAAGGCTGTGCTGATGCAGTTATCCAGTTTACTGGTTCGTTTCTTGTGGGACTCTCGGGAGGGTGCCCAACGTTTGCATTAGAGGCGCTAGGGGAAGTTGTGTCGTCCCCCGAAGAAGGGTGGACTTGGCTTCAGGAGGGTGGATGATATCAATTCTCGTTCCCTGAAGTGTTGGTGGTGGTTTCGTTCTCAGGAGTCTCTATGGGCCCTCTATATGCGTGATAGATATTTTTGGGGATGACCACCAATGTAGGTTCATCCTGCCTATCTTAATTCTGGGGGTTGGCTTCAGTTAGTTGCCCGCATTTTTTGGCAGCTTGGCTGTGGCTGGGATTTCTTCTGGCATGATTGTTGGATGGGTGATCTTCCTATCGTGGATGTGTTTTCTTGTTGCAGTCACTCATCGGCTCGGGTGTAGGACTTCTTTGACGACAATGGCTGGGATATTCAACATTTATTACAAGTTGTTCCTTCTGACCTAGCCCATCAGATCTCTGCCATCTCTTTGGACATCGGTTACCCCAATAGGATGTTGTGGCGTGATAACTCAGATGGGCAGTTCATAGCTCGGTCAGCCTGGGAGCTGGTCCGGCATCACATTGAGGTCCGATCGGTGTTTCGGGACCTTTGGTGCCCATCTATCCATACGACTATATCTTTGTTTCACTATCGATTATTGCAGGGCCTTGTGCCCATTGATTATGTGATTAGGCAGCGTATTCATGTGCAGATGCCTTTACGATGCCAGTGTTGCTCGGACGAGGAGACACATTAGCATGTCTTTATTAGCAGTGGGGTTGCGTCTCGTGTTCGACAGCATTTCTCATCAATATTTCCTATCCTGTCTCCCACCACTGATAGTATTTGGCACCGGGTTCAGCGTTAGAGACACTCTAGTCAGTTTGTCAGACGAGATCACATTCGTATCATCGTGCCCATTTTTGTCTTGTGGCACCTGTGGACGGCACGTAATGATGCGAAGTATTCGGGCGTTCATATGCACTCTCGGCAGATAATTTGGCATTTCTATCAGGCCCTCTCCCTCATGGAAATCTTTGACCTATTCTATCCCTCTCATTGGCGGGGTAATCATGACTTGGCTGCCCTATTTGGAGTCACTATTATTACTCCACCTTCCTCTTCTAGTGTTGGTGTTCTAGCGTAGGCCGTCTGTGTGATCTTTAACGGTCAACACTAACAACTGTGTGGTTGATGGTCGAGCTCGCAGGGGTGGGGTGATTTGGGACCATCTTGGGCACTGCGTTCGGGGGCCTTTTCCTCATTCTATGGCAATTGTTCAATTTTGGTGGCCAAGCTTCGTGTCATTCTGGATGGACTGTTGCTTGCATGCTCTCTGGGAGGTACAGTTTAGGTAGAGGCAGACTTGTCAATTGATGTCCATTGTATTGTTCGGGAAGCAAGTCCGTGGTACCTACAGATGATTATCCGACATATTCGCCAGCTTCTCTGTATAGACCGGGACTGGGTGCTACATATATTTCACGAGGGCAACCAGGTTGCTGACACACTCGCTTTAGTGGGGCTCCTACAGCAGCGGTACACAGAGTATGACTCACATCACTGGCCTACCCCGGCTCGTGGTTCCCTACAGATGGACTGTTATGGGTTTCCATCGGCTTGAGGACTTTAGCGAGGGTACAGTTTTATTTTCCATTTTTTTCATTATTCTGTATAGGGAGGTAGTACTTCCTTACTTATTGTTCTTTTCTTCTTTTATTCATTATTGTCAGGGAGATAGTATATCCTCATTTATTGCTTTTCACACACTTATTGTGTTCCATAGTTTGGAGGTCAGTTCTATGCCCCTCCTTTTGTAATTATTTTTTAAGCAGACATGTAAAATAGACGTATGAGTCGAGTTGATGCTTTGCTTTAAAAAAATTGGGAAGAACCCTAACCCTAATTCTTATTATTCATGTTTTAGTGTTCAGCTAAAAGTTTACCATAATTAACTTAGGGTTTTGCAATTTAGGAAGTAATTTCTTCCCTAGACATACCTTAACTACGATCTTTAACAACTCCTAAATATACAATGCTCTATTCTCGTTTGTAATTCACAGCAACCCATAACAAGGTAATCACCACAAATCGGCATTTTTTCAGCCCTACCTCTGCCTCGATGTCTCGCTCTTGTCCCTCCCTATCTCGTCGCTCCTTCTCTTTCTCTCGACGTCTCCCTCGGCGGCGAGTCGGTGACACCACACCGGCGATGACGAGTAGCCATGGTCGGAGAGGAAGGAGGAGCCATAGCCTAGTTCGTCCTTTTTCCGACTTCCTTGCAAAATCATGTGCGGAATGTAGAGATGAAGGCTGAAATGATTTTATTAGTTATTTTGCACCCTAGGTCCCTGAAATTTCCTAGTCCAAAATTTTTAGTTCTTTCAATTGAGTCCTCCAATTTTAAGGTCCAATCAACTGCAATCAAATCCCATAACTTTCAATTGACTTTCAACTTAGTCCCCACATTTTATTTATGCAAGAGATCCTGAAGTTTTAATTCATTTTCAATTGAGTCCACTAGTTTTCAAACACGGTCAATTGCAGATTTGGCTTTTCAACTATCGTTTGACTTCCAAATTAATCCCTAGAATTCTCTAATTTTGCATATTATCCCCAACTTTTCAAATTTAGCGGTTTACATCCCTAAACTCATATTTAAATCGATTTGGACCCTACTTTTAATAATTTCCTTTATTTTGAGACTTTATTTACCCAAAAGATGAATGAGAGTTCATTTAATGATTTTAGGACTAGACAAGACGCAACAACCCTAGAGATTTACTACTTTACTGCTCAAACTCCCAAACTAGAGGTCGATCTCTATCTACAAGACTTTTATTTTTCAAAAATGCGCTTAGATGATTATTTCTTTTATATGTTGCATGTTACTTGTCCTTCTATGAGACTATGTGTTATATTTACCATGTAAATTAGAGAATTGCTTGATCAAGCCCAGACAGGAGATTATATGCTTTAATGCATCAGATCATATTTGACGTTGTTTAATTACATGTTCACAAGACTTGAGCTTAATTGTTCATCAGATTACTTGGATTGCTTACATTTGTGTAGATATATAATTTGAAATATTATTTATAGTGGAGATCTACTGAGTATTTCTATGAAATACTCATTTTTCTTTGACAAATCATTGCAGACAGAGGAGTTGCTGGGATGGCGACTGGGGGCAGATCTTTATTGAATTTGAGACTCAAATTATTCATGTCTATCCTAAGTTTTGGTCATTCTAAGATATTATGTTTTAAAACCATGATTAGTCGGTTGTTTTTTAAGTTTCAATAATATTCCGTGCAATTAGACTTCTGTTTATTACCATTGCTTTCAATTTTCAAAAGTCAGTTTAGGAAGATGACATGGCGTTCCGAGTAATTAGAACTTGGGTCGTTACAGATCCTTTTTGAATGGGTCGCAAAGGTTGCCAAGATAGAAAGGACGTAAAAGAAGAAATCCCAGGCTGATGCCGAGTGCTTTTATTGCAAAGGCAAAAGACATTGTAAGAGAAATTGCAAGCGAAATTGCAAGCTCTACCTTGCTAGCTTAAAGGGACAGAAGTCTTTTGAAACTTTTACTTTAGATATACACTTCATTGAATTGAATATCACTACCTCTTCAATCTGTTGGCTATTAGATACTGGATGTGGATCTCATATTTGTATAAACATGTAGGAACTAAAAAAAAGTAGACCATTAAGAAAGGAGAAGTAAACCTGCGCGTTGGAAACGGAGCAAAAGTTGCCACTTTAGCCGTAGGAAGGTACTTTTTATCGTTGTCTGTGGGTCTTATTTTAGAATTAAAAGAATGTTATTATGTTCCTACTATTACCAAAACTATTGTTTCTATTTCTTGTTTGGATATGAATGGTTCTATCATTGATATTAACAATAAACGTTGTTCTATTTATGTTGATAATGTGTTTCATGGTTGTGGGAACCTCTGTAATGGCATCTATGTTCTGAACCTCGAACATTCTATAATGAGTATAGAAAATAAGAGGCAAAAGGTTGAGAATAGTATCAACAACTCATACCTATCGCACTGCAGGCTCGGACACATCAGCGAACAACGTATCAACAAGTTACATAATGATGGATACTTTGGGGAAAGGGATGATGAATCCTTTAATAGATGTGAATCGTGCCTTTTCGGCAAGATGGCCAAATCCCCCTTTAGTGGAAAAGGAGAAAGAGCTGTAGAAAAATCGGGACTCGTCCATAATGATGTGTGTGGATCGATGTTAACAGAAGCCAGAGGAACTTTTTCCTACTCTATCACATTTACGAATGACCATACCAGATATGGATTTGTATACTTGATGAAGTTCAAGCATAAAGCACTTGAAAAGTTAAATGAACTCAAGAAAGAAGTGGAAAAAACAGACTGGAAAGAATAATCTAATACTAAGATCCGATCAAGGTGGAGAATATCTCAAGGGCGAGTTATGGATTATGTAAAAGAGAATGAGATTCTCTCGCAATGGACTCCACCTTATACACCGCAACAACAATGGTGTATCCGAGAGAAGAAATCATACACTATTGGATATGGTGCATTCAATGATGAGTTCGACAAACCTTCCAAAGTCATTCTGGGGACATACAATTAAAAATGCCTATTACATACTCAATCGTGTCCTATCTAAATCAGTTGATAAAACTCTGTACGAGTTATGGACTAGTAAGAGACCAAATCTTTCATACATGAAGATTTAGGGTTGTGAAGGTCACGTGAAATGGACAAGCTTAGATAAGTTGGGTGCTAAGTCCGATAAATTCTATTTGGAGGGAACTCTAACAAAAACAGTTTGGATATTATTTCGCAATCCCAATGACATGAAAGTCATCATGTCAAGACACAATGTTTTCTTAGAAAAAGAGTTTATTCTAAAAGAGAACAATGGGAGCAAAGTAGATCTTGAAGAAGTTCAAGAAACCGCAGAATTCAGCAACCGATTCGATGAAACAATACTTGAGACACCATTGGATAAAGTTGAAACAATTGAAAGGGAAGTACCAGGTCCTAAGGATATGCCAGTTCCTCGCAAGTCTGGTAGAGTGATACATCTTCCTCAAAGATTAGATACTATGATTACCAGTGAAACATTGCTAATGAGGAAGATGAGCCTACAATTTATGAAGAAACAAAGTCAAGTGTTGACTCGAAGAAATGCAAAAAGCCATGGAATCTGAAATAAACTCCATGTACAAAAATAAGGTATAGACCTTGGTGGATCCACCTAAAGGAGTAAAACCCATAGGTTGTAAATTGGTTTACAAGAAAAAGATCCACATGGATGGTAAAGTTCAAACTTATAAGGCAAGGTTAATAGCTTAAGGCTATAATCAAAGACAAAGCGTTGACTTTGATGAAACCTTCTCATATGTAGCCATGTCTAAATCAATTCGGATTCTACTTGTGATTGTAGTATACCATGACTATGAGATTTGGGAAATGGATATCAAAACTACATTCCTAAATGGGAATCTCAATGAGGATGTGTACATGACACAATCAAGAGGTTTTGAATGAAGAGAACCACATAAGGTATGGAAACTGCAAAGATCCATATACGGACTTAAGCAAGCATCTCAGAGCTGGAATCTTCGCTTTGATGAGACAATCAAAGGGTTTGATTTCATTTAAAATGAAGATGAACAATGTATATACCAAAAGGGTAGTGGAAGTAAGATCGCTTTCTTAATCTTGTATGTGGATGACATATTAATATTAGGAAACGACATTCCAATGTTAAAATTAGTAAAATCCTAGTTATCCACAAATTTCTCCATGAAGCATTTGGGAGAGGCAGCATATGCACTTGGGATTAAGATCTATGGAGATAGATCTAGAAGATTGCTTGGCCTATCCCAATCCATGTACATAAATAAAATCTTAAGAAGATTTAACATGGTAGAGTCGAAGAGAGCACTCTGTCCCATAAGGCATGGGATTAATCTCTTGAGAGATATGTGTCCGTAGACCCAAGTTGAGAGAGATCGCATGGATAAGATACTTTCCACATCAGCAATAGGATCCATCATGTATGCAATGCTATGTACAAGACCAGATGTCTCATATGCTCTGAGTGTAATGAGCAGGTTCCAAGCAAACCTTGGAGAAAAACATTAGGTTGCGGTTAAGAACATCCTTAAGTACTTGAGAAGAACTAAGGACATGTTCTTAGTGTATGGAGAAAATGAGCTAAGAGTTCAGAGATACACATATGCTAGTTTTCAATTAGATAAAAACGATTGTAAATCCCAATCTGGTTACATCTTCACATTCAATGGGGTTGCCATAAGTTGGAAAAGTTCCAAGCAAGAGACTACAGCCGATTCAACAACGGAAGCCGAATACATAACTACTTCAAAAGCAGCAAAGGAAACAGTCTGGATCAAGAAGTTTGTCACCGAACTTGGAGTAATTCCTAACATTGTTAATCCGATACAGTTGTATTGTGACAAAAATGGAGCCATCGCGCAAACGAAGCAACCAAGGTCGCATCAACCATCCAAGCATGTATTGAGGCGATATCATCTCATCGAAGAGATAATTCAAAAGAATGATATAAAGACAGAGCGAGTCCATACTAACGATGGCATGGTTGATCCTTTGACCTTGCAAAATAAGCATGGCAGTCATGTCTCATCCATTTGTATAAGATTCATGAGTGAATGGATTTAGTTTGGATATTATTACTCTTATGTAAGACATTTTGAGTATACTTGAATATTTATATATTAAGTTTATCATGGCAGATCTATTATGTATTCGTTGTTCTATTAAAACAATTAAAATAGTAGTCTATAGAATAAGTGTGAAAAGACTTGATTAATCATAAGTAGTTGTGACTGTGAGATACAAGTTTTAGCACATATTCTTAAACTAGCCCGAGTCAAAGCAATAGCGAGACTCAGATATTGTTATTTGAGGATAGACTAGCATGTGTCACATCTCTTTCTTAAGGACAAAGTAACCTATCTCGCAAGTTAAAATATGGAGCCATTCAGATGGACATATGGATGCTTCATTGGTGAAACAAGTATCTGGATGACCCTCCTAGAGATACTATATGGATAGTTATCTTTCCGTTAGTAGTTGATCTCTAATGTGCGGTTGTGGAATTTGTCCTTAGACTTGAGGATACGATAGAACCTTATGTAGGGATTCCTTTACTTTTGCGGACATTGAAGGATACTTTAATCATGGGTTGACTAGAAATGTCGTACGGGTATAGTGAGAAAGGCATGTGTTAATTTTTTTTTGTACAAGTGTAAGGGGTTCCACCTTAAAAGGTTAACCTTCAAGGGGAGTAATCCTTGCACTTGTATTTATATTGGTTTTTTTTTCTTTCATCACGCCCTCCTCACGTGCAGGCGGGATCTTTCCAAGCCTTTGCACGTGAACCGTCTTTTCGGCGACCATTTTTGGCCGGGGTTGGCGCATCCGAGCATTGGTCCCGGGTCATTGCCCGCTCTGATACCATGTTAAATTTTTTTACAAGTGCAAGAGGTTAACCTTTTAAGGTGGAACCCCTTGCACTTGTACAAAAAAATTTACCAGCATGAAGGTTATGAGTATTCAATATAGGATTCAGTATTAGAAAAGCATGAAGGTTATGAGTATTCAATATAGGATTCAATATTCTTGGATAACGAGAGATCATAATCTGGGTTTTGCCCAATCACATTGGAATAAATTCCCTAGCCAAGGTGGGATTGTGGGATTGAAAACAAGTTTTCAATTACAATCAAATGTTTGATCAACGTTGAGTTGAGAGCAAACAATATGGTTGGTTAAACGAGATTGACACGAATCTATATTTTTGAACCAATTAGGTTATGTTAATGACGGGATCATAGTTCCACTATAATCGTACATGCAAAGGTTTCGTCATTACCACATGACTTATACCATCACATGTATTTCCATGATGCATTGCTAGATGTCAATCATAGACGCCGACATAAGTTGACCGATCTGGGTGAATCGATGATAAATCAAAATAGGGATCTTATTTATCTCATCCTAATCAGATTAGTTTGATGATATCATGCCGTTTGCCATAGTGAATGGGACCCTGATGGGTCACACACAAAGTCAAGTACTCGTTTCTTGAATTAGACATTATCTAAGTGGAGAGTGTTAGTTAAGGTGTACAAGGCTTAATTGTTGGACCAGGTTAGTTATAAAAGGATTTTAGTTGTCTTGGGGTTTAAGAAACCCCAAGCCCAATAGGCTTATTTGAAACCTGTAAATAACCCACTATAGCCTCATAATACACATTGCATTGTCTCTAAATTGCCTCTACATACTTAGCTAGCACTAGGATCTAGAGAGGTGTCCCATTGCAAAGTTCTTCGTGATTCAAGAAGGTCTTGGCATGTGGATCAACGTTGGAGGCCAGACATTTGGATGCTTGTGGAGACGAAATAACAAACGAGAGATACGCCGTGAAATTTGCTTTATTGGTAATCTCTTAATCACAGATCTCATCTAAGAATCACGCAGATCCAATGTTTGGGAATTGTTTATCTTTATTTCTGCTATGCATGTTTACAGAGCAATTCCGAACAATTATGTTATTGGGAATGCTCGGTACAAGCTTCATGTCAGGGTGCCGGATGGGAAACCCAATCTATAATTTTTGATGTGGGATGATGTTGCTAGGACTTTGATAGGAAAATCGGCTGCTGAAATATGTGAACAACTTGCTATGCTAATTATTTAGTTTAGTGATTTGTAGATTGCTTATTCCTCATTTTTTTGTTAAAGGATTAAAAGAGATGTTTTTCTTTTGTTTTTCCTTTTTTGTTCTATTTTTGTTTGTAGGTTGCTGTTGTGAAGGATGCTGATCCAGAATACAACAAAAAAGTGGTTTCAAAGCCTCAGTCACTAGCGAAAGTTGATTTGATACTTGGGAAGGAGTTTCTTTCCAAAATCAGTATTGAGCCGAAGTATTTAGATGGTCGTGACAGTGTTTATGTGGTCGAAAAGGTCTGTGAAGATCGTATGCTGGTTGGTAAGCAAAACGTGACTAATCATATGCTTCTCCTGTTTGATTGTAAAGCTAAATGGAAGGATGACAAACTGGATTGGGGACCGAGTCTGATAGTGAAGGTTCTTTCAATGATAGTGACTTCAAATCGCCAGAAACTATTTCTAAAAAGATGGCAGCAGATGCTATAGGCTCAGAGGATATTAGGAAAAAAGGCTGAGGTCAGGAGCACCCAGCGTTCTACGTCATCTTTGAAAAGGAATTCCACAGTGAACGCGAAAGAGGAAGACATAATGGAATGAAGAATGATAATTGTGCTTAAAATTTCAAAAAGTTTTTAGTATTTGATGGTTTTTTTATCTGTGTTGTGGGAGGAAACAAACTGTTTGCTGTTTAATTTCATTTTAATATTTTGATGGTTTATGGTGCATTGAATCCGGATGAATGAAAAATAATCTTTGCTTGCTTTTGTTATGACCTTTTGTTTTTATTAATGTTAATGGTGAATTGAATTTTTAGTTTTCATTGGTTTTCGTTATCCTTTTCTTATGTTTTTTTTTCTTTTTGCCAAATAAAATTGTTGGATAGGTTTGCCAGAAAAATGAAAATAATTAAGTTGTTGCTGTGAAAGCATTGTTCAGCAAGTTGAAGACGAGATGCTCGAAAAAATGAAAAGAAGTGTTTTGGTAAATTGAAGATGAGATGTTCAAAAAAATAAATGGAAGTGTTTTGGTGAAGAACTATTTTGAAGTGTTTTGGGAAATAAAAGTTTTTATTATAAATAAAATTATTGATCTAATTTTTTTGTAAAGATAGTAATAGTAAGTTATTGATCTATATTATTCGTGTGTTAAAGCTAATATATATGTAATTTATTTATATAATAAAATAAAAAATAATGAAAATATGTGAAGAATGAAATTGGTAAACTTTCAAAAGATGATTATAGATTATTCGTAGAGATAGTAATTATTTTCAGTATGCTAAGGCTAATTATTTTTAGTATTTTTACTATGTTTGGGCCTGTAAAATTTAAACGATGATAATTATTGCATACGATGTTCATTTTCAGCCCATGGCCCCATTCTAGAATCATCGCGACGAGATCTATGACAATAATTTCTATTGTTGTGACCCACATTTCAGGTTCATTTGAGGTCATTTAAGGTTTCGAAATGTAGATTTTATAGTTTTCAATCTGTCGTTTTCGTATTTCTACAATTTCTTTATTTCGGTCTCGCCCATAAGTCTTGTCTTTGTCTTTCTAGGGTTTCGTATGGATATTTTTGCTATTTAACAACAATTTGGTTATAATTTTCATTTGGTTGGCTTTGAATAAAATTCGCATTTCTTTATTCCAGTGCAATCTTGTTTTATTATTCGTAGTAGATCCTTGATCTACATCATAAAGCATTTTAATTAATTAATATAAAAATCTTCTATCAAAATGAGTTTGGAAGATATAGTAATAGTTATTAGTATGTTAGAGCAAATATGTATGGAGAATACAAATACCAATAACAAATGTGTTTAGGTCGATATGTCATGATTGAGTTATTAATTGTGTTTTATGGTATTTTATGATGACACATTGGGCATTGGGTTTTGTATTTGTGTTCACACGATAATTTCATTGAAGATACATGTAAACTATTCAACTCCTTGTCTTCATCTTCACATGAGGCACCTCTGGTATTCGCATGCCTTCATCTTCACACGAGGCATAGCTGGTATTCGAAGGGACATTTACTGTATTGCTTCTAGGTACATACATTTTGTATTCAAAACATAACATATCGCAACCAATTTTGATTCTAATAGCAACTATAATACATAATTTCAGAGGCATTGAAGTAATTTTCCACATGTTGCAAAGCATATGTTTTCGAAACAAAGGATGATGCAAACAAAGTGGATATAATTTTAAGCATCTGAATACTCCATCGAAACACTCAAGTATCATACAATTTAGTCGAGCTACACTATTAGATTTAGTCTACTTCAATGGATCCACTCGATAATGTAAATTTTAAATGAAGAAGAATAGAACGTGGTCGTGATACAGGTTAGTTTGTGTCTTAATATTTTTGAATTTTCAAGGTTTAATGTGGTATTCTGCATTTTTGTCATCCAATTTTTTTATTTGTGGTATTTTATCTAATCTAACTTATCTTTATACTTCAATCCTTATTTATGTTATCTGAAAGCATATCTGAATGTGGTTCCTCAATTTTATTCTGTTCTTTTGAATGCAATATCTCGATGTATCAACCAAGAACTATCCAAACATCGAGATCAACACTTACGAGAAGTCCTTTAAGTGATTTTCCAAATGAGTTTGGTAGGTTACTTTTTTTAGATTTCTCTACTCTTTTCCTTTGATAGCATTAATTTGAATATAAAACATTCTTTTCTATTTCTTCATGTTCTAATATTAATGAGTTGCTATGTTCTTCATGTTTAATGATTATATCGATAGTTATTTCTAAATGGAGGAAAATAATGTTGTTTTGTAAGTGGTTAAGTTTGTTTTTTGTATGCCCGTGTGATGAAATGAAGTTGTTGGTGTTGTGTTTTGAAGGGAATGTTTTTCTCTACCGGCAAACTACAGCACAACAAGCATGTGGAAGAGTTAGCCGTACTATGGTGGATCAGAGTAACATGGCAACCTATTCTAGAACACCTTTAGGTGACTTGACTAATGGTGAGCATCACAATCTGGTTTTTCACTATTTTTCCTTCATTTTCTCTTCAATTTTGGTTTGTTGAAGTATTTTCTCATGCTTAATTTATAATATGAATCTTTATGTTCTGACATGCGATGACATCTAATGGATCCATTCAAGCCCATTCTTCTGTTCATGGAAAGCATATTGGTCTGACTTTCGATCGATAGTGGGGTCTGTCTTCCAATCGATATACAATCGATCAAAAGTTAGACCAATCTGCTTCTATGGTGAGTAAATCGAGGAGAATGATTCGTAACATACAAGTATCAAGTTTTCCTTCTCTTGATATAGGTATATTTTATATTGAATATGTGTTTTGCTTACATGTTGGATTATTTCGGTTGCAACATCTTTTGCTTTGTATATTTAATGATGGTTTTCATTGTTATTGTTTCAGGGTTACAAGTAGATAATGGTGCATCTCAAAATGACTCTCGATTGAGTAAAGGAGTTGGGAATTTTTCATTGGGTCATTATACTATCACAATAGGATCACGGACGCCTTTTTGTACTGTGAGAGATGATTCCATTCTTGTTCCAAAAGTAGAGAACCCTTTTGTAACTAATCATCCTATAGGTATTGTTTATTTTTCATCTTTATTTGACTCTCTTATCGAGTATTTCTCTATTCTTATTTTCAATATTTGTTTTCCGTATTTCCTTTTTGCATCATTATTATTTTTCTTTTTTATTTTAGATACAATCTATGGGCATGGAAGGTATGAAGCTGAAGAGGTTTCTAATCTTGGTATGTGTATCTTTACACATTTGTGAATTAATTACCTACATTGGAATAATTTTTTTATAACTAGTTTAAGCATTACAAGGTGTGTTAAATTTGTAATTTGCTCCTAATGTTTTTTTTCTGTTACTATACTATATTTGATTTATGATAATCCACAGCTATATGCATTTTTATATGCTTTTTAAATAATTGTTATGTAATACAATTGAACATGTAGAATATCTCGATCTGGGTGAACCTTCATGGAAGTGTATGTATTGTCGAGTGGCTTTTTAGCATGATGAAAGGTTGGAGAAGCGGCATTCAAATTCGAAAATTGTAAAATATTCTTCGTGTTGTTCACAAAGTAATGTGAATTATCTATTATTATATAATGTTATAGTTACATAATTCATTGTGCTAATGTTGATTAATGATAAATTGTTTAATATGAAATTTTTTCTTATCAATTTCCTTAAAAAACCCAAAGTGACACTATCGCGAATGAAGGAACCTCCATGTGCTTTAAAGATTTATTATATGGAAGAAGTTCTCTAAGCAAGCAATTTCTTGAGAGTGTTTGTATGTACAACATGATGTTCGCCTTTACGCCTATGGGAGGGATGATTGACAATTCACTAAATGACGGATGTTCTGCACTCGTTTTTAGATTAAATGGTCAAAATTATCATTTAATGGGTAGTTTGCTTCCCATGGGACAATCAGATCCTCAATTTGCACAGCTATACATTTATGATACTGAGAATGAGATAAGGAATAGAATGCGAGAGACTAGGTATTTATTTTATCAAAACAAATTTTAGTTAATAGTTGTCTCATATCTTATACTTACACAATTGAGTAATAGATTTTATCTATATAAATATTATTTTTTTTACCGAAAATCTAATAATAGTGGGATAGTGAATGCTGAGATTTTTTCTGAGCTTATGAATATTCCTGATCGCCCAATGTTTTGGTTCGGTCATTCAGGATGCCATGCGAAAGATTGTGTGAGAGGATACAGCTAAAATTAGACTTAGATTGATCGGAAGAAGGCGGAACAATGGCCGATAGTATAATTTGCCACAAGTTTCTGAAGTAGCAGCTTTAATTGTTGGTGGTATTGAGAACGTTCCTGGTGATAGAGATATTATTGTGGAGACACAATCTAGTTTGTTGAAGAGAATTAGTGAGATGCACGTATCATATTTGCCTCTTCAGTACCCATTGCTTTTTATACATGGAGAGGATGGACATAGAGATGATATTCCCTATAGTGAAGCACATTCAAGCACTTCGAGGCATCGACAAAGGGTCACTATGCAAGAATATTTTTCTTATCGAATACATGAGCGAGAACGTGAGTTGCCACATGTCTTATTCTCTAGGCGGTTATTTCAGCAGTTTTTGGCGGATGCTTACACAGTGATGGAGTCATGCTGTTTGACCCATATACGCAATCACCAACAAGACTTTAGATGTGATAATTTTTTAGATAACAACCAAGACTTTAGACGTGAGAATTTATGTGGTTTACAGGATGCTTTTCATAAGGGAGATACGGATCCTAGGTCCGCTAGCAAAAGGATAGTTCTACCTTCTTCATTTATCGGAGGTGCACGATATATGATACAGAATTATCATGATACAATGGCTATTTGTAGAGGGGTCGGTTATCCAGATCTGTTCATTACAATTACGTGTAACCCGAATTGGCCGAAGATTGTTAAGATTAGAGGGTTGAGAGCCGATTATCGACTAGACATATTGTCTTCGATATTTCACACAAAGTTGGATAATTTGATGAGAGATATACATCGTGAAAATATTTTTGGCAAAATGAAAGCTTGTGAGCTATCGATTTAGGCGAATTTAATTACATTTAATTTTACTTTTGTCAATAAAGTATTTTTCACTCATATTTTTAATACTTTTTTGTACCGCTAATTTCTATGAAATTTTCATTTGGATGCAGTCATTTACACGGTTGAGTTTCAGAAATGTGGATTGCCTCATGTAAATATATTGGGTTTTTGAGTCAATCTACAAAGAATCCAAGCGCTACTGATGTAGATAGATTTATTTCTGCTGAAATACCTAATGAAACTGTTGATCCATATTACTATACTATTGTTCGGGACTATATGATGCATGGTCCGTGTGGAACAGTACGGATTAATTCCTCTTGCATGTTTGATGGTCGATGTACGAAACACTTCCAAAAACAATTTGTAGACTCCACGACCGTTGACAGTGATGGTTATGTGGTGTATCGACTTATAGATAACAGAAGAACTATCTTGAAAAATGGTGTTAAGCTTGATAATAGGTATGTTCTTCCCCACAATCGTTATCTTTTGATGAAGTATGGTGCTGATATAAATGTGGTATGGTGCAATCAATCACGTTCTATAAAATATTTGTTCAAGTCTGTTCATAAAGGTCACGATCATGTTACTTTGAGTTTTATCGAAGTAGAGATGGTGATGGTGGAGCATAATTTTTGGATGAGATGAAGATGTATTATGATTATCAGTATATTTCAGCATGTGAAGCGTCGTGGCTATTGTTTGTTTATGAGATACATTTTAGGGAGCCATCAATAGAACGCTTGCGAATCCATTTTTCCAATGAACAAAATGTTATATTTACTAACAATAATGGAGTTGAATCTATGTTACATCGTCGATCTGCTCGATGTAGTAAGTTCACTGCTTGGATGGAGACTAACATGAAATATCCTAAAGCCAGAGAGTTAACATATGCTGAGTTTCCGACAAAATTTATGTGGGATCCTATGAAAAGAGAGTGGCGTCTGAGGCAACATGGGGCTTCTATAGGGAGGATTTCTTATGTTTATCATCGTAGTGTGGAACTATATTATATGAGGACATTGTTAAATACAGTCTGTGGTTGTATGTCCTATGAAGATATTAGAGAACTAGATGGTGTTATGCATGAGAGCTATAGGGATGTGTGTTATGCGTGTGGCTTGTTGGATGATGACAAAGAATACATTGACGGTATAGTGGAGGCCAATTTTTGGGGCTCTAAGCATATGTTGAGATACATATTTCTTTGTTGTTTATTAAAGTCATTTTTTACGGTGGTTATAAGCTTGAAGTTGACAGAAGACCAGATTAAAAACTTTGCCTACTAGATATTGAAGAGATCATGCAAAGGTGAGGCAGATCTCTTTGTGAGTTTCGAACTATGCCATTTCTTGAGAATGCCGATACCTCTCTATTTCGAAACAGGCTTATATCTGATGAATTTGCTTATAATGTAGCATCACTTACTGCTGAACATAAGAGATTTGTTGCTTTACTTATTGATGAATAGAAACATGTTTATTACACAATAATGAGTGTTGTTGATGGCCTTAACGGGGGTGTATTCTTTGTATACAGATATGGAGGTACAGGAACGATTTTTGTATGGAAAACACTTTTAGTAGCTGTGTGCGTTCAGGGTGGCATCATGTTGAATGCTGCTTGAAGTGGTATAATTACTACCCGGTGGTCGGACTGCTCATTCGAGGTTTGCCATCCCATTAAATTTGACTGAGGATTCTATATGTACTATAAACCAGGGGAGTGCACTTGCTGAGTTAATTATAAAGACGAATCTTATTACATGGGGATGAAGCACCGATGATGAACATGCATTTTTTTCTTTTCTTTTTTTTTAAAATTCAAATAGCTCTATAGCTATTGTTTTGAAGCTCTTGATAGGACTTTGCAAGATGTTGTGACGTCTAGCAACCCTAAAAATGATGGTGAACCATTTGGTGGGAAAGTAGTTGTGTTTGGAGGTGATTTTCGACAAATTCTTCCTATGAGTCCAAAAGGTACAAGACAAGATATAGTTCGTGCCACTATTAATTCATCTAATTTGTGGAGACATTGTGAGGTGTTGAGATTGACAAGAAATATGAGGCTACAAAATATTGGGAATGATGAGATTCGTATGGAATTGAGAGCTTTTTCAGAATGGATGTCAAATATTGGTGATAGGACACTTGATGGTGCTAATGATGGTCGTGCAGATATTAAGATTCAAGACAATCTTATTATAAAAGAATCCGATAATTTGATTAAGTCCATAGTTGATGCGACTTATTTGTCATTTTTGGATCTGTGTCTTATCTGCAAGGAAAAGCTACTCTTGCTTCGACGTTGGATGATGTAGGTGTCATTAATGAATACATGGTGTCCATGCATCATTCGAATGAGAAAGTGTACTTGAGTTCGGATTCAATATGTATAGCCGATCGAGGAGTTAGTATGTTTGAATAAATGCATTCTGTTGAGTTTCTAAATAGTATAAAGTGTTATGGGGTGGCTAATCAAGAATTGAAGTTAAAGATTAGTGTTTTGATTAAGTTACTATGAAATATAGTTGACTACATATGTTTGGTTATTGCTTATTGCCATTATCTTAATATGTTGATTGTAATGTTTCTTCATTTAAAGTTTGGTGTTCCAGTGATGTTATTATGAAATATAACCACTCTGCTGGGCTTTGCAATGGAACAAAGCTCGGTTCTCATAATGTAGAGGCTAAAGTTTTGGGATCGAATAATGTGGGTGAAAAGGTTTTTATCCTGAGGATGACATTGACTCCGTCGAATGCAAGGTTTCCTTTTATGTTCCAAATGAGTTGTTGGTTTAATTGATAAGGACTCCAAAGTCGATGAAAATTCAAGTGATGATTACTCTGAAAATGATACTGAGGTGGAATTTAAGAACGAAATGAATTTAAGAACATAAAGCAGATGGAGTCTGAAGTTTTTTAAGAACCAGATCAACATGCCAATGAAGTGTCACCAGGTGCTCAAGAGTCAATTGGAGAAGTATCTATAGCTATAAGTCGTATGCTTTGATTTATGCTTCTGTGCTTTGGTTTTCCAATGTCATCCGAGAAGCCGGTAAAGTCGGCAATCTCAAAGATGATTTCAGTATACAAATAAAACATGGAGATCAAATACTAAAAATAAGTAACTTTTTCCCAAGTTAGGCTGTATTAAGAACAAGCCGAAAGAAGCAACCAAGCCTACAAAAGCTAGCTGGCATAAGCAAAGAAACTAAAAAGCCCATAATAAGGTCCCTCATAAAGCACAGCTATGCATCATTATATAATCCACTAGAACGAACTCACAACACAACTCAATTAAAAACACAACTCAAGTTTAAAACTATGGATCCACTAGAACTTGACTCGAAGCATTGAGATAGCTAACGGAAGAAAAAAGCCTCATTACTTTTACACCTAATGTATTTAGTCTGCAGGATCCACCCCAACTGCACCAAATTTGTATTTTTCAAGGTCAACTGTACATAATACGATATAAATAACTTTTAAATAACATATTTGGTGCAATTAATGATGTTGCATTAGCCTATATGGAGCACTGCAATCTTCGGATTTGATGTTGCGTGACTTTTGGGCCTGGAAACTTTAAACGGCCAAAACTTTCCCATACGATGTCCATTTTCAGCCAATGACCCCAATCTGAAATTGTCGCTAAGAGAACTACAACAGTCACGGCTATTGCCGTGACTCTATATGAGGCCTCAAAACGCAAATTTTCAGTTTTCAGTCCGTTATTTTATTATTTCTATTATTTCTTTGTCTTAGTCATTTGGTTGTAATTCTCATTCGATTAGCTTTGAATAAAAATAAGTGATTCTTGATCTACATCAAAATTAAGCTTATTTTGTTGTGGTTCTTAGATTTAAATAATAAATTATCATCGTCCTAACAATATTTGAGTTAATATCAAGTTAAAAAACATATTTTCTTTAATTCACATAGTGGAAATAAATTGCTTTTTAGAAAATAAATCTAGAGATATATCTAGATTGAAATTCCATTCAATGAGATATTCTTCCAAAGAAAAACATATTGCACGCTAATCACATCCATGCTATTTCAACCCTACCAAAATAGCTTATTGAGTGGCTTTTTTCTTCATCCGTGTGTTTCTTACAAAACATATGATATAGTGGAATACATAATTGCCTCGACGGCAATTGATACTAGACCAGGTTTGTTGTTAATCCAATTTTGAGTTCTATGTGGGCTGGGACACCCGGTTCTATTCTATGTTCTATGTTCTTAATCCATGATTGAAATCAATGAATGTAACCATAACGTACTGCATCAAAAAATTAATTTAGGATATTGTTTGTTATAGTTATAGTTTTGATGATCGCAACATGATGATTGTTGGTTGGAGAAAGATGGTCAAGATGGAGGTTGCTTCTCTTTTTTTAACATCTTTCTTCATGGATTTGATCAACATTTATTTATTATTTATTTATTTTTATTAGTGAAAATTTTAATTATTCGTAGTCTATTTCTTACTACTTGAACTACTATCATTGCTATGTATAAAGAAAATATTTGTAACAAACTTCTAAAAGTAATAATGCTGGTAATTTAGGTTCCGTTATCTCGTTAGTATAAATTTCTATTTAAATTAGTTGTTGAACTCTAAAAGAATGTTCTTTAGCATGATAGCTTAAAGAGTTAACTATGATTTTGCCAAATTTTTACTTGGTGGGTTGATGTCTCCTTGGTTGAGTTGTTGAAAAGCTAGATATATGATAATATTTGTTGATTTTTGGATTATGTCATTCTGTTGAAGTTTTGAATATGGAGTGCCAAATTAAAACCCAAATATCGAGGGACAAATTAAAACCCAAATATTTATTCCAATTTGAGGTTCTTGAATAAATGACTCCAAAATATTATCTCCCTGTGCATTGATTATCATTGCACTCGATACTAAAGTGCGTTGATTTTATTTACACATTTTGAAATAGTTGTGGTGTCGTCGTTGATTTTATTTACAGGTAACTGCCAGGGGTTGCTTTAGGTTGCGATGAGGAAGCAAACGAAATCAAGCAGTATTCCAACGAGAAGGGACAGATCTACTGACAAAAATGGTATTTAACTGTAGTGACTGGGAATTTCCCTAAATCAAAATATTTAATTAAAGTAAAATCTCAAAAGTGTCGCTACAACTTCACTTATAGAATTAAACAGCGTACGCTCGTCTAGTTAAATTTTATATTATCTACTATTATATTAAATTATTTAAAATAATAATAATAATAATTTATAAAATATTTATTTATTTTCAATTTACAATTGAGGACCAAACTTTAGAAATTATTCGTTTTAACCCCTAAAATTTAACTTCTTATTCAATCATAACTTTATATATATTTTAAACCCAATTATAGGCCCGTTTAAGGTCTAATTTTAGTCTTATACTACAAAAAAAACCCATTTGGAGGAGTAACCTAGTTTTTACCCTATTTATACAAGTTAAGATTGATTTTAAAACCCTAGCCTCACTATTTTCCCCTCTTTCCACAATTGGTATCTTCAAGTTCATCCCACTCAATCCCATTCAACAAACCAACTAGCCTCAAGATGTAAGATTTCTTGATGTTTTATTTATATCTCCATTTTTATTTTTGTTGTTTTAAGTTTTAATCACACACAAGTTTTTAATCATCTATTTGTATTTTTTCACTTGATTTTTTTTTTCACACAAATACATACATGCATGTATATATGCACCACCACCTCAATTGCCGCACCACCGCTGCTTCTCCACTGTTTCACCACCACGAAGTCACCATCATCCTCATTTGGCCAAGAACACACACACGCACGCCTATACACGCATATACATATACACCATTGCAAGCTCGGCCAAGAACACACATCCAAGCTCAAAAATCCATTTCACAACACAAAAATCATACCTACACCTTCCTCTACCTCTATAGAACACTATAGAATCGTTTGATTTCGAAAATAATTAAAGATTCGATCTAATTTTGAAAATACCCAAATTTCTCCTCAACCTTCAACCAACGAATTCAAGCCCAATAATCAACCATTCATTCAATTAAAACCACCACTAGATTCACCTCCCTCCACTTCACCTTCGCCGGCACCGTTTTAGCCGAGAAACCGCCGAAAAAACTTCCCCATTTTGTACCCGAGAATGAGTGAGAGAAAGACGAGAGAGAGAGCGTGAGAATCGGGTGAAGATGACAAGCATGATCCAAGTTCTTCGCCCAAATCCACTTAAAACCCGATTTTGCAAGCTTAATCCCTCAAGTTCTATACTTGTTGCAAGTTGGTCCTTAAGATTCATTTAATTTACAAGTCCTCAACTTTTAATTGTCACAATTTAGTCCCTCAATATTATTTACAGATTTAATCCCCCATCTTATTTATTTTATTTAAATGAGCCCTCAAATTTTATTTAAATTCAAGTCTCTTACTTTCAATTGTTGCAATTTGACCCTAAAACTTTTATTTCACTTTTAATCCTTTAATTTCTTATTCCTATTTAAGTTAGCCCCTAAACTTTAATTTCATATTAGTCCCTCATGTTTTAGAAATCTTATAATTGAGCCCAAAATATTTTTGGTTCACTTTTATTGCATAATAGGTCCTCAAACTATTCAATTCTTTCAAATTGACCCCCCAAAGTTTTATATTCGTCATATTTTGGTCCACAAACTTCTATATTACTTATAGATACTTTATATTTAAGAATATTAACATAAATTAAACTCGTTATTGACTAGACAAGGCATACGAACAGCTAGATTACTGATTTTCACCGCTTAGTAGACTCAAAACTCGAGAGATATTTCAGGTAGGCTCAAAAGACTTACTTTTACTTATCGCGCATTTATAGTTAATGGTCTATACTACATGAGTGCCTTTAGTGTGCAATAGACTTGCCTTCGGGCAAATTACTTGCCTTCGGGCCCAGAGCTGCCTGCGGGCCCAGAGTTACCTTCGGGCATTATATTACAAGGTTTACATAACTAATTGCCTTATATATTTGTATAGATGATTAACTTGCGCAGAGCCTACTGAGTATTATTTAAATACTTACGCCTTTCATTCTTATTACAGATTAAGGAGTCTAGAGGCATGGCGAGTCATGGGAGCTCTACCTAGGCTATTAAATATGAGATTTTATTTTCGTTGTCATTTTGATAAACTGATGTGTTAGATTATGTCATTTTAGACCTTTTGAACTATTTAGTTGCTTATGTTAATTGTTTTGAATGTCTAGAGATCAAACCTTTACAAGATACTCTAAGTGGTTGCTATTTTAAACGAATTTCCGCATCTTAATTATTTTTATATATATTTCTGCATTTTAATTATTTGTTATATTTCTGCATTTAAAATATATGTATATATATAATATAGTTTTAGAAAAAGAACTAACGTTTCGAGTTCTTCGAACTCGGGGCGTTACATTACCTATTTCAATCTGTATATATAGATATGCTTTGGTTTTTGGGGCCATTATCATCTCAATACATTGATTATTTGTTATTTTACTAGCTTCTCTTGGTTCACAGCCGAAAAATCACTAACATCAAAAGAAATTAATTCCTTTAATGTGAGTCGGATTGGTGGTTTACTTGGTGGAGTGTTTATCTTTGAGTAATTGTGTGCCATTGACGGATATTACAGATGGTATGAATTTTTTGTTTTCTTTTGTCCTCCCAAAAGCATACTATTTTTTGTAACAAACAACTTTTTTGTTTGCTACAAATCAACACCACATAATAAATATCATGCCGTTTTTAAGTATCTTTTTGTCACAAAGATCAAGAAAATAAAACGATTAGTGGTTTATTTGTTGGAATCTCGTCTTTCAGTTGGTGAATGGCAATAACAGACATTAATAATGGTATGTATTTTTTGTTTACAACAAACAATGCCTTACATATTGTTATTGTATTAATTAATTATTGATTGGTTTATATTCATTGATTACTGACATCGAATATAATTAGCAGCCATTTACAAATGTTTTTTCTCTTAATGAATCCTTTCTTGAAATTATTTTTTTGGGGGGTGGTCTTTTAGATCGTAGCTACCAAAATAAGACAAGGATCATGCAAAAATGTGGTTGGTTCAACATCTCACCGTTCAATAGTACATTGCACAGCCCAAATAGACAATAATTCCTCTTGTGATAAAGGTGGGTTGTTTGAATTGGTTAGTTGGTTCTTTGACGAATTTTTATGAAATACACTATTTAGCAATTTTGCATGAACGTATCATTTTTAGCAGTTAACAAATGCCATTATTAATTTTTGTTCGGTTTTTCTAATGGCAACGGTCATTCCAAATCAAGATTCCACAATCCTCTATTCTGCTGCACATACCACAACTCGGACTAAAGTTGTTAACCAAATAGATGAAAATTCCCCAATCGGTGTTTGTAAGTTTCTTTTCATTCACATATTTTACCTCTATATATTGTTTTTTTTAATTGGAATAATTACCTTCACATTGAAATTATTTGAAAGAGTTCTTTTTACTTGTATTAAGATATGACTCCATTGAATGCGCATATTCTTATCATTGTTCGCTAAATTTTTTGTCGTCAAAATCTCATATTCTTTCACACTTGAAATAAGTAATTTTATTTGGATATTTTGGTTTTTTATCTTAGGTGTCAACAAAAAAAGGTTTCGGTCAAACAATTGCACGATTCAGAAACAAGCTGTTGTACCGTATATGGCACAAACCAAAGCGAAGTTGTTACCGGCAATGACATACATTCCGCAGGTAATATTTGTAACTTGATTTTGCTTTGGAGCTTTTATAAAATAATATGAGTAATAATATCATCCGATGACATTGTGACATTGGCTTTGCAATTATTTTGATTTTTTTCATCAAGCGTTTTATTCTTCTGTATCAATACATTTTTTTTTTCTTTTCTATAAAGTGACCTTCATATTGGCAATAGAAATATATGATGAATACTATTAGTTTATAATATAATTACATGTTAAAATAGCATTTTTAAATTAGATTTTATCTAACCAATGTATGTTATGTTATCATAATTAATTGGGTTGCAACCCAAAAATCTCGTATATCTCAAGGACAAAATCCATGCAATGTGAGTTGGATAAGCAGTTTATTTAATGGGATATCGTCTTTCAATGGTCAAATGGTGATATCAGACATCAATAGGGGTATTTTCTTTTAAACATACATCACCTTTATAATTTTATGTTATTTTTTATTTTATTGATAAGGTACAAAATTGTTATTTGTACTCTATATTAATAAAAGCTCATTTGTTTCCTTTTTTTTTCTGGGGGGGTTGTTGAATTTATTTTATTGCAGTAAACAAAGCAAATGAATGTTCGAGCAATGTCTTACATGGTTCAATGGCCTGCAGTTCTACTATTCAAGACTCAAACAAGTGCACTATCATTAATCAACGTGCTGGAAAATCCACATCTAAGTTACATAATTTTTTTGGGTCCCTTTAAATTTAATCGTCTTTAGTAATTGTTGAAGACAATCTTATCTCATCAAGTTCTTTATTCTAATCGAGTTCTTTATTTTGAAGGTTTTATAGATTGCTAAAGTAATTATCTTAACTATATTAGTTGGCAAAAATTGAAATTAGATTTAGTATCAGCACAACAATGAACACATACAAATTTTTATTTTGTCCTTGCAGATCAAACTTGCAATAATTGTTCTTCGAATGACAAATGCAAGCATGGAGTAGTTATTAATATCAGCAAAAATGTTGTTGGTGATTCGACTTCTGCTAAAGAACCTGTCGTTGGAAGAGACGTTGCTGGTCCAAGCAACATGCACGGCAACAACAATAGGCATGAACCGACTGATACCTGTAACTCTTATATTTGACATGTATTTGATGATCTTTAATTCACGAATCTTATGTTGCTTAATATTTTGGTATCAATGTCATGTTCTTCACAACACTAACTTTAATTCGCTTTAACTTGGATACGTCGATCATAAAAGCTTCATAAGAATATAATGATGTTGGTAATTTATTTTAAATTTTCGTAGATGCTTCAAAACTACTGTTGAAAGCTGCCGTCATATTGGATCATAAAAAAATTAGCATCAACTTATGTCACTCGCCATAAGCAAAAATTCGTTATTAAAACCAAAAATTGAGCAACTTTCCATTGAATAGTAACTTGAAAAGGAACAAAACATCTAACATTAAGACTGTTTGGAGCAGAATTCACCATATCATCTATAAACCCATAATCATTTCATACAAAGAAGTGACTTTTATTTGTATTTGATTATTTAGTAAATGAGTTGCATGAAGTGGCAGATGATTCATCCGGAGATGAAATAGATGGCGACACGTCTGATGGTATGTAAGATTCTTAAGTATTCGATTTGTTGTTGTATTGAATTTACATCCATTTTGATTGTAGAATTGGTTGTCTATTATAGGTGAGGATAATAAGTGTGCTGAGATCTCGAAAGCTGGTGATTATTGTTTTTATGGGGATTTTTCTCTTCTATGCATGTGGTCGTGTAGGAGGTCCAATATAAGTTTATAACTATGCAGCTTATGATGATATTGGAGATCCTATACATTCGTGCGACCATTGTGGAGCAATTTTTTGGCAAGTCAAGAGAAACAATAGTTTATCTAGAAAGAATTTCCCAAAGTTCTCAATGTGCTGCAGTTAGGAGAACATTGTGCTCCCATTAGAATGGCAACCCCCGCAAATCTTGGAAGATTTGATCATCCTTGGAAGGGACCCAAGGAGTGATCATTTTGTACGCAATATTCGTTCTTATAAGTCGATGTTTTCTTTCACTTCAATCAGTGGAAAGATAGATAAGGGAATAAACAGAGGAAAAGCACCTCCTATATTTCAGATGAATGGTTAAAATCACCATAGCATTGGATCTCTTCTTCCCTGAGATGGTGATCGACCAAAGTTTTTGCAAATGTATATACAGGACTCCCACAGTGAAATCGTGAACTGAATGGCATCCATCCAGTACGATTCGCTTAAGCATAGCAACAGTTCTACTTAAGTTAAAAATAAACTAACAGGGAATAACGTTGACATATGTAATCTTTGAAATATCGGCACAATCTCTTTAGTGTACAAAAAACTTTAAAAGCTTAATATCAACATGTAAAATTAAACTCGATACACCTAAAGAAAGTAGACGGATGTTATATCAGCATGTTATATCCCAAAAAATGAAATATATGCACAATAGATTTTACATATTGATGACATATGTCATCATTGAAATATATTAACATGCCAATAATCCGACATCCAATTTGTAAATTTTTCCATTTAATCCAACTCTTCTTACATTTAATCCAATTTATAATGTTCTAATATCATTGCACTTCTTTTGTAATAGGTCCGATGGCATCCAAAACCTAAATGCTGATATTGTGACTAATTTCAAGGAGATGCTTGATCGACACAATGTGTTTCCCAAGTCATTTAGGCTGGCGAGAGATCGGTTGAATGAGAGTAATTGTGGTGAGATTAGGATGCGACTCATTGGAAATAGGTTAACAGATGGGAGACGATATAACCTCCCACAGCAAAAAGAGGTCGCAGCATTGACAAGGGGTGATTTTGATTTTGATAGACTCTAGTGCGATGTGATTGTTGAGACGAAAGGCGGACTCCTCCAGCGGAGTGAATCACTCAATCCATAATTCCTAGGTTTGCAGTACCATCTGCTTTTCCCTTTGCGCAGGATGGCTATAGGGAGGATGTGATGCTGACTCGGGGTCTAGCTGATGATCCTGAGTCTGACGGCCAGAAGCATGTCAGTGTGAGGGAGTTTTTTGCGCATAGGCTGCAGGAAAGGGCTAATGAGTCATCATACATTCTGCAATCTAGGAGATTACTTTAGCAATTTCTGGTGGACAGTTACACAATGATCGAGATTGATCGCATCATTTAGATCAGGACACATCAACTAGAGTTTAGATCTAAATTGTATTGTGGCTTGCAAAATGCAGCTGGTCGAGGAGAGAGAAATCCTACAAAGTTGGGAAAGCTCGTGGTGTTTCTGAGCAGTTATATGGGGAGTCTATATAATATGACCGCGTTTTATCAGGATGCTATGGCCATTTGCCGATACGGTGAATATCTAAAACTATTCATCACTTTCACCTATAATTCGAAGTGGCCCGAGATTCCGCATTTTGTTGGTGAAAGGGGTCTCATCCCTATGATCGCTCGAATATTGCATGTAGGGTCTTCAAGATCAAATTGCAGAGGTTGATCGGCGACATAAAGAAAAACCCAGAAGTTGGTGAGTTTCTATTTTATTATTGTCTTTGTTAACTAAATAACGCTATTGTATCTATAAGAGAATAATAATTTGTTGAACATATGTTGCTATCATAATAATTTCTCATTTTGTGTTGTATAGTTATATATACCATGGAGTTCCAGAAGCGTGGGTTACCGCATGCACATATCTTGGTCTTTATGGCACATAGGGGATAGCATCCGATGCCAACTCAGATTGACAGGATCGTATCTCCGGAGATTCCAGATAAATACTCTCAACATAAATATTATAACCATGTCAAAGACCTCATGGTGCATGATCCGTGTGGAGATGCTAATAGAAAATCTCCATGTATGATAGAGGGCGTTGTACAAAAAACTTTGCGAAGAAGTATGCCAGCTCTATGACCATCGATAAGAATGGCTACGCTATCTATAAGCGTTGAAATGATGGCAAGACGGCCAGGTTGTTCTTGATAACAAATTTGTAATACTTCACACTCCCTACTTGCTTTTGAAGTATGGAGTGTATATTAACATTGAGCGGTGCAATCAGACTGGTGCCACAAAATATCTCTTCAAATACATAACTAAGGGCCACAATCGTATTACTGCTGCATTTGCAAAGGGTACAGATTAAGGAACCAGCGAACCTGTGGACGAGATTAATTTCTATTGTGATTGTAATTACATCTCTGCTTGTGAGGCATCTTGGAGAACTTTTAATTTCAAAATTCATTACAGAGATGTCCCAGTTGAGCATCTTAGCTTCCATCTCCCAGGAGAATAGAATGTTGTGTATTCGGAAAATGACGAAGTAGGAAAAGTTTTGAGGAAGAAATCTGTTAAGAAAAGCAAGTTTATTTCATGGATGAAGGCAAATAGTATATACCATGTAGCTAAAGATTTGCTTTACATAGAGTTTCCTTCGAGATTCATTTGGAACCAAAAGATGCATCAGTGGGATCGAAGGAAGCTCAGATTTTCTGTTGGGAGATTGTATTTTACTCGGCCAAGGACTAGAGAAAGGTATTTTTTTACTTCAGTTCTCAATTTTAGAAACATGATTTTCCACTTCCCATGATGCCCAGCTTATTAATATGATTCTCGTGTTACATCATTAGTTTATCAATGGGGTTTTTTTCGAAGGAACACATTGTTAATTTTTTTCTAACCGATAGTTTTTTTTTTTTGCCCTTACGCTTTTCACTAAATTTTTTTAGGGACTATCTGTGCATGTTGCTAAATCATGTGTGTGGTGCAGAATGTTACAAGGATATAAGATCAGTTGATGGGATGGTATATAATACTTTCAAGGAAACGTGCCGTGCTCAGGGTCTCTTAGACGATGACAAAGAGTACATCGATGGAATTATTGAGGCAAGTCATTGGGCTTCTAAAATGTCATTGAGAAATTTGTTTGTCACCCTACTTGTGTCTAACTGCTTGGACAGACCTGAGGCGCTGCGGGAAAAGTGCTAGCAATATTTGTCAAAAGATGCATAACACAAGCATTGTAATGCTCTTCACAATCCCGGTAATCATGTTTGCTGATGATATTTTCATGTCTTCCTATTACTTGTATGCGTTGATTCTTTGCCTATAATTTTCCAAGCATTAACTAATTGTGGGATATACATTAAATATTTACAACTGACTGATGATCAGATTAAGAACTGCGCGTTGGTTGAAATTGTGAAGTTGCTGTGCCAACGGGGGGGAAGCCTTCGGGACTATGATTCTATGCCTTTTCCTGATGGTTCGTATTTCTCTGCCCCAGATAAGATGCTGATACACAATGAATTGGACTACAATAAAGATGAATTGGCAGAAGAACACGCAAGGTTTCTATCCGGTCTGACTGATGAACAAAGAGGTGATTACGACACTCTGATGAATGCGGCTCATGGTGATCATGGTGGGGTATTCTTCTTATAAGGACATGGTGGTACGGGGAAAACCTTTTTGTGGAGGACGTTTTCGGCTGTAGTAAGGTCTCGAGGAAAGATAATCTTTAATGTGGCATTCAGTGCAATAGCTTCACTCCTTCTACCGGGTGGTAGAACTGTTCATTCACAATTTCCTATCCTATTAAATGTTGATGAAGATTCAACTTCCAACATCAAACACGGAAGTCACTTGGCCGAGCTTATTCAGAAGACAAGCCTGATCATATGGGACGAAGCTCCCATGACACATAAGCATTGTTTTGAAGCACTGGGGCGTACGATGCAGGATCTTGCAAGGTTCAGCAACCTGAGGAGTATGGCTTACCATTCGATAGGAAAACCATTATATTTGGTGGGGGCTTTAGGCGGATACTTCCAATTATACCTAAGGCAACACGGCCTGAAATTGTGAATGCATCTCTCAACTCCTCTTTTTTGTGGGACCATTGCAGAGCATTGAGACGTACGAGAAACATGAGGCTCTATAATCTCCCCGGAGATGAACACACTGATGAATTGGGAAAGTTTTCACAATGGATCTTAAGCATTGGCAATGGAGAGATTGGTGGGCCAAATAATGGTGAGGTGACCGTTGAGATACCCGAGGATCTTTTGGTGCATAGTTTCTCTGATCAGGTGAAAGCTATAGTGCAAAGCACATATCTCGATTTTTTGGCCAAGGAGACTTCTCCTTCTTACTTGAATGAATGGGCTATACTTGCTCCTATGCTCCAAGATGTTGGAATGGTGAACAATTATATGGTTATCATGAATCATTTGGAATTCAGAACTTACTATGGTTCGGATTCAACGTGTAGGACGGATGGCAGGGAGGGTGATTTGCTCAATGAGCTTCACACCTCGGAGTTCGTGAATGGGATTTCGTGTTGTGGAGTGCCCAATCATGTTGATGCGTAATATAGATCACTCGGCTAGTTTGTGCAATGGTACACGTCTTATTGCCACGCATCTTGGAAATCTTGTAGAGGCAAAGATTCTATTTGGGATAAATGCTGGAAAGGATTTTCTAATTCCCAGATTGAGCTTAACCACATCCGATATACAATTGCTGTTTACTTTTGAGAGGAGGCAATTTCCCCTGATAGTTTGTTATGCGATGATCATTAGTAAAAGTCAGGGATAGACGTCAGGGATAGACACTCAACAATGTCGGGGTGTATTTGAGAAGGCCATTCTTCACCCATGGTTAGCTGTATGTCGCTATCTCAAGGGTGACGAACAGAAAGGGGTTGAAGTTTGTCATTTGTGATGAAAGTGGATGCCACACTAACACGACTACAAACTTCGTGTAGAGTGAAGTTTTCAGCAACCAATAGTGTTATGTGCATGAATTATTTGAGGTACATTTTTCGTATTTTTCAAAGTTTTTATTCACTTGTCAATGTCATATCTGACTGCATAAAGGATAAATATCGTATATATAGATATAGGATTGGTTGCTTTTGGCTTATGAATTGAACTGGAATATTGTGGTTAGCATTGTAGCTCATATTTTGCTATTTGCACTGCAAGATATTTAAGGCTTTGAATGTTCATGTGATATTTGTTCTTGCTTAAGCCATTGTAGATGAATTGGCTACCTTTGGTCTACTATGGATTGCTATTTACACTACAAAGTAACTCATCATTTTTCTATGCTAGTATTGATAGATATATAGTTCATTGCCTTTTGAGAACTATGGATTGGTTTCGTACTTTTCAATATTGACAACAGTTCTGCTTGTCTCTTCTATTGTAGGTTACCGTGGGCACACATCACACACCAATACCTCATGCATCGCATAACAGGGAAGCCATGGTGAAAAGACGGTGAAATTATCTGTGAGCTTTTAATGCTAATGTATTTATGAATGTTCTCTAATGTAATTTCGTCGATAATGCTCGAAATTTATTATTGCTCGATATCAAACTTTGGGTGTATGTGTTGATTGTTACGACATTGTAATTAAATTTTATAGGTCGGATTTCCCCCGGAATTACAAGTGAAACTCTGTCAACTTTTTTCAAAAAAAGGAGCATTTTTCTATTAAATTCTACGATGCTAATGTTTGCACTCAAATAATTTGAAAAATCCAATTCATGTAATTAGGCCCAGTGTAACGAACGGGTAACAACTAGTAACTTATTAAAGAAGAACAAGGTACATGCGATTTCTCAATTAACATGCAACATTGCAACTAATATCGTGATAAATGTTTGTTATCACCTAACATGAAAATAAATCAACCAAGTAATTCCATTATAATTAATAATATATGATAACCCAAATTGTTGAATTAAACATGAGCAAAAAGTAATAGCTACATTGCTTCATTCTAAAGGGAAAAAATTAGTTTACACATGTTGAAAATATAATAAATTACAAGAATAAAAGAGTACATCATTGGCTTAAAATAAAAAATCAAAACCACTAAATAGAAGTTGAAAATCTTTTACCAAGACTCCATTTTATCATCAAATCCTCCGCTCTCTCTCTCTCTATCTCTCTATAACGAACTATCTCAACCTAAAAATCCAAGTATGAGAGAGGAGTTTTATTGATATTGAAAAATAGGAATTTACACTTGAAGGGGGGTTTATAACCGTACATTCAAAGAAATACAATGAATAAAAAATAAGGCCTACACGAAGCACTACCATCAATAGATCTGACATTAGCAAGACCTTGTTTGTCTAAATGCCTCTAATCTGTCTAGTGAGATTTGTTATATACAATCGAGTGAATTGCTTATTAATATGAGCCAAATTGGCCAAATATTCAGCTGCAAAATTAACTTCTCCGTAAAACTCTTTAAAAACAATTGATTTTCTCCCAAGAGATCTCTAAATTTATTTCATCGAAGCTCCCTTCTATTGTGGCTCTTGAGTCCTATTTATATCCGCTATCAGCTGTTGAAGAAGACCTTAAATTCATGTTCAAGAAGGAAAAGAAGTAGATCTAATAGAAAACGAAGTCTAAAAAAATATGTTGTGCCATTGTACCTTGCGGCCACAAGGTTTTAAGTCTAGCAATTGCAAGGCTTTCTCGAAATGCATTTAGCACTCAAGATCTGAAATCCATATTTTTTTCCTTTTCTATTTGATTTCCACGATCAATTCTCCAATTTTGACTTGTCTTCATTTTTGGTCTTGAACTTCTTCCTCACTCATTTTAACCCTTAATCTTAATACCCATCCATTTTGACCCTCCAATTTTACACCACAATTTCTTCATTCCTTTAAGATGTTGTACTTTGGCTTCTTTCTATTATTTTTATTGCAATTTCTTCCAAACTCCTTTCACCATCGGGTTCAAACCTTCAAACAATAAAATAACACAACAAATAGTCAAATTGCACTAAAATTTAACACACAAAAATATATCTTATTTGATGGTCATGATAAGTACAAAATTTGTACTTATCAATTGTTGAACCTGTTAAGATAAAAAGTTAAAAGTATTCGTGACTAATGTTATTGATAAGCAGTCAAAGAGCCCAGATGATACGAACCCGGAAAGCTCCACATTGACCGAACCACCCCACGTGCCGCACGGGCCGCTCACGCGAAGCCGAGCCAAGAAAATGGGACGAGCTTTGATGACCTAGGTCGAAGAAGTGTGTCAACATGTCCCTACCAGGTCATCTCCAGCCTTGGAATGGTCCCCAGGAGTTCCCGAGCCAAAAGAAATCCTCCAATTACGAGTCGGGGATGTTGGGACTCAAGAATGCCATGCAGATGACATTTACGGCCGTAACCGAATTAATTACGGCCGTAACGCAGCCATTACGGCCGTAACCTAAATCCATACGGCCGTAACCTAGGAAGCTGAAGACCAGAGATTTACAGAGAGTTAAATACGGTCGTACCATTTGGACATACGACCGTATCAGCCGTGTTACGGCCGTAACGTTGATCATTACGGCCGTACCCTCAGTGTCCAGCTTTTGGGCCAAATTATGCAGAGAGTTAATTACGGCCGTACTTACTCAGCATAGGGCCATAACGCAAGACTTACGGCCGTAACCATTGTCCATACGGCCGTAACTCAAGAATCAAGTTTGGGCGCTGAGGCAGAGAGCTTATTACTACTGCATTTTTGAGTCATACGGTCGTATCTCAGATTTACGTAGAATCCTATAATTAAGGCCGTAATTTTAGCCGACCTAGGGTTAATTTTTAGATATTTTCGGATATTTTTATTATTTTATTATTATTTCAGTTTTGGGGCTTGTATACGAACAAAACACGCCATTTGTAAGATAACTTTGGTTCATATGAAAAGAGAGAGCTTTAAGCTTGTTCTTGAGAGATTCAATTCTCTTCTTGTTCTTTTGAACAAATCAAACTTATCAAGAGCGTGATCAACTCTTGTATGCGTTCACCCTCGCCGTTGTCTACTACGCATAGTGAAGGTGATGGGTTTTAGCCTATTGTTGTCACTTCGTGAGTAGAAGGTCGTCAAGTTCTCGATCCTGACCAGTGATTGGCTTTTCTGGGGTATAATCCAATCTGGATTGGGTTGCGTTGGCATTGAGACCAACGAGGTCCAGATCGCTTGGTATCGTGAGCACGATTCTAGTCATCCGTATCTATCCCTTTGTTTTATGTTTTTATAGTATAAGTCCTTTGTTATTAAGTCTTAGATTGTTATGTTTGTGATTGTTATCGGATTAGAATCTTGAATTTTGAACTTTAAATTTGTAGGATTTTAGTGTATGTTCTTGGTGTTCTTGGTGCAAATTGCTTTTGTGCTTAGAATTCCTCCAATTTCTAGTATTGTATTGGTATTGAGATTATAAGTGTTGTGGTGAAAAAAACGCAAAAAAAAAAGAGAGAGCCGAAATTATAAAAAAAAAAAAAGCAATGCCTCTAATGTTGTGTTGAACGAGTGGTAGTCAATCCATTGGCGACACTTAGTATCGTATTGTTGTTGCATTCTCTAGGGGTTGATCCACATTGTCTTACGTGCTAGGGTTTACTTTGAGTTGTAATTTAGTTTGCATTATTCTAGTATAGTGTTGTGTCATTGAGTTGTAATCTGGTTGAGCAACTGCTTTGGCATTGTTTTGGTGAACTAACAAGAAGATCTTACCTTGATCAAGTTCGTTGAGTTCGATTGAACAAAAGAGTGTGAGTGCATTATTGAGTGTTGAGTGAGAGAGTGTTGAGTGATATACACGAGTGATATTCACGAGAGGACACCATAAGGCTTGCACACACTTGCACACAATGTCTGATACAGGTTCAGTCGAGGGACACGGATCTAGAGCTGCCACCTTGGATGATATCCAGTCGGTTCTTCAGGCTTCTATGACCGCAATGGAGCGTCGGTTGAGTCAACAGTTACGAGAGGATGTTGAGCAATCGGTAGCTATGTTGAATGTTCGTAGACCGGAATTTGAAGAAGGTGATGAGGATGATTATGAGGTGATATATAGAGGTGGTAGAGGTAGAGGCGGTCGAGGAGGTCGAAGAGGTTGAGGCAATGAGAGACCACGAGAGGAGGAAAGTGATGTCAAGAACGTGAAGGTTGAAGTGCCTTCATTCCAAGGTAAAGCCGATCCGGATGCTTACTTGGATTGGGAAAGTCGGGTAGAGTTGGTGTTCCAATTTCATAGAATCCCAGAAGAGAAGAAAGTTCCACTTCTAGTGAAAGAATTCACGGGATATGCTCTTAGTTGGTGGAAACAAACTACTACGGCTAGGCAAAGAAATTTGGAAGCTCCGGTGAGTACTTGGAATGAATTGAGAACAATAATGAGAAAGCGGTTCGTTCCTACATATTACTATCGAGGTTTGTACAATAAATTGCAAACATTAACTCAAGGGGGACGAAGCGTTGAAGAGTATTATCAAGAGACGGAGTCTCTTATGACTAGAGCCGATATAGGAGAAGAAGAAGAGGCTACTATGGCACGGTTTCTAAGTGGGTTGAATCGAGAAATTACCAATCTTGTTGAGTTACACGATTATGCCGATATTCAAGAATTGGTACATAAAGCCGCCAAGGTTGAGATGCAATTGAAGAAGAAGAGTTTCATTAAACCTCACACCGGGGAAAGTAGTAGCTTTGGGAAACCGAAATGGAGTAGTGACAAGACTACAACTCCAAAGCCGGCTTGGAAAGGGTGGAGTGAACCACCTAAGTCTTCTCCGGTGGGGGAAGATAAAGGGAAGAGGCCGATGGGTGCACCACCCCTTCAGAATCGAGAAATCCAATGTTTCAAATGTCAAGGACGAGGACACATTGCCTCGGAGTGCCCTAATCGCCGAACAATGGTGGTGCGGTAGAATGGGGAAATTGAAACGGAGGATGAGGAAGAAAACCCTCCTATTGTGGAGGAGGAGAAGGAAGATTCGGATGAGCAATATGTGATGACTATCCCAGAGACTTTAGTTACACGGCGAGCTCTTAGCACGAAGGTCAAGGTGGATGGAGTGACCTCTCAACGGGAGAATATCTTTCACACTCGGTGCCTAGTGCAAGGTAAACCATGCAGTTTGATTATTGACGGGGGAAGTTGTTCGAATGTTGCTAGTTATATGTTCGTTGATAGGGTTGGACTTCCATTGATCAAAACACCCAAGACCGTATCGATTACAATGGTTTAGTGATACAGGCGAGGTTCGAGTTACCAAGCAAGTGAAGATCGCTATCTTGATTGGAACATATGAGGATGAAGTGGTATGTGATGTAGTACCCATGCAAGCTACACACATATTGCTAGGCCGACCGTGGCAATTTGATAGACAAGTGACACATGATGGATATCGAAATAGATACAGCTTCAAGTTCAATGGGAAACCCATTGTACTTGCTCCTTTGACACCGCAACAAGTGTATGAGGATCAAGTCAAACTCAAAAAGGAAGCTGATGAGAAGGAAAAGGAGAAACGAGAGTTGAGTGGGAAAAAAGAAGAGAGAGTAAAGGAAAGAAGAGTGAGCATGAGGAAAAAAAGAAAGAGTGCTTCTTTGCAAGCCCGAGAGAAATTGTGAGGGCTCTTTCGGCGGACCAACAAGTGATCTTGTTAGTGTATAAGGAGAGTGGTCGAGTGCTCAATTCTAACCTTGACTCCCTCCCCAATTCTATTATTTCTCTTTTGCAGGAATACAAGGATATCCTTCCCGAAGAGTTGCCAAGCGGTTTGCCACCCATTCGCGGGATCGAGCACCAAATTGACTTAGTCCCCGGAGCCTCTATTCCAAACCGCCCCGCCTATCGTAGCAAACCCGAGGAGACAAAGGAGTTGCAACGCCAAGTGGAGGACTTGCTCGGTCGAGGGTATATCCGGGAAAGCTTAAGTCCATGCGTAGAAAGACGGATCGTGGAGAATGTGTGTTGACTGTCGAGCTGTCAACAACATTATGGTAAAATATCACCACCCTATACCTAGACTTGATGACATGCTTGATGAACTTTATAGTGCTAGTATTTTTAGCAAAATTGATTTGAAAAGCGGTTATCACCAAATCCGAATAAAAGAGGGTGACGAATGGAAAACGGCTTTCAAAACTAAACAGGGTTTATATGAATGGTTAGTTATGCCGTTTGGTTTGACGAATGCACCAAGTACATTTATGAGACTAATGAATCACGTGTTACGTGCTTTCATTGGTAAATTTGTAGTGGTGTACTTCGATGTCATCTTGATTGGGGCTTTCATTGGAAAAATTGTTTGCCAATCCTACTAAAAGTCAATTTTGTCTTGGAAAAATTGTGTTTCTTGGTTATGTGGTTAGTGCCAATGGTGTAGAGGTTGATGAAGAAAAAGTTATGGCAATTAAAGAATGGCCTACTCCATCTAGCATAGCCAATGTTCGTAGTTTTCATGGTTTAGCTAGTTTCTACCATCGATTTGTGCCTAACTTTAGTACACTTGCTGCACCATTAACTGAAGTAATCAAGAAAATCGTTGGTTTTAAATGGGAAAAGGAGCAAGAACGAGCTTTTCAAACAATTAAAGAAAAACTGTGTTCTTCGCCCGTGCTTGCTCTTCCCGACTTTAACAACGCTTTTGAGATTGAATGTGATGCGTCGGGCATAGGTATTGGTGCTGTGTTGATGCAGGAACGAAGGCCAATTGCATACTTTAGTGAGAAATTGAGTGGTGCCACCCTCAATTATCCTACGTATGACAAGGAGCTCTATGCATAGGTTCGAACGCTAGAGAATTGGCAACACTATCTCTGGCCGAAGGAGTTTGTGATCCACACCGACCACCAATCGCTAAGGATCTCAAAAGCCAAGGCAAGTTGAACAAGCGACATGCTAAGTGGATGGAGTTCGTTGAGACATTTCCCTACGTGATCAAGTACAAGCAAGGAAAAGAAAACATTGTTGCAGATGCTTTATCACGCAGGTATACCTTACTCACCACTCTAGATACTAAATTGTTGGGTTTTGAATTAATGAAGGAATTATATGCGAAAGACCCGGACTTTAGTAGTATCTATGTTGCTTGTGAAAAGAGTGGATTTGAGAAGTTCTATAGGCTAGAGGGGTACTTATTTCGAGAGAGCAAACTTTGTGTTCCTTCTAGTTCTATACGAGAGTTGTTAGTGAGAGAGGCTCATGGAGGAAGCCTCATGGGACATTTCGGTGTAGAAAAGACATTTGATGTCTTGCATGACCATTTCTATTGGCCTAAGATGAAACGAGATGTGGAGAGAGTTTGCATAAATTGCATAACATGTAGAAAGGCCAAATCCAAGGTATTACCTCAAGGACTTTACACTCCCCTTCCCATACCTCAATCGCCATGGGAAGATATATCTATGGATTTCATCTCGGGATTACCTAGGTCTAGAAATGGGAGAGATTCGGTTTTTGTGGTAGTTGATCGGTTTAGTAAAATGGCTCATTTTATACCCTGTCACAAAATCGATGATGCAAGTCATATTGCCGACTTGTTCTTTCGTGAGATAGTTCAGCTACATGGAGTGCCGAAGACAATTGTGTCAGATAGAGACGTCAAATTCCTTAGCTACTTCTGGAAGACCTTGTGGGGAAAACTAGGTACCAAACTGCTTTTTTCAACCACGAGTCATCCCCAAACTGACGGTCAAACTGAAGTAGTAAACCGTACGTTGTCACAATTACTTTGGGCTATCATTAGTCGGAATATTAGGACGTGGGAGGAATATTTACCACATGCTGAATTTGCTTATAATCATGCTAAACATTCTTCAACTGATTTTTCGCCTTTTGAAGTGGTTTATGGTTTTAATCCGCTAACCCCGTTAGATTTTATTCCTTTACCTGTAAGTGAAAGGGTTAGCTTGAATGGTAAACACAAAGCCGAGCTTGTTCGGTCCATACACGAAAAGGTAAAACTGCAGATCGAGAAAAAGAACCAACAAGTATCGACTAGGGTGAACAAAGGGCGAAAAGAAGTGATCTTTGAGCCGGGAGATTGGGTTTGGCTACACCTCCGAAAGGAAAGATTCCCTCAACTACGCCAATCAAAATTGTTACCACGAGGCGATGGGCCTTTTCAAGTAGTTGAACGAATCAACAACAACGCCTACAAACTCGATCTTCCAAGTGAGTATAATGTGTTAGCTACATTTAACGTCTCTGATCTTGTTCCGTTTGATGCAGGAACCGATTCGTGGATGAATCAACCTGAAGAGGGAGGGGATGATACGAACCCGGAAAGCTCCACGTCGACCGAACCACCCCACGTGCCGCACGGGCTGCTCACGCGAAGCCGAGCCAAGAAAATGGGACGAGCTTTGATGACCTGGGTCGAAGAAGTGTGTCAACATATCCCTACCAGGTCATCTCCAGCCTTGGAATGGTCCACAGGAGTTCCCGAGCCAAAAGAAATCCTCCAATTACGAGTCGGGGACGTTGGGACTCAAGAATGCCATGCAGATGACATTTACGGCCGTAACCGAATTAATTACGGCCGTAACGCAGCCATTACGGCCGTAACGTAAATCCATACGGCCGTAACCTAGGAAGCTGAAGACCAGAGATTTACAGAGAGTTAAATACGGCCGTATCAGCCGTGTTACGGCCGTAACGTTGATCATTACGGCCGTACCCTCAGTGTCCAGCTTTTGGGCCAAATTATGTAGAGAGTTAATTACGGTCGTACTTACTCAGCATACGGCCGTAACGCAAGACTTATGGCCGTAACCATTGTCCATACGGCCGTAACTCAAGAATCAAGTTTGGGCAGTTTTGAGGCAGAGAGCTTATTACGGCCGTACTTTTGAGTCATACGGCCATACCCCAGGATTTACAGCCGTAAATCCTATAATTACGGCCGTAATTTTAGCCGACCTATGGTTAATTTTTAGATATTTTCGGATATTTTCATTAATTTATTATTATTTCAGTTTTGGGGCTTGTATATGAACAAAACAAGCCATTTGTAAGATAACTTTTGTTCATATGAAAAGAGAGAGCTTTAAGCTTGTTCTTGAGAGATTCAATTCTCTTCTTGTTCTTTTGAACAAATCGAACTTATCAAGAGCATGCTCAACTCTTGTGGCGTTCATCCATGTCGGTTGTCTACTACGCACAGTTGAAGGTGATGGGTTTTAGCCTATTGTTGTCACTTCGTGAGTAGAAGGTCATCAGGTTTTCGATCGTGACCAGTGATTGGCTTTTCTGGGGTCTAATCCAATCTGGATTGGGTTGCGTTGGCATTGAGACCAACGAGGTCCGTATCACCATTATCTTTAGGGTGTTTTTCAATAATGGTTGGACTATAAGAAGTGAGAGTTAATGCTAAATTTTGATTTTTATTTATTGATTTTAGTTAAATTTAAGGTAGAACAAACTGTAAATGAATAAAAACTAAATATTTGTTCAGCAAACGCCTTTTTAGTATGAAAACTAACTTTTTAAAGTAACTATATGTGCAAGTAAATGAATTTTATAGATAAAGTGAAAAGTACTCTTTTATTATTTTTAGTAAAAAAAAATACTATAGCGCCCCGAGTTCTAAGAACCCAGAACGTTAGTTCTTTCTTGAAAACAATTATTTTTTTATGAAATATAATAATATTAATAAATGCGGAAAAATAACAAATAACAAAAATGCGGAAATTTATTTAAATTAATAAAGTCGATAGAGCGTCTCACGATAGTTTCAACACTGTCCTCAAAAACATCCAATTAAAGTACTAGTACGTTCAAAACATTCAAAAGTCATTACTTCAACAGTTAAAAGTACTCAATTGTCAATGGAATCAAAACTAATTTATTCGAAGAAGCCTAAGAGATTCCCACGCCTCACCAAGCCTCCGACTCCTTAATCTACAATTTGTTCATTGCATAGAGAAAATCGTGAGTATTTTAAATACTCAGTAAATCCTGCACACAACAATCAATATATGTTATAAATTAAAGGCACATAATCATTGTTTAACATAAAATACGAACGTGTATGAAATACAAGTTAGTTCGTCATCCCTCTTAATTGTTCACGCCATCATAGTGTTTAATAACACGTCGTTATAATATATTAGGCTAAAGGCCTATCATCATAATGCTATTGAAACACGTCATAAGTAGGCTAAGAGCCTATCGTCATGGTGCCGAGGAAGCACGTCATAAGTAGGCTATAAAAGCCTATCGTCACATAACATTTACATGCAATATTTATAACAATATTAATTGCAAATGCACATGTTTGAAAGAGAGTTTTAAGGAATGGGATCTACCTTAACCCTTACCTGAGTATTGAGCTTACTAACGACGAGAAAGCAGTCCTCTAGCTGTCCGTACGTCTCGTCTAGCCAATAAGGAGTTAAATTTATGTCAATATCCTTAAATATTATGTATCTATAGATAATATAGAAGTTTTGGGACCAAAATTAAATGAATATAAAAGTTTGGGGGTCAATTTGAAAGAATTGGATAGTTTGAGGGTCTATTATGCAATAAAAGTGAACTAAAAATGTTTTGGACTCAATTATAAGATTTTTAAAGTATGAGGGACTAATATGCAATTAAAGTTTAAGGGCTAACTTAAATAGGAATAAGAAATTAAAGGATTAAAAGTGAAATAAAAGTTTAGGGGCCAAATTGCAACAATTGAAAGTTAAGGACTAGAATTTAAATAAAATTTGAAGGCTCTCTTAAATATAATAATTAACTTGAGGGGCTAGATTTGAAAATATTATATAAGGGTCAAATTACAATAATTAAAAGCTTAGGTTTTGAAATTAAATAAAACTCAAGGACCAACTTAAACTAAGTAAATAAATCGAGGGACTAGACTTGCAAATAGCCAAATAAATAAATAAAAACCCAGCAAAAAGGACTAGATCTTCTCTCCCTCACCCGACTCTCTCTTTCTCGCTCGCTCTCGGCCGAAATGGGGGGCATTTTCCAGCAATTTTTGGCCAGTGTTTTGGCCGGCGAAGGTGGAGATGGTGGTGGTGAAGCTAGTTGCGAAGTCAATTTGAAGATATGGTGAAGATTGAGTTCGAAATTGGGTGTTGAAGGTTGAGGAGAAATTTTGGGTATTTTCAAAATTCGATCTATACTCTATCCATTTTCAATAATAACTGCTTCTATGGTGTTCTAGGGAGATAAGGGAAGGTGTGGATGTGATTTTTGTGTTGTGATGTTGAGTTTTGAGCGTGGGTGTTGTTTGGCCGAGACATATATACGCATATATCTATGGCTTTTCGTGCGTGAGTGTATATATGTATGTATATGCGTGTATCTACGGCTTTGTGTGTGCGTGAGTTGCTAAGATGATGGTGATGATGATGTCATGGTGGAGTTATGGTGGTGATAAGGTGGAGGTACGGTGGTTGTGCGGTGGTTGACGGTGAAGGAGTATATACGTGTATCTATGTGTGTGTATGTACGTATGTATACATTCTAACTACAATAGAAATCAAGTGGAAAAAATAAGAAGATTATCAATTAATTATGGGAGTATAGTATTAAATAATTAAAAAATATATAAATAGAGATATGAATAAAATGTCAAGAAATTTTACCAATTGAAACTAGCTTGATTTGTTGAATGAGAGATGATAGAATTAACTTGAGGATGATAATGGAAGAAACTGAGGATGTAACGGAGCTAGGGTTTGAGAGGATCTTAAAAATGAATATTTAAAGGTGGAAATTAGGGTAACAATTGTAAATGGGTTTTCTTGTTGGGCAAGAATTAAAATTGGACCTTAGATGGGCCTATAATTTGGCTTAAGGTAAGTATTGGATCATTATTAAATAAAAACTAAACTTTAGGGACTAAAATGAATAATTTATAAAGTTTGGTCCTCAATTGTAAATTTTGAAAATAAATAAATTTTTATATAAATAATTAAATATAACAATAAATAATATGAATTTCGACTAGACGAGCGTACGCTATTTAAATTTTTATAAGTAAGGTCATAGCGACACATTCGAAATTTTATTTAATTAAATATATTTTATTCAAGAAGAATTTTGTAGTCACTACATCTATTGTGCAATTGTACCTTGCAGCTGTAAGGTTTTAAGTCTTGCAGTCGCAAGGCTTTCCCGAATTGCATTCTACACCCAATTTTAAAACATTTTTTTATTTGATTGCACTTTTAGCCCTCCAACTTTTGACTTATCTTCTTTTTCTATCATGAACTTCGTCCTCTCTCATTTTTAAACCTTAAGCTTCATACCTTCCATCTTGGCCCTCCAATTTTACACCATAAATTCCTCATTTCTTTGAGATCTTGTACCTTGGTCCTCTTTCTTTTTTTTTAATTGCAATTCCTTCCGACCCTCCTTTCCCCATCGATTAAACCTTGAAACAACAATAAAATAACACGACAACTAGTTTGAATTGCATTAAAATTTAACACTCAAAATCCTTATTCAATGCCCATGATAAGTACAAAAATTGTACGTATCAATTGTTAAACTTGTTAAGATAAATAGTTCAAATATTTGTGCATATTATTATTGATAAGCTGTCAAAATCCATTATCTTCGGGGTGTTTTTCAATAATGGTAGGACTACGAGAAGTGGGAGTTAATGTTGAATTTTTTATTTTTACTTAGTTATTTTTGTTAATGTTAATGTCATGTCCTCTTTAATTTAGTCCTAGCATTGGAACTTTCTTATACTTCTGGTGCTGACACAGCACATCTTGATGCTACCACACAGCAGCATGGGGCTGATAAGTATGGCTTAATAATCACGTGGTGGAATGAGACAACGTCAAGTCAAACGATGGAACTATAACAAAGTTCTAATGCTACGATAGGGTTAAATTTGATGTTAAGGTCTATAAAATTTTAAGCAAATATAATCTAAATATTTGTTGAGAAAAAATCATTCTAGCATGAAAAGAAAATTTTTATAGTAAATACGTGGTTAAGAGTAAATGAATTTTATGGAAAAAAGTGAAAAGTAGTATATTATTTTTTTTTTTCATTTGTATTACGTATAGTTAAAAATGATTGTCAAAATATTATTTCCAATCAAATACTACGCTAATGTTAGGATTGAATTTTTTATGAATTTTTATGTAAAATAGGAGAGAGAATTAGTAGAGTTAAATAGCGGAGATTTATATAGTATATACAGGTTCCACATGATTTGTATAGTATATGTAGGTCCAACGTGATATGTGATTATGATTAGTTTAGCTAAATTCAAATTTAGAAAGAATTGTTAAAAATGTGTGAAAAAATCAATCCTAACATCTTTATATTAAAAAACTTGCAATGCTAATTAGGCACTGCGCCATGCTGGCACTTGGTCTATGATATTAAAAAATAATTAATAATGATAACAATCATCTCAAAAATTTTCCAAATCCATAATGAATTGCTGAAATCATTACAGCTGAATTTTCCACACGCATTTTCAATTATAAGGAAAGAATGAGTAACATCTACAATAATTTGAATCTGGATTGAAGGACGCGTTTTCAATATAAAAAAATATTCTTAATATTAAATGCCGGTTTTCCTTTTTATGCTGCTTAACCTTCTAAAAACGAAAATAATGAGTCAATTATACATTAATTCTATTCTACATTGCAAGGATTTGACTAAAACGAGTTTTATATAAATGGAATCGATACAATCATATTAAATTGGCAAAATAAACTGCATTATTACAAGACGTGATTAATGCATAGGAAATATCAAGCCTACCATTAATTTACCTATGCTTTGCCAAAAGGCGATACTGTAAATTTATATGCCTACAAATAAGAAAGACCAATCAAAATTCCATTTCCCAATATCAGTACAAGTAGAAAATCTTTATTCATCCCATTGAAAATGTCTTCGTGTTGAGTTATCCGAATGATCTGGATGACAAAAAATCTAAATGGAGTCGTCCGAGGATGCTTTGGAAGGAAATGGCAACCGACTTTCAATCAACGATGGAAAGCAATATACGACAATCCATGAGTAAGATAATTTGTAAAACAAACGACATCAAGACGATTCAGCTCATGTCATTGGTAACATAAGTTTATATAAGTTCAATCGAAAAGAAAATTGATTCAAACTCATTCAAGCATTCATTTACATTCTAATATGAACCTAATTATTCAGAATAAATGGCTTTGAGTTAAAGGATACCACAAGCTGTTGATGGTAGTTCTTATCTTTTCAGGTTGGCAATTTGGATTCTGATGGTAATTACCCTGATGTTACACCACTGAAACGAAAAACAGTTGTACAAGAAGGTATTTCAACTGAGGTTGATACTCAGTTTTCAACCACCAAGAAGCCAACTAAAGTAAGGATCGAAAAAGATTGAACTCTAAGAACGAAGCGTTTGATTTTAGTTTTTAAAATGGTCATGTTATTGTGCCGTCATTGAGTAACAAAATTTATTTTCGAATAAGTTTGTCTTTGAAAAATTGTTTGGAATTTTCTTTTTCAATCTTTCAGAGATGCACTTTTTTGGTATGTTAATCCTAACTAGGCAATCCAATAAACCCCACCACTACTAAACAGCCTCACAAAAAGTATCAGGCAAGGGTAAGTTAAATGATTCTAAGCCTCCATGATGGAAAAAGATAAAATTTCCATATATCGTTCAACCTTCAATCAAAAAATAAACTACCTATCAAATTTGGACAAGTTGAGAAAGATAATACGTTCAACCATTTAACCATTATGATTAGCATTCATGAGTATGATAATTTGCAATACGAGGGGCATCAAGACCATTAAGCTCATGTCATTGCTAAAAGAAGTTAATATAAGTCAGACAAAAAATAAACTATCTATCAAATTCAGACAAGTTGCGAAAGATAAATAAAAATTTAAATCCTAAATTTCATATAAGGATTTTGGGGTTTATAATCTACTTTCTAAGCTTTCTACTTGATTTAGTACAAGACTCATGTTACTTATTTTTTTAATTCGGTTATATGTTCTAATTAGAATATATTCATATAGACACCTAAGTACTAAACTTTTACAAGACATCTACACACCCTATAATATCTATATCCAGAAATAGAGGCAGTGTTATCTATGAATACAGTACATCAGATATTCCTATTTCTTGACACCTAAGTACTAAACTTTCTACATATCGAGATGGTATCATCTATTTCTACATCACATAATTACGTTTCTAGACATCTAAGTATACATCAATATACCATCCAATCACGCATTCAAAGAACACTGTGAATGATCAACTTGAGATTTAGTATTACCTGTTAGAGATGAATTAGAATCTATGGCCTCACAAGCAACTTAATCTTTGTTCTTTGTTCAACTATGCAAGTAAAGAGAGAGAGAGAGAGAGAGAGAGAGAGAGAGAGATTAATAGAATATTCACTATTCAGTAGATTTAAATTTATATATGTTCAGTAAACATTGTGTCTGAATTTAATGAGAGAGAAACGATATAGATTGAATTACCCTTTTTTCTCGGACATTAAAATTCTCCTCTCTGGGAATAGACTTGTGTGATTTATATACATGACCAAAAACTGTAATTTATATACATTACCTAAAAATGAAAATTTACATATATATACACACATCATACAAGAGAATTACTTAAATTGTAATTTAACTTTAATCTTCTTTCCTCATACTTAACAAAATTACGTGACCTAAGTTATTTTTCCATCTATTAACATTACAACAACTTTGAGATCTACATTAACTTAGATCTACATTAACTTACAAAGAAAGTATAAGAACTATAAGTAAAAATATGTTAACGAGTAATCGAGTATAAAAAATTTTAATATATAATACAATTGGTTTAACAAGTTGAAATTTTAAATTCTAATAAAAAATAAGACTCATCTTTCGGTTGTGAGTTCGAATTTTTTGTTTCATTGTGCAAAAGATCTTAATTGAAAAAATCAAATAATTGCAAAATTAAGACTTATGACTATGATTATACATATAAAAAAAAGGAAAAAATGAAACTACTTACGTTTTTCATATTCTTACGAGCGTAAAACTTCCACGTCTTTTTCATCACCCAAAAGATTTGAAAAATAAAAATTGAATATTATATTAATGACAATAATAAGAGTTGTAACCTAGATCATATGTATAAAAAAGGAAAAAAATTGAATCTACTTACGATTTTCAAATCAATGCATGCGTAGTGTGAAATAATCAATAACATTCGTATATTCAATGAATAGAGGAGAAGAGAAGAGAAATGAGGAAGAAACAATAAGAAGAATTCATTGACAACTTGAACAATGAGCAAACAAGATATATATACATATGTAAACAATGACCAACTTATGCTAAGTAAAAGTTGTAATACTAAAATACAACATAACAAATAATAATAATAACTAGTTAATACTAATTACTCTAACATCCCCCCGCAAACTCACGATGTGACAGCAACGAGAGTTTGTCAAGCAAGAAATGGAAGCGTGGAACTGAATGAGCCTTAGTAAAGAAGTCGGCGAGCTGAAGTGAGGAAGAGATAAATGGCAAGGCAAGGGTCTCCTGCTGTAGATAATGATGAACAAAGTGACAATCAATCTCAACATGTTTGGTGCGCTCATGAAACACAGAGTTATGGGAGATCTGAATGACACTTTTATTATCGCAGTACATTGGAGTAGAAAAAGATAACTGAACACCCATATCAGCGAGTAACCAATGCAGCCATACAATCTCTGCAGTGGTAGAGGCCATAGCACGATATTCTGCTTCCATAGAGAAGGGCGAAAAAACAGGTTGTTTCTTGCTCTTCTACGAAATAAGAGAGTCACCTAAGAAGATGCAAAAGCCGGTTGTGGATTTACAATCAGAAGGATTACCTGCCCAATTAGCATCAGAATAGGCACGGAGCTCAAGAGAAGAGGTCGAAGGAAAAAAAAGGACTCTAAAAATAGGAACCACGAAGATATTGCAAAATACGCACAACAGCAAACCAGTGAACTGTAGTAGGAACAGAGGCATACTTACTAACTACATGCACAACATACGCAATATCAGGATGTGTAATGGTAAGATAAACAAGAGAACAAACAACAGTGCGATACAACATGGGAACAGCCAACAGAACTCCATCTGTAGGAGAATAACGAGCATTAGTCTCAATGGAGCTATCAACTGTTTTGTCATTAGTGAGGCCGGCACGCTCAATGATATCAGCAGTATACTTGGACTAAGAAAGCATATAACCTCTGGGCAAAGAAGCAACCTCAATTCCTAAAAAGTAAAATAGTGGGCCCAAATGCTTCACCTCAAAGAGACGAGCCAGTTCAGTCTTCAAATATGCTATCCCTACAACATCATCACCAGTAAGGATCATGTCATCAACATGTAACAAAAGAAGAATATGTCCTGCTGAAGTGTGCCGAGTAAATAGGGCAGAGTCGTGATGACTAGACACAAAACCAAGAGTCAAAAAAGTAGTGGAGAATCGCTCAAACCAGGCACGAGAAGCTTGTTTGAAATTGTAGAGTGCCTTTTTGAGCTTACAAACATAACTGGGAGAATGAGGAACACCAAGAAGAGGGGTGATGTAAACTTCTTCGTGAAGAATCCCATTCAAGAAGGCATTTTTAACATCCATTTGAGAAAGATTCCATTGAGAGGCAATAGCAATACGAGCATGTACAGTGGTCATCTTGGCAACTGGGGCAAATGTTTCTTCATAATCCAAGCCGTACTCCTGAGCAAACCCTTTAGCAACCAAGAGAGCCTTGTAACGCTCAACAAAGCCATCAAACTTAGTTTTAATCTTATATACCCAACGAGAACCAATAGCATGCTTACCTGATGGTAAAGGGACCAATTCCCAAGTATCAGTCTTATATAGAGCAGTGAGTTCATTAGCCATAGCCTATTGCCAAAGGGGATCTACAGCTTCTTCTTCATAAGATAAAGGTTCAGAGAGTTTGTGATGAATAGAAGATAAGAAACAACAAAAGGATTTGGAATAGCGAGAGTAATCAAAATCAAATAATTGAGTGGACCTACGGATATGGGGTGGATGTCGAGGCGCTGGGGGAGGTGTTGGAGATGGTGGATCCTCAGCCTGAGATGATGATGGAGACGACATAGGAGAAGGAAATAGAACACTTGAGACGATGCATGTGTACCTGCAGTAGGAGAAGAAGAAGACGAGGAAATAGACGTGGGTTGACTGGTATCATCATCTGCAAAAGGATCAATATCGACAAGATCGAACTTTCACACGGGAGTTGTATTATCAGCAAGTGAGAAGAAGGGAATGTGTTCAAGAAACACTACATGACGAGACACATATAATTTTTGTCCAATGGGATCAAAACAATGATAACCCTTTTGACCATCACATAGCATAAGAAAATACACATAGCAGAGCGAGAAGTCAATTTACTACGTTCAACTGTAGGACGAAGGACAAAACAAGTGCATCCAAAAACCCTCAAGGAAGAATAATCAGGAGAATACCCAAATAAAGTTTCAAAAGACGACAATCCAAAGGTATAAGCGGATGAGATTCGATTAATTAAATGGGCAGCAGTAAGAGTTGCCTCTCCCTAAAACTCACTAGGCACTTTGGAAGATAAAAGGAGAGAATGCCTGTTTCAAGATTATGTCTATGTTTGCGCTCAGCAACACCATTTTGCTGAGGAGTGTCAGTGCATGAAGTTTGAAAAGTAGTGTCGTCCTCAATGAGTAACTGGTAAAAGGCAGTCGAGGTATATTCACCACCCAAATCACACCTAAAACACTTAATTACCGGGGGGTGTTGTGTTTTGACAAGAACGCCTTTTCATAAGATATATCCAACAATAACGGCTATAATCATCAATGAACGAGACATAATATCTAGACCCTCGTTTAGTAAAAATAGGAGCGGGGCCCCACACGTCTGAATGAACCAAATAAAAACGTGCAAGTGAACGAGTAGTACTACGAAAAATGGTAAAGCAGAAAACTTAGCAAGTTTGCAACCACTATAATCTGAAATGTCATGAATGTCTAAATCTCCTAAACAACCTTTGGAGACTAAGAGCTTTAAACAACTAGCTGACACATGCCCAAGGCGCGAGTGCCACAAATAGAACTAAGAAGAAGAAGAATTCAATTGAAAAGATGAAAGATCAACACCAGAAGCTGCAACATGCACGGGTTCCAGAGTGTCCAAAACATATAGCCCTCCTTTCTACCTATGGCCTATCCCAATCAGCTTCTGAGACTGTGGATCCTGTACATAACAAGCAGTAGGGGAAAAGTTAACCAAATATCTGGAATCACATAATTGACCGATACATACTAGATTAAAAGTAAGGCCGGGAACACAATAAACATTGGAAAGAGACAAGTTAGAAGTATGAATGGAGCCAACACCAGCTAAAGGTAACGGGGTACCATTAGCAGTAATAACAGAAGTAGATGAGGGGGAAGAGCATAAGGAATCAAAGAGAGCGGAATTGGAGGACATATGTTTGGAAGCACCTGAGTCAAGGATCCAAGGTGAAAAAGTACTTGACTGATTATGTGATGACAAATCTGCATGTGTTGATGCTGACATAGCACGTGGCTATGTGGCTAAGAACTTCTGAAACTGCTAACTAAGATCAGACAATTCAGAATCAGACGACGGTGGTGGTCTAAGTATAGAAAAGCTGCTGATGGTATAGTTGCCATTATATTGGCATGTGGCGAGAAAACTGCTGCGACGACGAGGATTGTTGCTTCAATGACTTAGGACATTGAGCCCTCAATGTCCTTTTTGCTTACAAAAGCTACACATATCATATGGAACCTTAGCATGCCCCTTACTCCGATTCTGCGTAGAAGATACAGTCAATACTGAAGTCCCTGAATGAGGTAAAGACACCTCAGTGGAAAGAGACTTCAATCGAGTTTCCTCAGCAACAAGCTCACTAACAACAGAATCCATAGATGGAAGGGGAGAACGATGTAGGATAAAGCCTCGGAGTCCCTCAAAATCACTGCGCCAAGCCATCAAAAACTGGACCAATCATTGCTCCTCTCCATAGGTAATGAAATCATTAGAGTTCTTTAACCTAACAAGCTCCGTAAGAGCCAACTCATCCCAAATTGCTGTCATAGCTGTATAGAAATCAAAAACGCTCATACTTTTTTGTTGCAATGGCCGAATATCATTCTCTAACTGATAGCGCTTCGCAAAATTAGTTTTAGTGTACAATTTTTGTAAGTGATCCCAAACTTCCTTCGTCGTCTCATACTTAGCCAACTGAATCCCTATACTATGATCAATGGAATTGTTAATCCACGTAAGAATTTTCGAATTGTTTGCATCCCATTTATCTATTTTCATCGCATAATTATCATCAGTACTTTTGGGTTTGACAACCGTGCCACTAACATAACCCCAAAGCTTCTTTCCCTTAAGAAAATTCTTCATTACATGATTCCAATGAGAATAGTTCTTTCCATCCAATCGAACACTAACTGCTTGGAGAGAATCACCAGACCCCATAATGAAAGAGATCACTTAACAACTGGAGCACAGTAATAACAAATTAACCACAAACCGGGGGGGGCCTCAAACACACACAACAATAAGTAACCCCAAACACAACCTACAATACAATTACAACTCGGCTGTAATGCACAATTGCAATAAGAAACCCTAAACGCAACTGCAATACAATTACAGTCCAGCTGTAATTCACGAACTGCGACTCAATCCGAACCCCAAACGAAAAATTAACCACAAATTAAGAAAATACAAAGAGAGACGATCACAACCATGGAAAGAAATCCACCGGAAGCCAAGCGACGCGCCGCCAAAAGCTGCTGCCATCGAACAGGTTCCAATCTATTAGCCGGCGCATGGTCCCACAGGTGCCTCACCGGAAGAAAGTCCGTCACTTGGACACCCCGAATATGGTCTTGGTTCGTCAAAATAATGGCCGGAAGTGGTTTAAATATCGAGTGAAAGTTGCGGCGGCTAGAGAAAAGAAGAGAGATCCAAGGCTGCTAGGGTTCTTCTTGGCGTGAGATAACCAAGATTCACCAATAGGAAGAAACAATAAGAAGAATTCATTGACAACTTGAACAATGAGTAGGGTTTACAAGATATATATACATATGTCAACAACGACTAATACTAGGTCAAAGTTGCAACACTAAAATACAGCATAACAAATAATACTAATAACTAGTTAATACTAATTACTCTAACACGTAGAACTTTCATATCTGCCTTCTTTTATCAATAAGTGCAAGTCGGATCTGAAATTTGATGTTAATTTCTCCTTGAAAATAGTCGGCATAGGGAGAAAATAGGGGAAAACACATAAATGAATTATTATTGCGTCAAAGCTAGGGAAGACAGTGATGAAATTTGGGAGAGTACATTAATCTTACACTAAAAACCTAAGGGAGCAAATTACGACTTGAAAAAAAAAAGTGGCATATTTACCGATTTTTAAATGGCATGAAGTGATTATGTATAGGAAAATCTTCAAATCGAGGTTATTGCGAGTGTTGAGATGAAACCATAACTGGCAGCGAGATTTAAGGTTATCTGATATGGCAAGCTAGATGTAAACACAAGTATTTCTATAGATGTTTCGAGAGGCGGTTTGTTTTGGTCCCGAAAATGGGCTTCACCATATGAGCAATTGGGAGATCTAATTGTTTCTTATAAAGTGGCCCAAAATGCGTGCAAATGGGCTTCAAGAAATTGCTTCTTATTAAAGTGGCGCAAAATAAGATGATGTTTTTTGGGCAATTGGGACTCGAGAGCCACCCTTTAAATGACCCATATAACACTTAAAAGAAGATGAGGGAATTACACCATACACCAAGATATCTCTTTATTTTTCATTAATGCTACACATTTTTGAAATTCTCAAAAATGGTCGAATTTTTTGAACTTCTAGTATTTCTAGTCTTCAAAATTATTCCTAGTGAATTTTATATTTCTATTTTATTATTTAATTAAATAATATTTGAAATTATTTTTTAAAACCCTTCTTTTAGATAAAACACTATCTAAATCAACTATTTGAATATTGAAATTTTAAAATTTCCATTATCCTTGCAAGTTTCGACTTAATCCTTATCAGTCTACAATGCTACTTTCTGTAAACTCTATTCACATTATCTTTTATACATGCAACTAAATGCCCAATTTGGATATTATTACCGTAGTTCTTCTTCTCAGTTATTGTTCTCTCTCTTGGTGCTCTCTCTCTCTCTCTCAATTTCTACTGTGAGTTTTATTTCAATTCATCTGATAAACTCATTGCTCTTATTTTTATCAGGGTTGTCCACCATTTATCCTTTGTTATGTGTTACGTTTTTGGGGTTTTTAGTTCGGATCAAAAAATTCTTGAAATGCACGTGATTTTGAAGCTGTTGCAATGTTTTATCTTCAAATACTCTTGGATTTTCGTCATTCTTCGTTGTCCATTGTGTATTTCTATTGATTTTCTCTTCCTTTACTTCAAATTGCTTTTTTCCTCCGTTGATCAAGCAAATTTCTCCCGATTTCTATACTGTTGTTCCCAATTTGTTGTTTGCATAAGTGCTTCTGGTATTTTTGTCTAACCGTTTTACTAACCATTGTGGTGTATATGAACTCATTGTTCTTCAATCTTGTTTGTGTTTAGCTTCTTGTTTTGGTCAAAATTATTTGGGTTTTTGCCTTTTTTTGTATGACCATTGGTTCTCACAGTGATTCCAAACAGCTCTATCAACAACACTTTGATCCATACTCTATAGACCAACCAATCGATGATGTTCATGGATACATGTTTTGGCCACTTCTTCGTTGCGCCACCATCCACTCATATCAGGTGTCGATTCGTGAGGTAAAATAGGACAACACCAAGGAGACATGGTCCCAAATTGTAAAAGACATGTTTCATTTCTTGGTGGAAGGGTTTTCCACTGTGACCAAGAATGTATTTTGTTACATGAGACTCTACATGTGTGTCCCAACTCTTATTATTTACATAGACTAGAAGTTTTTGAACTTTTCCATCTCTAATTTCCTATAATAGAGTATTGAAATACACCAATACGAGATTGTCTATTTTTTCAAGACTTTTTTTTCTTGTTTGTAAACATTCAAATGTGGTAACAAAGTGCAGTAAAAAAATAGTTTGTTGCGAAAAATTGGTGTATTACACTATATTAACACCATATTGCTAATGTTCCGATTAATAAAGTGTGCAATGTGTGGGCCGTTGTTTTGAAACTACACGGTAACAACCCATAGCACAGTAATAATGGAACAATAACACGAACTCAAGCATGGTAACACAACATAGTATGATATAAATTTATAACTTTATCTATAGCAACACAATACAAAAACAACTAAATTTCAAGTCTAATAGAGTAACATATATTAATTATATTAAAAAGTAACCTTTCTAATCTGGAATTGGAAGGTTGTTAAGACGAAGGAATATGATGTAGATGAATGGACGCATGTTGGATATTAAAAAAAAATCTATATATATATAATACTAGAGTATTTCACTTATATTTTTAATTCATTTTTTAATGTTTTCCTGCTCAAAAATTTCACCAGCTGTAATATCATTTTTTTTCCTTTGTTTTGCACCCATTGACGCGCTTAATAAGCATATACCAACACTCATACGTTATGTAAGGAAAACTCGCCATAGTTCACGCGCCTGGAATCACTTTCTCGGCTTCACGCTGCTTCTCTTTCTGATAGACTTAGGGTTCTTGCCGATAATTACCATTCCTCTCTCAAGGATATCTCTTTTCGTTCAATACTACCAGTTAATTAGAGTAATTGACCCGGATAGATAATCATCAATCTGTATTTTTTGATTCTCTGTAATCAAATTGTATCGTAACTATGGCAAGAACATCTTTCTTCCATCGAATTCTTCTCTTTACCCAACTGGTTCGATCCTATATATACAGGTGTTCTGCCAAGCCGTATTGTCTACAACATATCGCAAGGTATTTTCCGATTCATGGCTTGTAACAATTTTGAGATTTGACGGCTATAACAATAATTAAGCTTTCGTTCAAACCCTCCAATTTTTAATTTTTTAATTTTTTTAGATTTGATCTATACAGCAACTGCGCCTCCGTTCAAACCCTCTATTTTCCATTTTTATTTTATTTTTTATTTTTTTTAGATTTGATGTATACAACAACTGAGCCTTTGTTCGAACCTTCGGTATTTCTTTTTTTCTTTTTTTTCTATTTTCTCCTCGTCGGTTGGTTGATTTTGCACGGTAGTGTCATTAATTTTGTTCTATACTCTGTTTTGTTGTTTTTTTTTTTTTTGTGTCCCTTCTCCGATGCTCTGGTGCTGCATCATATTCATCCTTGATGAAGTAACTTATGATTGTGTTATTACGTTCTTACATTCTTCTTATTCCCTTGTGAACTTGCAGAGCAATCAACAAATTCAGACAGAAGCTTTTGCAGTACTTGATTCATCATTCCAATCAAGTAAGTCAAATCTTTTATCTTGACTCAAATATAAGATTAATTTTATGTCACAAATATAAGATTAATTTTATGTTCTTTGTGTATTTGGTGAAAGTTTTTTCTTTGCGAATATTGGAGAAGGTGTATTGTTTATACAGAAAGAAAGTGTGTTCAAATTTATTTAAAGGAATTGTACAATGGAATCTCAATGTTATTTCCCAACAAACAACAAACAGCCATAGCTGCTGCATAAGAGTTCCTCAATTTATTGTGCACAATAAAGCCGTAGCTTCTTGCTGCTTGGTTCTATAAGCAGCAAACGGCCTTAGTAGCTGTTGCATTAATGGAGCAGCTGCTACTTGCCTCCATGGACAGTATGCATCAGCGTATTGTGCCTTAATGCAGCAGCAAGGAGTTGTTGGTGCTACTTGCTTTGAGGAGCAAGCAACAGCTGCTGCTAGCTGTTGCCTTGTATGAAAGCTTGGGGTTATTGATTGTTGTCAATGATTTCCTTAGATTTATGTGTTAGTATTTTGTACTGTTGAGTTCTAATTGATTCTTATATTATGGTTGACATGTTATGTGCTGATTAGTACTCCAATGGCTCCCCAAAACACTATGCTATCTCACATTGTTGGAAAGCTTTCAAAGAAAGCCTGTTTTATTGTTCGTGTTGTCCGGTTATGGACGGTTCCGAGAAGGAATGAACCGGATGTACCCAGGCTGTTGGATATGGTTTTGCATGATGAGCAGGTATTGAGCAATTCACTTTATTTGTTTTTTTATATTAGAAAATTGAATATATCTTTAAATCTATACATTGTTTATTAATACTTATATTTACTCTTTAGTGATGTATTAAGTTTTTCTTGTGCAGGGTACACGTATTCAGGTTACTGCTGACCAGATCGAGCTCATTAACAAATTCAGAGGCAACATTGATGAGCATGCAGTTTATGTCATCAAGAATTTTAATGTCAATCCAAATGGGGGTGGTTGGAGGCCAACTTCGCATGCTTTTAGATTTTTTTCACTGATGCAACCATTGTTAGTCATAATGTTGCGGGGGACTATCCTGATTTTCCCATGAAGCTGTACAATTTTAAGACCGTCAGTGAAGTACTTCAAACGCCTTTCACTGATGAATAACCTGATTTGATTGGTACGTATAGTTTGATATTGATGTTTCAATCATCTTCAGTATTTTGGATTTAGTCATCTCTAAATATTTAGTTGTGGCTTGGTGCGCTTTAGATTTTATTGGTGCATTGGTTCCAAGTGAGAGCGTATATCCTGGAGAATCTACAGGATCGAACTTCTTGTCTTTCCATCTCAGAGATTTGGGATATTTCATACGTGTTTTTCATGAATTCAAAATTTTGATGTCGCTTACTGTTTTGTATACAATATATTATTGCAATTTATTTTTATTACATCTGTAAATGAAAATTCAATACTGATATGACATTATACATCGTTTTTTTTAGGAATGACCGTATTAGTTGCACGTTGTGGGGCGAATACAGCGAACAAGCAAGAAGTGTGTTGTATAGAAGAAGGAATGCCATAGTGGTTGTATTGTTGCAGCTCTGTCGTATATCTAGGAAAAAGGGTATTGAGCGATATAGGTTTCTTACCCGTGCATTTCATGTCAAGTGCATATTTGCTATACTGTAATCATAACTTCTCCCTTTGTGTTTCTGTTAATGAAGACAATACGATTGGCTTGGATACGTTGTTCCTTGTTACAAAGGTTCTTATAGATGAGCATATCCCTGAGGTTGAGGAGTTCCATTACAGGTATTGAAATAATTATTGCTATAAATATTCTAAACGTGACTCTTGATCCAAGTGTTTCGATATAATGAAATTATTCACTCTCCATTGGGATGAAAAACCATCTTTTCTTCTAAAAAAAATTTTCAAATGGAGTTGAAAAATCATATGCGTTCTCACCTTCGTGCAAAGCAGCATCGCTGCTATGTAAATTAAAATTACAATTTCCCAATTCTTTTTTCTTAAATTTTTTATGAATCCTAGGAAAATAATTTTTTAAATAACATATTCGTTATCATTTCTTCCTGTAAATTCTTTGTGAACTCACCTGCATAAACACATTTTTTTAATTAATACTAGAGTATTTTTTAATTGGGATGGTAGATTCCAAGCTGTTAATGCGCCTTCATCACAAAATGGTGGCTCGGGGTCTTCTTTGTCTGGGTGCTCTGGCCCAATTGGCCCAGTTATCTCTGATATCTCAAAGCTATTGCACACAAAGGAGGTATCTTTTTGTTTAGATTTTTATTTGCATGTTTGCTACTCTCAAACACTCTCTTTCACATTTTTCTCTCGACTAAACCATTTTTATTAAAAATGCATTTAAACTTAATTGCAGGTAAAGGGATATTGGTTTTATGGAACCGTATCTCATGTACTTGACAGAGAAGGATGGTGTTATCAGGTTTGTCCTGATTCGAAGTGGTCTAAGAAAGTTGAATTGGCCGGGGATGAGTATCAATGTACCAATTGCAAAAAGAAAACCTCAAAGCCGGCAGTGAGGTATAGGGTGAAGGTTGATGTCAAGGACAGTACTGCAAGCTTGATGGCAATGTTGTGGGATGATTTGTGTCGTACCCTTTTCGAAAAAGGTGCTGAGGAATTAGCTCGCCAATCGAATGAGGTTGTATTATTTGATTTGGATTAATCATTTTATTTTAACATAATTTGATGAATGCTTATCCATTTGACCACACTTAATGATTTTGTTCTTATATTATTTATTTATGTATTTATTTTGTTTTGTGTTCAAGGATGATGGATTGTCCACTTTGCCTAAAGAGATAGCGAATTGCCAAGGGAACTCATACCTCTTTAAAGTCTCGGGTTACCAAGGCAGTGCTGGTGGGAGGGTGTTCAACATTGCTCAGTTGTGTAGTGATCCAGATGTTGTAAATGAACACAAGCCAGCGCATGATGACTCTAGCTCAGATGTAGTTTGCTGCTTAGAAAAACAATTGTATTCATTTATGGGTTTTAGAATATCCTTTGTCAATTGATTCGTACTCATTCCGATGCTTTTCTATGGCAGGGAAGTGATTCAGACGATGACCTCTGCAAAATAATTCCAGCGACCAAACAAGCAGATTCAAATGTGGTAATCTACTATTCTTTTAATCTTGCTTAGACCCTTTATTGCTTGATTTCTGGTTTCTCGTACTATCGATGGACAGTGCACAACTATTACATCTTGTCTATTAGAGAGTGAAGTTGTTTTGAATCTGATAGTTAATTTTTTAACCTTATTTGTAGCCCGCTGAATTGGTTATTGAAGTTGACGGAGAACCTGCTAATACGCCTTCTTCCAAGCGTCATTCTGAAGACGATGATGATGCCTCTGGTGGGGGTTCAAACACTCAATCCTCAAGAAACAAGAAGCTCAAGAACATTAAGTTCGAAAAGTGATCCTATTTTGTTTATTGATTTTATGATGGCATTATATTATTTTTCCCCCAAGTGGTCTTTTTTTGTTTTGGAGATTGTGATTTAGATTCCAAGACATTGTTTGGAATTCTTTCTTTGGTTATTGATGTTGGATTTGCAGTTTGATAATTGTTAGGTTATTTGATATAATATATTGATTCAGTAGTTATTTTGGGCCATTGTATTGGATTGTACAATTGAAGCTAATAGGGGGACAGCTGTTTCTGGTTTCTTTCCTATAGCTGCTGCCATTTCAGGCCAATTGAAGCTTTGCTACTACTGTGAAGTAGCAACTGTTGTTGTTGTCCCCTTAGAGCCTGTTGTAGTTGCTGTTATTCAAAACAATACCTTAGCTATTGTTGTGAAGAAGCATTGCAGATGTCAGAATCTCAAAGCTTGGTACAGATTGTTGTTGTGTCAATGCAAAGAACATGGCTCTCGCTTTGAGCAAGGCAAAGCTGACTATTTGCTACAAGGAAATCAATGTATAGTTACAAACTTAAAATGGTGCAACCAACAATTGATTGTATTCCATTGTGAGCATGTTAGGTAAGTACGTTAATGGGACTTTTACATGCTTTGTTATTAAAGTGTTAATTATTGAGACGATCATTTGCGCATGTCTTTAATAGTAAGAACGTTTTGTGCATAATAGTTAAAGGGAGTGCAAGTTCAAATCTACACTTAATAGATATGTGATGCAATGGAACCTCCTTTTTTCTTTTTTTTTTATAATTCTTGGTTTAAATGATAAATAGTAATTCTTAAATGCTGGTATTCAAATAGTAATGGTTGGAATGATTCCACGCACAATAGAAATGTGTTTACGCAGGAAGCTAATTAGTGCTCTATCTTGGACAACTAATTGTGATACTTTGAACAGGCATACCTTCTCATATACCGAATCCTCACTACAGTATAACATCTTACTTCAGGATTCATGTATGCAGCAAAATTTTCTTCCATATTGTTTTTTTTTATGACTGAAGACATAATAAAATTCTCACGTAGCATGATACGTAGATGAACCGGCGACATAGAGAAGTAGGTTAAGAATTTGTTTGCTGCCTTGAGCGCAGTAAAAAAAAACAAATTCTCAAATGGAGTTGAAAAACCATATGTGTTCTCACCTTCGTACAAAGCAGCGTCGCTGCTATTAAATTAAAATTACAATTTCCCGATTGTTTTTTCTTAATTTTTTTTTTTTGAATCCAAGGAAAATAATTTTCTAAATAACATATTCGTTAACATTTCTTCCTGTAAATTCTTTGTGAACTCGCCTTCTTCAAGACAGTTTGTTATATTGCTATTCAATGTGCACTTGAAAAAGAATTATGAATTTACGGGAAGATAATTTCTTCAATAACATAATCATTTTCTTTTTTTTGATAAATTCTTCATCGATTGCCCTTCTTCACAAGAATTTCCTATAAGCGCCACCAAAAAAAAAAAAGCCCTTTCTTCACAAGAATTTCCTATAGGTGCAAAAAATGAAAAAAAAATTCTCAAATGGAATCGAAAAACCGTATGCGTTATCACCTTCGTGCGAAGCACTGTCATTACTATTAAATTAAAATTACATTTTTATTTTTCTTTTTCTTTTTTATTTTTTAATTTTTTATGAAACAGGGGAAAATAATTTTCTAAATAACATATTCACCATCATTTTTTCCTGTAAATTCTTTGTTAACTCATTTTCTTCACAGCAATTTCCCATATTGCTAATCAATGAGCACTTTAAATTCATGCACACTTTGGCATTTTTTACATAATTATCATTTTTTGACGATTACGTGTTTTTTTTATTATTTGTTTTAAAACTTCTTTTATAGCTTCAGTTTTTTGGGATAAACAATTTTTTATATCATTAACTATCTTTGACGCAGTGTCGTTACATCGTGTAATTGGAGTTTGTCTACTATTTATTTTGTCGCCTTCCTGTTATTTTTTTGGTTTGCCATTCAAGTACATTATGTAGAATTGACATGTCTATTGATTGGATTCTGTCAATTGTTTGGATTTATTTATTATTTAGAAAATAATATTTATTTTCTTATCTATTAATTGATCTGCTTATTTTTTAATATATTGTCATTGGTCAATGTCTTTTGTTATTGTATTTCATTGGGTGACCGATTGTTTTGTGTAATTTACATTTTTATTTTCTTTTTTCTTCATATTATGAATCCCGGAAATTAATTTACTAAATGTTTTCGGTTAATTAACTAATTAACCGTACATTTTCATTTTTCCTTTTTTTTCTTTTTTTTTTATGAATTCTGGGAAAATAAGTTTTTAAACACCATATTCATCATCATTGAATCCTGTAAGTTCTTTGTCAACTAACCCCGAAAAGTAATATACGAAATAACACATTCATCATCATCTTTTTCGGTTAATGATGATTCAATTGCCCTTCTGTACAAGAATTTCCTATCAGCGCAGAAAAAAATTTAATGACAATAGGATTCCAAAAACCGTATGCGTTATTATCATTTTCATGCAAAACATTGGTGAAATGAATGGTACTAGGACCATTGGTGAAAGTAGGGTGAAGGTTGATGTCAAGGACAGTACTGCAAGCTTGATGGCAATGTTGTGGGATGATCAAGGACAGTACTGCAAGCTTGATGGCAATGTTGTGGGATGATCAAGGACGTTATTATCATTTTCATTCAAAACACTGTCCTTAGTATTAAATTAAAATTGCATTTTTTCTTTTCCTTTTTTTAAACATTTTTTTATTATGAATCCTACGAAAATAATGTTATAAACAACATATTCATCAGCATTTTTTCCTGTAACTTCTTTGTCACCTCTTCCGCTTCGCAACAATTTCCTACAAGCCAAAACAAATAAAAATAAAGTGTCTTCTTCTCGAAGAGTCCAAAAATATGATATAGAAATATTATTTTATTATAATGTTTTCATAATTATCACGAAAAATCAGTAGAAAGGGATATTATTATGTATGGAAATATCAATTTTGGAGATTTATATTGATATGACTTTCTTTGTTAGTGGAAGTCCTATATGTCCAAGAAATTAAATACGCCTTCTCTTATCATATGAATCTTGACTAGAAGCGGACAAAGCGTGCTCTTCTTCAACTATAAAACTTTCCTTGAATACATATCCTTGTCTTCTTCTTCTTTGGCATGAAAAATCCCATATGTAACATGGGAAAATTGGCAATTTGAATTCACTTACCGTGCTCGTGTTTGCTGTTGGCGTGAAACTTCACAAAGGTTGTAACGAACGCTCTATTTCCCTGTTCTGTTTCTTCCTCTGTTTTCAATAGCCATTTCCATGCATTTCTTTTTATTCATTGTATGTGCATTTGTTATTTTTCATGCCATCTTTATGCACGAATTGTGTTGCTTTGCTTAAACAGTTGCCGATTGCCCGTCAAATATGGTTTAGATTGAACATGAATAATGCTATAATTTTGATAATTCGTGATTAATTTGAACCTTATTATAATTGATATACAATCTGACAATAATTAAGAAAGATTAATCAAATCGTGTGTAAGTAGTATAATTACATTATTTGTAGCGCCGAGTTTTATTCGTGAATTTTCTTTGCGTTGCTGCCACATATTGGTGCCCAGATTTTACATAAAGGTATTATCCATTTGCTTTCTTTGTATTTTTCATGAGCCGCCCATTGTTTGTATTTCTCTTGCTTAAATAATGTATATCTTTCTTTGTATTGTGCTATGTGTACGTAAGTACGTTGATCCAAATGTTAATGGCCACCCTTTATTCGTTATTTCTCAACATAACACATAGGATATTAAACACACAATATCTAATTTTTAGCAATAATTAGAGTATTATTGTTGGCCATTCATCAATGGGCCATTGTCTATATTAGATCGTTGTATACATAAATTGCTTCGTATTATAAAAAGTTCTTCTGTATAACTTTAGCTACAATTATACACTAACAGTAAACGGTAGCTTTGTTTAATGGCTATTGGCATGAGATTTGAAAACCAAAGTTATTCCCTCTTAGCAGAAAAGTTATCTAACAATTGGAATATCTAATTGTCTTGCTCCTCATTTTTAGAACTATATTCTTTTGAGCTTATGGTAATTAAGTTTGGTGTGTCATGCTTTGGCCTAATATTTAGGCTGTTGATTAATGAATGGATGATTTAAGATTACTCTGGCATGCTGTGATATGTATGTTGATTAATGAATGTTGATTAGAGAATGGATGATCAAAGATTAATCTAGCATGCTATGACATGGCTAGCAACAATTTAGAAGCTCCTCCTACTATTCTTTAATTTTGGAAGGGAGATGGCAGTATTAATCTAGCTAGCTTATCATGGCTGGCACCGGCGGAGCACGGGAATAAGCCCAGTGATCTGTCTATTCTTCGTTTTTAGAACATTTTTTCATGCCATTAGTTTTTTTTTTATGCCATTAGTTCTTGATGATGCAATACTGTTGCATTACATAGTCCAAGTTCATTTATTGAGATGTTGTTTTGTCGTCGGTGTGTCTTTAGTGTTCGTTTAATTTATTTCGAAGTTGATCTGTCTATTAACTGTATTGGTCCATTTCCTCTCAATGTACTATTTAATTGTCCTTTCATTGGGTGATCACTATTTTCCCTCTTTTTTTTTATTATGAAGCCGACAAAAGTAAATATCTGCATAACATATTCATTGTCAATTTTTATTGTAAATTCTTTATCGATTCACCTTCCCCGTCAAGAAATTTCCTACGGGCAAGAAAAAAAGATGGCATGCATAGGCCATCTTCTCAATAGTAGCCCAAAAATCATAGGAATTATCACTTTTCACGCAAAGCACCGATGTTAGTATTGAATCAAAATTATTAGTGTTCATTTCATTTATTTGGATGCATCTATAAACTAATTTTATTTTTCTATTTCCTCATGTGAATTTAATTGTTATTTTAAAGTTGGGTATTTTTTTTAATATTCTTTCTTCTTATAGTTGTCAAATTCTATTTTGTGTTCGTTCATTTCATTTCAATTGATTTATCTACTAATTTTATTGCTCCATTCCATCGTAGTTAGTTTAATAAGCATTTTTAATGTGAGTTTTTTTCCCTCATTTTTTCAAAGTTTCCTCAACATGTGTCGTATTGATAATTATTTTGAACTAATAATAAAATAAATGAAGCATTAAAATTAACAAAAGGACAAGCAGCACTCATTCATGTAATCATGGCTATGAAATAAAAAAAATATAGCGTAATAGTTTCCATTCATAATAATTCAGATACAATCTGTACCAGCATCTATGGATGGTTGTGTTATTTATTTTTTATTCGACGAACATTAAAATACATATTGAAAGTACTATTCAATTTTTTCAGTGTTCACTAAGGATGAGAAAATTGACAAAGTCCGGTATTATCTCACATGGCAGGGCACGAACCCAAGGTGAAAATGGTATGACGAAATTCCAATCTTTTTGTACTAATATTATTGAGATCATATTCATGCTTTCATAGAAATACATTTTTGCGCAGCTCAATACAATGGATGGCATTCAAAGAGATCACGTGTATCTGAGAACCACAATACTTCTAATGTCACCCAAATCCATCCATTATTTGATGGATCTTTAGCATCGAATGCTAGAACACCGCTTGGAGATATTACTAATGGTAATAGTATTTATATTTTAGTGTTTAGCTATTTTTAATTGTACCTCTTTTGTCTACCAAAACCCTACCCTTTATCGTATGTTTATAATTATTCATACGTGATAAAGATATGTTTCGAAATAGTTTCCCGAGTAGTTGAGACTGGTGCTGCAAATGGAGCAAAAGATGGGAATATACTTCAGAGCATTTCTTCTACGAACAACATAGTTCTTAATTCATCAAATACCATGAATGAAAGGTTGCTTTCCAGTTCGCGTGAAGCCATGTTAAACATTTGCAAATCTAATGGCACCCGTCCAAGTGATGCGTCGACCTTTAACAATGAAAATATTGCTTCTAATAGTGGTACGTCTCATCTTGAGATATGCTAAATTCTTTTTTCTCCGGCAACATAGCTATGATTTTACATTTTTTGATTTTGGTTTGACTGTTTTGGTGATACTTTATATGATACTAATGTTATTTTTCAAAAAAATTTTAAAGTTGGCGTTGGGTCAGTAGAGAATACTTCAAATATTGATGATATATATGAAGCTTGGATATCTTCAAATCCGTCATTGCCATTAAAATCAATTACTCATATTGATGGTGTTCCATCAAATAATGGATTTCTAAAAATCCTGTTCCTGTTTTTAGCGACGATCCATATCGACCAGTGGCTAAAAAATCACTTCATTCCAATTTGGGTCACGACACAAGTGTAGTGTTGGTACCAACAATGGGTTTAATGCGGATGACCAAAACACTACAACAAGTTCTTGTAAGTTCTATATTTCAAACTCAATTATTCGTATTGGTTCAAAAAATTATTCATGACACAAAAGATTAAAAAAAATTAAAAGGACTAGAATATGGATGAATACAAAAGGTGATTGGGACAAGAGGATGATTAATTTTTCTTCGCTTTTGTTCTAATTGTGGAATGTCATAACTTTTGGTGTTTCAAACCAGAAAATGACCCCCAGTGAGTTATTGTAGGTTCAATATTTGTTTCAGTTGATATGAATGCATGTAGTATTTTACGGCGCACATTCTATAAGCATCCACGTGTTGCGCAACATAACTGATGAATTGATTGCTTTAAATTTATTTCCTCTAATCAACTGTGATTTTTGTGATTTAATCTTTAAGCACGATGAATCTAGGGGATGTTTCTGACTTATATAAAGATTTTGTACATTTTTTGAATTATTTACTATTTTAAAATAATTTTACAGTATACTTCAACTTGATTTTATGTATGAGTTACTATTACTCAATTTGTTGACGAACGTGGATGTAATTGATATTAACAATAAAATGAGGAATGTCTATTATTTGTGAATCATTTGATTGGTTGACATTTGGTCAGTAATGTTTTGTTTACAAGGCCTTTACGATTTTATTTCCTGTCATTTTAAAATTTTAGTACATAGATATGAGGATTGTTCGGATGATTCGTCCGGAGATGAGATGGAAGATGAGATGTTACATCGGCAAAGCAATCGGAATAATGTGGATAATCAAGATGGTACGTCTAATTTTCGTACGTGATTTATTTAAAAACTATATATACTTTTCACTTAAATATTCGTTGTCTCAGTAATTTTTTATTTTATTTTGGGGGGCGTGATATATTTTAATTTTATTCCATTTGATTCTATTTTTGTTTTGTCATCAATGCACTATATTTTTCCGTTGTTCTATGAATTTAGCTTATGATGATGTTGACCAACATTCCGAACATTCGACGGGGGATGATATAGATATTGACATGTCGGATGGTATGTAAAGTGTCCCATACAAGCTTATTTGTAATGTGTGTTAAATTTCTACATTGTTGGCTTATTATTAATTTTTATTGTTTGTTTTTGCTTATAGCTGACGATATCGAGTGTTCTGATTTCGCAATGACAGGTGACGATTATATTTTGTCTGGTATTGTTCTTAAGTTTTGAAAACCGCAGTGTGCATGTAATATATATAAAAAAGTGCTTATAATATATTTTGTTGACATCTGATCTGATGAATTGTAGAGTATTATGATATGGGTGATCCAGATTATTCGTGCGAGTATTGTGGGGCAATTTTTTGGAATGCAGAGAAAAGCAAAAGTTTATCGAGAAAAAATAGCCCAAAGTTCACCATGTGTTGCAATCAAGGAAATGTCGTGCTTCCAATAATGAGAGATCCGCCTCGAATCTTGAGGGATTTGATATATGGCAATGATCATAGAAGTTTGCACTTTATTGACAATCTTCGGTCATATAACTCAATGTTTTCATTTACTTCCATGGGCGGAAAAATAGATAAGGGAATAAATAAGGGAAGAGGACCGCCTGCATTCAGGTTGAATGGCCAGAATCACCATAGCATTAGGTCGTTGCTCCCTCGCGATGGTGAAAAAGCAAAGTTTTTGCAGATGTATATACAGGACCCTCACATAGAAATTGTTAATAGAATGGAAGCTGTCAGGTTAGTTTTATCATTACACTCTGAAACTTAAATTTATCCTTCTTCGTGTTTGATTTGTATTTTCATTTTGTTGTACCCAATTAGCGATCATTTCTTCAGATGTAAATTGTGTCTTTATTTGTGTAATAGGTCTGAAGGCATACAGAACTTGCACATGGAGATTGTCTCTGATCTTAGGGATATGCTCGACGAACATAATGTGTTGGCTAAATCATTTCGGATGGCTCAGGACAAGTTAAAGGAAAGCGACTGTGTTGATATAAAAATGAGACTTATTGGAAGGAGAAGATCGGATGGGAGGCAATATAACCTCCCACAACAGAATGAAATCGCGGCCCTGATAAGGGGTGACATAGTTTTGGATCGGCTTGAGAGGGATGTAATTGTTCAAACGAAAGGCGGTCGCCTTCAACGCATGAATCATCTAAACCCTCCGTTTCTTGGGCTTTAATATCCACTGCTCTTTCCTTTTGGACAAGATGGTTATAGGGATGATGTCCAGCTTACGCGAGCCTCGAAGTCATTGTCCAAGCGTAGAAAAAATGTCAGCATAAGGCAATATTTCACCTATAGGATACAGGAAAGAGCTAGAGAGTCACCGTATATTTTGCGATGTAGGAGGTCATTTCAACAGTTATTGGTTGACGGTTACACAATGATCGAGACAGCTAGACTTATATATGTCAGGACACATCAGCCAGAGTTGAGATTTGAGCTGTACTCCAGACTCAGGGATGCACATAGCCGCGGAGAGACGGATCCCACGAAGTTGGGAAAGCTCGTGGTGTTGCCTGAATCTTTTACCGGTAGTCCACTTCATATGATGCAAAATTATCAAGATGCAATGGTTATTTGTAGGTGGGCTGGATACCCCGAGTTGTTCATTACTTTCACCTGCAATCCTAAATGGCCTGAGATTACCCGTTTTTGCCAGCGTAGAGGTTTGTGTCCTGTGGATCGGCCGGACATCATCTGTAGGGTCTTCAAAATGAAGCTAGACATGCTTATCGATGATATAAAGAAAAACAAAATATTCGGTGAGACTAGAGCAGGTACACTCATTTGTATATATTTTATTTGTTGTATAAGATGTTAATGCATGACCATTTTTTGCTTAGTTATTGTTCATTGTCAATGTTACATCCATGGCATGTCGTAACAAACATTTATTCTTTTCTTCTTTTGTTGGCAGTTATATATACAATTGAATTTCAGAAGCGGGGTTTGCCTCACGCGCATATATTGTTGTTCATGGCTCAAAAGGACAAGAACCCAACTCCGGAAAAAATTGACCGAATAATATGCGCCGAAATTCCAAATGAGGAGACTGATCAGATATATTACAATCTTGTGAGAGATCTCATAGTGCATGGTCCGTTCGGTGATGCTAACAGACATTCTCCGTGTATGGATAAAGGAAAGTGTACAAAACACTTCCCAAAGAAATTTGTTGAGAGCACCAGCATTGATAAATCTGGTTATGCCATATACAGACGCAGAGACAATGGGAGAAAGGTGGTATACTTCTTGACAATAGATACCTAATCCCCCACAACCGATATTTGTCTTTTGAAGTACGGCGCATATTAATGTTGAATGGTGTAACCAGAACAGGTCAATCAAGTATTTGTTCAAGTACATAAACAAGGGCCACGATCGGATCACTATTGCATTTGCCAGAAATGCCGACGCAGATTCCAACATTGTTGTTGACGAGATTAATCAGTATTATGATTGTCGGTATGTCTCTGCTTGTGAAGCAGCTTGGAGGATGTTCGAATTCAAAATCCATTATAGAGATGTTTCTGTGGAGCGTTTGAGCTTTCATCTCCCAGGTCAGCAAGTGGTCGTATACCATGAATCAGACGAAGTTGGTCAAATTGTAGAGCGGTGCTCGGTGAAATCTAGCAAATTTATTGCTTGGATGAAGGCAAATGAGAAATATCCAGCGGCAAGAGAATTAACGTACACACAATTCCCTAACTATTTTGTGTGGAAGCAGGAAACACGTGAGTGGGTTCCCAGGCAGCAGGGCAGGTGTGTTGCTAGGATGTATTTTGTTCGGCCACGGACGGGGGAAAGATATTATCTACGGATGTTGTTGAATCATGTTCGTGGCCCTAGGACATACGAGGATATAAGAACAGTTGACGGGGTGGTATATGACACTTTTAGGGATGCATGCTATGCGCAAGGATTGTTGGATGACGATAAAGAGTACTAGATGGAATAGTCGAGGCAAGTCATTGGGCGTCTGAGCACTCATTGCGTAATCTGTTTGTTACTTTACTTGTATCGGATTGTTTGGATAGACCTGAGGCTTTGTGGGAGAAATGTTGGCAATACCTATCGCACGACATTGAAACTAATCAAAGGAGAATCCTTAACAATCAAGGTATTCAATTCTGATCGGTACATTTGGCTTATGGTAGCTGATTATTTCATGTGGCTGTGAATACCTTCATTTATTCATTCTATACGTTTTCGTTTTTCAATTATATATTTAAATTTCTGCTGTGACGGCTGATTGTATGATATTTTATTGCAGATATACAACTAACCAATGATCAAATCAAGAATTATGCTCTGGTTGAAATTGAGATGATGCTCTTGCAACGTGGACGGAGTCTCCGCGATTACGATTCTATGCCTCATCCTGAGAGTTCTTATTTTGCAGCTCCTGATAATATCTTGATAAGTGATGAACTGAACTATGAGAAGGTTGCATTGGCCGAGGAGCATTCCAGGTTGGTTTCTGATCTGACAGATGAGCAGCATGGTGTGTACGACACCATAATGCGTGCTATTGATGGTGATCGTGGTGGTGTTTTCTTTTTATACGGTCACGGCGGTACGGGGAAAACATTTCTTTGGAGGACGCTATCGGCTGCTATACGGTCTCGTGGAGAAATAGTTCTTAATGTGGCATCAAGTGCTATAGCTTCGCTTCTTCTTCCGGGTGGGAGAACGGCTCATTCAAGGTTTGCTATCCCTCTGAACACTGAAGAAGGTTCAACATGTAATATCAAACAGGGGAGCCATCTTGCTGAGCTCCTTGAGATGGCGCGGTTGATAATATGGGATGAAGCTCCCATGATGAATAAGTACTGTTTCGAAGCACTAGATAGCAGTATGCAGGACATCTTACGGTTTAGTAACCCGCAAGGCATGAATGCACCATTCGATGGCAAGACTATTGTCTTCGGGGGTGACTTTAGGCAGATTCTTCCTGTCATACCGAAAGGAACAAGGCAGCAGATAGTGCACGCATCTCTTAACTCGTCTTACTTGTGGGACGACTGTAAGGTATTGATCCATGAAATTACTTAGCGGCAAACTCTTTATGGTTCTTGATTTTGCCTTCTATCGAGTTTGATATTTTTTTGCCTTTTTTTACAGGTATTGAAGCTTACGAGAAACATGAGACTATGTAATCTTCCAGGAGACGAGGAAACAGATGAGCTCCGCAGATTTTCTGAATGGATTCTGAGCATTGGGGATGGAGAAATCGGGGGGCCAAATGACGGCGAGGCAAACATCGAAATACCCGATGATCTCGTCGTGCGCAGTCATTCCATGGATCCTATTAAATCAATTGTGGATAGCACATACCCAGATTTTTGTACTGAAGGACGATCACCAACTTACCTGAATAGAAGGGCAATACTTGCACCTACGCTCGAGGATGTTGGGATGGTGAATGATTATATGATTGGTATAAATAGCTCTGAGTTGAAGACTTATTATAGCTCGAATTCTACTTGTAGATCTGATGATTCTGATAATGATCTTTTACGTGAGATTCATACTCCAGAATTTTTCAATAGTATTTCGTGTTCTGGTGTGCCGAGTCATATTTTGAAGTTGAAAGTTGGTGTACCGGTGATGTTAATGTGCAATATTGACCATTTGTCTGGACTTTGTAATGGTACCCGTCTTATAATCACATGCCTTGGTGAGCACATTGTAGAGGCAATGGTTTTCACTGGGATCAATGCTGGGAAGGAGTTTCTGATTCCTAGGTTGAGCTCGACCCGTCGATATAAGGTCGCCTTTTACTTTTCGTGAGGAGGCGCTTTTGACTGTTTGCTATGCAATGACTATCAACAAGAGTCAGGGACAGACTCTTACGGATGTTAGCATTTTTCTAAGGAGGCCAGTCTTTACCCACGGACAATTGTATGTAGCAGTTTCAAGGGTGACAAATAGGAAGGGATTGAAGTTTTTGGTTTGTGATGAGGATGGACACCCAACACATACTACTGCAAATGTTGTTTACAAAGAAATTTTTAGTAACTTATAGTATACTACATTTCAATTTCATCAGGTATGTTGCACTCTCTCAAAGGTACTATATTTGCTATATTGAACGTTTTAGTGTCTCTATACCTGCTATTGTAATTGTCTTGTATTTGCACCCATTCGGATTTTATATATTTTTTTTCTATAATGCTTTTCCTTCTATGCAGAGTGATCGTATGGGAGACAGGATCGAATGTGTGGGAGCCAGTGAAGGTTTTGCAAGTTGGAAGAGTTGACGAATGTAAATTGTGTCTGTATTGCTTCGTTGACTATTTTAATGATGTTAATGAAATTTTTTTTTTTTGTGAAATCTATATACTGTTTGTGTTGTGGATAGCAATGCACATAGTGGCCTCCGTCATTGTGTTGATGATATTGGTAGGGTTTTCAACAATACATATTGATGGTATAATGCAAATTTTGCGACTTTCGATATCAATACTAATAGGATGGATCAAACGAAATACAAAGGAAATTTTGTTGAGTTTGTTAAATAATCGAATGGATTGTGTTCTACCTTTTTTTTTGGAAAAAGCAAGGTAATTATTTGTTAAAACTATCTTCCCGTGCAACGTACGGGTGAAAAGGCTAGTAATAATAATAATAATAATAATAATAATAATAATAATAATAATAATAATAATAATAATATCCACATGGTGATTGTTAATTGATTATTATGCATTATTATTTTAATTTTTATTAAATCGGTATAAATGACAATCTCTATAAAATATATTTAAATATTACTAGTTATAATTCCTATTAAATTGGCATATACGATAGTCCCAACAAAATCTACTTAGATATATATAATCGCACACGATAAGGATGGAGGTTATAGATTTTGTTAACCGATAATGATAAAAGATTATCCAACAATTTGAATTATTTACTAATTTCATTTAAATAATACAATTTTATCCATTTTATTATGAATATTATATGCATTAATGAGGGGAACGAGGGAATGTTTTTATTATATTTTATTTATGTGAATGACTATTGTACCCTTGATGAAATTATGTAATTACGATTGTGCCATTCGAAGTTTCCCTATAAATAGGGTTTCAGTTATTAATGAAATTTATCCCTTAGATTTCTATAGAATTCATTCTCTCTAAACTCTCTCTACTTTTCTGTAGTTTTATAACACGTTATCAGCACGATTCTCTAACCCTTGAGTAATATGAAAGAAGTATGCTCTACAGTTGCATCTTATAGATGATCTTCTGTATCAGAAGCTGGATTATTACAATTTGAAATACTCAATTTTCTACAAATTCTCTCTCCGCTCCATTCTCTCTCTAAAGCAGACAAGCACGACTGCTCTACCGTGAATATATACCCAACCAAACGGTAATATAACAATTCATTCTGGACACAGGTACGTATTGGTTCATAGAAATCCTTATAATTTACTTCAAATGGTGGGATGAACCACCAAATGAAAAATATCCACACTCTTTATATTAGATAAATAGTTTTACCGCCATGAGGGACGGTCTAAGAGATTCTTTATTGATGAAGAATTTCTTAATGAATTACTAACTGATAGACTAAGTTATCAAATAGTTTAATTATCTTACAATTCAAATATTGACATACCCATTTTTCTGATGAGTACGACTATCATAAATTGGGTGGTTGCATGAATTCTTACATCTTTTTGTACTACTATTTACCACACTCAAAGGAGGCATTGCTACCTAGTGGAGGTTCAACTATTTGTGCAGTTTATATTAATTAATTACATCTTTCTGTACTACTATTTACTACACTCAAAGGAGGCATTGCCACCTAGTGGAGGTTTAACTATTTATGCAGTTTATATTAATTAATTACATCTTTCTGTACTACTATTTACTACACTGAAAGGAGGCATTGCCACCTAGTGGAGGTTTATATTAATTAAATTAATTGAGACTATACTATTTGTGTTACATTTTATTACATGTATCTAATATGGTACTCTACCACATAATACTACATGATTGATAAATAATTAATCATAATTGAAAATGATAAATAAGAAAATATTTTTCTTCTTCAAAATCACTATTAATCCATCCTACTTTTATTAATTATTACCAAACAACATTATATCAACCTACTTTTAAGAGTAATCAAATATATAATGGCAATTATTTTGTCTAGTTAGTTAATATAATAACAATAATTTTGTCTAGTTAATTGATGTTCTAACTTATTTTTATTATTTTATAGTATGGCATCAAATATTACAAAATTAGAGTTTGCGGCACTCGATATTACTGGAAAGAATTATCTATCATGGATTCTTGATGCCAAAATGCATTTACATGCCAAAGGCCTCGGAGATACAATTAAAGAAGGAAATGAAACATCAGAAAAGGACAAGGCAAATGCTATGATTTTTCTTCATCATCATCTCGATGAAGCATTAAAAATTGAATATCTTACAGTTGAAGATCCTTCGGAACTCTGGGAAAATTTAAAAGAAAGATATGATCACCAGAAAACTGTAATCCTCCCCAAGGCTCGTTTCGATTGGTTACATTTAAGGTTACAAGATTTTAAATCAGTGAATGAATATAACTCCGCAATGTTCAAAATCACTTCTACATTAAAATTATGCGGAGAAACAATTACGGATAATGATATGTTAGAGAAAACATTCTCTACTTTTCATGCCTCAAATGTTGTCTTGCAACAACAATATAGGGAACGGGGCTTTAAAAAATATTCAGAGTTGATATCTTGCTTACTTGTAGCCGAACAGAATAACGAGTTGTTAATGAAAAATCATGAATCTCGTCCAACGGGATCTTTACCAATACCTGAAGTAAACAACATGGCATCTACAAGCCGTGGACAAGGATACAACAAAGTAGGATACAATTTTGGGAATACTGAGGCCGAGGTCGAGGCCGTGGTCGAGGATGAAATTTTTCATGGCATAAAAGTGGTTATGAAAATTTCCCAAAATTTAAGAAGGCAAATAATCACGGTGAAAGAAGGGGAAATCTCTATAAAAGAAATGTGAATGAATATGGTGAAAGAATGGGAAATCTCTATAAGAGAAATGTGAATGAATCAACAAGGGAGCCAGATAATTCATGCCATAGATGCGGCATGAAAGGTCACTGGGCAAAAGTCCTGCGAATCAAGCTAAACACCTTGTTGATTTATATCAAGCATCTAAAAGGGAGAAAGGAAATAATATTGAGACCAATTTCTCATATAAGGAAGAAATTCCACTCTTGGAGCCATCAATAGCGACACATCTTGAAGTTGCAGATTTTTACGAACCAAATGAGAATTGATATTTCTTTACAATATTATAATAGTTGTGGTTTCTATCTGTATTTGAATGAAAGATAATAATGTGTATTGTGAGTTTGTGTAATAAATAATGATGTATAATATGTGTGTGGCAGCGTGGATGTGTATGTATGTAAAATATTATATTCTGATTTTATATAAATAAAATACTCCATTCTAAAATTCATTATTTCTTTTGAAGGAAAATATTGGTAGCCTTTTGAGGGACTCCAAGGTCATGGATGAAGAAATATGTTTAGCAGATAGTGCTTCTACACACTCTATATTAAGAAATAAAAAGTACTTTGCGAGCTTGACCACAATGAAGAATGATGTAATAACAAAGATCCTGGTTAAGAAGCAATTATTGAAGGCCCTGGAAGAGCAAATATCATATTAAAAGGGGGAACACAAATTATTATCAATAATGCCTTGTTCGCCTAAATCAAAAAGGAATCTATTGAGTTTTAAAGATATACTGAGTAATGGGTACCATATTGAGACAGAAAAGAAAATAATGCAATATCTATATATAACTACTATGATTTCCAAAAGGAAACATGTGTTAGAAAAATGCCAGATACTCTTCCTGCATTACTATACCAATATTAGTACAATTGAAGTACATGTTACATCTAGCCTAAGATTGAAAATCCAACAAATTTTAATATTTGGCATGACCGTTTAGGTCATCCTGCTCGACAATGATGAGGAGAATAATTGAAAATTCAAGCGGACATTCTCTGAAAAGTCAAAGATTCTCCAATCTAGTGAATTTTAGTGTCTTTGCATGTTCTCGGGGAAAATTGATTATGAGACCATCACTAGTTAAAGTCGGAAATGAATCTCCAACATTTCTGGAACGGATACAAGGTGATATATGTGGACCTATTCACCCGCCATGCGGACCATTCAAATATTTTATGGTTTTAATAGATGCCTCCACAAAATGGTCCCATGTATGCTTGTTATCCACTCGAAATATGGCATTTGCTAGATTGCTCGCACAAATTATAAGGTTACGAGCACATTTTCCAGATTATCCAATCAAAAGAATCCGACTGGATAATGCTAGTGAATTTACATCACATGCTTTTAATGATTATTGTATGTCAATTGGAATAAAAGTTGAACATCCAGTTCCCTATGTTCATACTCAAAATGGTCTAGCTGAATCATTTATTAAAAACCTCCAACTAATTGCTAGACCATTACTCATGAAGACAAAACTCCCAATTTCCGCATGGGGATATGCTATTTTACATGCAATGGAACTTGCAGTTAAGACCAACATCCAATAATAAATTCTCCCCATTACAATTGGTATCGAAAAAGGAGCCTAATATTTCTCATTTGAGAATATTTGGTTGTGCAGTATATGTACCCATTACTCCTCCACAACGTACTAAGATGGGACCTCAAAGAAGATTGGGAATATATATTGGTTTTGAATCTCCGTCTATAATTAAATATCTTGAACCCAAAATAGGAAATATTTTTAATGCACGTTTTGCCGATTGTCAGTTTGATGAAACAAAGTATTCCCACCTTTAGGGAGAAGATAAAAAGTTGGAGAAGGAAGTGACATATAAAAGGTTGGAAAATGAAGTGACATGGAATACTACATCATTATCCAACCTAGATCCTCGTGACCGGACATGCGAGCAAGAAGTTCAAAGATAATTTACTTACAAGGAACAAATGGATCGATTGCGAAGCTTTTCAGACGCTAAAGGAATAACTAAGTCACATATTCCAGTGAGAATACTCCTATGCGAATTGACATTCCAAAACAAACTGAAATCGCAAATGAATCGAGAACAAAATTAAAGCGTGGAAGGCCCATCGGATCAAAAGACAAAAATCCTCGAAAAAAGAGGAGAGCAAATGCTCAAAATAATTGCGATGGGAGGCGTAAGATATCAATGAATCATTAGATGCAATCAAGCAAGAACCTCCTGAGAAGGTTCAGGTACTTGAAAATGATGAAATTAACGATGAAATCTCTATGAACTATGCTTTCACAAAAAGGAGATGGAATAGAAAAGGAACGATCGTCAATAATGCATTTGCGTATAATGTAGCACTTGATATAATCAATGAAGTTGAAGATGTTGAACCAAAATCTGTTGATGAATGTCGACGAAGAGATGATTGGTTAAAATGGAAAGAGGCCATTCAAGCATAACTAGATTCGTTAGAAAAACGTAATGTTTTCGGACCTATAATGCGAACACCAAAAGGGGTCAAACCAGTAGGGTATAAATGGGTATTCGTGCGAAAACGAAATGAGAAAAATGAAGTGGTGAGATATAAAGCACGATTGGTTGCACAGGGAGTTTCGCAAAGGCCTGGAATTGACTATGAAGAAACATACTCCCCTGTAATGGATGCAATTACTTTTCGATATCTTGTCAGTTTAACTGCACATGAGAAGCTTAATATGAGACTAATGGATGTAGTTACTGCCTACTTATATGGCATAATTGACAATTATATCTATATGAAAATCCCTGAAGGACTAAGATTGCCTAAAGCACATAATTCGAATGATCGTGAAATTTATTCGATAAAACTCCAGAGATCATTATATGGATTGAAACAATCTGGGCGTATGTGGTATAATCGCCTAAGTGAATATCTTCTGAAAGAAGGGTACAAAAATAATCATATATGTCCATGCGTCTTTATAAAAAGGTCAATTTCAGGATTTGTCATTATTGCTGTATATGTAGATGATCTAAACATTATCGGGACAAATGAAGAGATTCCAAAAACAGTTGATTATTTAAAAGCGAGTCGAGATGAAAGATCTTGGAAGAACTAAGTTTTGCCTTGGCTTGCAAATTGAACATTTAAAAGATGGGATATTCTTACACCAGTCTACATATACAGAAAAGGTCCTTAAGCGATTTTATATGGATAAAGCACACCCACTAAGTTCCCCAATGAGTGTTTGGTCTCTTGATGTGAAAAAGGATCCTTTTAGACCCCGGGAGGAAAATGAAATTGTGCTTGGTCCTGACGTACCATATCTTAGTGCAATAGGTGCACTATTATATCTTGCTAATAATAAAAGACCAGATATATCTTTTGCAGTAAATTTATTGGCAAGATATAGTTCTGCTCCCACACAGAGGCACTGGAATGGAATCAAACATGTGTTCCGCTACCTTCGAGGAACAGTTGATATGGGCCTATTTTACTCAAACAAAACTAAATCTGAATTAGTTGGTTATGCTGATGCAGGATATTTATCTGATCCACATAGAGCAAAATCTCAAACAGGTTATCTATTTACATGCGGAGGAACTGCAATATCATGGCGGTCGATCAAGCAAACACTCACAGCCACGTCTTCAAACCATGCAGAATTGATAGCAATATATGAAGCAAGTCGAGAATGCGTATGGTTGAAATCGATGATACAACATATTCGAAAAGAGTGTGGTTTATCCTCTATTACAACCAATCCAATCATTATGTACGAGGACAATACAGCTTGCATAACTCAACTAAAGGATGGATACATTAAAGGTGACAGGACGAAACACATTTCACCAAAGTTCTTTTTCACTCATGAACTTGATAAGAATAATGAAATTGATGTACAACAAATTCGTTCCAAGGATAATCTTGCAGATCTATTGACGAAAGCATTACCAACCGCAACATTTGAAGGATTGGTGCACAATATTGGGTTGCACTGATTTAAAGATATCAAATGATATTACATTGATGAGGAGCATTTTGCGCTGTACTCTTTTTCTTTCGTCCAGGTTTTATCCCACTAGGTTTTACTGGCAAGGTTTTAACGAGGCAGCGCCCTAATACTCCTATACTGCTGATAGAAATGAGGAGGAGCAATATTTTGGCAAAGCACTACATAACCACTCCAAGTTTTTCTATAATCAGTTTAGAAGATAATTTCACAAATAGTCATTCAAGGGGGAGTATTATGAATATTATATGCATTACTGAGGGGAACGAGGGAATGTTTATATTATATTTTATTTATGTGAATGACTATTATACCCTTGATGAAATTATGTAATTACGATTGTGCCATTCGAAGTTTCCCTATAAATAGGGCTTCAGTTATTAATGAAATTTATCCCTTAGATTTCTATAGAATTCATTCTCTCTAAACTCTCTCTACTTTTCTCTAGTTTTATAACACATTTCTTTCACTTTTGTAAATTTTAAATTAATTTTTCTTTCAAATATGACCAACCAATAAATTTCTACTTTTGGTAATATATTAGGCATTCTTGAGAAATTATAATTGTTGTAGTATTTTGGTAATTTGCCTTGAGAAGTTGTCTTGTCACAAAAAATTCCCGAAGAAGATTAGTTTAAATATTTAATGCGGAAATATTATAATTATTTATTATTTAGATTTCAAATTTACATTTTAAAATATTATAATTATAATTATTCTCTTTTACATGGATGGGATAAATAATAGACAAAAGTATTAACTCTAGCAGGTCTCCACCAATGTTCAGGTAGTGTGCCCAAAATTATCATAGAATCGGGAGTCTATTATCGGCCTCTGGAGACGATCCCAAGTTTGCCCCGCTGTAAATATATGACACTGATAATGAAGTGCGAAATCAATTGCAAGCTGTTTGGTCAGTATTTAAATTGTTGTTTATTTTCCTACAATTTTTTTTCTATTTTGTTTGTTAATTAATCAATTTATAAATTTCTAATTTCACTGCCATTTGTCACATTATTCGTCTACTACGTCCAATGTCGATGGTGGGATATTTTATGTGTATATTTTTACTTTTACATTTTATGTTTATTTAGTAATTTTTAAATTTTATTACAATTAAATTTTACTGTCCCTTACATCGCATGGGTGTAATACTAGTAGGCTTAATAATAAAGGTGTGAAATCCAATATTGATGATGCTTCAAACAAGAGATGCTAACTAAACTCTTTGCGAGTACGCATGTTAGAGTAATAATTTACCTTCAATCTCAATTTCTATTGAAATTGTGTAGCTTGTAAAATTTCAAACAAGAGATGCTAACTACACTCTTTGCGAGTATGCATCTTAGATTAATAATTTGCCTTCAATCTCAATTTCTATTGAAATTTGTCTAGCTTGTCAAGTTAATATATAAAGGATTTTTAATTGATGTTATTCATAAGCGATTATAGTCCATCATATTTGAAGTATATATAGTTAATTTATTTGTGATTTTAAGTTTTACGGTTGAAATAATATCTATATCTACTCTACTACATAAAAAGTATGGATTCATGGAAATCTTTTGATTTCCTATTTTAGCCTTAACTTTTATGTTTATTATCAATTTAACATTTGCAATTAATATATTTTCATTAAATGCAATTATTATTTTCTTACTTTGTATTTATTTTATTGTATTATTATTATTACTAAGACTACACCCATGCGATGCACGGGGAGATTACAATATATTTTTAAAATAAAATTAAAACTATAAATTAGAAGGTATGAATGTATCAAGAATTTAAGTAAATTGTCAATGAGGCCTTATCCGATTAGTTAGGAGGATAAAGGCGGATACCTAGAGGTATTAGATTCGAGTCCTACTAACCACATGTTGCATTGCGTGGCTTCAGTTTCCACCCACATGGCGGCCTTAGTTATTTTTGTAATTATAATTGGAATTGTAATAATCGTACGGCTACCGTCGGCGAGACGACTATAGGTTTTGCTTCAGTGGAGTTTCAATCAAGTTTGTTGGGTATAGATATGAATTGAAGTAAATAAAAATTATAAATTTTGAAGTATTTCTTTGTAAACAATAGTCCTCATTAATTTCATTGGCTTTCCATTTCTATCACATAAGAATTTTTAAATCTACACGACTTGTAACTTTGGATACTACGACATATAACTGATTATGGCTAAATACAGGTTTTTTTAATCGAGCCACATCCAATTCAAGTTTTCTTTGTTTTATTTTTGCGACAATTAGTTAAATTTTGAATTTGAATAATATCCAAGCCGAGTTTTCTTTTTCATTTATGCAACTATTAGTAAAAATTAATAATAAATCAAATGTCGAACAACATCAATTAGCAAAACATAGTCCATTTATCATATTGAGTTCCAAATTTCCTTCTCAATTTGAGTAAAAATTCTTTTTTTTAAAAAAAAACTAATAATAAACGAGTGCCATAATTTGAGTTTTCCTCTTTCGTTTAGTAACAGACAGAATCAATCAATAAATCATATTTTTTTAAAGGCGTTTTATATATAGAATCAAATTTAAAAAGGAATAAACAATTAACATTTATTTCTAAATTGAAAATCTTTTTTTTTTAATTTGTATAAAACCAAGTTTTTTGAATAAAGTCGAACTCAAAAAGGAATTCATATTTAAGATTTATTTCTAAATTCGATTTTTCTCAGAGGTACTTCAAAAATTAAAATGTAAATAAAAAGGTTAAATCTCATTTTCGTAATTAATTTAATTAATATGGTAAGCTTAACTTTGAGATCTTATCAAAAATATTTTTAAAAATTGATTTTTGATACTTGTAATTTTTTGAAAAAAAAATATAAAGAGATGATTAAATGAAAATTTTAATAATTATTATGAAATGAGATATGCGAGTTGTCATTTTCTGTTTCTTTTCAAATTAAGTAATTACTCTTTAAATAAATTTAATTATTTAACTACTCCCTATTTGACCTAAAAAAAGCTATCCACTATTTGAACCGCTCAACACACATTATCCGTGAAAACTATCTAATACTACCCTTTTAATACGATAAAAACAACATAGGTGATTTTTATTTGATTTTTTAAATACGTAAAAATATTTTTTACTAAAATAGAAAACCGCAGCCATGCCAACTTAACACTTCAACTAGGTTAATAATAAAAAGTGTATATATATATATATATATATATCATTTGAAAATTAATATGAATATAAAATAATTAAAATGTAATATCCAAAAATTAAAATGTATATAGAGAATGTTCATTTTTATTTTAAGAATTAATTTAATAGATATTGTAAGCTTACATTTTTATTAACATATGCAATACTAAATATAATAATAGAATTAAAAAATTATATAAATTAATTCATAAATTTGGATTCATATATAAAGAAATAACATATATATAAAAATGTAAAATTAGGAAAATAATCCAAATAAGAAAAGAAAAATAAATTAAATAACAAAAATAATTAATCCTTACAAAAATCCCAAACATGGCACTGTCACCTATGCAGTTTACCTAGGTGGCACTTTAAATATTTTTAATATAGAGATATTTCAAAAATTAAAATGTATTGAAAACATGATATTAAAAATTAAAATGTATATAAAAAGTTAATTTTTGTTTCTTGAAATAATTCAAGTACCATTGTAATTTATAACCTTCACTTTATAATATCATATTTTCATTAATGCTTGCATAAAATTCATTTTAAATTATATTTGTAATTTGCAAATTAAAATTTATATCCAAAATTAAAATGTACATAAAAAAATTGAAAAACGGAAAAAATACTAAATAAAGAAAGTAAAATAAATTAAATGAGGAAAACAAAATAATAAATGTATATTTAATGTTTGTTTTCAAAATAAAATTTTCCTTTTTTAGTTTTAAATAAATGTGTGCCAAATTGACACTGCCAACGTGGCATAGCGCCTAGTTGGCACTTTAATTTTTTTAATATAAAGATTATTTTGTGCTTTTGAATGTTATGATGTTTTATCAAGCACTTGCTTTCATCCACTCTTTTACTTAATTTAACTTTCTTTATGTATTTTATATTTTTAGAATACAACTTTTTAACAAAAATTTTACCATCATTACAGTCATTTATAAAATGGCATTTCTTTGCATGTTAGAGTATCTTAAAAATAGCGATCGAGAAGCGTAGATAGATGATAGAAAAACGTATTCATAATAGGTATTTGAGCCTTCAAGAAATTGATTTGTGAGAAGATATGTAAATTATTATTAGTAAAGACTTATGAGATTATTTATACATTAAGTTTAAATCAATTAAAAACATTAATTATATTACGAATATTTTATTTTAAAATTATGCACCAACAAAATACTTTTTGCATATAAGGGTGTATTAAAATTTTCTCCCTCTCTCCTTTTTTTTTATCGAGAAATTAAGTTATCATGATAATACTTTCAACATTCATCTTTTACTTAATTGTCGAGTTAGCTTATACTAACATTTTTCATTTTAGAAAACAATCTAGCAACTGATTCAACTTATATAGCCCGAAGTGAAATTGAAAAAGTTGTGGTATTTATTTTGTTAATATGTTAATCTATAGTGTATAATAATATCACTATCACTAGATATTAATTGTTGTCACTATCACTAATATGTAAAGGTTCACACGCGCGAGTAAAAAAAATGACATTTACACTCTTGATTTTTTCCAATGTCAAAAAGAGCTTTCATTAGATTTAAAAAGTATAAATAAATGTTGAATGACTTCATATTTCTTAATTTAATTGACTATAAATTAGATTTTTTTATACAAACCATTTATTTAATGCATAAAACACACTTTTCTATCATCCGAGATATGATGAACTAACTAAGTGGGTGTTAGATTACAAGTTTTTGCAAGTTTTTATAGATTTTAATATGTAATGGGAGAGAGAATGAGTGGGGTTGAGTGGTGGAGATTTGTGTAATACAGTGAGTCCCAGAAAATATGTGGATGTAATTAGTTTAATTTTAGATGAGAACAGGTTAAAATGTGTAAAAATTTATTAAAAGTTATGAAAGAACGGACGCTAAGTTAATATGAAATATTGTATAATAGTAATATTCTAAAATATGGACAATTGCTATCACCAAAATTACAAAAGTTAAGGGAAAAAGGAAAAGGAACTGTAGGATGTAACTTGAACTAGAATTGAAAATTTTTAAATGCAAAGTTATATTTTATTTATTACAGCTTTCACATTATAATTATAAGATTTTACAAAGTTTTACTTTTTTGAATTATTTTTTTATTAATTTTTGTTTCCTTTATTAGTTTCGACTTCATAAAAAGTATTAGTATTTTAAAAACAATTATAACATCCATCTTTAGAGAACACGTGCAACGCACATGCTTACTATTAGCACATTTAAGATGACAAATCAACTACCATCAACTAACTATCAAATTATATTTAAAAAACAGTGATAATATATCCGGTTACTCAATGAGAAATGAATGAGAGGCAAATGCACGATACAAAACTAATTACAGTCAATGAGCCATCTGGGATGAATAAGAAGTGATGAACATTATTCGGACATTTCCAATGTAGGCATGTTCTTGAAAAAATAATGGGAAAAAAAATATGATAACAGAGAGCAGTGGAAGTGAAGAGAGATAAAGTGAAAGGCGAAAAATAGAAATAAAATAGAGGACATAGATAGACACATAATAATTGATATTTAGAAGATCTCCATAGTCATATGATTTCTCAAAATTAATTGATACGTCAATTAAAATATACATTGTACATAAAAAAAATGCTATCAAATAATTCCTAATTAGAATAATATCGAGCTAACATAATGAATGGTACGTCTATAGTTGAGGCGTTGATGATTATTTTATTTTATTTTATTTTATTTTAGAAGGAATAACATTGGGGCGCCAAACGAAGTAGTTGGGATCAACTGTCACTGTACGCAACGGTCTATCCGTGACCATTGTCCCGTCTATCACTAGAGTCATGACAAATTGAGGGCCCAAACAAAATCAATGAACATGCAAATCAATAATAATAAATAGTCAAAATTCAACCCATTCTTCATTTCAGCCCCCACCACGATCCTATATCCACATGCATTCCCATTCACCCACTAATCACTCCTACTTCAAAAAGCACAAGCAACTCAATCAAAGCACTCCCATTGTTTTTGCCTTCTTTTTACTCTTTCTTTTCCTCATTTCTTGCCGTAATTGACGGCCATAAAGTTCCACTCCCACAACCCAACATTGCTCTTTCTCCCACGAGGTAAAGACAAATACTACTATCTTGATTTTTCTTTTTTTTTTTTATTTATTTGATTTCTTGATTTATGGGTTCTTGTTTCTTTGAGCATCTCTAGTTTTTTATGCTAAAACCCTGTTCGTGATTTCTTTCAATTTGGGGCAACCATTTATGGTACTTAATTCTCGAAGATTTTTCTTTCAATTTTGTTTGGTAAGTAATATATGGGAATCAAATGGCAATAATCAAGTTATCAATTAGCGAGATGCTTTTTTTATTTCTTTTTTTTTGCTTCATTCCTTCCCTAATTTCGTCTATTCTTTGGGATGATTAATGTGATTCACTGAATAAGGATCAACATTAATGCGATGAACCCATTTTGGGGAAAGATTTTTGGTAATCTTCAGAATATCTAATTTGTACGAAATCAATGTGGACAATTTGTATATAGAGGCGTACTTTGATTATTGAACGAGGACCTCTTATGTGCAGTTGAGCAATATTGAACTCAGAGTACTGAGTTTTTCGCCATTCTTGGAAGGGTAACAGATAAGTTTAATACTGTATTTATGATGGGTTTGCTTTGGTTGGCTTTGGTTGATGTAAAAATGTCAGTGCTGTAACTGTTGTATCTAAATTTGGCCATGAAATTAAAATGCTCCGAATCAATTATTAGGTGCATTTTCATTTTACCTGTTTGCATTGATGAATGGTGCTTCTGAATTTGAGTTTTTAATGGTAAAAACTCGAAGAACAACCATATTTAATTCGCCTTTATTCTTTTGTCCTTTTGATTTGGTTGTAATAAGAAAAAATTATTTTACTAGTAATAGGTATTTGATGCACATCCTTTTTGTTTAATCTTTTTCCGTATACTCTGTTTTTTCAAATTATGATTAAGTGATAATCACTTTTAAATGTATTGTAGTTTTTTGAGCTTTGAGGACCTCGAATGCTAGCGGATTTGTGAGAGTTGAGAGAACTTATGGCGAAAAAGCAATTAGATTTGAACGCACCGCTTATATCGGTAAGGAGATTTTCCTCGCCTCAACGCACGACTGAGGGCATAAACAAGAACCCAATCGGAAAGTCACCCCCTAATCGGCAAACTTCACTACCAGCGACGAAAACAGATTATGAACTCAGCGATGTTACAAAACCGGCCGCAGTTCCATTTCACTGGGAAAAAATCCCCGGACGAGCTAAGGAAGAAAGAGAAGGTCCACTTTACCCTCCAGATGGACTGTCAACTACACCAAAGCTTCCTCCGGGAAGGGTATCTGGTGTCATTAGATATAATTCTGGTGAAAGTCCGAAGCTCGTTTCCGGCAGAGTATCTGGTTTCTCCAGACACAACTCTGGCGAAAGAGCGAATGACCCCAATATTAAAGTCGAAGCATTTCCTTTGAACGATCATGCTAGCTTGATCCAAAAATTGCACGAGAGTTTAAATTCTCGAGATGATTCCGATGCTGAAAGTGGAGAGGAAGCATATTCCGATGCCCTCGATAAGTTGTCATTCACAGAATCGAGGTCATTGGAATGTAGCTTAAGTGGACTCAGTGGCTATCATGGCTCGGGACGAAAACCTTCTGGAACATTCTCAGTCGATGTGCAGACTAAAGATTTCATGATGAGCAGATTCTTACCGGCGGCTAAGGCTGTCGTGTTGGAGACACCTAAACACGTCGTGAAGAAACAACAACCGGCTGTCATTGAACAACCTAAGACAGATAAAAAGGTTGTTTCCTGTAAGCAGAAGCCTTTACCCGAGCAATACGGTTCTAACATTGTGTCACATTACATTCAGTATGCTGGTAAAGTGGAGAGTGAAGAGGATGATAATTTGGAACATCGCGTTCCAGTTAAAAAAGCAGGAAAAATCTGGGGGATTCTCCCTCGGTTTTGCGTGAAGAATTCTTTGTGCCTTTTGAATCCATTGCCTGGAATGAAACCCAAACATCACACTCCAGCGTCTCCAGCCCGTGAGGTTAGAAAACTGAAAAGAAATGCTCACAGTGGACCTCTGGAGAAGGTAACTGTTAAGCTACTCGATGAATTAGTGTTTCAATTTCAATTTCTATAATTCTTGTGTATGTTCTGAGTGAGTACTGATGTTTAACATTGGCGCAGAATGTGTACCATGCGATTCACAAGAAGAAATATCATTCTGGAGTGCTTTCTCGAGACATGCTAGAAATTGGAAACAAGATCAGGAGTGATTCAAATCAGTTTTCTTACACAGGTGACTCGTGTAGAAGGCAGTGTAGAAGCGGGCCCATATCTCCCTACCGAAATGAAGCACCAAAGTCTCCATTTCGTGAAGGTATAGGATTTCTCGGTGTACCTAAAGATATTGAGAATCATGCCGTGAATAAGATCCCTGGGCCTGGTTCTCCGGGCCTTGTTGTTGAGAAGACATTGTACGTCGATGCACCAAAGAATTGTCCAAAAGATGAGAAAACAGTTAAATCTAGTGGTCAAAATTTGTCGTCCAGGAATGTGAGCCCTAAATTGCGCAAGAGTCGACCTGTCTCTCCTTACCAAAATGAAGCATCGAAGTATTATTTCAATGGACGTAATGCTAATAAAATTGATTCATCGCGCAAGTTGTGCAAGGCGTTGCAAGATGTATCAAGGAATCACGCGAATAGAAAAGTATCGTCTTCTCCAGGTGATGCTGTTGAAAAAACTCTGTATATTGATGCCATGATCAAAACAGATATTTCGAAAGCAGATAAGGTTTCTGATTCCTCTGACAAGAATTTGAAGCCCTCAGAATTTGAAGACAAAGATTCCCTTAAATCTTCTCATTTGAATACTAAAGAAAACGTAGAACAAGACGATGAGAGAGATGCTGATTTTGCGGCCCTGAAGTCACCTTTACCACCACCATTACCAAAGTCACCGTCTGAGTCTTGGCTTTGGCGAACTCTGCCTTCTATTTCTTTGCCTAATCCATTCTCACATTCCAACCATTTTCACCCCAATAAACCGCCTCAGAAAGTTACTGCCAATGGTGACACTTGGGAGACTATCGTAAAAACTACGAATTCACGGCATGATCATGTCCACCGTTCCAAGGTAACCTTGCCATAAATTTTTTGCATTTTTATCGTTTTCGAAAATATGTTTTTAAAAAATATAAAAGTAAATAAATTTCAGCGTTTTGAAGAAGTTAAACGGAGAATAATCAAGAAAAAATAGAATTAGAACGTATACCGTTGGATTTTTGCTCTGCAATTAAGATTTGATGATAAATGTAATGTGGCTCCCAATGTGTTAATCTCTTAATATTCGCAGGAGCTTATGTCCCATGTTACTCATCTCCACAACAAAGCATAGAAGAGGACAAGTCCCATGTTCTGAAGACAGCAGATTCTTGAATGTCTTGAGGCTTTCCAACATGACTAATTTTTCAATCCCTTAAAATTGGTTTTAAGTGTGATGTAGAATAATATTTTGAGAGAGAACCATGGACTTCTCCGGTTTTTTTTGTCTTTTATTTTATTTTATTTTATTTTATTGTGACGCTGAATCCTGGGATTCTTATAGCTATTAGAAGAAATATGAGCTATTGATGGTCTGAAGACTGAAGATTTGATCACAGTGCTTATGCACATTGGAACAGTACTATAGAATTCAAGAGGTTTGTAAAATTGAAATGGATTATTGCATTGATATATATATATATATATATATATATATGTATATATATATATATATATATGTATGTATGAATGAAAAAGCATGGCTTGACTGAGCATTTACATACAATTAATGGTTGGGTTCTTTGTCACTTGTGTTTCATTTGGTGCATTGTCTATGTTCAAACAAATTCTGAAAATTTTCTCTAAATACAACGTTGTTAGTTGAATTGGTAGTTAGGTTGTCTTCATTATGACATAATACTGTACTTACCATTACGCTTGTAACCCTAAATATTACAACATACACTTATTTTTTTTATTATTATTGATTGTCATGACATATAAGTTGTGGTATAATAGAAATGTATTATTCTCTCTAAAAGTTGAGAAACGATATTATCTAGCATCATTGGAATGACTCCTTTATGGCTTGCGTTACTTTTCGAAAATATTTTAGCCTTTAGATGGTGATTTCCAAGTCTTATAATATTAGTCTAACTCCATTGGACAATTCAATGAAATATTCCAACAAAATGGGCATGGACAAATCAATGTAGAGATTGAGAAATGTCTTTGATTTGAGGTTTTGGGGGGTTCATACCCTTTGTCTATTTGTTTGAAACCGGTTTGTTCATTCCTCGAAGTTTTGAGAACTTTTTTGTTCTTTAGTTAAGTGTAAGACTTGAGTTTTCATTTTGAGATCTATGAAATTTCACAACAACACGTGTGTCAAATTATGCCAAGGAATAAGTAATTACTCCGTAAATAACAGAGAAAAGTAATAAATATAAAATAAAACTACTATCTTTATATTTGAGACGATTTTACAAACAATATATAATTTCTTGTCACTTACAACTATTAAGGCCTTATTATTTTTATCCCACACTATTCTCTCTCCTCTTTTCAATCACATACACACTTTTCAATACAATATTAACCACACATTTTATACGAAATACTGCGCGGATAACTTTTATCCTCAATCAAACAACCCCTAAGTCTATTTTTTCCAAGAAAATAGTTTTCAGATACCTAATTACCCAGGAATGTTCAAATCCCATCGGTGGGTTGTTAAGTAAGAAACCATCGGGTCATTTTGATGGCTCGTTCGATATCCATTTTGAAATTCGGGACCAGATCTAGAATCAGTACGACAATGGGGAGTTTTCAGGATTTTTCCGAATTTGTTCCGGCGACTCTGTAGCCGTCGTGATCGGCGGTCAAAGTTTTGGCAATATTTTTAGGCTAAAAATATTGTCAAAACTTTGACCACCAATCACGGCGGCTACGGAGTCACCGGAAAAAATTCGGAAAATTCCTGGAACTCCCCATGGCTGTACACTGATTCTAGATCTGGTTTCGGATTTCAAAACAGATATCGAACGAATCATTAAAATGGTCCGATGGTGCCATAAGATCCGGAACCATCGATGGTTCCGGAAACTTTCTGCCTAATTACCATCTTGAAAATAACATATCTTCGCCAAAAAAATTAAAATAAAATAAAATATAAAATAAATAAAAAAATAAAAAATTCCTTGCTTTTTGGTTTTGCTACAAAGTATTACCTCATTCTATCATAAACGAAAACGATACATCAAAATCAACCAGCGGCATAGATTACTTTCTTATTATACAGAAGGGATGGTTTGGATACCAAGATCTTAACCTGAAGGAAAAAAATATAGACAAAGAAAAGAGAGGAACCAAAAATCAATCGACGACGTAATTTGGGGCTACAGCCAAAATCCTGTTATCTCTGGATGAGGTTCTCTCGCTTTCATCCTCCTCTGCGGCTCCTTGTCCATCATCCACAACTATCAAGTGCCCTTCCCTTCTTATCAAGCTCTGCATTACACCCATAACTCACATTACTATTTTTATTTTATTTTATTTTATGATAACTCAGTATTTCTGCAATATTTACTATTTAGATAAAAGATTAAACATAAAGTGCTCAAGTTAGGATTTGTTCACCTCAATAATGGCTTTTACTTTTTTGACTTCCTCGGCTGCCTCTGCCATGGAGCTGTAATTATTTTTCTCATTCTGCTGATTTATATACCATTGTATTAACTCCCTTTGTCTCATTCCAGCCAGGCCACTTCCTACAAATATTTTCATGCACGCACAACATTCATCATTCAACATAATACTATATTACCTGAAATAGAGTAAAATCGGAGACTATTTTCGTTTGGTCAATGTGCATTATTTCATCTAGCTACGTTGGATTGCGCTAATGGTTTACCTTCTTGCGTTACAGTCTCTTCGTGTTGCCTTAGTCGCATGACAAGGGCTTGAGTAACTCTCTGGAAATATTCATCAGTTATTACAAGTTTCTTTACTTGCCTGCTTCCAGCCTCCGCTAAACCTCCTGTACCAGAATGACACAAGCCAAAAGAACAAAGAGAACACGTTTTTAGTGTTTTTAAACTCCCGAAAACAACAAAGAGAACACTGCCTAAGTAATCGTCATAACATTTTTTACCATGCAGTAAAAATCAATTTTGAAAGTACATAAAAATGCATTACAATAGATTTCCCTTACCTTCAGTCTCAGAGGCTTTCTGAGGTTCTGCACCCGATGAGTTTTTCCCTTGACTAGAAATATTGTCTCCATTCTCAGCAGTGCCATCATCACTACTCTGATACTCATCTTGGAACTCTGATAGATCGATCTCACCAGACTCCACACTGGAAATTACAATCAAATCACGCAAAATTGTCACTTACATGAATAGTAGGTGATTAAAAGAGCATTGTACTGTTTTGGGGACACATTTCAAACCTGATAATTGATGTCTTAAGCAATCTAACAGCAAGTCGTACACAGTGTGGTTGCACCTATTGATATTAAACACATCAGATGAGACACCAGATTGAATTTTGAAGGTATAAAGGGTGAATGGGAGTAAATTAAAAGTGTTTTAAAGTGTTTTAAAGTAAAAGAGGAGAGAGAATGAGTGGAGGTGAGTGGTTGAGATTTATGGATGTGATGAGATATGTGGATGTGATTGATTTAGGAGAGAGAAAAAAGTTGAAAAAAGTGGAAAAAAGTGATAAAAAGTGGTAAAAAGTGGGAAAAGTAAGATCCATTCATGCCTATAATTATACTCTAGAGCATGAAGCACCTCAGAATCTAAATGACTCCGTGCAATTGCTTCTGAAAGCCTGATTAGTGCCTCTAGTTGCCTCACTGTCATGCGATAAGCAACTCTACTACCAGGAGTCGTGTCACCTCTGCGGAGAGAAACATAGGATTCCACCAATAATTCCCTGGCTTCTTGGGTTAACTGCATGCACCACATTCAGTCAAACAAAAGATGAACACATATAACAAGTAAAAACATAGCATTTCGAAAGTCTTGACCACACTATTTTTTTCCCCTCTTAACTCAATTTAACCCACACATTTCTAAGACACTCAATACTTTGCACAGTTCTAGATCACCTTCAATCACTCAAAACTATCTACACCAAACTATGCTCTAAAACATACCTTTGGTTTCAGAGTCTTTGCATATGAGATGTAACGCTTTAATTGTGCAGTTGTAAACGCAGGAGCAAGTGCATCTTCATGCTTTTGATGAACTCTAACAATATGATGAGCAATGTGGTAATCCGTTTGATCGTCGGGATCATCAATCATCACATACACAAGATCAAATCTTGAAAGTATGGCAGGAGGGAGAGCCACATTGTACTGTAGAAGGATAGTAGAAGAATAATTATAGACGAGAATGCCAAAAAAACTTAAAATTGAAAGGGCAGACTGCAGAAGAAAAGCCAAAACTTCTGCATTCACTTTTCACCTGTTTTAGCATTGATAAATACTGTATATCTCACCTTCAATGGCTTAGTCTTGTCGTAGCGTCCACCACTGGGATTAGCAGCAGCTAAGATCGATGTTCGAGCATTCAGTGTCGCTTGTATTCCAGCTTTAGTTATGCTTATAGTCTGCTGCTCCATTGCTTCATGGATAGCAACCTGAAAATTTTGCGCAAACAAATCCAAGGCTGCTTACTACCACCATCAAAGTGCTATACAAAATCTTCCTTTCTGTTCACTTTTGTGGTTTATTTTATCATTTTTGCGCTAGGGTAGTGGTTCTACATGGAGGAAGAGAAATGTAAGTAAGCGACAGCTACCTGATCTCTGACGTCCATCTTGTCAAATTCATCAATACAACAAATGCCATTGTCAGCAAGCATTAATGCACCAGCCTGAAAGCAACAATTAAATAGATATGAGCAGCAGTACAGGTAATGTTAAGAACACAGGCAGTGCATCACATTGTCAAATTCGAAAAAGGAATTAGTTATAATGATAATTAAGATGTTATAATTTGAAAGATGTGAAAGCACATATGAAAAATCAAAATATACATTTAATAGTTTTGAAGTGGAGAAGTAAATTTATATTTAGCTCTTTGAGCTTAATTGGCGAGTAATAACGCACCAACAGTAGGTCAATGGCCTTACTGAACATTTTCATCTCAAGTGTCAGAAAGATCAACGAGATTTGGAACAAACCTGTCCTCATGGGAAAAAGAAAAAGTAGAAAATTTAATAGCATACCACATACCTCAATACAAAATTCACCAGTTTCTGGTTCTTTGGCCACTGTTGCAGTCAGCCCAGCAGCGGATGAAGATTTCCCTGATGTGTAGACAGACCTTGGAACTAGACCTGATGTATACCTGATAGATGGATGCAACAATAGAAATTAGTATGCCAACAGAAACATAAAACGAGGTTTGAGATAAAGTGTGTCAAATACTTGAGGAATTGAGACTTTGCACAGCTGGGATCGCCCACAATACAGACATTGATATCACCCCTCAAATTGATTCCTTCATGGGTAAACTTGTGAACTCCTCCTAAAAGCATTAGCAGAATTGCTCGTTTGATATCTTGATGGCCAAAAACAGTTGGGGCAATGCTATCAACAATTTTGTTGAAGAAGTCAGGAGTATCCCGCATTTGTTGGATTTCAACCAACTCTTCTGCCTGGCGAAATGAACCAAATAAAGCAAAATTGGGGGCACAAGTTATTCGGGAAAGAGAAATGAACTCACCATAAAATGAAAAGAATTCACAAGTTTAGTGCTTGTTTGACAAAGCTCTTATGGTTATAAAGTAAGGAAAATTTTTTTTTTTTTTCTTTTTTGATGTTTGGTGGGGGATTTTTTTTTGGGGGGGGAGAACAGTGAGAGGATAGAATATTTATCGAACAAGCTCTTAATGCAGTCTTGCAACTATAAAATTTCCTGTTCATTTGCTGATTTATTTATCATCTCAATGGCACAGTTTAAGCACAATGGTAATTTTCGTGGTTCTCTTGCTTAATTTTTGGCAAGTAGATTGGATGTGAATAACCAACTTTAACCACATACTAGAAGCATCCTGCTCTTGGGAAGAGAAAAAATGGTTCATTGTGAAACCCACCGTGAACTGCTGCATATCATCATCATCAGCATCCCTCTGCTTCCTGATATCACTATTTCTTCCATCACAAATCTATACGGAGAAAAGGAAGCAGATTTATCAACAATCAATAAATTAAACAGTTACCAGTTGACAATTGCTCAAAGATACAACATAGGTGTCACTGACCTGTATGGAATTCGCTATAAAGGCTAGGCGGTAGGAAAGGTCTCTCACGCCCAATGCACGAAGTCCTTTAACACCTTCTTGACCAGCAGAGGGATTCCTACGCTGAGATGCGTCTCTACGACACTCAGCCCTCTCCCCTGAGGAAGCCAGCGCTAAAATGTCGGGAATCACCACCACGGTACCAGTGAATACAACACTAAGAGAATGACAGTGGAAAATAAAAAGATTCAGATTACACTAAACTTAAAACAGGAGGATCACATTTGTGTTTTGAAAATGAGTGATGCATACGTGTCACCAGCCCTGGCTTGTTCAACAATATCATGGCGCAGAATGACATCAAGTGACCTTGGGATGGAGCCTGCAGGTATTTCTTGGGATGTCTCCTGCATCCGTACTCTTTGCCAATCCGAAAATTTACTCTCTTGCCTTAACAATGCCCACCTTGTTCTGTTTTGGCATGCAGCATTGATGCAGATAATGGGCTGCAAGTTAAGATCAAATGCACCCAATCATTAATCTTATGCTCTTATTGGATTTGGATTCCATTTAGGAAAAGGAAAAGGATGAAAGGCGCAAACATGATAAAAATCATCTAACTTTGGCATGATTGTTCCAAACCAAACAAAAGATAAGGTTTTTTTTATTAGCTTAAATTCAAGTTAAATTTGTGCCTTAGAGAGGAAGACTTCCCTCTCATATAAATTAAGTTTAATCTACACTACAAAAAAATCCTCAGAAGACTATCCCATAAAGCTTAAAGTTACAAGTTGATTTCTGATAATTTTGGTTAATTCATTTTCTCTTTTCAGTACTCCAGTAAAGTGAGAATTGGGACTACACGTTCATATGAACACTATTCATTCATGAAAAGTTTTCGGTACTAGAAGATTATTAGCTTAATTGACAGTGTACGGTCCCAATTGCAGTTCATCATCACGAAGTACAATGAATTTTTCCCTTAGAACGCGCAATTGTGAGTATTAGGAGTAAAAAGGAGAAGAGATATACCTCAGAGTACTTGAACTGCTGTTCCACATTCTTAATAACATTTCCACATTCCAAACACTTGAAAGTTCCCAGAAGAAGCTCTGGGCGAACCTCACTGGTCCGAGTGACCACTCCACTCATAGAAACCAGCTTCCCAATATCAGCCGTGGTCAATTCCCTCAATCTTCAAACAACACCAAAACAATAATCAGTATAGAGAAGAAAAGGAAAGCATAAATCGATAGAATCTCTTGCAATAATGAACAATCAGTCACCGCTTAACCAGGGGCAGATTGTAGAACGCAACATTTATGTCTTTGTTAGGATTATCATCAGTTATGGGGGACGATCTGAGGTCTGCGACAAATCTTGTGCAAGCATTCTTCACGTAAGGTTCAAATCGATAGAATTCGTCGGCGATGGCCTTCTGGAGAACGTCGTTGAAGCGCATGACATGGGCGAAATCGATGAACATTGTATTGGACTCGTTAGGCTTCATTGCTTCCACCTCCGCCTCATAGTAAGGCTCGCGCCGCCCAGATCCCGCTGCAATGAAAGTCTTCAAGAACTCCAAGAAGATATTCTCAACTCGCACCGCTTTCTCGTCTGTAAAGTACCCGCCGCTGCCATAAGTATCCATTTCTCAGATAAAATCTTCAATTCAGTATCAACTTACGAACACTGGATATTATAATATAATATCAGAAAACACACAGAGAAAGGAGGACGTATTTGGGAAGAGGAATCGGATCGGCGGAGATGAGCGCATTCAGGGAAGCATTCGAGGATTTGGGGAATTAAGGGTTGCGGATATGGCGGGAAAATATATGGGATTTCCCGCCAGTGCCCAGCTCTCCGCTCTTTTCTTTCGGCCCTCCAACGTTTGAGACATTTGTATTCGAACCTCTATTTGGTTTTTGAGGCATTCAAGACACCAACTATATATTAATATAATATTTGGGGAGACTTCTAAGCCCCTGCGCTGAAATTTGGAGCCCATTCTCCTTTCCTTTTGCTTTGCTTTGGGTAGCAAAAGGGTGTAATTCCGGACGCTCCAATCGGTTCTCACCACAGCCCATGACGTCGTGAAGGAGGTAAATCAAGATCTTTCAGCTGATCGGGTATAGTGGAGACTGCATGCGTACTCCATAAGGGACCACCCCAAATGAGTGAAAATCACATCGCTCGCTACGACTCAAACCTCAGCACTAACTCAGCACTACCCTCGACAATGGAGAGCTTTGCCCTGGGGGCTCCTTTTGCTTAGCTTTTTCTCCGGTGTTTGATAGTCCAACTGGGAAGGAAAATTAAATTTGGAAGAAATTAGGTTATGGGTTTAGGTTAGGTTAATACAAAAATCAGGTCATCTAAGCTGAATTATGAAGATCAGGTTTTTCTGGTTCGGGTCAGCCCATTTCCATAAGTTATTTTGGCCCAATTTATTTCTTTTCGGTTTTGTTTGTGTTTTTCATCCTAGTCTTCCTTGTATTTTTATTTAGATAGATTGAGTATTTGTAGTATTGATGAAAATTTGGTAGTATTTTGTATTCTAATTGTTGAATGTCAAGGGTTTGTACCCTGGAAGTTGCATTCTGAGGAAAAATTCTAAGATCTTTCTTGGAGCCTAACTTCGGTATTCCAGGATAAGCTTTCTGCGTACACATAGGGGGCTACAATTTAATAAATAAAGTGGTCCCCTATATGTAGGTGAACAGTTCCCATTGGCCTGGAGTACCGAGTATTTGGTACTCCAGGAGTACTAGAATTTTTTCCGCATTACAGGGTTTTGTAATGTCTTCCACGTTTTCAATGTTGAAGGATTGGACATGTGTTCTATTGTATTGTTGAAGGATTGGAAGTTTGTCGTTAAACCCTCTACGAATTTCAAAGTAAATAATGTGATGTTTACTATCAATGATGTTATCCATAAAGTCAAAATCAAGGCAATGGATCCTCAACAAATTACATTTTTCTGTAAAACTTATTTTGGTCGGTTTTTGGACATGTTAGAGATCATAATGCAACCACAATTAATTCATATGACGTTGATGATGCATGTTGATTCTAGTGTGAATGATAAAACGTGGTTTGATTTTTGGACAATCGTGTGAAATTTTTAGTAGAGGGGTTTTGTCTAATATCAGGTCTAAAGTCATGTCTAAAGTGTGACCTTGCTGAAAATAAGAGATATCTCGTTGGTGATTTTCAATTGAAGGATTTGTATTTTGGTGTCTAAGCAAAGTAGGGAGAAAGGATGTTGAGAGGTTATATTGGATTCAAGAGATGTTTTTGATAATGATATGGTTAAGCTTGGAGTCTTGTATCTTTTGTGTTATTTTTTTACAGTTCACAATATGATAATTCTGTTGAAGGCATTTGGTTTAGGATCTTCGATAGCCTTGATTTTATTTTGTTGGCTTGGGGTAAAGAATTTTATACTTTTACTTTGAAGCCAATGAAACTTGCATTGAACAATATTACTGAAAAGATAAAGAAGAAAGAAAGTATCCTGAATTCATACTATCGTTCGAATTAATCGATTTGCGCTTGCCTGTCAAGTATAGATTTATGATGGTGTTTCTGTTTTGCAGAAAAAACATCTGTGAGGTTGCTAATGAGTCGTCCTTAACTCGGTTGTTGAGGTGGAGGAATGGTAGCAGTGACTTCATTTTTTCATTCGAATCCTTTTGCTAATTCAGAGATAATCTGTAGGAATTTTTTATACATTGCACATGTAATGCACTACTTTTTACTTGTTATATGTTACAAATAATGTGTAATGATCTATAATTCATTAGAGATCATTTGTAATGTATTACAGATTGTTTGTAATTAATAATTCTTTATTAATCTATTTGGTTATTAACAATATTTCATTTGTATTTGTCGGTCGAGTTAAATGAGATTGAAGTGACTGATGAAGAATTGTGCCAATTGTATACTAAAAAAATGGGGTCGGACAAGTATCATTTTGTAGAAAAAGATAAGAGAAGGTTTGAAAAGAAATACAAGAACTCCCAAAAAAGTATATAAAAAAAGTAATAGAATTCTTAAAAACAAATCCAAAATTCTTATTGTTTCGATCAAACAATCAAAAGAGGTCGAAGTATATGAATCAAGTGAAGCTAAAAAAGAAAGAGATCCCATAACCAGCAATCAGATGATTCCTATTCAAATTTCATCTCCAAGTTCGAAAAATGCCAAAAAAAAATGGTCTTACTAATAGAGCAAATAGAGCTAGAAAGAATTGGAAGAGAGAGAAGAAGAAGATGATGTTGATGATGAGTCTTAAGAAAACAAATTCTAATGCTAAAAGATTGCAAAGAATAAAGGATCAATTAATTTGTAAAATTACCCGTTTATTTGAAATTATTCATTCAAAGAGTATACACAAGTATTTTTTCTCTACCATTAATATTCGTGGAATTAGTAAAAAATTATTTCTTGAATCAATAAAAAAAATTCTAAATAAATTCATTCAAGATCAAGAAATAGATGTGTTCATTGACAAATTTGATTCGCCTAATGCGGATCTTACTGCAGAAGATGCTGAACGCGTGTCATCCCCACAAGATGGTAATAAAGATGTCGATAAGTTTTCATGATTTTTTTTTAACAATAGTGAAGATTGCTACTCAAGATGTTTCAGGTATAGAAGAGGTTCAAGTTTTACTCAGCCTGCAAAGGGAGATCAACTGAAAGGGTGAATGATCACCTACCAACTTGTTGGCAATTTATGTTGCCAACAAGAGTGACGTGGTGCCTTTGCAGGGCGCCACGTCACTGGCCAAAAATTTTTTTTTTAAATATTTTTTAAAATTTTTTTTTGAAATCTACGTTAAATGAGATGAATAATACATAACTGCCCCCTGATGGTGGGGGGACTCACCCGGCCCCTATATTTTTTTCCCCCCGAAAAAGGGGGTGTTGACGCCTTATGACGCCAACTTGTTGGCATCGGAACGGTAGTAGAACTGAAAGATAATTTAGAGGCATTTAATTGCTTTTCAGATTCTTTTATTGTGTTTATAGACTTCTTTTATTCTTTCTAAATTATGTTGTTTTGTCTTTTTATTACATTGATTTTGCATTTCTATCTAGAATGAACTAGCTTTTTCACCGTGTGGTGCACGGGGTACTAATTTTCCAACAAATATGGTTTTGATAACACCACTAAAATAAATTAAATATCACTTAGAGCACTACACTTAATTAATATAAAATAATGAAAGAAGTCTATAAAAATTTCGATAGAGTTTTTCTTATATTACACAGGAAACAATTTGCGATAGAGATTGTAATCATATAAATGTAAAATAACATAATATTAAATTAAATTTTATAGTTATCAAAATAATCATAGTTAAAAACTCTACTACCATTCGTATAGCTTATAATTTTTTATTTAAAATTATTTCGCATTCTATTATATTTAATTACAAATTTGGGAGATATAACTATACACTTGTAAAATATTATCAATATACAGATAGATATATTACAGAGTAAAAATACAACGGGTACAATTCAACATACCCATTCCTCTCCCACTGTGAAACGCTTATTCTCGTTCGCGCCATGACCTCATTTAATCGAGGTAGAGTGAAGATCATGTAAGAATTCAAACGGGATGGGGACTTCCTATTCCCCATTCCCGCCCCCGCTAGAAAATTCTCATCCACGTTCACGCCCAATCATGATCGTATAATCGGAAACTTTTATATGTATTTTTTTTGTATGTGTTAGTGACATCTAATTTTTCCCATTTCACATCTTCCAAATATATTAAAGGTTTGAACTATATAAATATTAAATAAATAAGGTATTTACACTCTTATGTGATGGTTTCGTTTATCCACTTTTATGTGTGGCTTGTTATATTTCTTGTATTTCAGTTCTTCTTTCATTATCACGTGGTGGTTATGGAGCTTTAGAATGCATTCCCAGATTCGTTCTCCTCGAACCCCAGCGCTTCATGTCGAGATTAGAATGGATTTGTCACTATGCTTCAAATACTTTAATGATATATTCTGATATAATATGTGTAACTTGTAATGTGTACCATTAAAAAAATACTAAACACGTATATCAACATATTCGGTATAAACTCACCAATTTAATATATTCGGCGGGTATATTAACATATTTCCTTAAACTCACCAGTTTAAATAGACGACTTAATTGATGAATTTTAAAACTTATATAAAATCTAAACTGGCAAAAATCGGTATAAAATAAATAATTTAAAATTATTTATTACAAAATCTTAGTCTATGCATAAATAACACATTTTTTTAAAAAAGAAAATCTTAAGATCTTAGGAATTGTAAAAAATAAAAAATAAAGTCAATTATGTTTACTTATGATAAATTGATAGAAACACTATATTTGTAGTTTGATTGGTTTCTTATCCTTATTGTCAATAATTATTTTAAATATGAAGTGATTTGTAATATTTGAAATTATAACATGGAACTATACATTATCAAACATTGATGTTTCAAAAAATACCAACATGAGAAAATAATTGTCCAACTCTAATATCACTAATTATTAATCAAATTGCAACCAACTGCAGCTAAAAGGAACAATGATAGAAAATACAAAAATGTAGGAGAATCAAATAATTATAAACATGTTTTGATAAAAGGATACTAATGAAAAATTAAATAAAATTAATTAAATACTAGTGATCAATCGACTCACTCTATAATAGGATATAACACCCTAATTCTAGAAATCCAAAAACTTATAGGCGTTGTCTTCAGCTTATTTTAAAATATGGAATAAGATAATTTAATTTTGGAAATACACATTTCTTCACTGTAGCAAGCTAAATAATTTTAATTAATTTTTGTCCAATAAAATCGTATCAATTTTTGTACAATGAAAATATGTCCAATTAAATCTTAGAAACATAATTAATTTTAATTAATTATAATTACTTTTGTGTTTTTAGCTAATTATATATAAAAATATTTTTTTATTTCTAAAATAATTAGCTTAATTGCCGTAGTTATAAGAATTGCATGAATCTAATTTATCAAGATATATTTTGTAAATTAAAGGATATCTTTCAATTTAAAAGGCATCTTTTCATATTTAGAGAAAATCTTACGAATCCATAGCAATCTAATTGATTTTAATTTTATTTTTTTAATAGGACTATTTTCAAACCTATGTCAAATGAACCTGTCCAAAATTTTCTTTTATATGAATCTAATTTTAAAGATATTTTCAAATCATGAAGATATCTTTCATTTTTTTAAGGGCAATCTTTTCCACCTCCCCTCCCTCTCTCCTAGGAAGAGCTAGGAAACTATTTCCAATTAAATATTAGCAATATAATTAATTTTAATTAATTTAAAAATAAATATATTTTAATTTTTAGCTAATTATATGTAAAAAGAATTAATTATTTCTTAAATAATAAGCTTAATAACCACAATTTGAAAAATTGTTTATTAAAGATATTTAGCATTTTAAAAGATATATTGCAATTTTAAGAGAAATCTTACCAGCCCATGTCGATCTATTTAATTTTAATTTTTTCAATAAATCATATTTTCCCTTTTAGCAATATAATTAATTTTAATATAATTATTTTAATTAATTTTCATTTTCAAAAAATTATTGCAAAAAATAATTAATTATTTTAAAAATAATTAGTTTGATAGTCGTAGTCATAAGAATTGCATGAATCTAATTTTAAAAATATCTTGTAATTTAAAAGTTATCTTGCATGTTCAGAGATATTTTTCATTTTTCAAGGTAAATCTTACCAACCCATTGCAATATAGTTGATTTTTATTCATTTTTTATTTTTTAAAATTAATTATATTTTTCTTGTTTCAATAATATATATAATTAGTTTTGATTAATTTCATCCAATGAAACCGTGTAAATTTTCATCTAGTGAAACGGAGTCCAATTAAATCTTCGCAATATAAATTAATTTAATGGTGCAACATAATTAATTTTAATTAATTTTTATTTTTATATAATTATTTTAAAAAATAACTAAATTAATATCCCCAATTTCAAGAATTGTATGAATCTAATTTTAAATATTTTTGTAATTTAAAAGATATCATGCAATTTAAAATATTTCTTTTATTTTTCAGGAGAAATCTGGCAAACTATAGCAATTTAATAAATTTTAATTTTATTTTTTAAATTAATTATACTTTTCCTATTTGAAAAATATAAGTAATTTTGATTAATCTTTACCCACTGAAACCATATCCATTAAATCTTAGCAACATATATACTAAATTTAACTAATTGCAACATAAGTAATTTAGTTAATTTTGATTTTAGGTTATAATTTCGATAATAACTAGTATAATATATGTATTTTTGGGAATTGTCTGAATATAATTTTAAAGATCTCTTATAATTTAAAAAGATGTGTTGCAATTTAAAATATTTCTTTAATTTTCTTGAGGAAATCTTGCCGGTTGTAGGAATTAAATAAATTTTAACTATTTTTATTTTTGAATTAATTATACTTTTTCCTTTATCAATACAATTAACTTTCATGAATCTTCATCCATCGAAACATGTTGAATGAAATCAACTACAATATAGTTAATTTTAGTTAATTTCAATAAATTAATTACAATTAATTTACATTTTAGCTAATTATTTTTAATAATAATTAATTATTTCTAAAACAATTAGCTTAATCTTTGTCAAAAAAATGTGTAACATTAAAGCTAAAAAAGATAAGATTGGAATCACTTATTAAAAGATATCAGATAATTATTTCTACTAAAGGATTTCTGCAATTTAAAAGATATAAATATAGAAATAGTTGTAGAGTCAATTAATTAAACTTATTGGATCAATGTCACAATTGAATGATTAGTTAAAAAAATAATATTAGATATTTCTTTTAGTTTTTTATACAAATTTGATGAATTATAATTTTTTATCACACCAAAGTTAAATCCTAAAAAATTGTTAATTTTAATTGATTTCATTTTTTAGCTAATTTTATTTTTGAAAACAATTAATTAGTTATAAAATTAAGTAAAGGGGCCAAGCTAATCATGTCAAAAGTTTCTTTTAATTTTTATGTAATATTTTAAGGATTTCTAATTTTGTATCACACAAAAATTAAATCTTAGCGATATTAAAAATTTAGATTAATTTTGTTCCTTGGCTAATTATTTGTAAAAGTAATTAATTATTTCAAAATCAATTTGTTGGGTCGAATCTAATTTTTAAATTTCAATGTTATATTTATCTTTTAATTTTGTGTAAGAATTTAATGAATGCTAATTTTGTATCACACAATAATCAAATCTTAATGAAATTTTTAATTTTGATTAATTTTATTTTTTTAATAATTAATTTTTGTTTCATAGTTAATTATTTAAAAAGACTTTAATTCTATATATAGATATAAATCTTTAGATTTTGACTTAAAAATAATAAAATAATAATCATCAATGCTTATGCAGGCAAATGAAATTCAGATTTAATATTTAATATTTAATATAAATGGAAATTTATTAATTTTTTTGTTAGGATTGGTTATTATTTAATAAAAAAGAAAAAAATCAAAAGACAGCAAACTTGGAGAAGATAAGTTCAAATCATTGGAGATTTGAAAAAAAAATCTAATTTTTATTATACACATTTTCTTATTTTGGCGAGGATAATATTTAATATAGTTAATTATTATTTAATTTATTTGTGAGGGATTGATTATTAATTAATAAAAAAGGAAAAAATCAAAAGACCAAAAAGGGCTTCGTTTTAGGCAGGAAAACAAATTAATCTAATTAAAAAACAGGTTGAAAATTTTTTGCTTTTTTTATAATATATATAAATATAGATATAGATTCATTACACTTCATGTGTAGTTTTAGCTATAGATTTTGACTATTGTGTCTTTTATTGTGCTGAAGGAGATATTCGCTGAGAAGGAAAAATCTATAGTGTTGTTGGACCATTTGGAGGAAATTGAAAAGCAAATGGAGAAATATAAAGATCTTGCTAATAAATTTAAGAAATTAAAGGAAAGGCAGATTGTTTAGATAGTTGGGAAATATAATGTATTTCCCCACCCAAATTCACTCAACGAAAATAAGAAACACAATCTAAAAAAAAGTAAATAATACAATAATTAACGTGGCTCCATTGACCATCAACAACAACGAAAAAAGAATACATTTATTGATGTGAAAACTCTCGTATAATTTTTCCTCACCCACTTTGCTTCTCTGCACAAGATTTAATGAGAAAAGGGCAACATACTTTTTCCTACCCTCTTTAATTTCTCTTCTCACAAAACTCTAGCCTGATGTCTCTAGCTCGCTCTAATTCATTAGGTTACGGACGTTCATTGCAATTCCCTCACTATTGCTCATATCTCCATGAATTCCCTATTTTTCCTCTGAATTGCCTCATCATTTAGATCTACATATATCTCAGCCTTATGCGAGGAAATTATGGGAAAACATGTTTTATATTTTATTCATTCAAAAATCAGGCATTTTGAAAGTATTTAAGCGAATCACATTATGTGGCGACTAAAATTTCGTGCTTCAGGTGCGCGCAATCACACATAGTTGAAATATGGGTTTTGGCCTAGATTTCAACCATGCGATCGCATGTGTTTTTCTTTCATTCTTATTGAATTTTATATCTCTGAACCCATTACAAATTGTGTGTAACTAATAACAATAGAGTTTAATAAATTATTTATGGTGTGTAATAAATTACAAAGAATAACAAATTACAAAAAGTCTGTAATAAATTACGAAGGGTGTGTAACAAATTATGAAGTGCTTGTAATATTACAAAGAATTTGGATTTTGATTTTCGATGTTTTGGGTGTAGAATTCCTAAATGGAATTCGTTTTGGAAGGATAATATATATTTTTCACGTTTCTCGATGAGCCGGTTCCAACCACTTACTCTGCTGGTGCTAATATCGTTTTTTTCGCTAACTATTTTCCATTTGTGAGTTATCTGCAATTTTTTTAAAAAAATTTTGAAACAAAGTTTTGTGCAATGTTACCGGGCATGCAATTGCATGGTACAATCGGGATACCTGATTTTTATAAATAGTTTGATTTTACCTTATTTTTGAATTATCCATTTTCGATTAATGTATTTGTGGAAAAACCCAGCTTCATGCAACTCTTTACAATTAATCTAATCACCCTAATGGGCGCAAAGCCTGTTGAGTGCCAATCTATCTTTTTATCGTATTAAATATTTTAAATCAATTTGCCTAACAACTGCCCCTTGATTTATATAATTGGACTTGTGAGGTGCAGCTGTGGGTTTTTTTCGATAGACAAGATCCAAGATCAAGAGAAAAAGGATGCCTAGTGCCTTTGAGTGTGTGTAGGTGTCTTTTGATTGTTTATTTTGATGAGATGAATTGTACATGGATGGTAATTGAGGGTTACACGATCATGGTGAACTGCGTCATCGATCGGTGATTGAAGAAAAAGTTAGAGAGATCAAAAGATGGCGGTACAAGTGGGTGTATTGCGCACATTATTCTTTAACTATTCCAATTTTGTTAATGAGAGAAATAGTTTGTGTGGGACTCAAAAAAAAGTTAGATGGAGAAAAAAGTATTGCTGATCTTTTTCTTGTCTAATTTTTGTGTGTGAAGTATCAAGTACATCAATCTATGAACTTTTGCAATGGAATACAAACATTTAAATATAAAATTTTTTGGTTCTTTTGACTATTTGAAGTTGCCCAGCTTGATTTTAAATTATGTTTTCGATAATTGAAGCTGAACAAATAATTTGAAATGTTTGGAAAATTTTCCAAACCAACTATATTGTTACTTTCTGAATCTCGACAATTCCTCTGGCTTGATCCCGAATCGTAATATAAGATTTACACTACTACAAAAGAAGGAATAGAATTACACTTTAGGCAGCAGTTTTGCTAATAACCGCTTCTTAAAGTAGAAGCTGTGGCATTTTTGTAATGAAAGTGAACATTTAAAGAGTACATTTTAAAGAAGAAACTATGGTTTTTGTAACAGTGCCACTTATACATCTACTTTAAGCGGCGGTTCACAAAGACCCGCCCCTTAAAGCCTTTAGGTGATGATTTCTTTTAAACAGGTGCCTAAGGCCGATTATATCAGATCTAGCTTTCTCCGCTTTCCCCATTTTAGCATAAGAGCAACAAGCAACTTCTGTTTTCTAGTGATTTTCGACCATTTTTGCAAAAGAGCAACCTCTATTTTCCCCGGTTTGAAGCTTGAATTCTTGGTACTAAGTGTTTGGGATACTATTTCCAACCTCAAAACAAGATATGAATGTCATTACTATCAAATTTTTGTTAGAGTTCTTGGTTTTCGCTTTTTGTCCTGGTCTTGTAACTTAGTGGCTAGATTGTTGATGTTTGTATATGAATAGACACTCTAAAGCATGGACACTGCAATATAGATAGTTATTGAGCTTGATTTTGTTGATAATGGGCAAATTTTGCTCTTGTATCCAGCCTCTCTTTTTTGCCCTTTTTTTTTTTTTTTGCAGCTTCTTAAATGTGTATGAATATTACATAAAAAATAATTTCATTTTTGGGTTGATTTTGCTTGGCATCACTTTTTTTTTTAATAATTATGTTTCATTTTTAAAAATTATTTTTAGACACATCTTGTGAGGTGAGAATTTTAATTAGTATATTAAAAAAATAATAACTCAAGGCAAAAAAATTAGTTAAAAATCAGTAATTGGTAATTATAATTTTTGAATTTTCTTTGAAAGCTGAAGGACGGAATTTCAATTAGTATATAACTATAAATTAATAATTAAAGGAAAAAATTAGTTAAAAATTAGTATTGAGTAACTAAAAATTTTGAAATATCGTTAAAGAATAAGGATATATTTTCAATTGGTATATATATAAAAAAATTAGTAATTAAATGCAAAAATTAGTTAAAAATTAGTAATTAGTAATTAAAAATTTTGAATTAGGCCTAAAGGCATAAGTAATGATTTTTAATTAGTATATATATGAAAAATTAGTAAGTAAAGGCAGAAATTAGTTAGAAATTAGTACTTGGTAATAACAACTTTTGAATTAATCTTAAAAGAAAATACCTCGAATTAGTTATGTATAGGCATTGAACTCTTGCAAGTTGTATCTTTTCTATTTTTGTCTATTAAATACTTTGAATCGGTTAGGTATAGGCATTGAACTCATAGCTACATGTATAAATGCATTAGGCAACATTGGGTATTGCTTGTCTTTTCGCCTCTAGAATACATAGTATATAGGTTGGATTCGCTTGCATATCTAGGCAAATTCGAAAGGAAAAGCAAAGGCAATGGGAAAGACAATAATAGCCAGGACGACAAGGATCTAAAGTTGGTGATGAAAATGTAAGGAATTATCAAAAAACTTGCTAGCAAGAATCTTGATTCTCGGATACTCATGTTAGTTAATAATGTATTCATATTTGTTCAATGCCTGGGATTCTTAACTTAATTGTATGCCCAGTGTGGAGGAGTTAGAAACACAAACACATTCACTTGGCATGACGTTGAGGTATAACTTCTTAATACATTACAAGTTACTATTAATGTGCACAATTCACTAGTATGGAAAAACATAACGGGTGACAGTTATTTTAGGCAATGGGTGGCAGTTCTTTGACCACCACCAAAAATAGCAACACCCAATGTTGCCAGAAAGGGTTGCAATCCCAAAAATGCCACCTAAAAAAGAAAGGGTAGCGGTTGTTTTTTAAAAACAACCGCCACCCTTTTATTTTTTTATTTTTTACTTTAAAAAACTTCGGGTTCCGATTTTAAATCCACAATTGCAACCCGAATTCTTTTTAAAATCTATTTCTTTTTTTTTATTATTATTTTATAACACTTTGGGTGGTGGTTCCCAAGTGTAAAACCACTACCTGTTATTTTTAATTTTTTTAAAAAAAGTTTTGGTTTCAATTTATTAACCTTTTGCGCTTGTAACCTTTAAACAGCCATAATTTATCCGTTTTCAACCCATTACCACATTTCGGAATCATCGCGAAGAGATCTACGACAATCATGATATCATTGTAACCCTACATTTCAGGCCCATTTGAGGTCGTTTAAGACCTCAAAATATAGATTTTATAGTTTTCAATCCGTTGTTTTCATATGCCCGTTATTTCTTTATTTTGCTAAATTTAGGGCATATCCAGAATTTAAGTTAATATTAGTTCCAAATATATTAACAATTAATATTTTCCCCTAATTTATATATTTTAATTTAATTATATCAATTTTAGTTATTGTTATAGGCAAGGGCGCAATATCTGAAAAATCGAGTACTAAATTATCTCCCCTAAATTTTAATTACTTTTATTTGTAGGTTCTATTATTAGAATAATATTTTAAATGAATTATTATAACAACATATTAAAAAAGACTAATTACTTTTTTTAATTGATATTTTACATTATTTATAATTCATCGAAAATTATACCTATAATTCATCGAAAATTATACCTTTAATTCTTAAAAAGTTACTTATTTAATTAATACTAACTAATTTCACTAAAATTATACTTCTAATTCAACAATAATGTATATAAAACCCACATATCTATGGAAAGATTACAACTTTACACTAAAAAATATAGTTCCAATCAAATTACACCCAAAAAATACAATACATTAGATGTGAAATCACAATATATATGTATATTACAAATAACAAAAAATATAAATCAAGATTTACAACAAAAACCCAAGAATTTGGGGATGTTCACATTCCAACCTCAAAAATAGAGAAATTTGGGACCAATTGATAGAGAAAGACGGCTTTACTTCAACTGTGGCTTTAACTAGTAAAGAAAATGCAAAAACACTGAAATGGTGAAAACCCTAGAATTTGGGGATTTCAAAATCTAACCTAAAAAATACACAAATTTGGGAGCAATAGATAGAGGAAGCTTACTTTACTTCAATTGCGGCCCAATTTGCGAAGAAAATTAGCATAAAATCCGATTTGTGTACCATAATTTGCAAATTTTAGCACTCGAGAGTAAGAAAAATGCAGAAATAATGTTTCAGTTACTAGTTTGAATGAATTAATACTTGTTCAATCAAAGGGTGCGGTTGTTAAATAACAACCGCCCCCCCCATATATATATACACATACATATATTAGTTCAAGGGTGGCGGTTTCTTCCAAGAAACCACCACCTAAAGTGATTTTTTATTTAAAAAAAAAAAGAAAAACAAGTGGTGGTTCATTCGAGAAACCGCCACCCTAAATGTATTATACATTCTTTTAATTTAATTTTTTTTTGAATTTTAGGTAACGGTTGTAGTATACAATCGCCACCCGTTTTTTAACATAGGGTGGCGGTTCTTTACTAGAACCGCTACCATTTGTTTTATTTTTATTTTAAAAAAATTTATATTCACTTTGGCAGCCGATTTTTGTGACAAGCGCCACCCTTTGTGTACCAGAAAATTACAAACCATACCACTATTAATTTTGGGTGGCTTTTACAAAAAAAGGTCACTCAATGGACGACTCCTAATGTCTATTATGTACCAGTGATTTTTATGTAGCAATAATATTAATTATTGATTATATGTGTACAAAAATTAGTGTTCGCGATTACTTGGTAGCGATGAATGTTGATATTACGTGATGAAATTCATGTTAGATATTATGCGATGCCACCATCAAACAATATCGTTACTAGAGGTATACATATTATAGCTAGGTAGACAATTTTTAGTTATTCTTTATTTTTTACATTGGCAAGATAGCCATTGATATGTTACTTTTGGTTCTCGTAGGTGGATTTTGGTGGAATGTCGTATACACAAGAAGAGCTAGACGAGGTTAGAAACTTGCGGGCGACGTACTTATTGAATGCTTACTCTTTTTAGTTGTAGGTCCATATAATGTATATAGTAATTGTAAAACTTTATTGTTAGTGGATTATTTGATTAATAACTTGTGTGCTAAGTTTTAATCACGAACATATCATTTCTAATTAATTGGAGGGATTCATTTTGTATGTGGTTATTAATTTAGGAGATTTCTTGCCTTTAGATCTTTGGCAAATGAATTTGCCAATCCCGTTCCAACACCATCATCCTTACCATAGTTATGGAACCATTGGGCTATTTTGAGGGTCCGTCTGACCTCCATTTTGAAATTCAAGATCAAATCTAGAATCAGTATGGTGAGATGGAGCTCCAGTAATTTGAAAAAAATTCCGATGATACCGAGGCGGTCGGTCAAAGTTTTGCAATATTTTTGGCCTAAAATTGTTGCCAAAACTTTGACCGGCCACCACAAGCAGCCACGGTAACGCCGAAATATTTTCAAAATTGTTGGAGCTCCTTCTTACCGTGTTGATTCTAGATCTGATCTTAAATTTCAAACGGAGGTTGACGAGCCTTCAAAATGGTCGAGTATTCCATAGTTAAAAAACCATCTGATAGTTTTTGAAATTTGTCCATCAACTTGTGGTTAGTTAATGACATATATGGTTAATGATTGCATGTGGAATCACTGTAAGTTATTTTCATATATCCCATTTCAATTGAGTCTTTGTTTTTTTGGGTTGTTGGTGTATATGATTGATGCTAGTGTGTAGACGATATGTTTATATTGCAAATGGGTTGGTTTATGTTGCAGGTAAATAGTGCAATAAAAATAATGTGGGCTAGCCGAAAACATTAAAAAAAGAAAAAGCAAAGGCGATGGTTCATAACCACAACCTATTAGGGCTTTAGGTGGTGATTAAGGTAACCACCGCCTAAAGTCCCTGCTTGTTAAACTGTCGACTTTAGGCGGTGGTCAATAATTGTCGCATAAACCCTTGGACCTCTAATGTCATCCTGTTAGGCATTGCCACATAATTATTACCCTAACCATTTTTTGTAGGAGTGTTATATTCTTCTATAATTGAAATCACCTCTACTCTTCGTATCTGTCAAAATTAATTATATACATCTATATAGGGAGGAGAAATTTTGAAATGGCCTAGTCTTAGTTTACTAAATTTTTTGAGGCATCACTTTCTTTAAAGAAAGTTTTTGAGCTCTTCCTAAATCTAAACCACCTAAACTACTTTTAATGAGCCTAATTCAAACAAAGAATTTCTCATTCATTTTTCATATTTGAAAAAGACTTTTTCAAATATGAAAAATAAGTACCTCAGCCATTCAAAATGATTGTGCAAAATCACAATCATTCTGAAACGACTCACTGAATGACTAAGTAAGTCATTTAAAATGACCGTTGAATCGTTCAAAACAACCATGATCGTCGTTCAGAGTTATTCTAGAATGACCACGGTCGTTCAATTCAATGATGAGTTACCCAAAAAAACACTATTTTTCACAAAAAAGCAACTCCAAACAACGTTGTTTGAAGTTGTTTTCACAAAAAATAACTTAAAAAGTAAAATTTTAACACATACAAACATAAAAATCACCTTGCTTCTCATTTTCCGAATGTGATTTCTTCTCCACACAATTTGAATGGTGAAAACTCTCAAAAAATTATTCTCCATACAATTTCAATGGTGAAATCTTGAAAAATATAAAAGATAAAGAATAATAGGCATTTTCCAAGACAAATAATGAAGAAGAAGAAGAAGAAGAAGAAGAAATGGTAAAATCTGTGAAGAAGAGATCTAAAGGGAAGAGGTCGTTTATAACCAAGAAAAAAGGATAAAAATAGTATAAAATGTTAAGGATTAGTCAAAGGCCATCAAAATTTTTCTCACTAAAAAGTGGCCATTTACACCTAGGAGTTCAATGTCTTCTTTATATCTTGAGAAACAAATTCCTCAGTATTTGACGAATGAATAAAAAAACAAGATTAGATTGCAAGGAAACAAAATGCTAGTATAATCATACACTAGATACAGATTCAAAATGCAACCACATTCTTTGGTTGGATTGGATGGGTTTTACTCTTAAGTGGGTTGAGTTTAATTTTCACCTGACCCATTTAATTAGGTTGGATTTGGGTCGACTACAAACCCAACTCAACCCAATCGACGCCAACCCTACCCACAAACACCAATCTATCAACTTTTGCAATGGAATGCAACAGAGAGACAGAGAGAGAGAGAGAGAGAGAGAGAGAGAGAGAGAGAGAGAGAGAGAGAGAGAGAGAGAGAGAGAGAGAGAGAGAGAGAGAGAGAGAGAGAGAGAGAGAGAGAGAGAGAGAGGAAATTAATTTACATATTAGATAAAGACGCAAGCATTCCGATGCCTATATGTGGCCGGATAATCGTCACGTTTTCCCTGTTGAGGGGACATGTGCTCATCATCCGGACACATGTGGACACCTGATCATTAACCTAAATAAAAATGTGAATTTATTAATTTCATTTTGTTAATTAGGCTTCAAGCCAACTCTATTATATACCAAATTAATTGTATACTTGCTCTTTATATCTTGAGAAAAAAATTCCTCGCTATCCTACAAATGAATAAGAAAACAAGATCAGATGACAGGAAACAGAATGCTAATATGACCATAATCATAGACCAGATACAAATTCAAAATGCGACCATATTCTAGTAAGGATATATAAACGAAAACGACGGCCACTTTGTAAGAATACACGAAGTCAATTAGCCTTATATATATGGGCAGTCTAGGCTATCTTATTGCAAAACCCTAATTCTTGGTCCGATGAAAAATAATCAATACAAATGTCTTCTAAGACAAAGTACTAAGAAGATCTCACTAATATGCTGTGCTGCATGCATAAATGGTCAGATCTCCAGTACTCAGCTTCTCATCACCTGTTTCTACATATAACATATATATGAGTGTCTACATAATAAATGTATATATATATATAGACTGCAGCAAATATGAAATTTAGCTGATGCACATAGTGATATGGCTAGGTTGCACTTGATGATTGTGGGAACATAGAAAGGGAAAGCATTGTGTCAATTTCCGAATCGCCCTTTCTACGGGTCTTGTCGTCGTTAGATTTATCAGTAAGGCTCAAACTGAGCTGCAAATCAGGCCAGTCTTCAACTTTGATCATTTTTTCCTTGTTCATCTGGAAATAGAACCAAGTTAAAAACTACGAGTAATTATAGCATAACTAATATTAGATATATTAAAAAAAAAAACCCCAAACTTGAGGGGGTTTTTTTTTTTTTTTTTTTAAATTTATAAGTAAAATAATGTCTGTGGGGGAAAAAGATACAAGAAGGCAAATTTGGCTCCTCTTTTACATTTTCCAACATTCTTCATTTCTCCACACACACACACACACACACACACACACACACACACACTCACACACACACACATAAAATGTCTCAAGATATATATGTCTCCGTACCTTAATATTATGAAAGGGATCCTTAAAAGATTGCCCAAATGTTTCTGATATGATGTTTGACTTGTATTGTCCAAACTGTCGAGGAGGCCATCTTTTCTCTTCAAGAAATTGGTTAGGTTTGAGGGGACCATTTGCTGTTCTGAATAAATTATTGCCGTCTGCATTTACATGAGGATCGAGCCTGATTTTGGGATATTCTTGAATTGATGACCATTGCTGATTTCTATATACATGTATATATATAACTCATTAGAACCAAGAAATTCTTGATCATGAATTAGTTAAAATAACTAATTATTGAATTATAATTAATATTATAACTACATATGAAAATTTACCTGGGGGAGGGAAATCTTTTGATCTGACTGTATGATGAGGGTGATGACCCTAAGCAATGGCCTTGATCCTGAGTATTTTGAGCGAAGGCTATGCCACCATTTTCTAATCTCAGGTTTTGTAACGGGTTGCATTTTTCATACAAATTACTTGTAGGGAAATAGTCTCTTGATCGGAGAAAATATCCGCGTCTTGCTTGACTGATTACTGTCCAATATTTGAAACAAAGTTTACTAGTTATCGCTTTTTAGTTCATGATCTTGAATAATATGGAGACACAAATATTCCATACGGAAAAATACTAAACCTGCAACCAATTACTAAAGGGTTTGCCGGTCTGGACTACATCCTTAATGGGTTAGCCTTTAATTAAAGTGAAACGTACCCCAAGCTTTAACATCAATAACAATATCATTAATAGCGTACATATTATTGGAAAACCTTCTGTTGAGACTGTAATAATAAGATTAGGAATCGCGATAATGTACCTTGGCCAGATTCATCCAGTTTCTTGCATCGATACATCTGATATCAATAGAAGAATGCTATTAATTTTTATTTTTTTTTTTAAAAAAAGGGCAACATTTGACAAATTTGAATATAGAAACAGTAAACTTGTACTGTGTGCTTACCTGTAAATGACTTTTGACATGAGAAATGCTAAGTCCTCTCACATTCATCAACTGGAGCACAGTTTTTGGAGTGGCTCCTAAGAAAAAAATAATTTAATATTGTAAAATTTCAATTTGAAGAAGTTTAACTAGTATTTCTTGCTAGCTGCTATATATAATTTTTAAAATTAGTAGGTGCACATATACTAGACTGTTGCACTTACTTTGTTGTCCACCTAATTTTTCAATAGCATGAACAAATGAGAGATGGAGGTCGGGAGTCCACCGGAGCCTTGGCATTTTCGACCGAACATATCTTCGAACCCTACTTTTGTTTCCATTTCCTTCCTCAGACATTTTACTGTTGTCTGTTAATTGCTGCTCGTCATCTCCATGAACGTTGCTTTCGGCTTCTTCGTTCAAGTCAATTGATGAGATATTCTGCGAAGAATCCGATGATGTGTTTTCTTGCATTTCCTTATTTTTGTGTATCTTTCGATTATCATGGACTTCCAATTCTTCGGCCATCCTCCGATTACTTTTCTGCAATCATTTCATAGTAACAATCAACATTGATTTCATGAAATTCATGAATTATTGTCATTCACTGAAACAACTCATCAAAAAACTATTTTTTTTTTTTTTAATAAATTGATGATGAGCATATGTTTGAACCTACGTCATGCTTTCAGAGGAGGGATATATATTCACCCTTAAGAAATACTAAAAAATAGTCAACTGTTAGAGAAATAAAAAATTTTGAAGTATATATCTGAAGTTGATCAATTAATCTACATTCCTTAAGAAGAAAAGATTTGCTGTGTAACCATTATTTTATATATGATTGTAAAGCATCTTCAGAAATAATTTCTTGATGGGATTCTTTATTAATTAAAGAAAACTAGGGTTTATAATTAAGAATAATATTCCAAGAAAATCATTTAGATGAGAAATTGGGCTGGGAAGACTGCTGAAGCTGCTTTCTTTTCTGGTTGCAAATGCTATACAACTGATTTGAGTAATCTTTCAACCACTTAACAGTGAGATTTTTAAAGCCTATGTTAATTATATAATAATATATGCAAACAAAAACTGTTGAGATACATTTATTAGTAATTCCTAAAATTACCTTTATCATCCACCTAATACTAGAAAGTAGTTTTGAATTAAACAACTCAAAATGGTCAAATTTCTAACAACTCGAGACAAAATTAGCAGGTATATATCTGCAGATTTTTATAGTTGTAGCCAACCAGGTAAAATTGACAATATGTCCACAAACAAGAAACTTAAACAAAAAACACAAAAAATGAACTTATAAAATAGGATTAACAAAACCCTAAAAGACTATGATCAGTTTCTGAAACAATTAATGTTTAATAATTGTTGTTTTTGGATCAAATGTAACCTAGGCGAGAAGACAAGAATCTTTTCTTACAAGATCTATAATTAAATCAAGAATTAGAAAGCAAGATACCGCTATAGGATGAAGAGGAACTGCAAGAATCAAGTTCTTGGATACAAACCATGTAAGATTCAAGCTGCTTAATGATTGATTCTTGTCTCAAGTTTTCAATACTTGTATCCGATCGATGATTGTTTTCGTACCATCTGATGAGTTACGTTCGACCAGAAGGCGACTACTTGATTTTCGGAAAAGATCGAAGCTGGAAATCACAAGATAGATTTGATCAAGACTATACCAATTTTGATCAAGATGTTGAGAGGAAAGGAGACAGATAGAGAATGGAAGAGAGAGGAAGATTGGTAATATTGTAATATATTGATGGATGTAGAGATGTTTAAGTTTCATTCAACCATGGAATTAAATTCCAATGTCATTTTAGTCAGCAGAATTATAGATTTTTACCAGGACTTTTTTTCATGCAACTTTGTACTTTCTTAATTTGAGAAAAAATAAAAAAGAAATTACAAATCAATGATAGGTGGATGGCCCACTTGTTTTGTGTAATTACATTTGCAATAATTCTTGAATTATAGATACAGATGACTTTGGTCCCATTGGTTGTTGAATATCATGTGACTTCCAAAAAATAAAATTCTGTATTTCTTCTTTAAAAATCCTTTCACTTGACAGTTGTCCTCTCTCTCTCTCTCTCATATGTGATTATCTTAATTGTTTGACCTCTGCAAGAGACTCCTTTGGTGATATATATGTTATAATATATATAAAAAAAATGTGATTTAGGCATTATTTGCAATCCGAGAAATGTGATTGAAAAAGAGTTCCTATCATCTTACCTAAACGAAGACTTTATTCATGCATGATTAACATTCAATATTCTCTCCACCAAGTCTTTATTTTTATTCAATAAGGGTCGGTTTAAAATGCAGACATTTTCAATCCTTTGAAGTTAATTAGTCTCTACAATTCATAAAGATGAACATTCAGTGGAATTCTTCAGAGTAGAATTTTGTTAATAGTTTAGTCAATTTTGGTGGGAATTTATGTTCAAATATGTGACAGTAACCATTTCTTATACGTTATTGTCTAATAATCACCAGTTTTTTTTTTTTCCTCTTGTACAGGAAAGGAACCTTTGAATATATGACCAAGTACATTTGTATATGCATGTTGCAATTACCTTTTCAGAAATCTACGCCAAGAATTTAAAAGAGTTGAATTAGTACATTACTTTGTGCACGTTTGATTTAAGCTAGAAAAGTTACTTTTAACTATGTTGGTACGCAGCCCGAGCTAGATGTGAGGGCATCTCCATTGCAATGTGATGTTAAGGGATGATGTGGAGGAGGGAGATAGAGAGAAGATGATTAGGTGGATTGAAAAGAGAATAGAGGATGTGTAGTGTAAAAGAGAGGAAAAAATGAAAAAGTAGGAGAAATGTAGAAACAAATTCAAAAAAAATAATAAAATAATAGTGGAGGATGTGAAGTTGGACTTCTAGATGTGGAGGTGGCACGGGAATTTATGGTGAAAAAGTGAGAAAAAATAGAGAAAGTGAGAAAAAGAGAAAAAAATGTGGGACCCATAATTTTTTTGTGTGTCTTTATCTCTTTACCACGTAGATAAAAATAGAGGACGTGGGAAAGTTATGCATTGGAGATGCTCTGAGGTTTCGAAAGCCTGAGTCGTATTCCACGTCACTACTTTCTTGTTGAAATGCACTCAACCGGCGTGCATGAATGCCAAATCCGGCAAAGGATATACATTAAGGTTTAGGATAAAATTGGAATGTACAAATTTTTCTACATATATTTTGCAACTCACAATTTCATATTTGTTACATATTATATATAGTAGCGGTTCACAAGCTGAGGACATGCCTTGCTCTAGTAATAATATAATAGAATACAAAATATAAGAGTACGAAATTGATCCAGCGCTAGCACTGGCGCTATATTATATATAGCACAAGTGCTGAAGTGGCGCGGGACATCATTTTCCTCAAATGTAATTTGCCACACAAGAGCCGGTGCCAAATATGGAAAAAGGAAGGAAGATGGAGGACTTAAATTGCAAATACATAAAATATTTCAAATTAGACTAACCCTAAATCAGATTTCTCATCTTCTTACACAACCAATTTTGCTGATGTGACGCGCCATGTAAGTGCGTCACGTATGTGCTAGTTCTATAAGAAAGAACCAACATTGGAAAGTGATAAGATCTATATAAGAGTAACATTTGTAGTGTCAAACAAAGGTCTCAAACAAACAAATATTGTAATATATCCTCAGAAATAACTACGTAGCCGAAAGCATCAATAGCTTACGCTCTGACCTGAGGAGCATGGGACTGACCCCTGTGTGCATGAAAGTAGGATACTCCAATTAAATTCAAGGGACTACCAAAAAGCATAAGCCTGAAAACACAATATGTGACCCAACTAAGTTGGGATAAATCGGATTCATAGTATCCTTCTTAGGAGATCCAACTTCTTATAATTTAAAGCATTATAAAAATATATATAATTTAAATATCTGTGGATTTTTAGATCTTCACAAGGTGGAATTCATCTCTTTGATCTACTCGTTCTTAACTGCAGTCGATGCCACTCTCATATCTGACATGTACATATATTCCAACATTCGTGTGTGTTAAGATTTAAATTTTCATGGATATTAATATGAAATAAGAGAGAGATTGAGTATAGTTGAATGTTGGCGATTTGTGTATCATATATAGGTCCTACGGGATATATGAATATGATTGGTATGATTAAATTTATACTTTAAAAAAATTAAAATTAAAATATGTAAAAATGTGTAAATAATTGGTGCCTAACACGCGCGAAGAAAACTATGGAGAATAAAATTTGACATTTTATCAAGGCTTATTTAAATGAGTTTAGTACTTGACTAGTCAAATAAAGCAAAAAAGAAAAGATGAAAAAAGATCTTTATGCATGTGTGCGGTGGATAAAAAGGAGGGAAAGAAGAAAATTATGCTGACGTCTGCGCGCCAAAGCTTCGGATTACTGCATTGCCATCTTCGAGGTCAAATGTGCCGTCCATTAAAGGCTAGCTAGATTGTAGCTTGTTTGGAGTGTTTTTCAAATATTTAGATGTATTTTTTAAATTAATGATCTCCTCCTCATGTGGGAAGGAGTTATTCTCCTCATTTATTATGTATTAATAAATGGGAAAATATATCAATAATGGGATTCAATTTCTGATAATGTGTTTTTTCCATCTGTTAACACATGACAGATGGGGAGAATAATTCTTCCTCACATAGGGAGGAGATCATCAGTGGTATTTTTTAATAGTAAGAAAGCACAAAATTGATAGACTTGAATAGTAAAGATATATTAATAAATATGGTTTTATGAAATATGTAGATGTGATTTATTTGATTAAATTTAAATTTAAAAGAGTAGAAAAAAGTATAAATAACAAATTTTTTGCAAACATATAAAGGTAGACGAAGTGTATGTATTGTTATTAATTTTTTTAAAGAGAAATATGTATTTTTTTTTAGTGTAAAATATGTTTTTTTTAATACATTAGACATCACATAATCTTAAAATGAACACTAATACATTTCTACACCATTTGTCACTTGTTGGAATTAACGGTGTATTTGATTGTAAAGTCGGAAAATTATTGAAAGGAAAATATTTTATGGGTAAATAATTTTCGGGAAAAGATTTTCCAAGAAAAATGGTAGTTGTAGGTGTTTAATTGGATTAATTTGAAAGTTGGAAAATAGTGTTTGTTTTCCTTATTTTCGTGCTTTTTTTCATGAAATTTAATAATTTTCTTTATCTTTATGGTTAAAGCAAATTGTCCATAAAAAAAAAACAAACATTTCCCGGAAAACAAAAACCACCTCCCATAAGGAAAATGTTTTCCTCCAAAATAGGGAAATGATGGATTTTAAGAAAAGCTGAAAAATATTTTTCAAGAAAAAAAAGGCAATCAAACAGTTAACAAAGGATAAAAAGTTGGAAAATGACTTTTTCCAGAAAACAAAAAAAATGAATCAAACACACCCTAATATCATCTTTTCAAGCTTCCGTATAATGTCTAATTGTCTATCAATGTTTTGCTTGAGAAACTCGCACTTCTCCAGATTTGGTAATTAGCCAAAATCAATTGACTCAAAGCCGGTAAACGTATATGCTTACATTCCACAAGTAAAAGAAATTTCATTTATAACGTGCTCTACATGACTGAGAATAATACCAATCTATGTACCCTCCTTTTTTTAATTTTTTTATTTTTATAATTTTTGAGTAATACTACTTAAGATTCAAGAATCCATCTTAAAAGGTTAATCCGTTAAGAGAAGTTATCCAATCCCTTTATTAATTGATTTTATTTTCAGTATTTACTAAATGTAGGATATTTATATTTCAATATGCCATCACAAGATGATGATTCGTTAGAGCACTAATCTTGAAGAGAGGGAGATTGGAAGCGTAATGCTTGGGAGGAAGGTGGAAAATCCTAGAAGCGTGTGGGTTCGTTTTAGACCTTTTTAAGGTGGAACCCCAAGACTCAATATGGTATCAGCAGGAGTGATCACACACCATCGATGGTGCCATAGTTATGGCACCATCGATGGCATTTTCGGGATCGAAACGACTCCCGTTTTGAAATCCGGGACCAGATCTGGAATCAGCACGGTGATGGGGAGTTCCAGGAATTTTTCGAATTTTTTCCAACGACCCCGTGGCCGCAATGACCATCGGTCAAACTTTTGGCACTATTTTTGGACAAAAAATAGTGCCGAAACTTTGATCGATGGTCACGACGGCCACGGGATTGTCGGAAAAAATTCAAAAAATCCCTGAAACTCTCCATCGCTGTACTGATTCCAGATCTGGTCCCGAATTTCAAAACGGATGTCGAATGAACCCCGAAAACACCATTGATGGTGCCGTAACTAAAGCACCATCGATGGTGCCGTAACTAAAGCACCATCGATGGTGCTTTATCATTTCCGATGGTGTCAGAGAGCAGTAAACTGAAACGGGCAATCGATCCCATTAAAACTAAAAAATGAGCACACAAATTTCAAGATTGGCCTGCTCAAGCGAGCCTCACTTGACCTTTTTTCCTTTTTTAAAAAAAAAATTATTCCCCTTTCCCCCCACCCCCCAACCAACATACAACCAAAGTGGTGCCATGGATTATTGCGGTCGATCTCGCAGGGGTCTTTCCCCTTTCCACCCACCCCCCAACCAACATAAACCTAAGAACTGTGCTACAATAATTTTTCCATCTTTTTAATTATTTTGCACTTGTTTATAGTATATGATCACAAACTGAATGAACAAGAGGACAATTTGATACAATACATTTAGGTTTTGTTTCATAGACATTATTGGAAAAAAAAAAAATCACTTTTATGTTTGCAGTGAAGAAGCGAAGAAAATATTTTTAAAGGATAAGAAAAAATGTATTAAAAAAAAACTCTTAATATTTATGGCTTTAACCTAAATATGATTAATATAAAGAAATTTTATTGTGACAATGATCTTTTGTATGCGAAAGTCTTTAAGTCTTATCTTTTATATATATGTGCGTGTGTGTGAAAATAGTCAAAACTTCATACTGAAAGGTATATAAATAAAATGCAAAATAATTAAATGAATAGTCTAAGAGCAAATTGATATTTTGAAATAAAGAATATATATATGACAAAACTGGTGAGATAGCTAGAAATAACAACTGGTTAAAACTGGTCATGTGTTCCTCTAATTCCTTTTAATAAGCTTAATTTGACGACGTCTATGTACATTTGACTTAATTAAAATGTACGGAAAAAATGACCTAAATCTCATATGTATCCTTATTTTCATTTCCAGCTACATATTTTCATCTGTCGGTCTCCGCATATGTGGAAAAGAGGATCGATAATTTTATTGTAATGTTTGCCATCCTGCGGATCCCCCAATACGGCTCTCTAGCTACTAGCGGGAGCACAAGAAAAAAATTCATTTGTGTGTAGTCTAATTTTATTATTTACTTATATTTTTTTTTATTTATTTCAAACCTACTTCGGTATTTATTTCATTTAATTTAATAGCTTGTGAACAAATCCCATCAAATGCATATTCTTTAGCAATACACGGACTCTTTCACCAACTAAAATTTATGTTTTTCTTAGTTTTTTGTTATTTTATTCAATATATATATACAACATAAAACTTCTATCATATGTGTACGTTGTAATTTGTTTTATGCTGTCGCATTAAAAATAAATGCATTACTGAGTTACTGTATATATCATTTGTTGTAAATTACTTACTTAGGGCATCCCCAACTGGACTGCATTTTGGGGAATGCAGCCCAGCTGGGCTCCAACCGAACTGCATCATGGGATTGCATTTCGCTTTGAAATATAGTCCCAGCCAGTGGAACTGCATTTTTGCAGTTCCACTGTAGAGATGCAGTCCAAACTACATCTCTATTTCATTATTTTTTTTTGCTTTTCTTTTATTTTTGATATAATTTAATGGGTCAATTTTATAGATAAATTATTTTGTTTGTATCCCGTATCGTATTTAATTATGTATGATTAATTAATTAGTTGAAATGAACTATTTTTTTCAACAACAGATTTTTTTAACATAGTTCATTTATTTATTTTTACCTATCTCACTAGTACAAAAATGAGCTTAAGTGGCGGTTATTTTACACTTCGGGTGGCCTTTTTTTGATCGCCACCCAAACCAGCGACACCCAAAGTCGGCCAAAGAGTGGCGGTTGAAAAAACGCCACCCAAAATAGACATCGGGTGGCGGTTGTTAAAAACAACCGCCACCCTTTATTATTTTTTTAAAGGACTTAGGGTGGCGGTTCTAGTGCAAAACCGCCACCCTAAATTTTTTTTTTTTTTTAAAGCACTTCGGGTGGCGGTTCTAGTGCAAAACCGCCACCCTAAGTTTTTTTTTTAAAAAGCACTTCGGGTGGCGGTTCTAGTGCAAAACCGCCACCCAAAGTCCACTTTTTTTTTTAAATGATATGAGCGATGGAAAACACACGAAATAATTTTTATTCAAAACCAATTGTATCCAATTACAACAAAATGAACAATCTAGGAACAAAAACACAAAATTATAAGATGAAAAACTAAAAATTGCGTTTTGAGGCCTTAGATGACCTCAGATCGGCCTGAAATATGGGGTCATGGCGATAGCGGTGAATGTCGTAGATCTCGTCGCGACGATTTCGAAATGTACTCGTGGGTTGATAACGGACATTGTATGCAAAAGTTATTGCCATTTAAAGTTTACATGCTCAAAAACTCGAAAAAAATTATATTAACAATTATACAAAAATAAACGAGATTTACATGACCAAAAGATCAAAGAAACTTACCTTACTTAAATTATGGCACCAATTTGTGAAGAAATTGCACTTAAATCTGATTTCAAACCATAAATATTTGAAGAAATTTCGAAAAATTTTCAAAAGAAGGAAAACTGTGCGAGAATACAAAATCGAGTGAGTTGGTGGAATATTTAAAGGGAAAGGGTGGCGGTTGTAGCAAAAAACCACCACCCAAAAGTATTTTAATAATAAAAAAATAGAAAAACGGGTGGCGGTTGTTAGCTTACAACCGCCACCTAACTACTAATATTTTTTTTTTTTTTTTTCGTTGGTTTAGGGTGGCTGTGTTAACAACCGCCACCCAACTTAGGTGGCGGTTGTTTTATACAACCGCCACCCGTTGTACTAATTTATTTATATTTTTTTTTTTTTTTTTTTTTTACGTTGGTTTAGGGTGGCGGTTGTTAACACAACCGCCACCTGAATTCTTAGGTGGCGGTTGTTTTACACAACCGCCACCCGTTGTCCTTTGTTTTTATTTTTTTAAAAGTTGGTTTAGGGTGGCGGATTTTTGCTATAACCGCCACCCTTTCTTAGTTCCGAGCATCAATGGTGGCGGTTTCAATGAAAACGTCACCTAATGGGCGTTACCTAATGTCACTTGTGTACTAGTGTCTATAGACTAACGTAATTTTTTTACGAGATGATATAATTAATAATTAATTAATTTAATACGATTAAATATATAAATAATTAATTTTTGAGAATATATGAAATAGTAGGACATTTATAAAATATAGTGGATAATATATTTTATTAGGTGTGGGGTCCAATATAGAGTTTGTGGTTGAAGAAGATGATTCTTTTTAGAGTTTGCGAAACTCTATTTTAGAGTTTTTGAAACTGTAAAATCAAGTTTTGAGTTGGGGATGCCCTTAGTTAAATTTTGTTCCTTTATCCGAAACTTCAAAATTTCGTTTACAATATGACATGTGAAAAGGTATAACGACTACGGAGATTTTAATATGTGCACCCTCTATTCAGTGTAAGTAGTTGTCGGCATAGGCAGTCCTGTCATGAAGTCGTCGCATCAGGCCCGACCCTTAAGGGGCCCATGTTAATCCATCATACTTGAGGCCCAATTGTGTATTTTTTTTTAATTGAATAACCCAATTTTGAATTCAACCCAAATTTTAAAAGTAACAAGAGAAAAATTTAAGTATTCAACCCAAACTTTTAGACCCATTTTTTGTTTGAGAAATTTAGGCCCATTTTTTAGCAATGTTTATTCAAATATTTAATTAGGCCTATTTCAAGTTTAATAAAGGAACCAATGGGAGGGGAGGAGGAAAAAGAAAGGAACAGTCGCAAATCGAAAAAAAGAAAAAAGAAGACCAGTGACTAGGCACTCGTGTCTCGGTGTTGATGTTCTGATTAAGTTTTTTATATTCTTTTGGATTAGTACTATGCATTTGATTAATATTTATTGTGGCCCTAGTTAAGTCTTGTGTGTCGCTTTATATTAATTTTACGGAAAAAATAAATAAAAGGGATCCATTTTTAAACGTTCGCCTCAAGCCCAATAAATTACAGGACTGCCCGTGGTTGTCGGGAGCCACAACCTGAAAAGGGAACTTCGACCGGCCTCTTTCCAACCCCTTTGCTTCTATCTCTGCTATATTCTTGAAGAAACTATTACCTTTGTGCTTCTCCAACACCACTTTAAGTTACATTTTTTATATTACTAGTGTTTCTACCCGTGCGTTGCACGGGAAGACATATATTTAAGATATAATTTAATTAGAATTCGTGGGTGTATTTTGTATTATGCAAACTTTTAAAAAAAATAGTAATACTATAGCGAGAAAGAGTACTGACTAATAAAGAGGTCTTCGTGGAGATGGATACGTAATATAATTCAAAAAATAGATAAATATCAAGATTATTATCCTTTGCGTGGAAACATGATTTTTTTATTAATTATTTAATTCAAAAAATATATAGAATGAGCGGGAAAATGTGTTGGTTAAAGCACAGGGAGACATATATTTAAGATATAATTTAATTAGAATCTGTGGGTGTATTTTGTATTATGAAAACTTAAAAAAAAATAGTAATACTATAGCGAGAAAGAATACTGACTAATAAAGAGGTCTTCGTGAAGACAGATACGTAATATAATTCAAAAAATAGATAAATATCAAGATTATTATCCTTTGCGTGGGAAAATGATTTTTTTATTAATTATTTAATTAAGAAAATAGATAGAATGAGCGGGAAAATGTGCTGGTTTTATATATATATAGATTATAAACTCGTAAGAGTAGAATTTCAAAGCATTTCCAATAGTTAATGTCCATTTCAATCTTATGTGCATATAAATTGAAAGAGTTCTATTCTCATAAAAGTGGTCTCTAATGAGTACATTCCATCTCTTTTTAGTGTGGGCTACGTGTAATATATTTATTATTTAAAAAAACTAAAAAAAAACCCTCAAAACAGAAGAGAGAGAAAAATTATTACCAAAGAATATTAACCGCAAACAAAAAGATGAGAGGTAAAAGTTATATTTCATATCATAAATTTTATTTTTCTTCAGTAAATATAAATAAAATAATTAAAAAGACATAGGCTACGCTTAGCAGACAAGGCTGACAACTGAAAAGTTAGCTAACATAAATAGAAGTGTTTGGAAAAACAAACTGAAAAGTTAGATCACAAATACAAAATGATATAAGAAGACATATTTAAAATAATAGTACAGTAGTGTTTTCTTTCTTTCTTTCTTTCTTTTTTTTTTAAAGAAAGAGACTGAAAATAAAATAAAAAGTGAAATACTCATGGAGCTTATCATAAAGCTGGTAAAAGAAGTTATGTGTATAAGCTCTACCTTCTAAAGTAAGTTCTTCATACCAAGCAAAGCTTATTTGAATAGAAAAAAAAACTTTATAATCTTTTCAAATAAGCTTAATTATTTGCTTTACCAAATACTTCCTTAATCCCATATATATAGTTCACTTTTATTTTTTGGATTGTCCCACATACATACTCACATTTTTATATTTAGTGGCAGTTTTTATATTCATTTACAATTATACCTCACTTATATTATTGAAAATACAAATATATTTATGACTTATATTCATTTAAATAAGAGCATTAAATGAAATTTATTTGTAAATTTACTTTTCCAACATCATTCTTAATCCTTGTGTAAAAACTAAAGTTGAGTGTATATATGGGATGGGGGAATTATATTCATAGTAAGTCTCATGTGCCACATTCTTTTAAAATTTAGACATTGTACTTGAAAGAGTCAATTTTTTTATTGTGCCATCTTCACTGCTACAATTAGCGAAAAAGTTATTTTACTTGATACTGTGTATTGATGGTGTGACTCCCCATTTCAAAAAGTCGAAACCACCATTGGAGGTGCTCTCAAGGTGTGTGTCGAAAGGTCAAAATGTCAATTATTAACATGGTACGTATTGGAATGGTGTCCAACATTAACAAATGTGTAGATAAACTTCGTGAAAATGAGGAAATATTTATTAACTTGTACAAAAAGAATATTGACCACAGAAATGTCTTCTTGTTAGAAATTCCATCTTGGAGGTGGAGTTAGGTTTCCACTAAAAGACGCCCGCAATTGGCCTAAAAGCGGATATACTAATATTTATATGTATGTTTCCGTTTCAAATACAATATATATATATATATGTTCACACATTAGACGGACATTCATGTTTCATTTATATAATAAGTCTGACACACACATCTGCCTGCTTAGAAACATGTCTTTTTTATTTTTTATTTTTTTATTCTTTTAATTTTGTTATCAATCAATGATTATAAATCCTTGAGATGTTGTCTTCTTTTCTGCATGCAGAGTTGACATAATGTAGGTCAAGGGAATCTTTTGAAGAAATAATTTTCTACATATATATATATATATATTTTTTTTCCATGAATATATATATATATATATATATATATATATATATTTTTTTTCATGGACATAGACATCCAACCTAGAAATATAGTGATAAAAATTATAATCTTTGCATGGGAACATATTATTATATTGGCAAAAATTGATGTATTTAAGTATCAACAATTTGGGTGAGAAATTGATGTCTCTCTAAATTAATAATATTTATTATTTCAACTCCCATTGGATGATCTTTTTAAATTGGTCAAAGAGTACGATCACTAGTTTTATACCCACTACACTCTATGCCCCATATCATCCACTGTACTCTTATTAAAATTGTTTAACTAATTAATTAATGGTGTCATTATTGACTTTAATAGTTTTCATAGACCAGGAAGAAATTACTTGAACTTAAACCACACACATTTTTTTCTTCCAAAGTTTCATATATATATATATATATATATATATATATATATATATATTTCATTTTTATTATAATTTCAAATTTATTTATCCTAATGTAAAACTCAAAGGTTCAACAGGGTCAATGTTTTGAATATTCTCTAATTGTTAACATGTCATGCAATTTAATATAAATGACATTACTTGTTAACATTCATATTTGAAAGAATGAATTCAAATTAAAAGATATAAACTTAATCCCGACATTCTTGAAATTACTAATTAGAAAACAGGAAGAATACATCTTGCCGAAAATTTCCTTTCTTAACTAATTCCTCTAAATTTTTACGTTTTGCCTTACTTTGTCCGATTGACGATTGTTTCAAGGATCGTATATTCAAAATTCTGTAATTAACTTGAAAAGAAATTAGGGTGTCTTTGTAAAACAAATTTCTTTGCTAAAAACGAAGACTTTCGTTTTCTTTTTTATTTTTTTGAATGTAGAAAGACTTGCATTTTATTAATTTATTAATTTGATGTTTGAAAACATTTTTGACTATTTGTTTTGAGCTATTGTTTTGGCGAAATTTGAAATCACTTTTAATTTAATTTTTTTTTTTGCAAGATAGTAAATTAAAACAATAAAAGTTATATATGTAGAGATCTTAGACTTTTAAAATTATGTAATTTGTACACCACACATACGGCCACCATATCCCTCATTCAAGGGACTGACACTATAAAAAATTGAACTTTTAGGGGAGATATAATTGTGCATGTAGACTTTTAGAGGCAACATACTGTTATGTTTCCCATAAAGATTTTATTTTTGGTAGCGTGGTTGCATGGCCGGTTCTTGTTGGAGGCCAAAGAGGCTATTGTCTCAGGCACTAACTAGATTTTCTGTTCCCAACAAACTAGATTTTCTGTTCTTGACGATGCTGGCACGAAAAATGGCGGTGGCGAGCGGTGCCTCCGTGGCGGCTGTTGGGTTGAGACTAAAATATATATTGAAAGAAAGAAATGTTGAGAATTGAATAAAGGAATATGAAATTGAAAGTTTGAAAATGCGTTTTAGATGCTTTTCACTTTTAGAAAAGAAAACATCGAAAACGACAAAAATATGTTTTGGGTTTTCTTTAGAAATTTTTTGATTGCTTTCGAAAATCCATTTTCTAAAAAGTCCAAGAGAACATGTTGTCACTAAAAACTAAATATAAGAAAGAGAAGACGGCCTAAATTTTTAAGTTGAACATTGGTGAAGACCACAATATATATAAATAATATAATGAATAGTAATGTAAGATACGTAATTAATATTGATTTCTAATTTTCTATTGATTTGTAGAAGTCAATTTCTAAATAGAAAATAATTTAATGGAACTGATCATGTTTGCTTCTTATTTGTTATTATTTGTATTCGATTCGATCGAAACTTTTCTCCTGCCAGCAAAAAATTTGCCATCAAAAGTAAGCATAGACACAACCCCCCTTAAATGTGGGGGGCCCCATCGGGGGAGGGGACGGGAGTTTTGTCTCTTGCTAGCAGAATAAAATTCTTCCAGCGCTGGCAAGAGAAATATGTGCTAGATTCGATATACATGAAAGTAATGATTCATCTCTGTTACTTGATTTTTATTTTGTGACCTCGCAATTGGAAAATGATTTGGAGTGGGGGAATGATCTATGTAGTATAGCGTAAGGGAAACTTAATTATATGTTAAATTTCTAAAATCGAGGCCATTCAATTATATGCGAAATGTTTAGAGAAACAAAGAGTTTGTTCTTTTGGATAGAAATTTTATCTGTACGGTATTTCGTATAAAATGTGTGATTAATATTATATTGGGAGAGAAATGTGTGTGATTAAAAATATATATGTGGTTATACGAAATTGCGTACAGATGAAAATTATAACCAAAAGAACAAGCTAAAAAGGTCGATTCATGTGGCCGCTAGCTAGTCAACTACTTTGAACATCAATTTTTTTAGTCAATGAACTTCCACCGGCCTATATTAATATTAACAATAAAATACTTGTTTAGAGGGACAAATGTCAAGCTTATCAAAGCTTAACATATCTAGTACAAATTGACCAGTGTTGATCTGCACGTTAAAATAATAAAGGAAACGAATTGCCTTAGATTCGTGCATGTATACATACCTTGTATTTGTCGGAAGCTGAGAATTGACAAGATCAATAAAACTATGATGGAAAATTGACTTGAGAAGGAATTCAATGCACAAAGTTGTAGATTGTATACAATTTATGAAGTATCAGGTCGGCCTTGAGGCTAATTACGCGATCAATGCAGTCATTTAGGGTCCTACAAATTAGTTATCCTTTTGTTAATACAAATAGAGTCTCAGATATTGGACTCATAGAAAGAACAAGATCCCGAATATCGAATTTTTTGGCTATCTTGCAGGCAAGATTTATGGTAATTAATCAAGTATCGCCTATATATACAAGGATCCTTGATTAATTATCATAAATCTTGCCTGCTAGATAACCGAGAATCAAGCCAGCAAAATGATCGCCATACTAGCTCATTTGGGCAAGTCCACCATGACTTCGAACATCTCCTGTAGTATACATAGTATAATGTAGATTTTGTTAGTTATGGTGTACAAGGCACAATAGTTGGACCAAGCTATTTGAGTTGCGCCTAATTAATTAATAACATATTAATTAAAGGGTCAAGTTATCTTGAGGTAAAAGAAATCTTAAACCCAATAGGTTTATTAGAAACTTATAAATAGCCTACTATTGTCTTATAACTTATTAAGTAATCAGTGTTGCGACTAATCCCACACCGCAAGTGTACGGGTCGCGAAAGTAATAAAGTGGACTTCTTAGAGTTCGGATATCGTACCCACGAGGACTGAATTATTCTCAAGTTCACTCTAACTAGCCTTAACCGAAATGAATGAGTTGAGATCAATTAATTCTAATCTTGCGAAAATTAAACTGCTAAATTAGATTGCTAAATCTGAAATTAAAAATTAAGAATTAAATACGAGCAAATTAAAAGAATGATTTTTTTTTATAATTTGAAATTGAATATGGAAAAACTAGCATTAAGGTTTCGAATCCACTTTTCATTTAGTTATCCCCCGGATTACTAATTTGACAACGCAAGTTAGTTTTGACGATTCAATTCACAAAATTTGTTGAATAATCTTTCTTAAGCAAAATTCAACCTATTTATATGACGTGTTAACTATATCTCTAAGATAACAACGGCATAAAAATGCATTACAACACAAGAATTGCATAAAAATATCGCACAAAGTATAGGGGTATTCTCATCCCCTATTGGACTTCATGGTTTTCAATAAGAGTCTAATTTATTCAAGATTTCTCAATTCAATGAATAAATCACAGATCAACTTTGGCCACAAGTTGCAAAAGAAAACATCTTTATATTGAAAACTCAAAACTAAACATTCGTATAAGTATAAGAATTAATAAAATATCAAATTCTCAATCCGGATTCAAACTAAAATCCAAGTTTCATCTCTACCCTAATGCTATGAAAAGTTTAGCCTAACATGTCAGAAAAATCAAGAAAACGAGAAGAGAAAACCATGACCGAGTTAATATTGAGCTCTTGAATTTGGATCTTCAATTGTGGCTTTTTCTCCAAGGTTCTCCAAGTTGATTGCTCCAATTTTCCTTCTCCCCTCTTCTCTGGACGTTCCCCACGAATTAGGTCGAAATCGGTATTAATAGATGCAAGAAAGCCCAAAAATCGAGTCCAAATCAGCTTTGAAAAGTTTTCATGAATGCTGATATAACCATGCTATTGCGGGTGCGATCGCATGGTTATAAATTTCCAAAGGCATGCGATCGCGCATGCGACCGCATGGTTTACTAGATGCAACTTTTGCCCGATTCCATTTTGGTCCTCACAGTTTAATTGCAGGACAAGTCCTCGACTTCTAAATTTGATCAATTGAGTCCATAAACTTTTGATATCTTCAATTTGGCTTCCATTTAATTTTTCTTCACCTTCCCAACTTTTATTTCTTCTAATTGAGCCCTTAAAACTTCAATTTATGTCTCTTTTAGTCCCAAATTTCACTCTTTTCTTCAACTCCCGGTTCTACACTGAAATAGAAACAAATTACACAAAATTAGATACGAAATTAATTAGAAATACGAAAAACACATAATTTAAAAGATTTAAATAAGTGCATAAATTGCACTTATCAATCAGACAGTGATCAGTGCTTAATTCTTTCTATATACTTAGCTAGCATTAGGATTTAGAGAGTGAATCCCATCACAAAGTGTAAGTGGTTTAAGAAGAGTCTTGGCCTGCGGATCATCGTTGGAGGCCAAACGATTTGGCGGTTGCGGAGACAAAGAACGAACGAGAGATTCACTATGAAATCCGCTTCTATATCGGTTATCTCTATTCACTATGAAATCCCACCCGATGCTGCTATGATTTGGGGATGGGGGCTTTCTATGCAATTTTTGAAATTGCATAGGAGGTCCCCCAAATATAAATTAAGTTATAATTTAACCAACATGCAATTTACGAAACTACAAAAATTGGTCCTTATAACTTTTGAAGTTGTGAATTAAAACCTCATATTGAGAATGTGGCAGCCATGTAATTTATTAAATTGCACAAAATGGCCCTAATATTTTGGAAACTTTCCACATGGGTCTTAATCGCAATTGTAGTTTGCTAAAAGTTGGTAAGTTTTCAGGAAAATTTAAAATTTGGTCAATGATTCAACTTGATAAAATAGTTTTAATCAAACTTTTGGATTTTGGCTCATTTGTATCTTTGATCAAATTAAATTTTAAATTTTATTGAGTTGGAAATTTGATCCTCTATTATTACAAAAGTCCATATTAAAGTTGGACTTTAATTAATATATCCAACAAAATAAAGAGTTACATATTTTGTAAACCCCTTTTGTGATAACGTTAAATAGTTAATGTGATTAATTATATAACTTTATGGAATCAATTAGTTAATGTGATTAATTAATTAAACTTTAACGAAGTCAACAAAATAGAAGGTTATTTTGCGAGCCTCCTCTTGTTAATAAAATTAATTGATTAATTTGATTAATCATGAAATTTAATGCAATTAATTAACTTTGATAGGACTGACAAAATAAAGAATTATTTTGCAGATCGTCTCCTTATGATAAAACTAGTATCACGCCCGTGCGATGCACGGGAACAATTAAATTTATGTATAATAAATAATTGATATAAAATTATAAATATATTGAATATAAATATTGAATTACATAATTGATGTAATTTATATATAGGAGATTGTATAATTGTAAATAATATTAAAATCTATAATATTTTATATTTATATAGTCAATGCAAAAAATGAGGAGGAAATTCACAATTGTAAGTTAAAAAAATTCACGTGGATCGCATAATTAGGAAGTTTAACAAAGCATGTAACTTTCATTCTAATTGTCGTGTATCTAATTGCACAACAATGCTTGTGGAGATTTATTAATTGTAAACGAATCATTGGAATAACTATATAAAAATTTCTTTGATTATCAAAACGTATCTTTCTCGTTGGTAAATATCAAATTTATATTTAATATCTTTTTTCTTTCTGAAATGGACATTTCGCACTCTAAACTCTAGCTGTAATTGTAACTTAATTTTAGCTCTATTGTCTAAGAAGTATTATACTTAATTTTATGTAACATAAATTTATAGTAATACCGATAATGTTCTGCACCTGCATAATTTATTTGATTTTTTTCTCTTTACGTAAAAAGTGTTTTAATTTTAGAAAGAAAAACTTTTTATTTTTAATTTTATATACTTAGAAAAGGCAAAATGCATGCAATGCAAAATTTAGTTAATGAGAATATCACATCAGTTGTATTAAAATCGAAAAATATAAATTAACTTTTTTAATTAGAAACCGCATGTCATGTTGGCACGCCAATAGGGCATTCGCCAAATATAACACTTCAATTATCATAATATAAAGATTAATAAATTACCATTTATTTAAAAATAAATAAATTATTCGACATAAATCCAGTTATACTTATAACTACTCACCATTTAATTTTAAAAAATAAAAAAGTAAAAAATACCCACTATTTTCTAACGGTCCAATTCACATAACCAAGCAAAACTATCAAAATCAACAATTTTAACACGATAAAAGTAAGCAAAAAATATTTATTATTTAATATTTTGAATTAGAATTTAAAAAAATGAAGTTATATTTAAATAAATGCATTCCAACTTGGCACAATGTCTACTTGGCACTTCACTTTTTATTGATAGTATAGTTTTTAGTAATTCATGCATTTAGTTCATTTCAAGTATATACATAATTCAAAAATTAATATATATCTATATATATATATATGAGATATCACGTACACACACATATATATACAAACACACTAAATAAGAAAAATAAAATTATTAAATGTACATTTAATATTTGTTTGCGAGTCATTTTTTTATATATTTATAATAATAAATGAGTGTCGACTTGGAAATAAATAAAAAATAGTAAATATGAAAATGAAAATAAATTAAATAAGAAAATGAAATTATTAAATGACATTTAATGTTTGTTTCTAAATAAGGTTTTTTAATAAAATAAATTAACTAAAGGAGTGCCAACATGGCAATGTGCCTAGTTGGCACTCCTCTTTTTATAATATAAAGATTAAATAATTAATTAGATTAATTACATAATTTTATTGATGAGTTATTAATTAGTTAATATGAATAACTAATTAATATTTGTTTGGTTCATTTCTTTATTTGCCCAAAATATTTAGACAAATAATATTATTACCCAAATCTATAAATCGATACTCCCTCTATCCCATTTTGATAGGCATATTTATTTTTTCACACAGATTAATGCGAAAAAATTAATATAGTTGGGAATATAAATTTTTTCTGAAATAATCCTAAAATGCACTCTCCATAAATGAATATACTAACAAATAATGTAATAAATATGAGTATTTAAATCAAGTAAAATATAAATTAAATTCTCACTATGGAAACCTACCTATAATTTGGAACCGACCAAAATAGAATATATGCCTATCAAGATGGGACCAGGCATGTCAAACAAGCCCGGAGAGCCGGCTCGGCTCGTCTAAGACTTGTTCGGGCTCGGCTCGTTCTTTATGCAAGCTGCTCGGTCAAGCTCGCGAGCTCGAGCCAAGCGGCTCGCCAATAATGGTGTTCGGGCTCGAGCTTGGGCTCGCCTTTAAGCCAGCCCCAGCTGCTCGCGAGCTTTTTTGACATGTTTAGATAGGACAGAGGGAATATATTGTTAATATTAGATATTGATGGATGATTATGGGCCAGACCAATGTAATTGGATGAATGCATAGTTTTATTCCTTATAGTTTATATTGGAGGTCTGCGTGCCCATTATTAATTTATGCTTTCATGCAAATTAATTTTTATTTAGATTCTGGACCTGCGAGTCTGTGTGATATGGCACATGTGCCAACTAGTATAGGATACAGGTTGGGGCAGAAGATAGAGATCACCGGAGTTAACCAACGCAGGACAAAGAATTTGTCCCATAGGATTGACCAACTAGTTTTTCTCTTGGCTTGGGACAACTAAATAGAAATACATCCATAATCATCCACAAATTTTATTATGCCCGATGATTGCATTATTGATGTTGATTATTGTGCATGATATTACTGATGATACCGATCCCCCTTAAAATGATATTAAATTCACGATTAAACGTTAATCCACGATTTCCAATGGTACTGTGAAAAATTAGATTTCCACCATCGTAGTTAGTTTGTTGAACACACCCAAGGCTACTTGATCGAAGGAAATGTTCTTCACTATGAGACACATGATGTCTCTGAATATTGGGTCGCATTTAACTGAAATTTTATTGAGTAACTCAAGGAAATAGATTTTAGAAGCACGTCAAGTCAATGCATAAGATGTACAAGATAAATAGTTATTTGTTTGATGATCTAGGAGTCACATGGAGATGTGATTGATATGTGTATCTACCTGAATGCCAATTTGGACTTATTGAGTAACTAAAGATTCTAATTGAACAAATGGGGTCCTAGCTCGCTGATAAAAGCTGAAAAATAATTTTTCTATCAACGTTGAGGATCATTGATTCAGTGGGAGTATAGTTAATCTAATAAAAGTCCATATTTTTTTAACTTATTACATTTATTAATTGTTATTCTATTATCATTTCTGTTAACTGTATTATATAGTTTGAGTTTGAAAAGCATTTTGGATGCTGACGACTCACCGAAACCACTTGAGTACTATACTCAAATATGAAAAATGAGCTGAACGTTAGCAAACTCACTAAACCGATTTTAGACTAACATGATAAATGCGAGAATTGTTCTCACATATAAATTAAAATATATTATAAAAAGATTATCAAAAAAAATCCTACCAAGATAGTCTTGCTAAGACAGTGTGAATTTACAAGCCAATTCTTTCATTAGATTTGAGTTGGGGATCTTTAATGGGAAGGGACTTTTTAAAATTTGGTTACTAAAGTTGAAAACATTACTTATGTAACAGAGATGTGCTAAGGCCTTGGATAATTCATGGCCTGCTGGCACTACATATGCTAGAAAAAAATGATGCTAATGAGATTGCATGGGATGCCATATTTTTGCATTTATCTGAGAATGTGATTAGAACTATAGGTGATTCGGAAACTACATCTGAGTTGTGCATGGCATTGCAAGAGAATTATGATAAGAAAACCATGCCTAATAAGTGCTTTATGCTTAAATAATTCTTTTTTTTAAGATGTATTTATTTGTTGATTTATATGAGAACTTGCATACATTTAATAAACTTGCTGTTGATTTGACTAATGCTAGTGAGACTATCTGAGGATCAAAATGTTCTAGTTCTTTTGAATGCCATTCCTGATAAATACAATGATTTGAAGAGTGCTGTTGAGTGTGGTAGAGATATGTTGACTGTTGATATCATCTATAATGCATTGAGAAACAAATAGCTCGAGATGAGATCATTTGGGAGTAGTGGTTCAAGTTAGGGAGAGGTGCTCTTTTCTAAAGAAAAAGGTGGTGTAACATCTCGAGTTCTAAGAACCCGGAACATTAGTTCTTTCTTAAAATATTTCATAATAATTTTTATTTATTTTTATAATAATAATAATAATAATAATAATAAAATGGAAAAATAACCAATATTTTAAAATACAGAAATTTTTATAAATTTGCAAGTACGATAGAGCACCTTACAACTGTTTGATCATCTACAACTCAAAGCATCCGAATTAAAGTGCTCAATAGTTCAAAACATTCGAAACACACACTTCAACAGTTCAAAGGTACTTAGAAAAGAAAAACAATGGAAATAAAACTTATTTAATAAATAACTCTAAGTTGCCACCACGCCTCGCTATGCCTTCGACTCCTCAATCTGCAATTTGTTGATTAAATAGAAAAACATGAGTATTTTAAATACTCAAAAAATACGAACAAGTATATAATACAGGTTCGTTGATCATCCCTCTTTATCATGCACGTCATCATAGTGTTTAGCAACATGCCATTATTATTTATTAGGCTAAAAGCCTATCATCATAATGCTAATAAACACGTTGTTATTCGTAATTAGGTTTAAAGCCTATTATCATAGTACAGAGGAAGCATATGGTCATATAACGCTTTCATGCAAATATTTATGAAAAATATCAATTGTAAATGCACATGTTTGAAAAGCAATTTATTAGAAAAGAAGTCTACCGTAAACTTTCCACGAGTATTGAGCTTAATAAGGGGTGAGAAATCACTCTTCTAGCTGCTCGTACGCCTCGTCTAGTCAATAAGGAGTTTAATTTATGCTAATAAGCTTAAATATTAGGTGTTTATGGATAATATTGAAACTTATAGACCAAAATTGAAAGAATATACAAGATTGGGGGTTGATTTGAAAGAATTGAATAGTTTGAGTACTTAATATGCAATAAAATTGAATTAAAGTACTTTGGATTAAATTATAAGATTTTTAAAACATAGAAAGTTTAGGTGCAAATAAAGTTTGGGGGTTAACTTAAATAAAGAATGAAAACTAAAGAATTTAAATGGAAATAAAAGTTTAAAGGTCAAATTATACGAATTAAAAGTTAAGGATTTAGAATTAAATAAACTTGAAGGGCTTATTTAAATAAAAAAATAAATTGGGAGACTTAATTTGTAAATATAATTTAGGGGCTCAATTATAAAAATTAAAAGTTGAGGACTCATGTAAATAAAGTATCGAGACTAACTTAAAGGAAATTAAAAAGCTCAGGGATTGAATTGCAAATTCCTAAATTAAACTTGATAAAATCAGGCTTCTCCTTCGTTCAGTTACGCTCGGCCAAAAAGCAAGGGAGAAATCGGGGAAAATTGGTGGTGGTTTCCGGTGGCGACGCTGGCGGTTTGGCCGGCGAGGGTGGCAGTGCTCGTGGCAGTCTTAATTGAAGGAATAGAAGAGGATTAGGCTCGAATTCTGTGGTTGAATTCTAAGTGAAAATTTGGGAATTTTCTTGAAACCTTGCTCTTTTCTTCCTTTTTCTCAATTCTAATTGATCTATGGGATTTCTTGAAGGTCTTTTTTAGTGGAGAGGGTGATTATGATGGTTGGATTATATGTATGATGTATGTTTGTGGGATGTATATATGCGTGTGTGCGTGTATGAGCTAACCGTGACTGTTTGTGTGTTTGTCCGTGTATTTGTTGAGTGGTTGCTGGTGTAATGGCTGTGGAAGGTGGTGGTGATGGTGGACGTGGTGGTGGAGCTATGGTGTGCTTGTGCCTGAGTTTGTGTGTGAATGTGTGTGTGTGTTATGAGCAGCCATTGCTGTTAGCGTGTGCTGTGTTATTGGGTTGGTGCTGAAATGAAATGAATTGGCAATGTAGCTGGTGAAAGAGGGCGGTGAAGTAGCAATTATTCAACAACTTTGTGTGATAGAATGCTCAAAAGAATGCTGATTGTAGAGGCTTAAAAGATAGTGCAATGAATTTTGATAATGAAAGCATTGCACCAGACTGAAAACTTCAAATAGAGAATTAAGGGTGTGTTTGATAGGATTCCGGAAAAGGGAATTCCGGGAAAACGTTTTCCTGGAAAACGGATTCCTACATTTTCTTTGGATTGAGTTTTTCAGGAAAACTATGATATTTGTGCTTTAAACGCCAGACTTGAAAACGCTTTTGGAAAAAAAACCAATCAAACACCCAAAGTTCTAAAAATACGTTTGGCTTCGTTTCCTGAAACTCGTTTCAGGAAACTTTTGTGCAATCAAACACACCCTAAGATGTTACTTATTGAAGGCTTGGCTACTTGCTTCTTGTATACCTCTTTGAAATGACTTGGAGATTGGGGATTGTAATGGAGATGTTGAATGAGATAGAGATTGAAAATGGACGAGATCAAGGTGACGGGATAAGTTGGGGTTAGGGTTTGAAACAACCTCAACTCAAAGGGGGTATTAGGGTAAAGAATTTGGTGAAGATATTCTTAGTGGGCAAGAAAAACAAATGGGCTTTAAATAGGCTTCTTATTGGATTGGATTGCCTCAACCCCGAAATTGGACTGTAATTGAATAAAACTATGATTTGGGGACTAAAATGAATAAATTTGAAAGTTTTGGTCCTCAAATATAAATTTGAAAGATAAGTAAATTTTTATAAATTATTTTTTTCTCATAATAATTAAATATAATAATAAATAATATAAAATTCGACTAGATGAACGAACGCTATTAAATCCTTTAGGTGAAGTTGTAGCAACACGTTTCAGAAATTTTATTTAATTAAATATTTTTATTTAAGAAAATTTACAGTCACTACAGGTGGAGTGTGGAACAATCAGAGTGAGAAGGCAGATAGTGACAAAGAAAATGCTGGTGAGATAAAAAACAGCAAGAAGAAAAGAAACGGAAATGAAAGGAAAGTGGAAGGGGAAAGATAAAGGCGACCAAAAGGAGTATGTTTGCTATGGTTGTGGACAGTCAAGTCACTTCATTAGAGATTGCCAAAGAAGAAAGGGAACTTTTGGACGAGTACAATGGAAGTGCAACTTGGTGTTTTATTTTTATTTTTATATATTTTTTATTTTATGGTGGGCTTAAGGGGTAGGTTTTGTAAAGTAAAATTATAAATTTTGCTTTTCTATTTAAAGTTAATTGTTTTGGGTATAATCTTTAAGTTTTTGAACAGCTACTGACTTGTGGAAGTTTTTTTTGCAGGTGTAAGAGTGATGATATAAAAGCTTTGGGTTCTAACTCATCTACTCCACTTGGTAGTGAGAAATTTAGTGGCAAGGCGGAGATGTTGGGCTGTGCCACCAAATTGGGCTTGACCTAGCTAAATTGAAGATGGGTTTTCTAGTATAGGCTACTGGTTGGCTCGGGTTTGAGGCCTTACAAAAGCATGTTCCCTTCATCCTTCCCCATATTCGATACTCGGCTCTCTCTTGCTCTGAAAACGCTAGTGTAGTTTCTCTCTTTTCCTCTCTCAATTGAGTGATAAGATTACGTGAATTGGTGATTCCCCTTGTTAGTTTAGAGTGAAGTGAAGTGGGAAATATTTGTATTGTATGAGTGTACAAAAGTTAGTGTTTTGATTGTAAGATCTGTGATTTTGAGAGCTTGTGCGAATGTTCGTTGCCAATTTCAGGCTACCAGTGGAGTATTTGAGTGTGAATCCATAGATTTTGCGGAGCTCAAGGGGGGAGTAGCAGAAATCCGAACTTCCGAGACCTTTGGCCCAAAAATCACTGTGTTCCTTTATATTTTTCGTATTTTCTTTTATTAGCATTTTTTATTGTGCATTTTATCAAATTTGTGTTCATGTTGAGTGATCTTGGCCTAACAGAGTTCACACACAATTTATGTAATTTGAAATTGATTGACAAACTGTAAGGGCTTATTCTTTCCACCACCATTTTTTTATTAACTTCCATCAACTTTTTCTCTCTAATTATTTTCAAATATTCATACAATTATTTTACATTTTTAATACGTTTTCTCTAATTTTTAACCATATATCTAACACGTTTTTGAGTAAATCTACATTTTCAAAAAAGTGCTTGCAAAGAACAAGCCCTAAATCATTTTATAAGAAACTTTAAATAATTTTATACAACTCGCTTGCGTGAATAAAGTATCTTGCTGATCGATCCTATTTATTTTTGTTTGCAAGAGAGCAAGAAGAGATTCCAATAAATAAATAAATAAAATAAAATAAAATGTCCAAAAGAAAAATAAAATAATAGGGTGCTTGATCGTTTCCAGTTTTTATAGACATTGTGTAATTAATAATATGATAAAATTTAGCTTGGTCTTTGTGGTAGGAGACAAAATGTCAGAGGCTGAAGAAGTTTCTTGATGGTAATTCAAGCTTCATTTAAAATGAATCTGAGGATATGATGGATTTTAAGAGTGACAAACAGATATGGTGTAGAGCAACATAGAGGGATGATTTTGGTGTGTTTATGAGAGAGAAAGGAGATGTGGTGTATTTATTTGTGAGTCTGGTGTATAATCTATTCATATCTATATCTATATCTATATATTAATAAACTCAGGTCACTTTCATGCCCATTTCAATATTTTTTTGAATTAAAAAAATAATATTTTTAATCTTTAGTCATTTTTAACGGTTAATTCTTTATTGTTAACTAGTATTTTCTCCTGTACGTTGCACGGGGAGATATACAAGAGTTCGAATTCTAGAAGAGGAATGAAAGATTGAGTTACAAATTTGTGATTATCCTTTTACAATTAAATTTTATTTTTTTAATTCATAAAAATAAAATTTTTGGCGGGAAAATGATCTCATTTTATTAATATATAGATATAGATATAGATATAGATATAGATATAGATATAGATATAGATTGTTAAATATATGCTGATTAAAATTGTTGTCAATCAGCACATATCTTCAAGATTGTCTCTCTAGCTCCCCCCTATCAATCCCCATATCAATTCTTCTCCAAATCAACACGTTTGAATACTGATTTGTTCTAATCCCCTCACGAGTTTGATTACACATACCATATAATTATCTCATGCCTAATTGTTTGATTATCTCCCAAATCAAATCTGCGATAGATAAACCAAAATCATAATGGGCTGTGTAAATTTTGGTCGAGATCTCTCATTTCTCTCACTACAAATCTGCCTTAATCTTGCTCGTAATGTCTCAATTCTCTCACCACAAATGCTCGATCGAAAAATTCCAATTTTCTCACCCACTTCTCCATCTATCATTCTCATCAGCCCAAGTTTGCAGGTGTTTGTTGCTAGTGTAAAATTGTCGTCAGTGAGCAATGCTGTCCCAAGAAGAGCTCACATTAATGAGTCTTAGCCCTAGTAACTCCAATTAATTATGTTAGCAAAATTATATTAAAAGGATATCTATGAAGCTAATAATTATGTTTGAAATTTTAGATTATGTTAGAAAAATTGGTTTAATTTCACTTTTAGTTTCGTCGAGGATTGAGAATCTATCATTTGCATGGTATGCTTTCATACAATTGCATAACCATGTTGGTTTGATTGAATTTTAATGTTAATTTTTTGGTTTGATTAATATATAATACGATCCAGCAGTCAATTCTTGGTGAGGATGTTAATTCATCTTGATTTTTTTGACATTTTATTTATTTTATGATGAGCAATTGGTCAAAACTTTATCTGTGTACGTAATTTTTGGAATTTTTAGATTTGTGGCTTCATCTAATTAATTGTGTTAGTTTTAGTCGATCTCTTAGATATGGGGATTTGTTCACATGCAGTGTGTATCAACTTTTATCGCCACTATTTCGTAATACGTACAAATTAAGATGGAAACATATTAATAGAATTGATATCATTTATATTTAGGCTTTGAGAGAAGAACCGAAAAGTCAAACATAATAGAAAAGCTTGGTTGTTGAAATTAAGTTTAGGCACTTCCACGAGTTGATCAAATTTGAATATAATTTTGAGCATAATTTAAGCTTAGATATTGCAATCATACTGATTTTTTAAGCTTCTCAATTGGTTTTGCCATTAATTGCCTCATAAAAAAATAGTATTTTTTGACATCAGATGACATCAGATCAATGGGGAGCGAGGATATGATCTCATATCAGGCAACAATGCAAATTAAGCCTTCTTGAGTTGAATTCTGGGTTGATTTTGATGTTCCATGTGATCAAGTTGATTCTTCCTTGAAAAAATTAAATTGACCTATGCTCTTTCAAGGTTCTTTTGTGCTTCAGTCAACTTAATTACTTGACCATTTAAGTAGTTCCTCTTCGATGCCAATAGATTGATGTTACGAAATTGGATACAGCAGTAACGCTCCAACTAAACTAATCCCAATGAAAAATACTTGGCCATTCTCCATGTATCTTTTCATATCTCATCCCAAAAATTGCAATAGCAGGTTAATTGCCATGAAACTTGCTTCTAAAAGGAAGAAATTTGTGGAAGTCATAGGTGGCAGTGGCGACATTAATTAATAGTAGTGACGTTGTAAAATGTTGCACGATTTTCTCACCATTTCTTGAGGAGAACGTACCACAGGTTTTTGGTAATATATCTATCTAGCTAGCAAAATCTTGAAATTACTTGTTATCCATTTCTCATTTACAAGCCGGATGATTCACTGTTTTATCCTAGCAGGCTAGCTAGCGTTGGAATGGACGATCTTAAAACATCTTAGATGGTGTTCTTGGCCCTCACTATACCAAGATCTACACCTTGCATATGCAATAATTTACTGCATAATTGTATTACGATGTGGGGATTTGCTTTCTTACAGTTTTCTATTTAAGGAAGCTCGAGCTGTGAACTTAGGTTGATGGCATTTTCCTTTAATGCATTTTTTTTTTTTTTTTTTTTTTTTTTAACGTTGTACTGCTTAGAGCATCATGAGTAGCATCATTGAATTATAGTATGGTTGAGGGAGATCTCTATTGCAAGATGTGAAAAATATATGAAAGTATATATTACCAAGTATAGTTTGTGAATGATAATGCAAAACGTTAGAGCATTTGCAATGGGGTACATGGACTGTAACTCAAGCGGTAGCCAAATATGCAATAATTAGTATCAGTCTCAATCCTACGTGGTCTGGAGATTAAAAAAAAAAAAAAAAAGAATGATTTAGAAGTTAGATGACCATTCTGAAATGACATAAACCCTTTCATTAAGTGCAAGCCCAAAGCAAAAATTGTGTAAGCTAGACTAAACGTGGATAATATATCATCGCAAGTGTCCTGGAATGAAAAACCTATGTATGAAGTTGAAAAACTTATGGAGTTTACAAAACAAGCCACTATTATCTATTATCGCATGTAGTTTAGTGTAATTGGTCAAAATTTTTAATTCTGTATGTGAAATATTGTACTTATAAATTTTTAATTTTCCTATCCTTGTTTGCAAAAATTTAATGAACGGGTCCGATGTGGATGGTGGCACATTGCACGAAGGAATTGTTGCCAATTTGAAAAAGATGATGGATGACCACAAGTGGTTGGTGAGATCCTTTAGATGAAAGGGTTCGCACTAAAACCCAAACGGATGTTAAGTTTGAACTGATTGGCAAGGGGACACTAGAAGGAAGGACATACAATTTGCCCATTGTTGACCAAGTTATTGCATTGTATGTCGGTGATTTTGAAATTGATCCAGGAATTAGTACAGGTATTGTCATAGAAAGTCGATCGGGTTCACTGTGAAGGGAATAAGTTTTTGAACAAGGTTCTAGTCTCCCCATGCAACTCATGGTTGCGAATACTAGTATCAATAAAGAGAAGCCGCTTTAGATGGAATTTTTCGCTCATTTTGCAACCTTTTAAAATATAAATTTTGGAAGGTTTTTTCTCTCCCATGAGACTTTCCCTCTATTAGTTGATTTTAAAATTAAAATTCGATTTTCCCGCTTATGAGACTTTTCATTTATTGGCTGATTATGTTAATTAAGATATGATTTTTTTATTTTTTTCTTTTGTAATCTATATTAAATTTCTTAACAGTTATCATTAGTGACCACGAATCTCATTAAATCTATCTATTTATATAATAATAATAATAATAATAATAATAATAATAATAATAATAATAATAATAATAATACACCATCTATATATATGTGTGTGTGTGTGTGCGCGCGTGTGTGTTTTTTAATTATTTTTTAATTAACATAACTAATTTTCCTTCCTAGACATAGACGATTTTGTTTTAATTTCTAGTTATACTATTTTTTAAAAATTAAAAATTTATATTCAACCAATTAATTATTCTGAAAATAATAAATTTCTTTTATAAATAATTCGTTAAGAAATAAAAATTATAGTTCGCTAAGATTTAATGTGATACAAAATTACTATCGCTTCAATTCTTACAAAAGAATTAAAAGAAATGAGTCTAGTTAAAATACAAAAATTAAATTGGACCATTACGTAATTTTAGACCTAACGAATTATTGAGTTATTTTCACGGAACCCCATAATCTTTTGAGTTTACAACAATTCCAACACCATTCTTCTTTTTTCAATATTCAAACCCATACCACCCCCTCAAATCTTTAAATTAAGTATCACTGGACCCCACGTACATATTCAATACAATTCAGCTGTCAAATTTACTTTTTTGTCTTCTTGTACACTAAAGTTTGGGAGTAAAACTTGAAAAAATATTTTATTTCCTAATTTTATATCTTTTTAAACTTCACAAATTTTAACCATATGCAATTTAGTCCTAAATCTTTTCAAACTTTGTAATTTTAACTTTAATTTTTTACAATTTAGTCCTAAATTTTTTAATTTCACAATTTCAACATTATTTTTGGAAAATTGACAAAAATGATCCATAAATTTTGTAGTTGTTGTGAAATTAATACGAAATAAAAAAATAGCGTGATATTAATTTTATCGAATTAATTAATTTGATACTACCTTATTTGGTCTAAAATTAATTTTATTGAATTTATTTGACACCGATTAAATAATTTTTATCGAACGTTTTCAACATAGTAGAATTTGATCACATTAATATTATAATTTTTTAAAAAAATTATTTAGAATTAAATACATGCATATTTTGATTTTAAGTAACAGTTAATAATAAATGTAGTCCATAAAATTTTAGTAAGAATATATTACTATAAAAAATAATTTGAATGTAGAAAAATAATAAAATATAATTAAAACAAATGTAATAATAAAAAAAGGAAAAACCCAACTCCTCAAGGTACACCAAACCCCACCGCTAACCCAACCCAGTAACACCCACCCCACTCGCGACAATGCAGGGGGCTTCCCCCGATTTTGTCGCCTACCGGCGAAGTCGTCGGCAAGCGATAATCTGCTGATTCTACCATAAGCTTGTATAATCACCAATCTCAAGGCCAAGGGGTTTCCCATGGTTTCCCCACAGCGAAATCGCCTTTATGTTTAGGGTTTTAAATTTTTTTTATATTTTATTTTGTTATTTCTTTACATTCGGTATTTTTTTTACAATAATAAATTTCTACTGAAATTTTATGGAGCTGAAACAATTGCATTTATTATTAACTCTTCGTTAATATTGAAATGTATGCATCTCTAATTCTAAGGAAATATTTTAGAAATTATGATATTAATGCGAATAAATGCTATTTTGTTGAAAATTGTTGATAAAAATTATTTAATAGGTGTAAAAAAAATTTGATAAAATTAATTATATACCAAATAAAATTAGTATCAAATTAATTAATTTAATGAAATTAATATCACGCTACCTTTCTTTTTTTTTTGTACCAATTTCATAGCAATTGGAAAATTTATGGACCATTTTTGCCAAATTTCCAAAAATAATGTTGAAATTGTGAAATAAAAAAATTTAGGACTAAATTGCAAAAAATTAAAGATAAATTGTGAAGTTTAAAAAGATTTAGGATGAAATTTTACATTATTAAAATTTGCAAAGTTTAAAAAGATTTAAAATTGGGAAATAAAATGATGTTTCAAGGTTTACCTCTCAAACTTTAGTACACAAATGGATGGAAAAACCAATTTAACAGTTGGATTGGTTGGAATTCGTCACTATGGTGGTTCAATGATACTTAATTTTAAGATCGGGGAGATGGAGGGGTTCCACAGTGGAAAAAAAAGAATGCGGGAGATATTGTTGCAAACTCGAAATATTAGGAGGTTTTGTGAAAATAACCCTTAATTATTTTTACTAATAATTAGCAAAGAAACGTGTAACATTAAAATAAAATAAAAATTAGATTGGACCATTTGATTAATTTTGGATATAATTAATTTTTAAAAATAAAATTAATTAAAAATATGAAAATTAATTGAAAATAAATATTTTAGGTAAAATTTAATTTTTGTGAGATAAAAAATTAAATTAAAATTAATGAAAATTATTTATGTTCTAAACAGTAAATAAATGCTTAAACTACATTATATTTACATGATGGAATTGTCTCAAATAGAAGTGAAACTTTGTCGAAATTCTTACGAAATTTGAATATGCACTATCTAAATCGTATAGCGTTCTCGATTGTGGTGAATTTTTTATAATCATTCTTAGTACTATTAATGTTGTGCTATTAATTTGTATATTGATAAAAATCGCGTATATTAATAGACATGTCTCCCTGTGCAACTCATGGGGGTTATTGCTAGTATTTAAGAAAGAGAATGAGAGCATCATATAGGGATGTAGAGAAGAAAGGAGAGATGGTTGATGTGGCGTATGATTTTATTAAATCTAAGGACATATTGTCAAATAATAGTGGTGTAGTTATAAAAATATAATAACTTCCGCTTTGGTAATTGCACCACGATTGGACTTTGACCATTTGAACTTCTCACCTTCCTCGAGAGGAGCTTTGCTACTCGAAGATAATTATAAATCATCTCTTACATCTTATCCTTTTATGCGTTTAATAAAGAAACCTCAAAGGCAATGTCCATGTCGCAACATATATAACAATGCCCATTAGCTTATCTCTTACTTAGTCCTTGATAGTTGGTAGAACACTGCTCTAATCCATGGTTGCTTGAAAATGTCATCATATACATAAAGTCTCTCTCTTTTCCCACGCTCTCTGACCGTTGAATCAAAACCAATGATACCTCATCTAAAATTTATGGGATTTCTTCCTACTTCTCGAGCCGTACAACCTTCGTATAATTTACCCTTTTTCATTCTCATCGACCCTTTGAGGTTCCAAATATCACCCAATGAAATAATAATAATAATAATTTTTTTGAAAGAAAAAATTGCAAATAGAGAAGAAATTTGTGTCAAGAATCCCAAAATTTATTTTCTTTTTCTTTCAAATAAGTAAATTCGTATTTAAATTTTATCTCCTTAATACATGGTCATTTCCACGTTCACATACTAAATCAAATGTTCAAAGAATTTTCAAAATTCAATTTTCATTCCTTTCATAATGAGGATGTCATAATTATATCATGTGGTTTAAGAAATTTTGAAAATCGATCACCAATCAAACGTGGAACATGAAGTAAAAGTCACATTAGAAGCATTGTAAATAATCATGTACCTCGTGTTAAAATGTTCTCATTTGAATCGTGTAAGGTTCGAGTTCTCTCAAAATCAGGTCTTACTCATTCATAAAGATAAACTTATGCATAGATTCAAATCTTTTCCTTACTTTCCTTACTTTCCCACTATTCAACCTAAATGTCAAACCTCCAAATCCTCAGTATACCTTAAAATATCAGTACTTCCTCAACGTCCAAATCATAACTCCTAAAATTTGCATTACATTCTCATAACCTAAAGTCATCCACCCCAAAGTCACATTTCGTGTAGTTAATCCTCAAAATCATAACCATGTAGCCTAAAAGTCCATTTTCCTAGAATCATTTTTTTCCCTTCAAATCACTATTGCACATCTTCCTCTAAACTTTGTCATTCGGACATTATCAGATATACATATATGAAATGCCAATCGGATTTCGAGATAAACTTCTAACTTCAATTCATATGATTTGACCTTATTCACTACTCATCGATTTTTTTTCCAACTTCGTTAACAATATAAGATATTGAAATCAAGGACCTTATCATTTGCTGACCATCCGTAACCGAATCATCTCATTATGCAGCCTTCATTGATTATCTTTAATCTATGACCTTTAGTCTTCAATTAGGTTCCCTTGAAGATACTATATCACACCAATATAAAATTGATGAATTTCGCTGTGAGGATAAAACAACATATTCACGATTCCCAAAAATGTAGTCAATAATGCTAATTCACACATTTCTCCTTGAGAATCAAACAACATTCGTGAATCAGAAGAATATAGTCGATAAGATATCGATTTCCTATGGCGATACAATTGCATAATCTTACGAATCATCAATCTCATCATAAGTGCATAATATTCAATCGACCCACAATACCAATGGTTAGTCCTAATTGTACACTAGAATCATTCCCAAGATATCTAATATGAGACACCCTTAATTCCATCTTGTTCATAACCATCAACCACTGATACAAAGTCCAGTTTAGGGATTTTTAATATCTTTCAGTTAATTTCGAGGATAGCAAATAAAATTTCAAAAGAAGACAAGTGGAAGTCACAACACAAGCTCATAAATGTACCCCATCTCATTCTCTTTGAAACCATTAAATTCTCAAATCCCAACAATCAAAATTTCTTCAATGTATTTGGGTATAAATGTCACTGAAACTTATTCAGATACAAGCAATTGTAAAAAAAAAAATGCTAATGCTGTATCGAAAACCATAATGCTTTTTTTCAAACTTTAAACAGACACAATCATCTACAAATGTTTTGAATATCGCACTTGAAATAAACTTAAAAAAATGATAATAATCTCGGCATTCTTAAATACTCCCCTTTTTTTTTTGTTTTTTGTGTATGGATACAGAATCTTCTCAAAAACTTCTTTGCTTTCTATTTAAAAAAAATCCTTAAAATATTTTCAAAACTTACTAAATCATTCAGAATCTCGTTAATCTTAATTAGAAATTCGATCACAGACTAACCAAGTGACAATAATTCAATTAAGAGCAACTGATCAACTTACCGGATGAATGAGGAAGAACCACCAGCGGCATTACTCAGTACTCGTATACTTTTCAAAATAATTTTTTCTTTAAAGTCTACAGAATCGCTTTTAGAACTCTTATCTCTGATACCATAACTGTAACACCCCAAATCTAGAAACCTAGACCTGAAAGCATTATCGGTTACTTCACTTTAAAATACGGAATAGATAAATTAACTTACGACATATTTATTTTCTTGTTTAATAAAACCTACAGAAATTTTGATAGCTTTTTTTTTTTTTTTCTACAAATTTAACATAACCGGCCTGCTAGAAGAATCACCGTCCTCATAGAAGTTTTCAAGAAAGGAATAAAATAGTTTTCCAAAATCCTCAAATTGAGAAATTAAAAGAATCATAAATACAAATCTTTTGTCCAAAAATGAAAATACTTCTATCTGGTTGATTAGTTTAAAATGATGAGCAACTCATCTCAACCAATAAACATGTTTGCTAACTTTCAGATTTTTTTAAAAAAACCGAGTATTGTCTGTGTCTGCCTCCAAGCGATCTCCTCGACCATTTAGCTTTCATCACCTATAAAGTAGGAAAAAGTATACGTGTGAGCTAAAGCTCAGTAAGTAAACCCCATGCACATGATGTATGCTTATGATGTCCAATGCATTGAATGCATTTGCAATTTATTGTATCCCACTTTCTTTAACACTTCGAAAATCATTCAAATCCTTCCATTTCATTTCAAAATATTTCAATTCTTTCAAAAATGCTTCATTTCAATCGTGAGCTCACTTGGTGTATCCTCTAGCCAATCAGACGCAGTGGGCCATTCTTAGTTGGAACCAGAAAACATTCTACCGGTAGGTACCGCAAAGCGGTAAAACTTTCATTACTTTCACTTTCACATTTCTTTCGCTTTCACATTACTTTCGGTCGGGTACGCCGGTCCCCCGCGCCCCCATTTCCCACTCACCCCTTTCATGACGTAGAGGTACACCCATTCTTTCTTAAAACTTGAGATAACTTTCTTTCAAAACTTGCACTTTTCAACCGAAATGTTATTCTTTCAAACCATTGACCAAACGTGCTCATGGATGCAATGGTTTAATGTTTATGCATGTTTGATCATTGCTTAGCATGTATAGTGCTTATACAACATAAAACAAATAGTGCTAAAATCATACATCATTGCAAAGAGGCCACATAAGCACATCAACTTACCTTAACCCACTCATCTTACATGCAACTACGTAAAGTTTACTTACCTGAAATCCATAGCAATTTACTTTGAGAAGCAAGTGGAGGTGTCCTTAGCCGCTCACGAATCAACGTGCCAACGATCCTAATTCGTCATCATTTACTTTAACGTCATTGATTCCTAGGACTTTATCTTATAACTGCGATACATTACTATACCATCTTAGGTTATTCGTCACCACTCCACATACATGTATTTACACATGTAATACGTCCTCGAAGAATAATAAGAACATTAACGATATGCTTTCTAAAGAATTACCACATTGAATTCAAGTTAATCCGTCAATCCCAACAAGATTTTGTAAGGTTTTAATCGAACATGTGGGCTAATATATGTAATTATTGTGTATTGAATTAAAGGCTATCATATTTGGTTAAGCCCGTTTAAAGTGATCTAATTCGGTTTCGTATATTGGGCTTTTATGCATCAATTAAAGTGTGGGCTTTATATGTGTGGATACTAGGCCCAGGGTTCCTAATTCTATGATGGGCTGAATTAGGTTAACGGGCCGTTGTATATACTTATATATATGGTTATGGTCCCCAGGTCACAAGTGATTTGCTCATTCTTTTCTGACTCTCCATCATCAGAGGGAAATAAGGAGCCGCTTGTTGACTTGGAAGATCACAACCATAGAATTCCAACACTGCAAGCAATGGCTGATTCAGGTACGCTTCCGTTTTGGTTAGTGTTTATTCTTGATGATCCAACACGATAGATCCAGAATTTACAGAGGAAATATATTCCTACAAGTGGTATCAGAGCTATTATCGCTGTTGGATTATTGAGAATAAAATTATGGTAACTAAAGTTTTTTCTTCCTCGTGATTCGCACACATATATGAGTTCATGTGATTACGTGTATTGAATCTGGAATTGTGCAATTCACGTGGAATGATTAGCTCAATCTATTCTTTGTCAAATTCCTTATGTATGGGCATATTCATGGCTGATTCAATACACGTATATGCAATAGATATACACGCATGTTTACTGCCATATATATGAAATTTTTAGATCTGAAACTGGGTTTTATGTGCACCACTGATAATATCAATGCTCGAATCTAGCTTTTATGTTTGAAAAACATGTATGTATATATGTATGCATCCAGTTCGAATTTCGAATCCCTCTTGTAAACCATTGTATGAATATATGTGTGAATCGAACTGGTTTTGTACATATCTTGGTTATGTGTTTATGGATCTAGAGATTGCCATGTTCGAATTAGGAGAATTATTTATGGATACACTCGAAATCGTGCCCTTCATCGGATCTGGGTTCTTCAAAATCAAAGGAAAATCATGGTTATTATAAGTTGGAGGGGTATTCGGGTTTGGGTCGTCGGCGGTGGGTTGTCGCCGTCGTCGCCGGATTCCGCAGCGGCGAGATACGCATAGGTGGCTAGGGTTTCAGTCGCAGGGACCTCGGGTGGGAATTCGAAGGCTCCGAGGACCTCGTTTGCAATTTCCGTGTTTTACGTTATTTGCAGTCAAGGTCCCTGTTTGTTACTGGTGCGTATAAGTAAGTCCAGTCAATTCCGTTTAGGCGGTCTCAGTCCCTGCGCTTTTGAATTAGTTGATTTCAGTCCCCAACAGCCTTTAAATTCGTTCATTTCAGTCGCTGAAGTTTTAAAATTGTTAATTTGAGCCCTATAAGTTATAAGATTAATAATTCAGTCCCTAAAGTTTGGAAATTATTCCATTTTGGGCCGTTTAAGTTTCAAATTTTGCAATTGAAGTCCCCAAAGTTTAAAATTAATTAAATTGGTCCTCCAAGTCTTGAATTTTTTAATTTTTGGCCGATAAAGTTTCTAAAATTGCAATTTTTGGCCCATAAAGTTTGAAAATTCTTAATTTTGACCCCCAAAGTTCTGAATTATTAACTTATCAGACCCTTAGAGTTCCCAAAAAGGCTTATGTATGCAAAATTAATTATTTTCTTCTCAAATTTTGGTATGAAGGACTCTTTTGAAGAGGTATAGTATTTGAAAGTGATTAATTGAAGCAATAAGTTGCCAAAGCAACCTCTATTGTGGAAATTAATCAACTTAGAATATTAAAAGGTTTTTGTGTGTGTGTGTGATTCGTGCGAATATTGACCGGCCCAAAGGAAGGTTAATACTTGGCTGAATTACATACGCACCTGTGGTGATAATCATGTGGCGATTATTTGGTTTGACGTGTGATCGATAAATCGGTCCAAAGAAAGGTTTATTGATTGACATGTCTTATTGCCGGTGTTTGATCACTACACCAAGAGTGCCACTTACAAATCGATATTTCTATCCAAAGATTAAATATTGATGTTGTGCTAGGCATCTTGTGATGGGCCCTGCCACTATTTGAAAATTATTATTTGCATACTAAAAATATTCATGTGAGCCATTTTAATTGTTCTCTATTTAGTTTCAGGTTTTGCTTCTAATATCTCTGCTAACATCAATTCCATTCCAATGCTCAATGGCACGAATTTCAAAGCATGGCAAGAGAACGTCTTGATTGTTCTCGAGTCATGGATCTTGACCTTGCTTTATGGTCGATCAACCCATCAGCACTCACCGATAAGAGTACCTGATGAAAAAGGGAGATGGAAAGGTGGGAACGATCGAACCGCATAAGTCTAATGGTCATGAAGCGTGCTATTCCGTAAGCATTTCGGGCACCATGTCCGATCAGTGACTACGGTAAGGGTTTCTTGAGGATCTCGAGAAGAGGTTTGCCAAGAATGAAAAGGTGAAACTAGTACACTTTTGGCTAACCTTTTCTCAATGAGGTATAAAGGAAAAGGAAACATCCGGAGTACATTATGGAAATGTCTCACATCGCTTCAAAACTAAGGGCACTCAAGTTGGAGTTATCAAAGCTTCTTGGTGCACTTAGTTATGATATCCCTTCCTGACAATTCACCAATTCAAGGTGAGCTATAATCAAAAGGACCCATGGTCCCTTAATGAGCTCATCTCCCATTGTGTCCAGGAAGAGGAGAGATTGAAGCAAGACAGAACGGAGAGTGCTCACGTAGCCACCACCTCAAAGGACAAAAAGACCAAGAAAAGGAAAATCGATATGAAGTCGTGGTTACGGCACCACGTAATAGAAGCGAGATAAGGAACCAACTAAGGATGGTTGTTTCTTCCGTGGAGTCAGGTCACAGAAGAAGAATTGCACCAACTATCACGCATGGCGTGCAAAGAAAGGTACTCTTCTTCATTTGGTTTGTTCTGAGGTTAATTTAACTTCGTTTCCTAGACACACATGGTGGATTGATTCGGGTGCAACAACTCACATCAGTGTGTCTATGCAGGGCTGCCTGAGTTGTCGAAAACCGAGTGATGGTGAAAGATACATCTACGTTGGCGATGGCAAGACGGTGGAAGTAGAGGCAATAGGAAAATTTAGATTATTGTTGAGGACTGGATTTTATATGGATCTTGATGAGACATTTATTGTACTGTCTTTTAGGCGAAATTTGATTTCTATTTCTACTTTGGACAAATTTGGTTATTCTTGTTCATTTGGGAATGGAAAATTTAGTTTGTTTCATGATTCAAAATTGGTTGGTTCCGGTTCTCTGTCAGGTTACGATAATCTTTATTTAATTGATACAATTGCATCCTTTAATGAATCCTTGCATATAAGTACTCGAGGTGTAAAGCGTAAATTAACCTGTGAGAATTCGGCCTCATTGTGGCACAAGAGATTAGGTCACATCTCCAAACGGAGAATTGAGAGACTTGTGTCCGACCAAATTCTCAATTCCCTTGATTTTACAGATTTTGACATGTGTGTTAACTGTATAAAGAGAAAACAAACCAATAAAAGGAGATATCAAGCCAATATGACTTCAGACGTCTTAGAACTTATACATACGGATATTTGTGGACCGTTCCCTACGGCTTCTTGGAATGGTCAACAATATTTCATAACGTTCATAGACGAATTTTCAAGATATGGCTATATATATCTCATTCATGAAAAATCACAATCCTTGGACGTGTTCAAAAATTTTTAAGTTGAAGTTGAGAACCAACTCAACAAAATGATTAAAAGCGTCAGATCTGACCGTGGTGGTGAATACTATGGTAGATATGACGGTTCAGGTGAACAACGTCCAGGACCATTAGCTAAATTCCTAGAGGAATGCGGTATCGTCCCACAGTACACCATGCCTGGTTTACCCACTATGAATGGTGTTGCTGAGAGACGAAATAGAACGCTTAAGGACATGGTAAGGAGTATGATCACTCATTCTACCTTGCCAGAATCCCTCTGGGGAGAAGCATTAAAGACCGCATCATATATACTCAACAGAGTTCCAACTAAGGCAACTGATAAAACCCCATATGAGCTTTGGACGGGTAAGAAGCCTAGTTTGAAGCACTTACACATTTGGGGGTGTCCAGCTGAGGCAAGGCCTTACAGGCAAAATGAAAAGAAACTGGATGCAAGGACTATTAGTTGCTATTTTATTGGATATTCTGAACGGTCCAGGGGCTACAAGTTTCATGATCCCACAACTAAGACAATTTTTGAGACAAGGAATGCTCGGTTCTTTGAGGATGTTGAGTTTGCGGGGAAAGAAAGGGTTACGGACTTTGTCTTTGAGGAGGAATATGTTGAAATTCCTCCAATTGCCATTGACAATGATCAGGATCAGGTTCCTATCCCTGACATTGTTCAAGAAGCAACTCCGGATCAAGACAATGTCACGTTATCTCCAGGAGAACAAACTCTACAACCTCAAGAACCCATGCCATTAAGAAGATCCACTAGAGAGAGGAGAAGTGCAATTTCAGATGATTATATTGCATTTCTCCAAGAACATGAGGTTGACGTTGGAGTGGTGGAAGATGATCCAATCAACTTCCGTCAAGCCATGGAAAGTTCTAACTCTCAAAAGTGGCTCGATGCCATGAATGAAGAGATAAAGTCTATGAAAGACAACGACGTATGGTACCTCGTTCCATTGCCTGAAGGTGCGAAACCCATTGGTTGCAAATGGATATTTAAAACCAAGAGGGATTCGAAGGGCGATGGAGAGAGGTATAAAGCTCATCTTGTCGCGAAGGGCTTTACACAGAAAGAAGGCATCGATTATAAAGAGACTTTCTCTCCAGTTTCCTCGAAAGACTCTTTCAGGGTTATAATGGCATTAGTGGCATATTTTGATCTTGAGTTACATCAGATGGATGTTAAGGCGTTTCTCAATGGTGACATTGATGAGATTTATATGGTGCAGCGTAAAACTTTGTATCGTGTGATACGAAGCAAATGGTTTGCAAATTAAAGAAATCCATCTATGGACTCAAGCAGGCGTCTCGACAATGGTATTACAAATTTCATCAAGTGATCATCTCATTCGGTTTTGAGATGAATCTGGCCGATGATTGTATATGCCGCAAGTTCAGTGGGAGTAAGTGTATTTTTCTGGTTTTATATGTCGATGACATACTGCTTGCCAGCAATGATGTAGGCTTATTGCACGAAACCAAGAGATTTCTAGCAAAGCATTTCGAGATGAAAGACCTTGGTAACGCCTCTTTTGTATTAAGAATCCAGATACATCGAGATCACTCTCGGGGTATTCTTGGATTATCACAAAAGAGCTACATCGAAAGGGTACTTAAAAGGTTTGGCATGCAGGATTGTAAACCAGGTGATACCCCTATGACTAAAGGAGACAAGTTCAGTTTAAGTCAATGCCCCAAAAATGACTTGGAAATTAAAGAGATGCAGAAGATTCCTTATTCATCAGCTGTATGGAGTCTGATGTATGCTCAGGTTTGTACGCGTCCAGATATTGCGTACATTGTTGGGATGTTAGGGAGGCATTTAAGTAACCCGGGAATGGATCATTGGAAAGCAGCCAAACGGGTCATGCGGTACTTACAGAGAACAAAGGATTACATGCTCACATATAGGAGATCGGATCAGTTGGAGATCGTTGGTTATTCTGACTCATATTTCGCGGGATGCCAAGATAGTAGGAGATCCACTTCGGGTTATATCTACCTGCTTGCTGGAGGTGCTATCTCCTGGAAGAGTGTTAAGCAGACACTGATAGCTACTTCCACCATGGAAGCGGAGTTTATAGCGTGTTATGAGGCATCAAATCATGGAATATGGCTGTGAAATTTTGTCACTGCGCTGCGCGTTGTGAGTAGTATCGAAAGACCGCTTAGGTTATTTTGTGACAATAAATCTGCAGTGCTATATTCCAATAACAATAGGAGCTCAACGAAGTCAAAGCATATAGAGATCAAGTTCCTAGCTGTAAAAGAAGGAGTTCAGAGTGGACAGGTGTCAATAGAGCACATTGGAACAAACTCCATGATTGCGGATCCGCTCACTAAGGGATTAACACCCAAGGTCTTTCACGAGCACTCTGCTCACATGGGTGTGATGTCTCTTGAGGGTATATAGTTTGTGGGAGTCTGTGTTTTTTTTTTGTGCTTTTCATATTAGACACGTACACTGTCTTTTTGGATAAAGTTTATGGATACAGTTATTTCAGTTATAAAGTTAAGTCTTATTTTGTTGTTATCTCTGAACTCGTTTGAAACGATCTCACTAAGGTATAAAGGTGGACCAGTTGGAAATAGGCATGTTTCAGATCACATTGCATGAACTTTCCATGCTACACATCCATGCTTGATCCATGTCATTCAATTATATTGGTTTATGTGACCATTGATGGGTTTATTACCTATCTAAGTGTAACGAAGACCGCTTTGATCCTAAATTTATATAATTGATGGACCGGATTGTTTGGGGATGCATTCGGTAATGATAGCAAAATTCTGAGTACTCATAAGGTTATACACAATTATAAGGTGACATATATAGCCCAAGTGGGAGATTGTAAGGTTTTAATCGAACATGTGGGCTAATATATGTAATTATTGTGTATTAAATTAAAGGCTATCATATTCGGTTAAGCCCGTTTAAAGTGATCTAATACGGTTTCGTATATTGGGCTTTTATGCATCAATTAAAGTGTGGGCTTTATATGTGTAGATACTAGGCTCAGGGTTCCTAATTCTATGATGGGCTGAATTAGGTTAACGGGCCGTTGTATATACTTATATATATGGTTATGGTCCCCAGGTCACAAGTGATTTGCTCATTCTTTTCTGACTCTCCATCATCAGAGGGAAATAAGGAGCCGCTTGTTGACTTGGAAGATCACAACCATAGAATTCCAACACTGCAGGCAATGGCTGATTTAGGTACGCTTCCGTTTTGGTTAGTGTTTATTCTTGATGATCCAACACGATAGATCCGGAATTTATAGAGGAAATATATTCCTACAGAATTGGCATAACCTACAAATTAAAGCATGAAGTCACGTAATTCCAATTTGGTTCAATAACTAACTCATCTAGATACCTCATTAATTAAAATCACCTCTAAATTCTGATTGTAGAAGCCACAGTAAGTTTTCAACGCTAACCACAGAAACTATGAAAGATATTATGGTTTATAGAATTATTTAAAATAGCAAATGATATCATAAAATTCTAAAATTTATGCAGACGTTAGAAAACTCATGTATATTCATCATACTTAAAAATTAGCTCGTGGGAATTACTTTTACAAAGATCAAACAATTTTTATCCTGAAAACCCTGCTCGTGTACAACCTGCCCATGCTTACTAAAAGTGTGATAAAGACCTCTACAGGTCACCAAATGATGTCAAATCAATTTCAAATGATAGATAACTCATAGAGGACCACTTTCCGACTTTGAATCACCAAGAAATGCCCTTTATGCTAAAAGTTATGGCATTTCAAATTTAAGTGTAGAAACTGAGAAAAATCACACTTTACACAATACATTGGTTTTTTTTTTTTTTTTTTTTTGTTTTTGTTTCAAGCAACTCATCAAACACTTTAATGGCTTAGTGAAACATTGGCTAGTCTTAATCCTACATGCATCATCACATCATGCCCATATATTTCCAACAATAAGGACTCAAGCACAAGACATAATATCACACTAAATTTTTCACTCTATTCAAGATCCAGTCTAACCAGAGAAGCTGGAAAGGTTTCTGCTCGGGGCAGCAAACTTTGAAAAATCATTTTAAATAGGAAATGATGTCGTAAAATCATGAAATTCATATCAGAGGTGGAAGACCCTTGTAAGTTTAACGTACTTGAAAATTAGCTCATTATAAGCACATTTAGAGCGTCAAAACCATTTTTAACCGGGCAAAACCCTGTTCTCGGGTGGAATTTGCCCAGTCTCATGAGAAGTATCATAAAATCTTCTACGGGGCTCCGAATGATGCCAAACCAGTTCTAGATGATATATAACTCATAGGGGGTCATTTTCCGATTTGAATCATCCATATAATCAACTTAGAGCAAAAGTTATGGGATTTCAAAGAAAAGGGCAGAAGCTGGAAAAATCACAGTTTGAATAACACATTGGTTTTTCTTTCACGAAGTTCATCAAACACCTTGATGGCTTAATGAGTAGACATATATCTAGCTTGAAGAATCAAATAACTTACTTTTCTCCAATCGTCAAAGTTTCAATTAATCCATAAACTTCAAGTATTAACCCTAACAAAACTATTCTAGGGTAGAATTAGACAACAATAGGATATTATCTTAGTGGAAGCAAATTGAGGACACAAGAAGGGAGAAGATGCGAGGTTGCTCAAGGAACCCATGAGATGGACGAAGTTGAGGCGTGAGAGAGATTGTGAGATAGAGGACAAACGTGATTCATAATATGAGTCTTTGGGTTGTTTAGTTGGGTTTTATATCATGAACTCTAATTGGGCCTCCACCCTTAGGTCTTTAGGTGTATTTGTGTCCAATAAGAAAATTTTGCCTTGGGCTTAGAATACTAGATGTAATATTGGGTTTTAAAATTTAGGACTTAGGAATAGGGTTAAATAAATTAACGCTGAAATTAAAATGTACCACTCTAACTTATCATTATTGTTTTCTTTTGTTCAATCATAAGCAAGTAGTAAAACATTTAAATTGCAAATAATTTAAACAAAAACGTAATAACATAACACTTAAGCTAATTCTCATTAAATCAAACATTCTAATTGGCACATTGAGCATGATGGCGTTCGAGTCCTTCCACTGCAAAACAAAACTCAATAATTGTCAATAATAAGTATTGATTACAATTTAAAATATTCAATTCACTTATTGTGGAGTAAAATAAATAATTTTATAAAATAATTCATAAATATACGTAAGTTGACATGCGGTGTTACATTTTGGTTGTTTGTTCTTCAAAAAAAATTGTATAAAATTTATTTTTAAATATGGCCGAATTAATTAAAAAGATAATTAGATTTAAGATTTATTTCTAAATTTTATTTTTTCTTAAGAAAACGCTTACCAACGTAACATTGACAACATGTCATTATTAGGCAAATGTTCTGTTGCGCGAGACGTGTCTTTCTGATCTTAGGAGGGAGCAAGTGGGCGTCTATCCACCCGTGTGTGGGCACCATAACAAAACTATATATATAAAAATTAAAATGTATATAAAAAATAGTTAATTTTCATTTTCAAAATTAATTTAATTGGTATTGTAACTTGTAAGTTGTAACTTTGATCTCTTATTGCATGTTCATTAATGCTTGCAATACTAAATATGAAAAAATTTAAAAAATTAATTTTTAAAACTTATAATTTTTTTTACAAAGGATGAAGAAATGATTAAATGATAATTTTAGTAATTATTTTTTTGAGTGGCTTGCGAAATGAGGAAATGAGACATAGAAGTTATAATTTTCATTTTATTTTCTAATTAGTTAATTATTATTTTTCTTATTTAATTTCCCTACTTGCCTTATTTGGTGTTAGTTTTCTTATTTTACTTTTTTATATGTACTTTATTTTTTTTACATGTATTAAAAATTTCAAATTAATTTATATAAATATTTTTAATTCATTTGTATTTCGTGTTGTATGTATTAATAAAAATACAATAAGAATTCAAAGTTACAACTTATCGTACCTATAAAATTAATTTTGAAAATGGGAATTAATATTTTCTATATATATTTTAATTTAAATGTTTAGATATTTCATTTTAATTACTTTATATATATTTTAATTTTTGAATTAATTTTACACACACGCTCAGACACCCCTCCCCCCCCACACACACACACATATATATATATATATATATATATATATATTGCCAACTTGGGATAACACCATGTTAGCAGTGTCACGTTGTTATGCATTTTATTAAAAAAATCAAATATAGAAGTAAATCTTAAATTTGATTTTCTTTTTAATTTGTCCCTCTTTAAAAAAGAAATTCTATACAACTTTTTTTTCAAAAAATAAAACATACAAACAAAAAGCAATTTTGAATTTAGAAATAAATGTTAATTCTTTATTCTTTTTAAAATTTGACTCTATATACAAACGTTCTTAGATATATGATTTATTGATTGATGCTATTTGTTATTAAATAAAAGAGTTAAGCTCAAATTCAATATGACAAATGGACTATGTTTTGCATATTGATGCTGTTTGGTATTTGATTTGATTAATTTTGACTAACAGCGGCATAAATAAAATACGAAAACTCGACTCGGATATGGCCCGAATTCAATTCAATATTCAGTATCTGTATATTATAATAACAAAAACTTCATTAATAGTGGCAGAAGTTAAAAAATAAAAAAAAAATGGATTAGATATGACTCAAATTTGATTCAATATTCAATATCGATATATCATAATAACAAAAGTTAAGGGCAATCATTTTGCATGTCGATATTTTGTTGAAGAACCCGATATTAAGTCATGTTTAGTAGTACAACACAATATCTAGAGTTACAAGTCTTGCAGATTTGAAGGTTCGTATATGTGACAGAGATAGAAATATATATCCAGAGTTTTGAAAATATATTTCAAAATTTATAAGTTTTTATTTACTTCAATTCTTTTTTTTTTTGGGAAGGTAGCCGCCCTATGGGTGGCAACTAAAGGATGCAATGCAACATGTTGGCACCCTGGTGACGTGGCACGAGCCCACCCAGGGCCCCCCCACTATGTGGACTCCCTGCTGCCGTGTCGAGGGGCACCAGGTCGGATGATGACATGTTAGAGGTCTCCGGTCGGCCACATACATTTGATAGTCGCTGGCAGAACTGAGGCCAGTCCAGTTCGGACGCCATACCTAGCTCGGTCTCACCACCGAGGTCGGCCCAACAGCAGCAGGAGCTCCAATGCCACGAGCCTCCTCGCGGGCCGAGGTCAGCTCGGTGATAGCACATAGCGACTCCCGACCGCTACTATAGCCGACAACAAGGACAATCCACCTGACATCTGACACCCTGACACCACCTGCAACTGACAGGACACCATCTCTATAAATGCAGAGGCGGCTGCACGTAAGTTCCGAGGTCAACGCCATAAATGTTGACGGTTCACGAGTCCAGCAGAAGCAATCATCACACCTATTTTGAAGCCGGTACCGCCGCCCCAATGATGACCTACTACCACCTACCATAGTCTTGCACTATAAATAGAACACTTAGTGGCCATTCGACGACAAGAAAATCCTCTGTAATCAGTACCAGTTCCGAGCTCGATTATAAATACATTTTTATTGCCCCAGCTACTGCTAACCAGCCCCTAACACTCACTAAAGTTGATACTTAAGTAGTCCACGCTATTTTTGGCATCAACAATTGGCTCTAGAAGGAGGGCCTCCCCATTTGTATCCCAGTAACACGTCCCAGCTCTACCACGGAGTATTCCTCCCTCGAGACATGAGCTACAACGGCTCATTCCTCGCCTCTACGAATGGGAGTACTTCCGATCCCAGCACATAATACGTCCTCCGGCCCACCCGAGTGCCCTCAGGCGCAGGACACCACTCCGCTCAGGATGTCACCCAAGCACAGATTCTGAAGCTACTGGATGACCTCACCCAGGATGTTGCCACGCTTTAACGCCGACCCGCAGCGCGCACCGAGTCCAGTCCACATATCACCCGCAAGAGGGCGCTGCCTTGGCGCCTGGCGTCGCCGCTATGCGATCGGGCTTGCTTCCCGCCCAATACGAACCACAGTGTCGCTATAGACCCCGACCGCATCGGAGGCCAGGTCATCCAGAAGAACTCATAGTGTCTTTGACCGGCTTGGCCCCCGCCACGACCGGAACGACCGACCAAGGGACAAGGCGAAAATGCGAATGACCTTCCCCCACAGTCCGAGCTCGAGCTCCTGCGGAAGAGGGTCACCGAGCTAGAGGTGAGGGAGACGGCCCCCAGCCCCTCGACGCGGGTGGGGAAGGCCTCCCCACTGAGTTTGAAGATCCAGGCTGAGCCCATGCCTGGCTAAGCCTGGCCGCCACAAACAGGGAACTATGATGGAGTCAGTGACCGCCACATCGACAGATACGTCGCTTTCATGGAGCTTTAAGGGGTCAGTGACGGGCTCATGTGCAAGGCCTTCCCACTGACACTAGGGGACAAGGCCATGAAGTGGTTCAAGAAACTCCCGCCGCATTCCATAAGGACTTGGGATGACCTCTCCACCCGGTTCCAAGCGGCCTTCATGGGGTCTCGACTGCGGTCAACCCCAAAGTAGAGGCCTGTAGATGTCAAAAAAGGGAGCGATGAGTCGTTGAAGGGCAACGTGGAGCGGTTCAACAACCGATATATAGAGATTGGCAGTGTGTCAGACAAAACAGCCCTGGTGGCCGCCCTGGCTGGCCTCAGGTACAGGTCCCGATTCTGGTGGTCGGTCCACGAGAACAGTCCGGAGACGTACCACGAGTTCCTCAGCCGAGTCGAGTGGCATATCGGGGCAGAAGAGGCATCCGGAGACCCAGAGGCGAAACCTCAAGACCCACGACCCGACAAAGGCAAGGAGAAAGACACCAGCTCGGTCCAAGCGTCACGCGCTCAGCACCAGCCGCTGTGCGGACTGGAGCTCGCTCGACCACTTCCCCAGAGATTCCAAACCTTCCACGTCATCAACACCAGCCTGGAAGGCGTATTAATGCACTTGAAAGATTGTGGGGTGCTACTACCCCCAGCCCCGATGAGGACCCCCTCCTCAAGCCAGAATCAGGAGAAGTACTGCCGGTATCACAGGTCAGCTGGACATAATACCGATGATTGTCGGGACCTGAAGAATGAAGTGGAGGGCCTGACCCGGCGCGGACAGCTGCGCGAGTTCGTCGCTCCACCACCCGACCAGGGCCGACCTCAGCCCGGAACTCCCAACCGGCCCTAACCTCCCCCGGGGGCACGTAACGAGGTCCACACGCCTGTCATGGGTAACCAGCACTTCGTCGGGTCGCGAAACCAGCGCAAGAAACTAGCCAGGGAGGCCCACACTGAGTATCAGTACTCCACGCAGAGGGCGAAGACGTGCTCGACCCCTCCAGAATCCCCGGACGAGCTGACCTTCTCAGAGGCCGACGTTGTCCATGCCCGCCATCCTCACCACGATACCCTTGTCATTAGCATGATCCTCAATTGGACGCACGTCCACCAGACACTGATTGACAATGGGAGTGGGGCCAACTTGCTATACCTCCGGACCTTAATCCATATGGGCCTCGACGAGTGGCACCTGAGCCCGTGCCCCTTTGGCCCTGTGGTTGGAGTGACTGGTCATGCTACTGAGCCAGTCGGCCAAATATCGATGATGGTAGAGTTGGGGGAGAAGCCACGCCAGCAAGCTGTCATGGCCATGTTCATAGTGGTGGACCTCCTAGTAACTATAATGCACTCCTGGGCCGACCCCTCCTGTATGAACTTAGGCCCTCAACTTCCGTCTACAACTACGCCATGAAGTTCCCCACGCCTGCGGGGGTGGAAATGGTCGGGGGGATCAGTTCGCGGCTCGCCGGTGCGATGTTACCTTCCCCGTTGTACGCGAGCGGGTGGATGGGCTGACCATCGCCATGGTCGAGCTCGACGATCCGCGTAGCCGACACGAGAACCGAAGTGCACAGCCGATTGAAAAGCTGGACACTATCGAGGTCGACCCCGAGCACTCGGAGAGGGTCCTGAAGATTGGCAAGAGCCTGGCTGAGCCTACACGCTCTTCTTTGGTCAAGTTCCTCCGTGGCAGCTCCAACGTCTTTGCCTGGGAGCCCTCCCACATGGTCGGGATACCTGCGTCTATAGCTTGCCACCGACTGAACGTTGACCCGAATGCCGGACCCCGGCAACAGCGGCGGCGCCCACTGAACCAGGAGCGCTACGAGGCCCTGGCAAAGGAGGTGGAGAAGTTGCTCCAAATAGGTTTCATCAGGGAGGCCAAGTATTCTACCTGGGTTGCTAATCCAGTTCTTGTGAAGAAGAACAACGGTAGTTGGAGAGTCTGCAGAGACTTCACCGACCTCAACAAAGCCAGCCCCAAAGACTCTTTCCCCTTGGCCCGGATAGACCAGATGGTTGGCGTCACAGCTGGGCACGAGCTCATCAGTATGATGGATGCCTACTCGGGATACAATCAGATCCCCATGTACCCCCCGAATCAGGAGCACACGGCCTTCATAACGGATCGAGGCCTTTACTGCTACCAGGTCATGCCCTTCGGGCTGAAGAACGCCGGGGCAACCTACCAATGCCTGGTCAATAAGATGTTTACCGCCCAGATCGGAAGTACCATGGAGGTGTACGTTGATGACATGTTGGTTAAGAGCGTGAAGGCAAGCGACCATGTCCAGCACCTGGTGAAAATGTTTGAGGTCCTGAGGGAGTATCGCATGAAACTCAATCCGGCGAAGTGTGTTTTTGGAGTGGAGTCTGGAAAATTCCTCGGTTAGGTGGTGAACTACAGAGGCATTGAGGCCAACCCCGAGAAGATTCGAGCCGTGCTGAACCTGCGTCCTCCTACCAAGGTGAAGGAGGTCCAGAGTCTCACCGGCCGGATCGCGGCCCTGAATCGATTTGTATCCAAGGCCACAGACAAGTGCCGCCCTTTTCTGGAGGCCCTGAAGAAAGGAAAAGACTTCGGTTGGACCCCCGAGTGTCAGCAGGCTTTCGATGAGCTCAAGAGACAACTGGCTCAACCCCCTCTCTTGTTGAAGTCCCGCCCGGAGGATGTTCTCTCAATCTATCTCTTCGTCTCTGAACACGCCGTGAGCTCAGTCCTTGCTCGCACCGAGGGGGACATCCAGCACCTGATCTATTACACGAGCCAGTCCCTCGTCGACCCTTAGAAGCGATATACGCCGATGGAGAAGTTAGCCTTAGCGCTCGTCACGAGTTCCAGGAAGCTCAGGCCCTACTTCCTCGAGAACCCCATCGAGGTGGTGACCAACTACCCCTTGCGCCAAGTCCTCCAGAAGCCGGACGCCTCAGGTCGGCTGGTCAAGTGGGCCGTGGAGCTCGGGCAATTCGACATCTCTTATCGGCCCCGGCTGGCCGTCAAGGGTCAGGTCCTAGCAGACTTTATAGCCGAGTTCAGCCCCCCGCTAATGAGTCCGAGCTCAAAGATAGAGCCCTGGACACTTTATGTGGATGGCTTCTCGACGGACATGCACTTTGGGGCTGGACTCGTGCTTTTGAGTCCCACCTTGGAATCCTTTTGCCAGTCCCTGCGGTTCTCGTTCCCGGCCTCCAACAATGAAGCTGAATGTGAGGCCCTGATCGCCAGCCTCAGGTACGGCCAAGCCATGGGTATCTCCCACCTCCAGGTCCGAAGTGACTTTCAGCTCGTCGTGAATCAGCTCAATGGAACCTACCTCGCCAAGGATGAGAGGATGACCAGCTATGCCGACCTCGTTGCCTCCGAAATGAAGAATTTCAGGGCGGTCTTCCTTCGGCAGATCCCTCGGACCGAGAACAGCCTGGCTGATGCCCTGGCGCTCCTGGCTACCAGCGAAGGGATAGAGGTGCTAGAGTTCGTGCCTATCAACCGACTGACGGGGCCGGCCACAGCCCAGCACTCCCTCATCGCCACTGCCGAATTAGGCCCCCCTTCATGGAGAGATGAAATTTCCTTCTTTTTGAAGGATGGTAGGGCCCGGAGGACCCCCGGCTGGCTAGACAGTTGCGGATTAGAGCCGCTCGCTACGCTATCATCGACGACACACTCTACAAGCGTAGCTTCTCAAGCCCTCAGCTACGGTGCTTGACTGAAAGAGAAGCGGCCTTCCTGTTAGATGAGGTCCACTCCGGAACATGTGGAAACCACTCTGGGGGCCAGGCCCTTGCACACAAGGTCCTGCGGCAGGGCTATTTCTTGCCGGCGCTCAAGAAAGACGCGCTATCCTATGTCAGGCGCTGTGACAAATGCTAGCGGCACGCCCAGGTCGGTGGAGCCCCTCATACGGAGCTAACCCACGTACTCAGTCCATGGCCCTTTTGCAAATGGGGAATTGATCTCACCGGACCTATGCCAACTGGTCGTGGAGGAGTAAAGTATGCGATTGTGGCCGTGGACTATTTCACCAAGTGGGAGGAGGCCAAGGCCCTGGCTCGGATCACGGAACAGAAAACAACCGACTTAATCTGGAGGCAATCATATGCCGATTCGGGATACCCGAGTTCATCGTAACAGACAATGGCCGGCAATTCGACAACCGTTGGTTGAGGTCCTTCTGCGAGGACCTGGGAATCAAGAAGCACTATTCCACGCCGAACCATCCCCAGTCCAATGGTCAGGTGGAAGCCGTGAACAAAATCATCAAACACACTCAAGGCCCGACTGGAAGAACTGAAGGGAGGATGGGCAGGCGAGCTCCATGCCGTCCTATGGCCCTACAGGACAACATACAGGACCAGCACGGGAGAGACCCCCTTCGCACTGGCATATGGCGTCGACGCTGTCATACCGGCCGAGGTCGAGCTACCAACGTTCCGTGCTCGCTACTTCTCCGAGCACACTAATGACCAGAAACTGCTGCTGGAGGTCGACTTGCTGGAGGAGAAACGGATGGACGCTGACCTTTGCACTGAGCTATATAAACGCCGCAGTCTGCGGTACTTTAACCAGAAGGTCAAGAGGCGGAGCTTCCAGGTCAGAGACTTGGTACTCAGGAAGGTCTTCCTCACTACCCGGGACCAAGCCACAGGAGTCCTGGCCGAGAAGTGGGAGGGCCCGTTTGTGGTCCTCAGAGCCCTCTGCAACCGTTCCTACTGCATCGGGACTGCCGAAGGAGAAGAACTCCTCCACCCCTGGAACGTTGAACATTTAAAGAAGTATTTCCAATAGTTCCTTGAATATTCGCTGTAAAACAATTGTAATATCTCTACCGCAGTAATACGGATGGGAACTTTTGAACTGTTGTTTAAATTTGTTGTTCAATACCTAACTACTAACCCTAGGTCCACCTCGGTGGACCCACCCCCTGACATAGCCGACCTACGAGGTCCGGACTGGGGATAGATCCACCAAGGTGGCATCCAATCAAAATAAAATTAAAATGTCCATCTCTTCAGATCGGACTCTAGGTCCACCACGGTGGACCCACCCCCGCACACGCCCGACCTACGAGGCACAGATGGGGATAGATCCACCACGGTGGCAACCGCATGTTAAGCAAATTAATCATATTAAGTTCTTACGACCAGCCGTGCTGGACCCGTTTTAGCCTAATCGACCTACGACGTCGTGCGTCACATGTATACGCGATGAGTTTACTTGAATAGTTATGACAAAAGAGAGAAGCAGAACTGAACTCAAACAATGGAAGTAAACCAGGTTATTAGATCGACTACCTATGTTCACCCCAGTGGACCCACCCACTAATGTAGTCGACCTACGAGGTACGGCTTGGGGACAGACCCACCAGGGTAGCACCCAACTTGTTTAAAAGTTACACTATTAAGTCCTCCTATGACACCAGCGCGGGGACCACCTAACGAGGTGTCCGGACTTCGAGTACGGATAAAACAAACAAAGCGTGCACACATACATTATGAGCTAAACACTTAAGGAAGTATAATAATCGCATGTATCAAGAAGAAACAAGAAGACATGAGTTGGGCTAAGATTACGTTCGTGAAATATAAGCATGGCCGAGCACGGTAATGTCATTACAATACAGAATAATAATAATAAAAGAAAACAAAACCAAACAATAAACGAGTGATGAGGACAGATCACTCGCCGCCCTCTACCCCATCTTCTGCCATCCCGTACTCAGCCCTCAGCCGCTTGACCTCGTCCCTGAGGAACCCAACGTCCCGTCAGGCCACTTCTCGGTGATGTCGCCGATGACGTCCTCTGCAGCACTAACAAAGGCAGAGTTGAACTCAGAGTTATACTCATCCGACCTCTTGAACTCCTTGATTACCTAGTCCCGCGACGACACGGCCTGACTAGACTGGGCCTCTTTCAAAGCCGCGATCTCATCTCGGAGGGCCTCCACCTCGATAGCATGAGCCTTCTTGGCATCCTCAGCCTCCAGGGCCCTCTCCCTGGACCTCCACTGGGCCTCCTTTAGTATGCCTTGGGCGTTCCCAAGCTCGCCTTGACCCCAGCAAGGGCGGCGTCGCTCTCTGCCAGATTCACCCTCAGCTCCTGGGCCATCGCCCTGGATTGCTCCCCACTCCAGAGCATATACACCATTGTCCGGCTGCAGTGGGCCACGACGGTCAGCGCGTTATCCTCCGGGGGCTCAGTGCTCTCAGGTAGTGCTCTTGAGCTGGGGTCTAGGACCTTCCTAGGACGGTCGTGGCGTTGCCCACCGACATCGGCAGCACGGATGGGCTGTCGTTGTGTGGAGGGGAGTTGGCTCGGAAGAAGTCCCGCAGCAGCTTCGGCGCCGACCCCTTCGAGGCGAAGAACTCGGCCTCCTCGTAGAGGTGGTGCCCAGATATAGGAGCTCAGCACGAGCCTCACCGACATCCGTCCTGGCGGCCTGGGATGGTTTGGGACCAGTCATAAGCCCTTTGCCGACCCCATGCTTCGGAGGGAGGCCGGGCCCGCTGGCAGAGCCCGAGGGGCGAAGCTCAGACGGCCTCGAGCTTGGCGACGCCTGAGTGCGCACCTTCTTTTCTGGGGCTGGGATGGTTGCCGGCCTCGCATCGTCAAATGTGAGGATGATTGGGCTGCAAGACCGGGAGCAGTCAGTCAGTACAAAGGACACGAGTAAGGTCGGATAAGAATAGTTCGGCATTTTTACCTGACGTGGAAAACGACCTCTGAGGACGAGCTCGCGAAATGCGGGCGTTGAACAAGTTCTCCTCGGTGAGCGGCGTACGCCAGTCACGGTCTTGGATCGACCTCGCTATCACTACATGCTTAGTCCAGCCCTCGAGCGGTTTGACCTCGTTATATTCTGCACAAAAGGAGTGTTGGTTCAGTTCGAAATAAGATTGCCATTGAGATTGGAAAGATACCTACCGAGGTCGTGATAATTCACGAGGATCTCAACCTCCCTCTCCCTGTCGTCCGGCTCACCATGCACCCCTCAACCTAGAACAAGTTCTGCTTCCACCCCTTAACTGAGTCTGGGAGCCCGGTGACGAAGGCACCCCCCGAGTGCTGCCCGTCCAACTTGAATGAGTATAGGTGGTTGAACTCCCACACCGTCAGCTCCCCGAGGCCGGCCTTGTGCCATAGCACCAGCATCCCCACGACGGTCTTCCATGTATTGGGGGTGAGCTGGGTAGGTGCCACTCCCCACACATTTAGGAATTCCTTGACCGACCTGGGGAATGACAGCCTTTCTCCGAACTCGAGCATGGCCTGGTTCACGGCCACACACCCCGCATGCGGGTAGTCAGCCATCTCGTTGGCCTCGGGGATGAAGAACTTCACCCGAGGTAAGACCTGGTACTGGGAGTGCCATGAGTCCAACAGCTCCGAAATCACCACAGATTGGACCTGGGAGCACCCCAGGGCTTAGAGACATCAAGCCTGGCCGACTTCTTCTTCTTCCTCCTGATGAAGCTTGGCGGGGAGGTGACTTGATCGGACTGAAACGAGGGGCCCACCTCGGATCCAAGGTCGGCGGACTCAGCAGTAGCCCTAACGGTTTGCAGCGGCACAGCCTCCAGGCTTTCCTCGACACTCGGGGAGTTCTCTCTGTGCGGGAAGGGGCAATGTTCCGGAGATCGGTTCCCGTGGTCGTAGTCATACACTTCTTCGGAATTCGATGACATTTTAGAAATTTCTAAGTTTTGGGGTCGAGAATATACCTCAAGATGAGGTTGGTAAGTAACTGAAGGTCAGTATGGTTCCGATCTGGGCTTCAGCTCGAGAGAAAAGATTTGACAAGTATGGAGAGCAGAAAAGTGAAATCCGAGGAAATGAAGGGGTATATATAGGCAATGACGGCGGAAGTTGAAAGGACACGCCCTTCCCCAACGGTCGGCCGACACGTGTACCAGGGTCAGGGCCACGTGCCAGGCGCGTGCCGTGCCAGGCGCGTGCCATCCCAGGCCGGAAAGAGCTTTAATCCCACCTGACCCAGGTTGGCATTAATGCTAGGGACAATTGTTGGCGCCCTAGTGACGTAGCACGAGCCCACCCAGGGTCCCCCACTATGTGGACTCCCTGCTGACGTGTCGAGGGGCAGCAGGTCAGATGATGACGTGTTAGAGGTCTCAGGTCGGCCACATACATTTGATAGTCGCTGGGAGAACTGTGGCCAATCCAGTTCGGACGCCATACCTAGCTCGGTCTCACCACCGAGGTCGGCCCAACAGCAGCAGGAGATCCAATGCCACGAGCTTCCTCGCGGGCCGAGGTCAGCTCGGTGATAGCACATAGTGACTCCCGACCGCTACTGTGGCTGACAACAAGGACAATCCACCTGGCATCTGACACCCTGACACCACCTGTAACTGACATGACACCCTTCCTATAAGTGCAGAGGCGACTGCACGCAAGTTCCGAGGTCAACGCCATAAATGTTGACGGCTCGTAAGTACAGCAGAAGCAATCATCACACCTATTCTGAAGCCGGTACCGCCACCCCAATGATGACCTACTGCCACCTATCATATTCTTGCACTATAAATAGAACACTTAGTGGCCATTCGACGACAAGAAAATCCTCTGTAATCAGTACCCAGTTCAAGCTCGATTATAAATACATTTTTACTGCCCCAGCTATTGCTAACCGGCCCCTAGCACCCACTAAAGTTGATACTTAAGTAGTCCACACTATTTTTGGCATCAACACAACACTTAGTTGTTGCACGCAATGTACGGGTGTAATACTAGTATATTACTATTAAAGCTATATGAGATTCTGAATTCTTTTTCCTGCCAAAAGCTTAATTGGCTTATTTACTCAAAAAATATATTTTTTGGCTTATTCACTAACATATCATTTTAACGTACTACGTCCATGATATGATTGATTTCTCCAATAATAATTTTTATTGAGTCAAATAGCAAAAAATCGTTGGTGTCACAGCATAAGTCGTATTCTATAATTTAAGGTGGTTTTATTTTTCATATCAAATTAATTAAACTTGCATCCATTTACCAATTTTTTAAAACTAATTTTTCATTCTCGTAATTTAATTTTCATTTATATTGTTTTTGTGTTAGAATACTTTCCAAATACGACTATTTTTCTCCTTTTTTTGTTGAAAATTTAAATTTATTGCATATTTGTTAGTTACTTGTTCTTTTTAGTTTTCAAATATAACACAATAATATTAAAATGAAATGTATAAATATATGATGTATGAATGTAAACTATATATTTATTCATATATAAAATACTCTAATGAACAAAAGGATTATAAGTAAATATAATTTTTGTAAGTTACTATTTGTGTTGGCTTATATTTTTCCAATGTCCAAGTATAATTTTATTTTCATATACCGCTCATATTTTATTTGGTTGGAATTGTATTATATATAATATTTATATATTATGCAAGAAATATGACCTATAAGGCGATATGTAATGCCCCGATTTTTGAATAGTCGAAATGTTACTAAAATAGCCCTGACTTAATTAAAATGTGGAAATTTTGATGGTAAATTTTTTTAAAAATAACATTTTCAATAAAAACAACAACAACAATAACAACAACAACAACAACAACAACAACAATAACAACGACAACAACAACAACAACAACAACAACAATAATAATAATAATAATAAGAATAATAATAATAATAATAATATCCACATACTTAAATGAAATAATATTTATCAATTTGATAATCAATATTCATTTTCTAATTAAACAAATTAAATCTTCTAAAGCAAATACGGACGTTGAAGAATAACATACTACTAAGTTTTGAATGATTCTCTAATAAAAGAAAACTACATTAACATGGTAATTAGGTGGATGATGTCGCCCCGCTTGACGCCTCTTCACCGGACCCCTTAATCTGAAAAAGAGTTTGAAATAATTGGGGTGAGTATAAAATTGTTTTACTCAGTGAGGCACAGTAGAAAATTCTTCACCATATCACATGGTGTACATGAAATTACAATTAGAGGTAATCAAACTATAGAAATATTGAGTGTTGAAAGCTTCGGTCCAACGTGGGGGAATGTCGCTGTGACTATCTTAATGGCCCTTAACACCATTTCGTAGAAAAAGATAGTACTTAACACCCTCACATACATGTCAAATAGAATGTATACCAAAATCATAACCACACGTAAAGACATGACATGGATTTAAGTAAACAACCGCTTTTAAAATAAAACGATTTTGCAAGAAATAAACAATTTTGCATGAAGTAAAATCACACCTCAAGTTCGTAGCTCTCGTAATTTCCTCAAAATTAGGGCTGGTGTGATGCTAGCTCCTCTAGGGACCTTTCACATCGTCTAATAGAAGAAATTAAGCATAATCTTAGCAACTTAAATCCTAAGACTAAGCTTTAATAATTTATTCGACTCTTTAAGTATTTAATTAAAAGTTTGAGGGCCAAAATGACACTTTTAAAACTTACTTTGAGCTAAATTGAAAGAGAAATATTGATTCGAGGGTGGAAATTGAAGTTATTTGTCGGCTAGGACTAATTTGTAACTCTATTAAAAATTTAGGGACTGAAATGGAACTCTTTGAAACTTGACTGGGGTTTAATTGAGAGGATTAAGAAAATTGGGGAACTGATTTAAACTTACTATGGAAACTGGGGTGTTGGACCGCAAAATCCCTAGGTCAATCGCAATGAATTGAGTTAAATTCTTGATTTTGGGGACCAATTAACATGGGAAGTAAAATAGGGGATTTATTTAAATGAAAACCAGAATTTGAGGGACCTGAAATGAAAATATCCCGAATTGAAGTATCAAAATAAGATTTGGATCAAAATTTTAATATGATATTTTCATTCCTCTTCATTTCCAACACAGCAGCGAGGCCGAGGGGAGATTTGGCCATTGCCGTCATCGCGGCTCCACCTCCGGCGGCCGTCACAGTCGTTGACAACGGAGAGTGCCCTCTGGTGTCCCGTCGTCCCTGTCGAGCATAAGGAAGAGAGAGAGAGAGTGAAGCTTTGAAGATTCAAAATTTTCGGAAAAGTTTTCGGCGGAATCCGGCGTAATTGAAGGTTTTCCAGCCAAAAATGTCAACTAAATGCGAGTATAAGGTTCTACTACACTCAACTATCATTTTGAGAGTGGATTATGGGAGAACTTTCAAGGTTGAAGTCGGGAAGCCATGGTCAATACTGTTCGTGCGAGTTCTCTGAATTTTTTTTGCTCTTTTTTTCTTTTTTTTTTCCCGAGCTATGCTATGAGAATGATGACGGAGTATTCAGATTCTGGGTTTGGTGGTTGGCATGGCTGTTCGATCCGATTCCAGTTGGGGAGTTGTGACAAAAACTTTTAGTTGAACGAATTTGGGACATGAATATGTAATATGCAATTCCCTTTTTTTGTGGAAGTTTAGTTGTCTACGTAATCTGACTTTAGTGATTAGATATTTCTGTGTTATGTTCTGTTATTCAGATTTAAAAGGTAACAGTTTACTGTTTAATACAAGATTCGTCCGTAAATCGTCATAGCCTAGATGCGTCTACGTATGCAAGATGCATTTGGGTCGTGATTGCGGAAATTAATAGAATGTAGAAAAGTAAACAGTAAGAAGACAAAATTTTTAACGTGGAAATTCAACTGGGAAAAAACCATGTGTTCATTGCCTATGAGCAAAATCAATAAACTAAATCCAATCAGTTCAAATCTTTACAATAAAGCTAAAGGATAATTTACGCATAAATTAACCAACATTAAGGATAATAGTGAGAAACACTCCCTGTTACTCTCTCCTAGCATGTAATGCGAACCAACCTCCGGCTGCTCTTCAGTAGCTTGTTGTAACCGCGATCCCACAATAGATCTTCACATCTTGTGTAGATCTCCTCGCATTGTGGGTTGATCTATTAGTGAATGGACTCCTCCCGGAGATTTCAATCTCGATCTATTATTAATCAAGGGTTGTTCATGCACTTGGATCAAGAAATCAACTTGAAGAAGTCATGAACTAAGTTGAAGAGGAGGACATGTTTCTCAAGAATAGGGGGAACGAATTTTTGTCTCCAAACATGCTCAACCCTAGCCTCTTCTTATGTTGGTGTTTTATTGTGACTTGTTACTTGTTGGCCAAGACTCTAAGTTATCATAAAATTAACTCCAACTCCTACAAGGAGTAAAAATATTATTAATTGTAGGATAAAATAAATAAGGTAAAACGATAAATATAGAATGAGCTCATTACCTTATTTTGTATCAATATAATAAGGAAAGGATCTTACCAAATTATATGATACGTCGAATGTGGACACAAGATTATCTTAGGCGTGTACTAGGTTTCTTGCGCCCATGGACTCTCACTTGTTAATTAATATAATATATAACAAAGAATTATCACATAGTTAATTAGAATTATGATAAAACTAAAATTCCATGTGATAATAAGTCCATAGAAAATTATAATTAAATTAATTAAATATAAAATTTAATTAACTTAATTACTCATGTGGAAAAATGAAAATGCCAATTATTAACCTAATTTTCTACTGCATGAAAATAAAGTTAACATTTTGTTTTCTTTTTTTTTTTTGTGTATATGTGTTGTGGATGCCATGTTTCGATTGTGAAAGAAATTCATGTAGTAGATGAAACAGTACATATCACAAACGATCGGGAAAAAGAAAAAGAAAATTGAATTTACCAAAACTATTTCTTGATTTCTGTTGTGAAGATACTAGTTGATTGCTGTAGGGGTTTGGGGTGTTGCTCAGAGGAACTGGCTAGAGAATTTCTTGTTGAAGGGAAAAACTTGAATGTTGAGAGGTTGTGATCTGTTGTGGTTTTTCTGAATGATATGAGAAATTAAGGATACAGAGTTCTTGAAACTCAGGAGTGTAAGTGTTGTGGGAACGATGATAGTGTAGAGACATGGAAATTTGGGAGTAAGAATGAAGTAGGATTGCTAACAAACATAAACTCACGTTTGAATGAATGGGATTAGGATAGGTTGGCCCATTAGGAACTAAGATGGGCTTCTGATCCAATAACCAGGCTTAAAGCCAAATGGATAATTTTGTTGGCCCTAAGTAATTTTGATCCGATTAAATTACTAAGTTAAAATTTTATTTTATTAGACGAGCGCCCTAAAATAAATTCGATGTTTTATTTTGAACTTTTAGAAATTTGGTCGTGGTTATTACACGACATGTCCTTCTAATAATTTTGTGCCTATAGAGCAATAAATGCTACTATTGCTTTTCATGCCATTGGTATTGTTCTGTAGGCATAAGACAATTGGCACTCTAGAGTTATCACCCTTCTTTAGGCTTCCTATGAAATTTTTGGCTTATACTGTATTAATAATGAATTAATATAAAGATCTTATTATTATAAAATTATTTAGTTTAATGATGTTGATAATTAATTAACCATTAAAGAAAATTAACTAATGGTTTTTTCCGAAATCGGAAACGAGTGTAGGTGGAGAAGAAAATAAATATTTTACACTCATTGCATCTTTATATATATATATATATATATATATATATATATTAGTGATAAACACTTAAATATATGTTAACGATTTTCGAATTTAATAGATAACAAACAAATTATTGGCATAATTGAGATGATTTAAAAAAATTTAACCTTTAATATTATATTAATAATTATGAAATTATTATTTTTTTAGTAGCATTGCATTAATAATTAAATAAATAAAGATATTATTATTATAAGATTAATTGATATAATGATGCTGATAATTAATTAATTGTTAAATAAAAATAACTGATGACACTTTGACAAGTTGAAAAAGGTTTGGCGATAAAAGTGGAGAACAAATGTTTTTCACTCATTTTCCCATTTATTATATGCTAGTCATGTTAGTTTTAGTTCCTAATATTGGAGTGGCCCAATATCCTATCAATTAATATTGCAATCATTTCGGATATGGACAATTAAACTATTGTGGACCTAAATTACATAAGAATCCCATTATAGTTGGGATAGTGTGTAGGGTTTTGCGATAAACCTATATATATTAACACTATTAAGGTCCCTACTGTACCATTAGTATTAAGTTGTACACTATTGCTATGAGAATAAAAAGCACTAGAAGTATCCTAATCTCTTATTTCAAATACTACAACAGCAATAATGCTAGAGTTGTAACGCCCTCTCTAGTATCTCATATCATTTCTTATAATTTCTCGTATCGTATTAGAGGTCACATGGTGCACGGTAGACTTAAGCATATCATGATGGGCACATGCACAAAATTTACCCCAATCCACATTACCGAATTAGAGATGGCATTACTAACACATTACATTTCTGAAATCCCGAGTTTACTTTGCATATAGGTAACACAATGTAAACATTAACTTCCACAAATTCATTTAACTTCTCGTTTTGGACTGCTTTGAAAAAATACTTATTTCGAAATCTAGTAGAAAAGTTAGTCCAAGCACTTTCAGTAACTTCTTCCCCCTTTCTCACAGTATCCCACCAGAAGCCGGCTGAGCCACGAAGCATGAAAGTAGCACAATTCACTTGCTTAGATTCCGAAATATTGACATACTTGAACATGCATTCCATCGTTTGAACCCAGTTTTCGGCATCAATCGGATATTTAGCATCTTCAAAGATTGGCGGATTCAAACATCGAAAACGATCAGTTGCTAACTCTTTATCTTTTCTTCTTTTTCTTTATCGGCTTTTGAAGCACTTACTAAGTTGCTTTCACTTGCATTATGATTAGTATTCATACTATTCATCATTAGTTGATGCATCATTTGCGATTGCCGTTGCATTTGTTGCGACTGTTGCTCAACGAGTCGTCGCAATCTTTCAATCGTCGTGGTCTGATCTTCGGCCATCTATTCATTACATAAAAGGAGACTATAAAGGGAAAGAGGAGGCATCCCGAGACTCAAATTCTTATTCCAGGTCTGTACATTCTCTTCACATAACATCATACGACCCAAACATATACTTTCACATCATACAAGACAAAACATACCTCCATATCATACGAAACGTATCATATCTTGGAGTGGCGGAGAAAGTCCAATGATGTGGGGGAAAACAGGGAAAAATCTGCTCTTCTACCATCCTGTAACGCCCTTTCTAATATCTCATATCATTTATTATAATTTTTCATATCTTATCAGAAGCCGTATGGTGCACGATAGACTTAAGCATATCATGATGGGCACGCGCACAAAATTTCCCCCAATCCACATTACCAAATTAGATATGGCATTACTAACACATTACATTTCTGAAATCAGGAGTTTACTTTGCATATAGGTAACACAATGTAAACATTAACTTCCATTAATTAAAAAAACGTTCAAAACGTATTTCAAACTTTCAAGTGATTTTGGCTTCAATTACAAAATATGTTATACAAGATCTTTGGCATTTCCCTTTTCTGCACAGACATACACATCAAGCTCTTGAGGACTCTCCGTCATCTCCCATTTGCTTACCACGTCCTGCCTCATCTAAAGAAACATAAACGAGCACAAAATGAGTCATAAAAGCTCAATGGGAAATAGATGCAAATGTAAGTATGTGTACAATATGAATTTGGGCCCGATTGCTAATCATGTATTCACAATGATGCCAATGGAGTCACATATCATGGATGGCTATACAAGGTCCGTGTCACATAGATTGCCCATTATATTGGTCTCATATCACATTTGGGGCTTAGATCCCCCATTTTGGAAATCATGACCTTCGCATATATGTAAATACATGATTAACAATCCTTAAATGCCTTCACGTGTTCATAACATGGTAGTCTAAACATGTAATTCAAACTTCAATCAAGAAGAGTGCACTAACTTCGTTTTTACTTCTTAAAGCTCACAGCTTCTCCCTATGCAACATCATATATTATTAAGTATTACAAAACACATTCAAGCATTCTAAACCATAAGAACATAAGTCACCACCAAGAACTACACTTGATTCAATCATAAACATCCAAAACAAGAAGGAACTTGTGTTTTGCATTCATAACTCAACCATAATCTCATATATAGATAGCTTACCTCTTTACACACATAAAAGTATCTATTACCCAGCTTTTGATAGGAGAAAACTAGCACAAGAAGATTTAGATAGCTTCTCCTTCCCTTCCTTTTGTTTTTCTCTTCTCACTCTTAGCACAACAAAGTGAAATGATAGGGGTGAATCTTAATATTAAACAAGCTTATGAAAACTTAGGTTGTTAGGGAATGTTCCTAGGGTGTTATGAGGGTAGAGACCGGAATTTGGTCATTTATACCCTTCCAAATTGGCTAGAAGTGTCCAGAAAATTTTTCTGCCGACTAGAAATTGCGGCCGAAAACTTTACCCTTGCGGCCTTAAATTTCGATATTACGACCATATTGGTAAAATGTACGGGTGTATAAAACTTTCTGAAAACTTTACACATCTTTCCTTTTTGGAAATTTATCGACGTATGAGAATAATTAACGGCCGTATGAATTATGTACAGCCGTATATTAAAATGTACGGCTGTATTTTGCTATCTGAAAATTTTTGAAACCTTCTTCATGAGTTTTATGGTAGTAATTTAAATTTTACGGCCGTACCACTAAACCTTACTACTGTAAATCTTGATCTGCTGAAATTTTTCCTTCTTGACATAGATTTCAAAGCCGTATCACATTCAAACACACCAAATACACCTAGAGACATGCCATGAACTATCGAACATATAATAATCATATCAAAACACATTCATATTATCTAAAATCTCGTACGAAATTGGACGGGGTATTACAAGAGGTAGGTTTTTGATCCATTTATTTCGCAATTGATCTATATGTTATTAACGAAGTAAGCATGTATAGATTGCTATTTTTTTACGAAAATAGTTGGTATCAGAGCCTTATTGCATTTGACTTGATGTCTGCAATCTTCAAAAGAATCAACTTTTATTTTTAACTAACTATATTATTTAATTTTAACATGGCAATCTTAGAGAATTGTCGTCTGTATGTTAAAGTGCCATGCCTTCTTTTGGAATGTATTCCATTAATTTTGAATCCTGGTTTTTAAATTCCAACTCGTAATTGGATATTGGTGTTCCCAATTCACTATTGTGTTTGAACTTTGAATATATTCAAAGTTCGTATTTCACCTGAATTGGTGTGTGAATCTACTATCTGTATTTGAACCAAACTCATCTTTTCCCATGGAACATTTCATCCAATTGTCGTTATATATAATAAAACGGATCCTTGTTTGTCAAATTGGCCTTCATTCTTAAACCTTTGGGGCTGTGCCAATCCCTTAAATTTGCACATATGGTTCTTGGTGCACTCCTTTTGAGATTGCACGCTTTAATAGAATGAGTTAGTATATGTTGAATCTGAAAAAATTTTGAGTGGTTTCTGATATTAATGAACCAAAACTTGAACTGCAGATTTGTAGTAGGATGACTTAAGTTGCAATTTTAAGCTAAAGATTTAATTGCATAATTGATGCTGAAGCTTTGGGGTTTACAATTTGGTCCTTAAGGTTTTGCAAACTTTTGAATGAGTCCTTTAGATTCTGAAATTCGGAAATCTGTACTTGAAGTTCCGCAACTTCAATATTCAGTCCTTGAAGTTTTTTAATTCCTTCAAGTTATGGAGTTTTGAATATTAGATCTCAAGGTTTTGGAATTCTTGATTTTGGCCTTAAAGTTTGGATTCCATTTAACTGGACTTTAAAATTTTGAAATTTGTCACTTACCCCCAAAATTTTTGATTTTTAGATTTAGTCCAAATAGTTTCGGATTTAAATCTTGAAAGTTTGATAAAATCTCCCGTGGTTCTTACAATTTTCAAAATAATTAGAGAGTAGCCACAACAGTTTTAATTTTGAGAAATTGTACATTAAGCTGTTTTGCATCACATATCGAAATAAGATATTCATTGTAATTAATTATAATTGGCATGATAAATTGTATCCCATATGAACTTTTATTGTGTTGGTATAATTAATTAGGGTAGAATATCCAATTTATATTTCTTGGCTTACCCCTAGGAATCAAGCAAATGGAAATAATTCGATAGTTCTATAATAATGTTATATGAATCCTATTAAAGTAAAACTTTTGCCCACAGGCAAGTTTTATGTCACTAGATGCTTGTGTTTACACATATTTTACATTTGTAAAGCATGATACATGGTTATCAGCCTCAAAGTTACACAAGCATTGTTTAACTTTTGTTGGTTCGTAATATATGAATTTTTCTGATATTCCCTAATTGAAAAGTGACAACCATAAGACATGGTTCTTCAAAATGTTCTTCTTCAATTGGTGTTGAATGATATTGATTGTGCTATAAGGAAAGTCAAGCCTATTGTTGCAACAACTAGCACTCTGGACGATTAAGCTCTTTATAAACAGTGGAAGCGATATGATCGCCTTAGTGTGGCGTTCGTATGGACCATAAAATATGCTAGTGTTTAGGGTCTTGCTAATAAGCACAATGATATTGAGGCATTATTAAAGGCCACTGATGAACAATTTGTGACTTTAGATAAAGTACTTGCTGATACCCTAATACTGACATTTTGATCCTTAAAACTCACCAGCGTGATGCGTGTGCATGAGCACATCATGATAATGAGAGACATTTCAGCTCAATTAAAGAGTCTTGAGGTTGAAGTGTTTAATTCTTTCCTTGAGCACTATATACCCAACACTCTTCCACAACAGTTTGTACCCTTCAAAATCTCTCACAACACAGATACTAGAGAATGGTCAAGTAATGTACTAGTGACCATATGTGTTCAAAAGGAAAGAAAGTTGGATATGAAATTAGGTAAGAGTGCACATGAACGAAATCAAGAAAGAATTAGCGTCAAGCGAAACCAACCTTCTTTGGTTGTTATGCATCAATGTAGATGATGTCAGTTGTAAGACATGATGGATTGATTTTGATTCTACAATCCATATTTCAGATACCATAAAAGGGTATGCGAAAACTAAGGATGCCAGTAGAAATTGAGTTTTATCAGAAAAAAATGATGATCTCACATTTGAAAGAATATGGTATTTAATTGTGAAAAATGACCATGTTTTATATTTACAAAAGACATTTTACATTACAAGTTTCTTTAAAAACTTGATTAAAACTTTCGCCTTTTGGGCACTTCTTTCATTTTTCAGACCCCGCTTATGTCATAAATTTTATTTTGTTGGAAATGATTCCTATGAAAGTCTCCACCCTATTGGTTTTCAACATAGTATTGTTAAAAATGTTATGCATGTTCCCACTAGTACTATACATTGTATTATGAATAAATAGTCCTCAATGCTATGACATCGGAGATTAGACTTCTCCATAGATGATGACATGTTAGTACATGATAGAGTACTTCGTACTTTTGACTTTATTATTTCGAGACCTATGTGGACTGCATTATGGAAAAGCAAACCAAAGAAAAGATGGAAAAAGGGGGGTGGACACCTTAGATATCATACTTGCTGATGATTGTTGTCCAAACGTGGACGCTAATAGTCCAAAATACTTAATCTAAGTTACAGATGATTACTCACGATACATGTGTCTCTATTTGCTTTATAATAGAGAGAAGCATTAGATGTCATTAAAGTTTTAAAGGCAGAAGTAGAGAAACAACGTGTTAAGCAATTAGAGATTGCGTGATCAAAGAAATATCAAGAATATTATGGTAGATACACAAAGGATGGACAAATGTTTGGTCCATTAGTTGGTATTTCATATGATATGATGACAGGTCCAAGGGTTACAAATTTTACGGTCCACCATACATGCTAGGATTGTGGAATTAGAAAATGTCAAGTTTCTTTTTATCAGTGGGAGTCATCAATTTGAAGACCTAGTGTCTGAAGAAGATCAACCTTCCATATTAAGTGAAAGATTGGTTAATTGTAGCACTCCTTAAGAGCAGAAGAATGTTGTACAATCTACTATTGAAGTTCCACAACCTATTAATTACAGCCCCAAAATTGTTAATATCGATTTTGCAGATTATGTTGCTCATGAAGTGATAAAAATTGTTGAACAACTAGTTGGATTACATATAGAAATATGTTGAACCAACATAAAGGAGATTTGCAAAAGAAAGGAGTTTAACAATTTTAGATGACTATATCGTGCATTTACAAGAAATGGACTTTGATAATAGAGTCGAGCTTGGTCATAAAACATTTTCACAAGCAGCAGATAGTAAAGAATCCAATTTGTGACATGCTGCGGTAAAAGATGGGGAGAAATCCATGGAATTTAATGCAGTTTGAGATCCTATCAAGTTGTTTGATGGTGTTGAGGCCATGTTGTGTAAATGGGTCTTTAAAATAAATGATTCATTGGGCAAAGTTGAGTGATACAACGTAAGGACTCGTAGCCATTGGATTTGCCGAAAAGGACGGAATCGTTATAAAGAGATTTTTTCTCTTATATCCAATAAAGATTCTCTTCATATCATCTTAGTATTAGTTGCACATTTGACCGTAAGTTGCTGTAAATGGATGCGAAAATGATATATTTCAATGGAATCTAGAGGGAAAGATATGTATATGAAACAACTAGAACGATTTTCCTCTAGTGATGGTGAGCATTTGGTGTGTAACCTCATAAAATCTATATATTGATTGAAACACTTTTCCCGTCAATGGTATTTGAAGTTTCATGGTGTTATTTCCTCATTTGGATTCAAGGAAAATATAATGGATAATTATATATATCATAAGGTCAGTGGGAGTAAAGTTTCTATCCATATCCTATGTGTGGTGTTATTTTACTTGTAATAGATGATAAATGGGTTGCTATATGAAGTGAAACAATTTCTCTCTAAATTTTGATATATAGGATATGGTTGGTGTATCACGAGAAACCAATATCAATCAGGTTTTAGAGGGGTTTCAGATGAAAAATTGTTCACCTAATGTAGCTCCCATTGTGTGAGATGATAAATCTCATTTGAGTCAAAGAAGAACATACCATATACTGAAATTGTTGGGATCTTCATTCGTGCTCAAAATCCGACATTCATTACTGTTGGAATGTTGGGAAAATATCAGAATTATTCGAACATAAACCACTAAAAGGCTACATAGAAAGTTCTCAGTTAATTTCATGTGATAAGGAATGACATGCTTATATATAGACGAACTAATAAGTTGGAAGTAGTTGGTAGTTATTTCAGTTCAGATTCTGCTGGCAATCTTGATCTACAAAATTAACATTTAGTGGCAGAGTTATGTAATAATAAAGAAGTCAAAAAACCAACCTTTGTGCGACTTCTACGATTGAAGTTAAGTTCGTCTGTTGTTTTCAGGCTATATCTGATAGGGTATGGGTGAAGAGTTTCGTCTCTAGGCTTAGTGTTGTTGATCTGATTGCTAAGCCATTAAGAGCATTTTGTGGCAATTCAGTTGCAATCTTCATGGCTAAAATATAAGTGATGGTGGAAGCTAGCAACATGTCATTCTTGAAATTCAAGGATCTAGTGGACTATGGGACTTGGTCTATTGGTTTGATTTCACTGTATATTACAATAGTAATCTTTGTGAAACTCTATTTAGTTGTGATGTTTCTCATATCAGGTTTATGCACATATTGTTGGAAAAATATCGATGGAGTTTGGACCTTGAATAAACGTATGATTTTACATGGGCATTGATTAAGAGATATAATAGACTATAATATATGGAAGATAATACTCGTCATTAAAAGGCCCTGTCGCCGTGATTCATTTATTAGTTTCTTAATTTGGCAGGTGATGGAATATGTAGGCTAAGTGGGAGGATGTTAGTTTTTATTTCATAATATTGGTGTTGCCCAATATCCCATCAATTAATATTGCAATAATTTCGGATGTAGACGATTAAATTGTGGTGGATTGAATTTACTTAAAAAAGCCCATTAGAATCTCATTACAATTGGGATTGTGTATAGGATTTTGTGATGGACAAAACCTATATATACTAACGTATTAGGGTCCCTAGTGTATAATTCTCATTAAGTTGTATATCATCGCTATGAAAATGAAAAATGCTAGAAGTATCCTAATCTCCTATTTCAGATACTGCAACAACATTAATGGCTAGAGGCATATTTTCAATCCATTTATTTTGCAATTAATCTATATGCTATTAACGAATTAAGCATGTATAGATCGCTCTTGTTTACGAAAAAGCTCGACAAGTCGTTTTTAAAACAATAAATTATTTTAATTTATTTTAACATGTTTCAAATAGAGTGTAATCTATATATTAATAAAATGAGATCATTTTCTAGCCAAAAGTTCTATTTTTATGAATTAAAAAAATAAAATTTAATTGTAAAAGGATAATCACAAATTTGCAACTCAATCTTTCCTTCCTCTTCTATAATTCGAACTCTTATATATCTCCCACATAATATGAGGTCATTTTTCCGCGAAAAGTTTCATTTTCTGAATTTAAAAAATAAAATTTAATTGTAAAATCACGCTTCGGATAATCACAAATCTGCAACTCAATTTTCCATTCCTCTTCTAAAATTTGAACTCTTATATATCTCCCCGTGCAACGCACGGGAGAAAATACTAGTGTGTATTTAATTCAATATATGATGAATTATAAATTAAAATATGGGTAAATGACTAATAAATATAGTCCAAAGCCAATCCTTGCCTACTAACTCTACATCATCTTTTTTTTTCCCCACTAACTATAATATTTTATAAATCTTTTACCGATTACTTATTTTAATATTTTTATATCAATTATACCCTTTATCCCTTTTACTTCAATCTTCATATCTATCGGATCTAATTTTTCAATCTAATTCTCTCTCAATCTATCTGTTTCATCTTCATTTCTCAATTTCCTTCCTGTTCTCTACCCCAAGTTGAACACACCCTAATTCATACAGAAATAACAGTCAATTTATCTCTCTATTAGTAGTGAATTCTAGATATGATCCAATCCAAATCTTGCTCAGCCGAAGTATGTATCGGCTTAAGTTGTGAGCTTGAGCTAATGTTAAAGGTTCATCGGTGAAGAGAGGTCCCAACAAATAGTGCTAATTCAAAGTTCAAAGGAGGAGTATCTAAAGCTGGCAAATTTGGAAAGTCGCCTCGATCTCTCGATCTACTTTGAAATTGAGACTGCAATTTAATACCCATTCCGCAAACGATCCTACTCTTATTAGCCAATTTAGACTATGGTTTAGTAATATTCTAAGGAAGTTTGACCAAAAAATTCTCAATCCACGAATTTGAAATAAACCATGCATCAGATTTTATTCTTCTAGAAGCAATCCTAACCCAGAACTATCCCTTCTCGTTTCTTCTGATATTTCCTATTAGACAAATTTGGGAACGTGATTAGTGATGATTTCCTTTTTGTTTTTTTTTTATTGGAATTTAGTTTGACCACTCTTGGAATGTCTACAAAATAGGACAAAGGAAAATTAGTTCTTGTACGTGTAGGTTGGCTGTAGCATGTATGGTGCTTGTAATTAATTAGTAAGAATGTTTAAAAATGAGATCAAAGAAAAATGATTTTCTAAAAAACTCTACCAACAAGCTGAGAATTCATGTGTATAATTTTTTACTTGTCTTATGCTAGCATACCTTTTTTTCCTTTGAAATAGATTAGAAGTTAACACAAATATTCACATTTTAGTGTGTGTTTTAAATTAGTTATAGCATACAGTAGAGTAGATATGCGTCTGAAATAGTTTTATTTTGTGTATTGGTTCTAGTTTGGATTGTTGAAAGTTGTTCATCCATTAAAGTCAATCGATTATATTGGTGGGTGTAGTCGTGGATGGTGTAAAACTATGGTACTTTAAAGATTTGATCATGATTATTGGGGTAGGTAATTTAATTCTTGGGGTAGGTAATTTAACTACTAGGGCAGGTATTGTTCTCTAATGGTGTGATTTAATTTCATTATTGGAATATAATATGTTTTCCTTAATGTTCTCGTATAGATGAGGCATTTTAAAAGTTAAAAGTTACTATTTTTGGTCTTTTTCCAAAATTATTTCAGTATTGACATCATACACTGTAGCTTTTCAATTTTGTGGTTGCTACAATTTGCAACTAAGAGTTCTGTTTGGATTGATTAATTAGTAATTTATAGGATAGTTTAAATATATGAGTATCCCGAGAATAATATTACTATAACATTTTATGTGTGACGAAAGATATTATAAAAGAATTCATATTTATGCAATTTTAGTTTTTCATTAACTTTTAGCATGGGTGTACTTTTGGTTGTGGTTGAAATTGTTATTTTTTTAGTATTTCGACTATGATTATCGGGGTGATGATATTATTAGTGGGGTATGAAATAATATTATCGGGTAAGGTAATATTATTCATGGGAGATACATAATATTACAATTGGGTCATGTAATGTTTTTTTTTAATGTTTTATTTATTTTCTTTTTTGGTTTTTTAACCATTGCGGAATTGTAATGTAGATTCTTAATCAAACACATTCATATTTGAATTTGAAATTGGTCAAACAAATCATATGAACATATCTTATATAAGACACATGTACTACACAAATTTTCACCATTTATTGAATAGAAAGAGAAAGTCAGGGATGGGGGTGCGGAAAAATAGAATGTTGATCGAAATTACTTGTGGTGGTAAAGTGCGTAGAGAGAGAAAGTCAAAGACGCATGAATGGGGAAGTTGAATGTTTATCGAGATTACTTGAGGTAGTAAGCTGATTACCTAGTGAGGTAATTTGGAGAGAGAAAGTACGTAGAGAGAGAAAGTTAGAGATGTGAAATGGAGAAGTTGAATGTTGATCGAGATTACCTAGGATGGTAATCAAAAGAGAAAAAATAGGTAGAGAGCGAAAGTTAGAGACAGGGAAATGAGGAGTTGCATGTTGATTGAGATTACTTGGGGCGGTAATCGGGAGAGAGAAAGTACGTAGAGAGAGAGTCGGAGATGAGAGAAGCGAGGAGTTGAATGTTGATTGAGATTATCTGGGGCAGTAATTTGGAGAGAAAAAATAGGGGACGGGAGAAGCGAGAAGTTGAGGGTTGGTTGATATTACCAGTGGTGGTAATTTAGTGAGAGATATAACATACAGAGAGAAGTCGAAGATGAGGAAAATGATGAGTTGAAATTGATTGAGATTACTTGAGAAGCAATCTAGAGAGAGAAAGTGCGTAGAGGAAGAAAGTCAGGGACGAGAAAAGTGAGAAGTTGAATATTAATTGAGATTATTTGGGATGGTAATTTAAAAAGAGAAAGTACGTAGAGAGAGAAAGTTGAAGTTGTGAAAAGGGAGAAATTGAATGCTTATCGAGATTACGTGTGGCAACAATCTCGAGAGAGAAAGTCGAAGATGGGGGAAATGATGAGTTGAATGTTGAGCAACATTATTTGTGGTGGTAATCTAATTACTTGGTGAAGTAATCTAGAAAGAGAAAGTGCAGAGAGGGAGAAAGTCAAAGACTGAAAGGGAGAAGTTGATTGTTGATCGAGATTACTTGTGGTGGTAATCGGATTACCTAACAAGGTAATCTGGAGAGAGAAAGTCGGAGATGGGAATGGAGAAGTTGAATGGTTGATCGAGATTACTTGTGGTGGTAATTTGAGTACCTGGTGAGATAATCTGGAAAGAGAAAGTGCAGAGAGGGAGAAAGTCGGAGACTGGAAGGGAGAAATTGATTGTTGATCGAGATTACTTGTGGTGGTAATTAGATTACCTGACGAGGTAATCTGGAGAGAGAATATACGTCGAGAGAGAGAAAGTTGGAGACGAGAATGGAGAAATTGAATGTTGATCGAGATTAGTTGTGGTGGTAATCTGATTACCTTGCGAGATAATCTGGAGAGAGAGTGTGTGTAGAGAGAGAAAGTCAGAGGAATGAAAGGAGAAGTTGAATGTTGGTTGAGATGATTTGTGGTGGTAATCTGATTACCTGGCTAGTAATCTGGAAGGAAAAAGTGCATAGAGAGATAAAGTCAAAGACATGAAGGGAGAATTTGAATGCTGATTGAGATTACTTGTGGTGGTAATCTGATTACCTGATGAGGTAATTTGGAGAGAAAAAGTGCATAGAGAGAAAATGAGAGATAGGGGAAGGGAGAAGTTGAATGTTAATCGAGCTTACTTAGGACGGTAATTTGGAGAGAAAAAGTGTGTACAGAGAGAAAGTCATAGACGGAGAAAATGAGAAGTTGAATGTTGATCTAGATTACCTGTGGCAGTAATCGAGAAAAATTCGTAGATAGAGAAAGTCAAAGATGTGGGAAATGAAAAGTTAAATGTTGAACGAGATTGCTTGTGGTGGTAATCTGATTACCTAGTGAGGTAATCTAGAGAGAGAAAATGCATAGAGAGAGAACGTCAGAGATGGAGGAAGGGGGAAGTTGAATGTTGACCGAGATTACCTAGGATGGTAATTAAGAGAGAGAAAATACGTAGAGAGAAAGTTAGAGACGAGAAAGGAAGAAGTTGAATGTTGGTCGAGATTACATGTGGCGGTAATCTGGAGAGAGAAATACGTAAAGAGAGAAAGTCGAAAATGGGGGAAAGGAAAAGTTGAATGTTGAGCGAGATTACTTATGGTGGCAATTTGGAGAGAGAAAATGTGTTTATTTTATTTTATTAGAGTGGCATTGTTAAAAATTTGGATTTTTATTATATTAGAGTGGCGTTGTTGTAAATTTAAATGTTTATTTTATTAGAGTGACATTATTGTAAATTTGGATGTTTATTTTATTAGAGTGCCATTATTGTAAATTTGTGATTTTTTATTAGAGTAGCATTATTGTAAATTTGTGATTTTTAAATTCTATTTTAGTTTTATTGTGTAAAAGATGAGTTAGTAGCAAAAAAAGAGACGTGTATGATTTAATGGGCAAGTTTTTCCCATAAGTGTAGTTATTGGTCAAACGCCTTTAAAATAATTTTTTTTAACATCAATAAATTAGGAAATTGGTGCAAATGGTCCAAAACTTTTATGCTGTTGGCAAGATTAGTACGAAATAATAAAATGTAGCTTAATTAGTCCCAAAAAAAAATTAAGGGTGCGAGTTTGGTCCAGATGGATGGTTTCCGTCCATTCCATCCGTTAGTTGTGCGCGGGAAATTCATATGCTATTGTTTTGTCCTCTTCCCATGGGGGTTTTTTGGTCATTACCAGAAAATCATTCAAGACATATTACCCGTCAGCTTTGCCAAACAACACTTATTTCGAAAACTCCTCGTATCATTGGCTCTCTGGTAAAGCGATCAGAAGAAGAAATACTCGGCCATTTCTAGAACTTTTTGAAGCGGGAAGGTGATGATCAACAGTGAAGGAGGGGCGATTACACATTGGGTAAGTAATAGGTTTTTTCTATGCTCTTTAATTTCATGAAAACTGCGATAAAAAATAAGGGTTTTACTTCAAGCAAATCACGAACTGAAATTCTCATTGGTTGGTTTCTTTCACAGAAGTTGCCATTTTGATTTTTTTCTGCCCATGGCTCCCACGATTTGACGCTTGAACGATCCACCACCAGAATATGGTATTTTTTCAACCTCAATTTTTTGAAGTTTGAGTTGATTTTAAGGGTTTAGAGAACTGATACAAGAATGTTCGTTACTGATATAGATTTTTTCTGTTGGGTCCTTCTGGCATGTTCTTGTGGAAGCCCTTGCTGACGAAATTTCCCATTTTTTCTTGATTTCTGCGTAAATATGCAATATAATGTTTGTGTGGTCCCTACTATAATTAGTGACCATGCAGAGCACGTATGAAGTGAATATTCAATAAAATTTTCTCTAGTTATTCCTTTGTTATGAAAGAAACCTTAAATACAAGAGTATTTAGTATATCATTAGAATGGAGAATGGGATTTGTCGCATCACATTATCTTGAAATCTATAAAATTTGCATTTTGAGGCCTTAAACGATCTCAAGTAGGCCTGATATGTGGGGTCATGGTAACAGCGGTGACTGTTGTAGATGTCGTGACGACGATTCCGGAATGGGGTTATGGGCTGAAAACGGACATCGTATGCGAAAGTTATGGCCATTTAAAATTTTCAATCCAAAAAATGATACATTTTAAAGGGAAAATGGGGCAAATTTGTGGGTTTTAATTGCAAATTGATTAAATGTCCATTCTTGTGTTGATTGCTATATTATATTGATTCATAGGTACATATATTGCATGTACGACTTCGGTTTGTTTTGCGGTTGAGTAATAAAGTTTCATAATTTACCATTATTTGCAGGGACTAGTAAGGCATTCACCGTTGTTTGCAATTACAGTGGACACTTTTTCCTAAAGCCAAACAACATTGTATACGAGAGTGGAAATATTGTGTACATCGACAATGTGAAGGAAGAGGACTTAATGAGGCTGATTGTGGAGCACGTCAAACGATTTATGTGGATCATAAGTGAGAAGAATGATCATGATTTCTATTACCACAATTTGAAACAAGGTAGAAACCTTATCAATGGACTTGTTAAGATTACATCGGTACAAGACATCGTGAAGTACATGAAAGAGATGGATTATAGTAGGGAGTTGGACGTGTACATAACGCCACCATCTCGAAGATGGCTACTATGCTTCGGTCATTCTAGTCATATTCTCATTGAAGAAATTGAGAAACCGTATGGGGCATTACAACAGCAACAATATGAAGCATTACAACAGCAACAATTTGAGGCATTATAGTAGCAACAATATGAGGCATTACAGAAGCACGAATCTGAAGCATTACAGCAGCAAGAATCTCAAGCACTTATGGGTGATGAACCGGCAGTTGAATTGGAGTCTCCACCTCGTACTAAAACTCACTAGGCTGGTCCATCGGGGATAAAAAATGATGGTTCTTACATCCCTCCACAATCAAGTATTAATCGTTTGTTAGATGATGAGTAGAGAGATATACTACCTTACATTTCAGAGGAACCGTTGGGGTGATGGGCCGAAGAAGATTTCATTGAGTCTTTTGTAAGAAGCTTCGGTGATGCCTTTGGCGAAGATGTGAACAAGGGTGAGGAGTTGAATAACTATGATATGGGAGGTGACAACACAACTGTTAAGGAAAAGGCATATGGGAAGGAGCCTGCCAATGAAGAGTTGGATGCCGATGAGGAGTTGGATGAATCTGATTACGAGATGAATGAGCCCGCTCCTAAACCACCCACTCCTGTGATATTGAATTTTAATTTCAATGACGTGAACATGGAAGTTGGTGATGGTTCAGATTATGGTGATGACTCTGATGATTTTGAGAGCTTGAATAGTGATGATGACGTTCTACCAACCAATCATACGGTAGAGAACATATTTAATCCATTAGCAGATATGGAAAACCCTACTTTCAAGATAGGTAATTAACGATCAATTTATTTATTTAATTTTTTTTGGGGTGTTAAAGCTAAAGATACTTTAGCGTTAATTTCAATCTTCCTCCATCATCTACATTGATGCATTGACACCTCTAACAACTTGTTACTTCAATGTTGGGCAACTTGCATTAATTTGTTACTTCAATTTTGGGTAGTTAGCGTCAATTTGCTACTTCAATTTTGGGCATTTTGCATCAATTTATTACTTCAATTTTGGGCAGTGTGCATCAATTTATTACTTCAATTTTGGGCAGTTTGCATCAACTTATTACTTCAATTTTGGGCAGCTTGCATCAATTTGTTACGTCAATTTTGGGCAATTTGCATCAATTCATTACTTCAGTTTGTATAGCTAACTTTTCCATCTCTTGAGCTAACTATTTATGTCATCGTCTAACAAGGCTTACATTCGCATCCAAACAACTATTGAAAGAAGCTTGTGATAATTATTCAGTTATAAACAATAGGGAAATTAAACTGGTCAGGAATGGTAAGATACGGTTTACAGTCAAATGTACAGGTGCAAGCTATCTTTTCTTTGTCCATTGTTGCGTAATGGAAGACAAGAAAAGCTTCAAAATCAAGTCCATGTTTGATGAGCATAGCTGTGCACTGAAGTTCAAGAACAAGAGATAGACGTCTACCTTTATGTCTAAGAGGTTTTTGTCTTCATTTCATGTGGATTCGAACGTTAGGGTGAAGTCATTTAGAAAAACTGTGAAAGAGTAATGCAACATTGACATATCAAGATAGAATTTCTACTGGACTAAGAAAAAACGTTTGACGCAGATTAGGGGAGCAATTGCACAGCAAGCACCCAGTTACAAAGCACTAATACTAGTAGTAATTGTTTCGTCGAGGGTGATGGAGAAGGCAAATTCATAAGAGTGTACATTTGTCTCGTAGTTTGTTGGGATGGATTTTTGAGTGGGTGTCGGAAGCTAATTGGCGTAGATGGATGCTTCCTTAAAAGTGAGTTCGGTGGACAACTTTTGGCAGCCGTGGGGATTGATGGTAACAACATGTTTTCAATTGCATATACCATTTTGGATATAGAGAATTTAGACAATTGGGTCTGGTTCTTGACTTGTTTGCATGGGGACTTGAAGATTAAGAACAATGAAGAGTGGACTTTTATGAGTGACAAGCAAAAAGGGTTGATGCCGGCTGTTGGAGCTATTTTTCCAACCATAGAACATCGGACTTGTGTTAGGCATCTTTACAATAATTTCAAAAAAGAGCACAAAGGTTTGGTATTGAAGAATGCTCTGTGGAGAGCCGCTAGAGCAACAAATGTAGCAAGTTGGCAAAGAGAGATGGAGGCATTGAAGGAGTTGGACAGAGATGCATGTTCATGGTTGGAAGGAAAATCGGCAACACAATGGGCTAGATCTCACTTTGGGGAAGCTGTGAAGTGTGACATGTTGCTAAACAACCTTTGTGAAGCATTTAATGCCTCTATTGTCGATGCGTGGGAAAAGCTGATTCTAAGCATGTTGGAACAAGTAAGGTACAATTTAATGATAAGAATGGTGACAAAGAAAATGGAGGCAGAAAAATGGACGAAGGAGATTGGGCCCCGTATATGGAATTTGATCGAGAAAAGGAGGCAACCACTAAGGTAATACTTCCAATAAAGTTTTACTCTTTTTCTTTTCAACTGTGTATATGTTTTGGGTAGAATTTAATACACTTTCTTTAGATTAGATGATCAATGTTTTGAGCAATAAAGTTCAGTAAACTTTATTTAGATGCTTTGATCAATGCTTTGCAATAAAGTTTTATAGATTTGAATAAAAGTTTAAGTCTTCTCTTTTCTTTCTTTCTTTACTATTATTTTTTATTTTTTAAACTCAGGTATCTTCATGCTACATATTCAGGTGATCAATGTTTTGAAGTGACAAACATCCACGGTGGGAGTACTCACGTAGTTCATCTAGTTGGTGGACAGTGTTCTTGTGGAGCATGGCGACTATCTGCTTTGCATTGTACCCATGTTCTTTCTTCATTGGAGTCAAGGAACATGAGTAATGAGTTTATGACATTCATTGATAACTCCTACAAGAAGACAACGTACCTTGAGAACGACTCGCCTCGCATCCGACTGATGACAAGTCCTAAGCTTTGGCCAAACAGAGGACAAATTCCTCAAGCTCCACCCCCAGTTATAAAGATGCCTAGTCGACCCAAAAAAACACATGGATGGGAGCCTGAAGAACCACCCCCAGCAAGCAGCTCCACCAAATCACACAAACAAGGTAAACGAAAGAAGTGCGGTAGCTGTGGTGGCCTAGGTCACAACAAGAAAACTTGCAAGGGTGAAGCACAAGATGATGGTGCACAGTGAACTAGAAGTGTTGAATTTTGGCTAGCAATGTTGAATAGGTAGTTTTTGACATACAGTGTGCTAGGAATTATTGTATGAAATAGAACATGTGGTAGGATACTTTTGTTCAACGTGTGGCATGTACTTTTGTTAGAGTTCCACATTGTATATTTTGTGCAATAGGACTTATCCATGGAAATTGCTGCTGTGTAATATAGCCTATCCATGGTGAAATTGTAATGCTTAGTAAATGGTTTATTTTGTTGTTATCTAGGGGAACCCCTCGGTGAGCTTCTTTTTGTTTCTTTTGTCTTGTGTGCTTGATGTAAAATACAACATTTGCTTGCTGGAGTTTTTTTTGGCCTTTTGCTAGTTGCTATGAATTGTGAAGGAAATAGGGTGAAAGATTAGATTACAGATGTGAATTGTGAAGGAAATAGGGAAACTCTTGCTGGATTTTCTTAGCTTTTGGGACCAAGATGCACATGTCAATGTGAATGTTGGATGTAATATGCTTTATGCCAAAAACTATTGGACTAATTGTGCAACTTGTACTATTTTATTTGGACCAAATACACACCATTGTAGAAATTTTTGGACTATTACTACACCATCAATAGAAATAGCTTTACATACACTAGAAAGCAAACAAAAACCAGAAAATGAAAGATATCCAAGATCTAAAACTAGATTCACCTACTAAACTCCCAAGTTCATCTTGCAATTGCTTACTGCTTTAGCCACATTACAACAATACCACAAACAAAGCCTAATACTCACATCTTAAATGTAGATTTCTTCATCATCCCCTTCAATTTCTTGTTCTCTTTGCTCAGACGACTGTTAGATATCTACAATGCTGGGATTGCATTTTGGCAGCCTTAGCACGCAATTATTTCTGGGTCTAACCACACAAATAATCCACCTCCACCAAGACCTTGTAGAAAGGAAAAAATATGAAACTTAGGTGCCTAAATCAAGAATACTAACAACAAATTTAACAAAAATTACCCTTCTTCGTTGGCCAGCAAGAAATCTTCTCCCAAGATTCAACTCTATGTACGAAGTCTTCGTGTCCAAAGGAAACAACCACAAAACCCAGGTAGCAGCATGATTTTTGCTCTTTTGGGAACACGTCAGTTCTTTACATGTGGACTTGTATACTTATTTATTCAGCTAAAAAAATTTACTTTCACACGGGAAGTCTTGAGCGATTTTATAGTAATCACCAAAAAACCCCCATGGGAAAAGGATAAAACAACAGCATCTGAATTGCACGCACACAACTAACGGATGGAATGGACGAAAACCATCCATTTGGACCAAACTCGCACTCCTAATTTTTTTTGGACTAATTAAGCTACATTTTATTATTTCGTACCAATCTTGCCAATAGCATAAAACGTTTGGACCATTTGCACCCATTTCCCTAATAAATTAATCAAATTATTCATTTTCTATACTTTAGAGTTTGAACCGAACGAGTTTAATAATTAAATTACATGGAATTGTGGTTTAATAATATTTTATCAAATATATAATATATATAATAAGTATATTATATAAAGTTATAGAAAAAATAACTAATATGGATGTATTAATTGAGTTTTTCAAATATTTTTCGATTTTGGACAAAAGTTGATTATATTAATTAATTTAATATATTATCAAATGAATATGCCCTTGCATCGCGCGAGGTAAAAATACTAGTTTATTGAACTTAACTTGACATTGTAGATGCTTTCACACTTTTAAAGAATAAATAATGATGTCTATTTATTACAAAAATTACTTAATTAAATTACACAAATGAAAATGAGTTTTGTTACTCAAATAAAAAGCTTCACAAATTAACAAGTTGATAAAATACCTATATGATGCAATTTTACTCTCTCGTGAAGTGCTACTTGAACAAATAACGTCACAAATATGTCCACAAAATATGTATATATTGTGATCATGCTTTTTTTGTAGGCATCACATGATCGTTGGAAAAAACAACACTGTAGTTTCATATTATTTTTTTGTAAACAGATTTATCACTTTATTTGTTCAAGTAATATTTTCTTTACTCTTTTAAACACCACTTCATCTTCAAAATCAACAATTATTAAAATTACTCATGAGTTATTTGCCATAGTATTTACTAGCTTTTTGGTTTATGTTGCATTAATCAATATAAATAAAAATATTCCCTTTAGTCAAAAACTTTGATAGAATTATTTAGTATTTCTCATGATGCACCAAAACATTCTAACCGAAAATTTGGTATCAGGTTTCTCAAGGTTGCTTAACACCATTTATGTCTCTGATAGAAATAAAGTTTTTAGGGGCGGTCTGTCATCCCTAGATCTTCATGTTTATAAACCTTTAAAGGTGACATAATAGTATATCGCCTCTAAAGATCTACATATAGTGCGTATATATATATATATATATGTGTGTGTCATGAAATTGTCGAAATGCGGGTTATAGATATACCACATACATTCGTCTTTTACATACATTGATTCATAACACTGAATTAATGACTCGTTCCAAGCCTTCAAATCTTGAGTCATGACTGCAAATTAAAACTTGTAACATTATGTATTTCTAAAAGACAATATTACATCATCAAATTAAATCTGCCCAAAAGATATATGGTTGCTCCACGTGGGACCTCACATGCCCCCTTCTCGTGACACGTCCCCACGTAGATTATACCACAGCTGCTCCTCTGCATGCCATTTTGCATGTCCCTTCATCATTGTCAAAAGTAGAGAGAGAGAGGGAGAGAGAGAGCCAAATTAAACACTACAGAAATACAACTCACATATATATATAAAGTTGCAAATAAAGCGGGTTAGCTCTTGCCTCTTGGCATTCCCGTGTCACATTTGAAGACGCTTTTTCAAAAATGTTGAAATAGTTCAATCTTGTTAGGATTAGATTTTGCGTGCATTTGAAATTTAAAGTTGCAAAGATGAACATATCTCCGGTTTGACATAGTTGACAATGATGATTTGAAATGGTATATTTCAATTCATGCTTAGATAACATTGTTTATAGTTGTTGAAGAGTTAGTAATCCCAAGAGGATGCGAACAATGGAAGCAATCCTTTATTACTCTCTATTCATATGGGCCACGATGATGACCAATCTTTTGGAAAAAGTACCGAATCTTTTTCAGTAGATGTTGGAACTTAGGACGGTAACCAAAGTTATGAAATAAATTCTTCGATAGTGGAACATAGCTTTTGTGGCAATGCATAGTTTTTGGGAATGAATCCATTGTTTTCTCTTACGGTTGTAGTACACAATGTGACTAAAAGTGTTGCAGAAGGATATGAGGAAGATATGGATTTTGTGCAAGATGAAATATTCTTTAGCGAGGAGTAATTGTACATAAGTGCCCAAATTATAGGATTGACTTAGAATTTCACTTCGACCGTTCCGGAAATCAAGTAGTCTTTGGTTACAAATTTTAATTTATTTGCATAAAATTTGTAACGAAAGATAAAAATTCTTGTAGTGCCGTATGTTCACTTTGTGTCGTCCCGACAACAATTGTCAATGAATTTTACATGCTGTCAAGATTAAAACAATCGAAATACTTAAGATTCACAGGTACGTTGGAATCGACACATGTTTTTTGGATGTGCATCAACGTTCAAGCATGCAACAAGTTCCTTAATTGCCCAAAATATCAAGCAATGACTTGATAGTAGAAACCAACCTTACGTGCCAACACGAATTATTAGAGGCATGCGACATGAATCCACTGTGTGTGTTGCATACAAAGAAGCACGAGGGGAAAGGAAAATGCATAAATTCTACTTTGCAGTTCACTTGATTAACGTTTTCAAAAATTACCTTCATATGTCATGTGTTGAATGGTAACGCATATCGAGCTTAAAGGGAATAACATATTCTTGCATTTCTTGTTCGCATTTGGTCCAAGTATACGTGCATTTCAACAATATTTATGACCAGTGATTTGTGTTGATGGAAGTCATTTGAAGGGTAAGCACAAAGGAACCATGCTAGATATCGTTGCCGAAGATGGAAACTGTCATGCCATAGGGCAACATTACTTGAGCCTTGAGAAGATTATTGTTTATTTCAGATAGAAAGAACAATATAAAGAGGGCAATCAGTATGTTATTATCCCAAACTCACCACGATGCATGTATAGGGCACATGAAGAAGAATTTAAGTGGATCACCATATGGTAACCTGGTATGATATTATTGTTAAAAAAGTAGCGACTACATATTGCATTAGTGAATTTGAAAGGTTGGAGATGCAAATAAGTTACAGTAAACCTGAGTCTATGACTTAATTATGAATAGGTGGCGTATCGAATTGTTCTAGAGCATATTTTCCCAAAAACCTATTCAAACTCATGACCAAAAATGGTGTAGTCTCTAAATGCAACTTGCATGACAACATAGTTATCCGATCACAACATTAGCGGCAAGCATTATTGCTCTAATGTGGAGATTGTTCCATGAGAGAAGAATTGTAGCATTGAATTGTTCTAGTACTCTAACCCCGATGATAGAGCGAGAGTTGCTTAGGCCATTGAATGGAGAAGTAAGGCTAAAAATATTTAGTTGTATAACATGCAGAATATTCAAATCGATTTGCATAGATTTCGATTTTGCAAAATATTAAGCCTAATGTAGTTTATTGTTTAATTAGCGATAGCGACACATATCTGAGCCCAACAGTGTGACATGAATTAGATTAATCTTGTTAAGGTGTGTAGTGCATACATATATCATAAAGCAGAAAGTAAATAAAACTAAGCACGGATATGTAACGTGGAAACCCCCTTGGGTAAAAAACCACGTGCCTATAACCTATGGACAAAACCAATTCACTAGAACAAAAGAGCATTCTTTCAGTACAAGATAACGAAAAGAATGTATTCACAAATACAATTCAACGCCCGAAGAAATAATCAAACTACTCTATGATTCTTCTATCGATGTGTAATGCGAGTTGAAGTCCCATCGCGTCTTAGTTTCTCTCTTTGTCACCGTAAAAATCATCCAACTTCTCAACACTTTAGTGATTGAGGCTTCCAATGGTGAAGCACTCTTCTTCTAGGATTGAGACTTCGCCCAGGGCACGTTCCGATCAACGATCAGAAGTTGTAGACTTTGAGATGTGTGAACATAAATAGATCTTAAAAGCTTGTCTTAAATCTATAGTATCATGTGCATTGACAAGTTAAGAGCACACAAGAAAGTTTTTCTCCTTGAGTAGCATCCGTGTGAGCATGTGCTTCGCGGTGTAGTGCACAATCGCGACTTCTCTTAAGTATATACAACTTGTTTGCTTGGCATGAAAGTAAATTAGGGTGTAGAAAAAGTCCAACAAAATCAAATAAGTCCTTATGCAAGTTTGTTAAGTAAAGGAGTATAAGTACACAACTTGCAGGCCAAGGAGCCTTAGGATATGTGTACCCCGAGCGTACAATCGCCTTGCGAGTTTAATATCAACTACGAATTTAGAAATATTGATTCACACGTATTTAACATCAATTAAACACTTAATTTTGACATGTGAATAACTCAATTAATTAAATAAATAACTCATGCATGATTAAGTAAATTTAAAAAAATTTAAATATGTATGCATGGGAAAAATACAAAATTCCAGAAAATATTTAACTTAGATGATAAGTTAACAATTTTTCCCTTTGACTTTTCTATTTGTCCAAAACCAAGTCATCAAAAAATATAGCCTTAAACTTGTCAACAATCTTTCCTCCTGAGTGTATTATCCCCCTCCTCCCAATTAAGCACTGTGTAAAATAATTCAAGAGAGATATAAACAAATTAGCAAATGATATATCAATTAACGTCAAAGTTTCAAAAATTCAAAAAATTTGCTTAATCTATTTCAACGAACAAGATGACAGTTCTATTTGCTTACTCCCCCTTAACAAATGAGATGACACTTCTACTTGGTCATTCTTTTTGGTAAAAAGGAAAAACAAAGATGGACTATGACTTGCCAAAGACAATCACAACCACAAAACAAGAAAAAAAGAGTGGAAATATCCGGGTTACGGATTCAAAGATAAGCAAGGATAAGTAAAGATAGTGTCAAATAAATATAACCATCAAGAGATGGAGAGATCGAGTCTTCTTCAAAATTTTCTTTACACATGCTATAGCAACCTTACTTTTGCTTTTGCATACAGGGGTGCAAAATGCACTTGTTTGTTAATCATATGATTTTCCTAAGAGCTACTTGATCAGATGAGCATGGCAGTGGAGTCTCTTTAATTGTTCTAACATCTTCATCTGAACGTTTCATCCTATTGCATTTGAACACTGTCATGCAGATTTGATGTGGTGTGATATGGGATTGAACCCATGGTTGTATTTCTATTGCATGAGTTTCTTATCCTGACCACACCATACATCACCATCTCTAGATTCAACTCCTTTGACCTACAAGTAAGTAGATAAAAGCTATAGGAAATAGCGATGATATAAGTTAACTGCCATGGTCCACTCATAGTAACTGTTGCACAGTGGAGTTGTGAATTCTTTGTGAGAAGTCTGCATTCTTCTTGATTCCAAATAAGTAAATCACACAAAATTTTTCCCTACTAAGACTTGTCTTGTGCAGTGTAGGATGAAGATTTTCCTTGATAATCTTGTGTTGAACTTTATATTTCATGGTGAATCGGGATTTTGGAATGTTTGGAAAATTAGCAAGCCATAATGGCTCACTCCAATAAATTCCCTAGCAATCTCATCATCAGTAGGTTCAACGACCTCTTTCTCATCAATCACTTCCATATTAAGCTCCAATCGTACCGTGAGATCCTTTGGAGTAAACTTAACCAACATTCCTCACATATAAATCTTATTAGTAAAGACGCATTTTGACGTGTTGATGTCAAAGGGTACATTTGCAAGAAATTCCATCACCATTGTTTCATTAGTCCTACCATTACAAGAAAATAGTTTTTGCAAACTATAGTATTTCATGATATCCACCAACCCAAGTTTGATAAAATCAGTCACAACAGTCTTTTCTTCATACTAAAAAGGTCATATGGAGATATACCTCGTGTAATTAGTAAGGGCACTTTTCTTGAGAATCTATAGCTCATTGATGTGAAGCTCCTTCATCCAACTATAACTTAGAAGTCTTAAAACCGCATAAGTCCATCTATTTGGAATCTACCAAGCAAAATGCGTTTGGCTGCACTGCCTTTGATGGTGTCAGAGATGTACTTGTCTCTTCCTTATTCTTTTTTCCATTTTCGACATTAGGTTGCTCTGTTTCTTCAAACTCTGCCCCATCAAGTTCATTGTCACCCCCATTAGATTAAACTACCCAATCTGTTTCTTATTCATCCTCATAATATGAAATCAATTTTCGGACTTCTTGTTCTTTCTCAATAGATTCCTTAGATTTATCGTTCTCTTCAACTTCAGTTTCCCAACCATCCCTTTCTTCTTCATTACCATCCTCATTCTCTACCTCGATGATAAGGTTTTCTTCGGGGGGTGTATTCAATTGAGATTTTAAAGGAGTTTTAAAGACTTTTAAGGAATTTGATGGATTTGGAAAAGTTTGGGTGTATTCAATTGAGATTTATAAAAGTCAATGAAAATATTGGGGTATTCAATATAGATTTTTATGGACTTTTTAAAAGTCCATCAAAGTCATGAGGTATTAAATGATGACTTTTAAGAATCCAATGAAATTATGAGGTATTCAATATTGTCTTGGATTTTTAAAGACTTTAATGGAATCCGTTAGGTACTCATCTTTTAACATAACGTACAAACACAATTTGTCTTATGAAATCTATCACTCACCCCTAAGATTTTGATGGACTTTTATTTATCACCATCGCCATTATCGCTGCCGCATCCACCACTACCATCTTACCGCCACCACCGCATCACCACTGCCACCATCCCGCCAATGGCGCTACCATTGTCGCCGCCGCCACCGCCACCGCCACCTAAGCCGCCGCCACCACCACCACCTTTCATTACTTTTTCTTCTTTATTTTTTTTCGTTTTTTCTGAATTTCACAATAAGAATGATGTAAAAATATTATTATAATATTTTTGTCTTCTTTTTGTGTAACTTTTCATGGAAAAAAATTATTTACAAAAGTTTGTAAAAAGTTTTAAAATTTATAATTACATATTTTATATCTACTCATTACTTTAATAATTTGATATATACTTTGACATATTGATTAAACATGTGATAGTTTTTAATTTTTTTTTGTTAAATTATATCAAAATATTGAGAAATCTCTATTTGCAATAGTCATGTATTTTTGTAGTTAAAAAATTATTATTTTTTCTCAAAATATTTTATAGACAATAATTAATTATTACTAATTTCAACTTTTGAAACGATAATAATTTAATGAGAACAGATAATAAAATTCTAATCTCATTATGTTTAATAATATTTATTTTATGAAATGAAAATGTATATTGTCAAATGAATTCCAAAGAAATCCAGTAAAAGATTTGAAATAAAAGTCCTTCCAAATCCATGGAAGATTTTTATGGATTCTGTGGAAATCCATGGAAGTCTATTAAAAGTCAATAAAATTCCATTAAATTCCATGAAAATCATTCAATTTAAAAGTCTATTAAAATCCTTACAAATCCAAATTAAATACAGCCCCCTTCTTTAGCAAGTGTTCTTCTTTAGCAAGTGTATTTTAGCATAATTTACAATTTCAAAAACCTCAACTCCCTTTTCATTGGTAGAAACCCCAATAAAGTCACAATATCACCAAAAACTTTTCTAGCCAAATACTTTTCATCTATTTCATTGACACTTTCTATAGATCAAAGAAACTCACGTCTAATATCAAATTTGGAGACTTTCTTTCTGTCTCTAATTTTTCTCCATAGTCAAATTCACATACTTTACAATTGAGTCTTATACCAATATTTAGACGTAAAAAATTCCCCAATTGTAATTGGAATTCGACTCTTTTTCTTTATGCATGAGAAATTCCCCAATTGTAACTGACTCTTTTTCCTCCTTTGCTCTTTAAATATTTTACATCGCATTCCTAACAATCTCCATCTTGATTTATAATATCTAAAGCATGAGCATGTCTCACTGCCTAAAATGCACACCTTTTCTGGCAAATGCCACCACTCCTCTCATCAGTTGGAGAAAAAGTTAGCTGAGTTCAAAGACTCATTCATTCTTCATTCTTCTTTACATTAGCCACAAAACTCGTCTTGGCAATCTCAAAACTTTTAACAATAGTAGAAGACTCCATTCGGTTTGATTCCAACTTGATAGCACCACCTAAACTTGTCTTTCTTATCAACTTGCACAAATTATCAGTCTTTTCACCTCTTGTTACTGGCACAAAATTCTTCTTTATCGTCACTACTCCACCTCTTGGAGCATATTCATAAACCAATGTCTTTACTGCTATCAAAGATAATAAACTACCCTTCAATCTTGGAACATGTAAAACACCTCATATCCATCTCATAACTCAATCAAACATCCTCACATTCATCTTGCCTGAACCCTTGACTTCAAGTTTCTTGTCATCAACTGCAAACACATAACGCTTACCATATTAATTGTAATTTTCATATCAATCCTTATTCGGACACATATGGTAAAAACGTCTAGAGTCTAAAAACCAACCGCTGGTAGGACTTTCATAATCACCCACACATAGCACATCATCTTTATCTATTAAATTTTCTTCTGGCATATTTGTAGAACCATAAGCATCTACAACTTCTTTACCTTTTCTCTTCATTTCAATATCCCTTGTCAACTCCTTGTAGTCCCTTCTAATGTGTCTCTTCTTTTGCCAACAATAACACTCCACATCTTTCCTAAAATGAGATTGATAAGGATCCACCAGACCAAAATTTCTTCCTTGTAGTTGACCTCTACCATGTCTATCTTTACAAGTTGTCAAAAGTAGTCGCCCAACCTTCCTCGGTACCATCTAACCCTTAATGTTGCCAGTCTCTAACAAGGCACTCGAGACGTCATTTACAGTGAAAGTATTTTTGTCAATTAATAGCATGGTCCCCAATGTCTCATACAACTTAGGCAAGGACGAAAACAAAATAATTGTTTTATCTTTGTCCTCAATTTTAACATCCACATTTAATGACTCTGTCGCGCACTAACTAAATTTATTCAAGTGGTCCCTAATATCACAACTCTCATACATATTCAATTAACATAATTGCTTTTTCAAATATAACCTATTCACTAGGGACAAAAATTGCAGATCTTCTAGTGTTTTCCATAATTCAATAGGGGACCTTTCATTTAGAATACTATATTTTGTGTCAGGTTCAAGAGAAAATTGGATGGTACTGACCATTTTTCCTTGTAATTCTTCACAATCTTTGCATCTTTCTTCTCTTAAAGCCTCTTGCCATTCAAGGCTTTACCAATCCCTTGTTGAACAAGAAAATATTCCACTACACTTTGCCAAATATTAAAATTATTGATTTCATAAAATCACTTGGCCTCAAACTTTGCCATAATAATAATAAAAAAATTGAACAGTTTTCTCTGATACTATTTGTTGGAAAGATTCACCTTTTTTCCCACTTCATGATTTGATACCACTTGTTGAAAAAAAAAATTATATCTCTAATTTTCCCACCACTAACTAATTAATGCACCACATTTTATGTACATCCCGTTTAAAATAGTTCTTTTTATTGACACAACATTCCCACTTGACAAATATATCTCCATGTTCTCACCACAAAAAAATTACTAGTGCACCACATTTAATTTTTTATTTTTAAGACAAAAAAATAATCATACACACAAAGACACAATTAACCTTCACCTCTTTCTTCAGTTTCTCTCTACACTACAAATCTTCATTACCGTTAATTTTCATTTTCTGCTCCACCAGTTTCTCTTTCACTTTTTCATCAATATATAATTAACAAATGAATAAATCTTCACATCCATATAGATGTTGAATTCAACCAAATATTAGGCATCTTTCTATTCAAATTGTTAGGCATCTTCTTATATTTTCTAGATTTTATATATTGTGTATATCCATAATGCATACGCACACAAAAATTACCGATACATGAATGAAGTATAATAAAAATGTTTATGTGACTAATAAAAAGATTTCAATTCAAAAATAACAAGATGACGTATTTTCCAAAGGAAACCAATTTCACAAAATAAATTTTCGAATATATGATTTCAAGTGTGAATTAAAATTGTTTGCACTAGAATCAATTTCCAGAAAACTTCTCATTGACAGAGTGGAGTTCCGTTCCATCCGAAACATACCCAACACTGCATGAGAAAGATTTGGAGTTTCATTTTTTGTTTACGAATACTGGGCAACGTTCTTAATTACGTGTTAATTGAAATTTTAAATTAAGGGTTCACTACAAGATTTTTTATCTTTCCCCACAAAATACTTTTGTAGCGAAAGATTTTTATTTGTGGCTAAGTGACAGAGGAGACAAAAAACATTTATAGCCAGGTTTGTGAGCCAAATCTCGAAAGGAAAGGTAATATGCCACAAATTGTGAAAATTTCAATGGCTAATATCTGACGCTACAAATCTTTTGGAAACAAATAGAGTTTGTAAGAAAATGTTAGAGGTAACAAAACTTTAAAATTGTGAGGTGAATTTTGTCCCTACAAGCCTTTTGGAGACAAATGCAATTCGTTGGGAAAGGGTAGAGGCGCATATATCTTTGTTTCTAACGCCTCTCCTCACAAATTATATATTTCAAAAATAAATAAAAAATAATTTTTTTACCCAACCAACAAGCCATCTATTTAACTTAACTCAACCCAACCCAACCTACTAGTTACTTAATTAGCTTCAAGAATATGCAGTGCGCAGGAATTGAACCTTAGACTTCATGGTTGAGAAACTAAGAGCTCAACCACTAGGCTATTTTAATTTCTTGTTACTCATTGTCATTGTCATTAATATAATATATAAGTTATGAGTGTAAATCTTACAATTAGTTAACTACAAAGTTCAATTTGTCTGCAAAAAAATTTGCACACAAAATCATGTGGCTACAATTCTTTTTTCTCAAAAATGTAACATTTGTGTACACATGCCAAAAAATTATAGAAAAAATCATATGCCTGCAAAACCATTAGGGGGGATTGAGATACCTTTTGGCTACAAATTGCAATTTATTTGTGAAAAAATTGTACTAAAAATCACATGCCTGCAACGTCTTTTTTTTTTTTGGAAAAGGTAACTTTTTGCTACAAATTTTAATTCGTTAGAAAAATCAGATACCTATGAAATCTATTTTTTACGGGAAAAGATATCATTTAGCTGTAAATTATAATTTGTATAGGAAAAATTTGTAGGAAAAATTGCATTCTTACAAAATCGTAATTTTTGTGGGGAAAGGTAATCTTTGGTTACAAATTTTAATTTCTAGGAAAAGTTATATGCTTACAAAATTTATTTTTTGTGGGGAAAAAATATATTTTGGCTACAAATTTTAATTTTTCTATGAAAAATTTGCAACGAAAATTATATGCCTACAAAATCATTTTGTTTGTGGAGAAAGGTAATCTTTGGTTACAAATTTTAATTTGTATGAAAAATTATATGCCTATGAAATTCATTTTTTGTGAGGAAAGATATTTTTTGGCTACAAATTTTAATTTGTTTGCGAAAAATTTGTAGCCAAAATCATACGTCTACAAAATAGTTTTCTTTGTAGGGAAATGTAGTTTTTTGTTACAAATTTTAATTTGTTTGCAGAAATTTTGTAACGAAAGATCAAAATTCTTGTAGTGGTTTATGGTTCCTTATGTTTGATTTAAAACTAATTAGGGAATTAAGATTTAGTGTGGTCTACATATAAATACTAATAGATGAGTTGTGTTAATGTGGTGTATATAAATATTGGAGAATTGTAACTAAGTGGTTATTTAGGTAAATCTATATATGTATATATTAGTAAATAAAAAATTACTAAAAAATGTGGTGCACCAAAAAGATTTTGTGGTGCACATATAATTACCCTAGAAAAAATTATCATGGCTTGACTAATCATCGATAAACATGGGAGTAGAATACTTTTATTGATGAGATAAATAGCTCGCACAATTTTTCCTCACCCTTTCAATAGCTCTACACAAAAATTAGACAAGCAGAACAACTCTTTCTTTCTCATTATAATTTTTTTCTCCCTCAATTTTGGCACACCTTACAATTGAGACTTGTGTACCCATATTTATACATGAAAAACTCCCCAATTCGAATTGGAATTGTGGAGTCATTTTCCTTATACATGAGAAATTCCCTAATCATAATTGGAATTGGACTCATTTTCTTTCACACTTTTAAATACTTCAAATCACATTCATAACAGTTAGGCTAACACTAAGGGGAGATTGGCTAATGATTAAAGACAGGAGTTGGGGCACAGCCTGAAAACCACCCTAGTAGTTGCTGCATTCAATGTAGAGCAACTCTTTATGAAGATTGGCATCTAAAATTCATATGGATGTTTTGAACTTCCTAGTGAATTTCATGTGCTTTGCACATGTTTTATAATAAGTTCATAATTTTTATTAATAGATTTTGCACATTAAGTCTCAAAGTTTTTAAATTTCAAATAATTCTATCTTTAATCTTTTTGGTTTACGGTGGCTAAAGTTTTTCTTAATTTTGTCCTCTCGATGGTTTCCATCAACACTAAATGATAGTTTTTTATTAATGACTAATGTAGCCTATTATTAGTGTAAAAGTAGGCATTACCTATAAAACGAAGAAAAATTATGATAATGTAGAAAAACTTTTCAGTATATGTTTCATGATTTGAAACTTTTGTTGAAGTTTTCCTTAGCCTTTTTTTTGGGTCATAAATAGAATAAATGAATCTATATTTTCAAATTAACAATTTCCAAAAAAAAAAAAACAGTAAAAATTTTCAGCATAAAAATATAAGCTAATGAAATTTAACAAAAAAGCAAAAATAATATCATTTGAATGAGTTAACCTTTCTTTGGATAACAATGTCGGGGTCATTCGCTATTCAAACTTAAAAATAAAGTCTTCAGGAAAAAATATACTCAAAGACACTTTGCTTAGCTTTTTATATTTTTTTATAGTGTTTGAGTAATTTTGTTAATAAAATTTTTAGCTTTTAGTTAAAATAGTGATGCGAATGCAGCAATTAATACTTGAGAAAAAAATGACTATAGTCAATGAAGATATAATGCATTTACAAATTGCTACTGTGTATAGGAATATTTTTGAGAATGATGCTGGTGACAACATAGTAGGTATTTGCAAGAAAGTGTGAGGATATCTTCGAGAATCAAATGATTTAACATGATCCACACTGATGATATAGTGTGGATATACATGTACACTAAATTCCTCTTAGCTCCTCATCAGGTGAGGTAACTTTATCTGCGACTACTATAGGTTGCCTAATACTAAATCATCTAGCAGAAGAAGTAACAAAACTAAATAAAAGGTGTGTACTGCTAACAATATAATTGAACTAATATTATTCAACCAATTTCCTTCTCACTTTTTCTATTATAATATAATACTAGTACTTAAATTTCTCTATTTGTTGGAATTAGTCCCTTAGATCTAGAAACTACCATCGAAGATAGTCTCTTACCATCTAAATGATTCAAGGATGTTGCAACGGTATAGCTTAGTGACATTATCACGGGAAATGTTGAAAAGCAATTGTGCTCATTCATTGGGAATATCAAACAAGTGCAAAAAAGAAAACAAAAATCCATGGTCTGAAAATTGCAGTTCATGGAGCAAAATAGTTTATCCAATTGGAGATAACGCTATCTCTTCATGTAGCCAGTGCAATGCAAAAGATATCTGCAATACTAGAAGATATATTTCAAAACTTATTATGTTTCAAGCATTCGAGCTTATATTACTTTGCTGGATGCCATTGAAACTCTCATTCATTGTAATGATGCTCACTATGCAAAACATGTGGTAAAGGTAATAATTGAATTATATTAATGCCTTAAAAAAAAGCAAACTAAATTAATGGTTTTGAATTTAAATATCCCATATATTATCGAATTCATACAATATCAAATTATATAGTCTATAAAGGCAAAAAATGATCATTATAGGAACTTTGTGCTTTGTGAAAAACAAAAAATTTAAGTTTCTGTTAAAGATGGATGAAATAGCAATAAGAGACGGAGCTTGCAACAAATTGCTTTTATTGCAAATTGTTGAAAATGGAAACAAATATGGGTTGGTGAAATAACCAAGTCAAATCCGGTGGTTGGAATTATTGAAAATGGAAACAAATATGGGTTGGTGAAATGGCCAAGTCAAATCCGGTGGTTGGAATTGTTGGTGAAATGTTGAAAACTTGCCCCATCTTCTCCTATAAATTGAGAGCTTTCTCTCATTTTATGAACACACCACAATTGAGTGCATTCTCAAAGAGTGAGAGATAAAGAGAGTAGTGAAAAGTTAGAGAGAAAATTGTGAGTTTCTCCTAATACTTGTAGTATCTCCTTTATCTAGTGGATGTGTGTTTTCTCCTATTGTAAGAGAGAGTTATTTCATTTGTACTCTCCTTATATTAGAGAGAAGAAGTTGTAATCCTTTTGTCGATAGTGAAATCCTTCTACCGTTTGCCCGTGGTTTTTACCCCGAATTAATTTGGGGGTTTTCCACGTAAAATCTGGTGTTTCTTATAATTTCTCATTTCTATTTCAGTTGTAATTGTGTGCCCAATTCTACAACCGATTCTAACAAGTGGTATCAGAGCTTTGGTTGTGATTTTTCATTAAATTCTTAGTATGCTCTGTGGTTGCAAAGATAGGCGATCTTCCACATCGAAACGATTTTTGAGAAAATCACTAGATCTATAGCCGAGTTCGTGCTAAGATCAGATCCAGTTAGTGGAAAAGAGGCACCTATAAAAATGGCGACGAAATATGAAATAGAGAAATTCAATGGGAATAATTTCTCATTGTGGAAAATGAGAATAAAAGCAGTATTAAGAAAAGATAACTGCTTGGCGGCAATTGGAGAAAGGCCCGACGATATCACTGATGATAAATGGAGTGAGATGGATGGCAATGCTATTGCTAATCTACATCTAGCGCTAGCGACGGAGTATTGTCAAGTGTAGCGGAGAAAAAGACGGCAAAGAGATTTGGGATACTCTCACAAAATTGTATCGTGGCCAAATCACTACACAACAAGATCTTCTTGAAGAGGAAGTTATACACCCTTCGGATGATGGAGTCAATTTGGGTGACAGACCACATCAACACCCCGAACACTCTATTTTCACACTCACAACAATGGGGCATAATATAGAGAGCGGGTGAGCGTCTTTGAAATTCTACTTCAGAGTCTACCTGATTCGTATGATCAACTCATCATCAATTTGACCAACAATTTGGAGATACTAGTCTTTGACGATATTGCAGCTGCGGTTCTTGAAGAAGAAAGTCGGCGCAAAAATAAAGAAGACAGAATTGGGAGCTCACAGCAAGCCGAAGCTCTAATGGTGACGAGAGGTAGATCAACGGAACGTGGCCCCAGTGGGAGTCAAAATCAGAGTAGATCAAAGTCGAGAAGTAAGAAAAATGTCAAGTGTCATCACTGTGGCAAGAAGGGGCACTACAAAAGGGAGTGTTGGCAGCTCAAGAAGATTGAGGAAGCAAAAGGAAAACGACCTGAGACATTAAATGCTCAAGGTTGTGTAGCGAATACATCGGATGAGGGCGAGATATTATACAGCAAAGCAATGACAGTTGTTGAAGGCAGAAGAAGGTTCACCGACGTGTGGCTTTTGGATTCAGGAGCTACATGGCATATGACCCCTAGGAGAGAATGGTTCCACCAATATGAACCTATCTCAGGAAGATCTGTGTTTATGGGTACCGATCATGCCTTGGAGATTGCTTTGGTATTGGTACCATCAAATTGGTGATGTATGATGGTACTGCTCGCACCATCCAGGAGGTACGACATGTGAAAGGCTCAAGAAAAATCTATTGTCCTTTGGGACAATTAGATAGTATTGGGTGTAGTACCCATGTTGAGATGGGATCATGAAGATTGTTAAAGGCGCACTTGTGGTGATGAAAGCGAGAAAAGATAGCGACAAATCAGTACATGCTTAAAGGCTAAACACAACAAGAAGGAGAAGCATCAACTCGGACGGTGAATTCGGGAGAAGACGTGGCGATTTACGATGTGGCACCGTAAACTTGGCCACATGTCCGAGCGAGGTTTGAAAATTCTCTCGTAAAGAAAGCTTCTTCCAGGGCTCAAAAAGGTATCTTTACCATTTTGTGAGCATTGTGTTACTAGTAAGCAAAGAGATTGAAATTCAGCAGTCGATTCGCTAGAAGTAAAGCTATACTTGAGTTGGTTTACTCGGCGTTTGGCAAGCACCAGTTGTGTCCCTAGGAGGTGCCAGATACTTTGTATCATTTATTGACGATTACTCCAGGAGATGTTGGGTGTATCCAATTAGAAAGAAGTCGGATGTGTTTGAAGTTTTCAAAATCTTCAAAGCGCGGGTTGAACTTGAATCAAAAAAGATCAAGTGTTTGAGGACGACAATGGAGGAGAATATATCAAGCGATGAATTTGATAACTTCAGAACAAGAAGGTATCAAAAGGCAATTTACGGTGGCACACACTCCACAACAAAATGGAGTAGCAGAGCGGATGAATAGAACCTTGTTAGAAAGGACAAGAGCGATGTTGAAAACTGCATGGTTGGCCAAATCGTTTTGGGCTGAAGCAGTCAAGACCGCCTGTTATGTGATCAATCGGTCACCATCAACCGCAATTGATCTGAAGACTCCTATGGAGATGTGGACGGGGAAGCCAGCTGATTATTCTCGCTTGCATACGTTTGGAAGTTCTGCGTATGCTATGTACAACGCCCAAGAAACATCAAAGTTGGATCCGAAATCCAGGAAATGCATTTTCTTGGGGTATCTTTGATGGTGTTAAGGGTATCGCTGTGGGATCCCACTGCCCACAAGGTTATAATCAGCAGGGATGTTGTATTTGCAGAAGATAAGGTGCAAAGTGATGATAGCATTTCAAAGGAGAAACCAGAGACTACTGTAGTCCAAGTTGAAGATCAACTAGAACAAGAAGTTCTAGATTCTTCTGAAGCAGTACCAGAGCACGAAGAACAAGAGCAAGCTGAGTTTGTAACTCCACAAGTTAGACGGTCAACTCGGGAGAGAAGAGGACCAGCTTGGCACTCAGATTATATTATGGAGGGTAATATTGCGTACTGTCTACTAACAGAGGATGGGGAGCCATCGAATTTCATGGAGGCTATACAGAGTCAAGATGCTTCTCTGTGGATGACAGCAATGCAAGAAGAAATGGAAGCTCTTCATAAAAATAAAACTTGGGATCTTGTTCCACTGCCACATGGAAGGAAAGCCATCGGAAATAAATGGGTCTACAAGATCAAACGAGATGGCAATGACCAAGTGGAGCGGTATCGTGTTAGATTGGTGGTGAAAGGATTTGCTCAGAAAGAAGGTATTGATTTCAACAAAATATTTTCTCCTGTTGTTCGACCGACACGCTCGAGTGGTTCTGGCGATGTGTGCTACATTTGATTTGTACTTGGAGCAGTTGGATGTGAAAACTGCATTTCTTCATGGAGAGCTTGAAGAAGAAATTTTTATGCTCCAACCAGATGGTTTTGAAGAAAAAGGAAAAGAGAACTTGGTTTGTAGGTTGAACAAATCTCTATACGGTCTCAAACAGGCGCCGAGATGTTGGTATAAGAGATTTGATTCCTTCATCACGAGCCTTGGATACAACAGATTGAATGCAGATCCTTGTGTCTATAACAAGAGATTTGGTGATGGTGATTTCATTATTCTATTGTTGTATGTTGACGACATGTTGGTAGCGAGCCCCAACAAAGATCGACATGCACAATTAAAGGCTCAATTGGCTAGGGAGTTTGAAATGAAGGACTTGGGACCAGCAAACAAGATTCTAGGGATGCAAATTCACCGAGACAGAAATAATAGGAAGATTTGGCTTTCTCAGAATAATTACTTGAAGAAAATCTTGCGACGCTTCAATATGCAAGATTGTAAGCCAATCTCTACCCCTCTTCCTATTAATTTCAAGTTATCCTCAAGTATGAGTCCTAGCAGTGAAGCAGAGAGGATGGAGATGTCTCGAGTGCCGTATGCATCAGCAGTGGGTAGTTTAATGTTCGCTATGGTTTGTACAAGGCCAGACATTGCACAAGCAGTGGGAGTGGTTAGTCGGTACATGGCGAATCCTGGTAGAGAGCATTGGAATACTGTGAAGAGGATCCTGAGATATATCAAGGGTACCTCAGATGCTGCATTATGTTATGGACGATCAGACTTTATTGTTAGAGGCTATGTTGATTCGGATTATGCAAGTGATCTTGATAAAAGCAAATCCACCACAGGTTATGTGTTTACTCTTGCTGGAGGAGCAGTGAGTTGGGTTTCGAAACTGCAGTCTATCGTGGCTACGTCAACAACGGAGGCAGAATACGTGGCAGCTACACAAGCCAGCAAAGAGGCAATATGGTTGCAAATGTTATTGGAAGAGCTTGGGCACAAACATGAGAATATTACTCTATTTTGTGACAGTCAGAGCGCTTTGCATTTGGCAAAGAATCCAGCATTTCATTCAAGGACGAAACACATTCGGGTTCAGTATCACTTTGTTCGTGAGAAGGTGGAAGAAGGAAGTGTGGATATTCAGAAAATCCACACGAGAGACAACCTAGCGGATATGCTAACAAAGCCGGTCAACAATGACAAGTTTTCAATGTGTCGATCTTCTATTGGCATAGCAGAAACGTAAGCAGCACGGACATGGCAAGCGTAGAAAGGATTGAAGGGTTACTCGGAAAACCCACAATTGTCTCCAAGTGGGAGATTGTTGAAAATGGAAACAAATATGGGTTGGTGAAATAACCAAGTCAAATCCGGTGGTTGGAATTATTGAAAATGGAAACAAATATGGGTTGGTGAAATGGCCAAGTCAAATCCGGTGGTTGGAATTGTTGGTGAAATGTTGAAAACTTGCCCCATCTTCTCCTATAAATTGAGAGCTTTCTCTCATTTTATGAACACACCACAATTGAGTGCATTCTCAAAGAGTGAGAGATAAAGAGAGTAGTGAAAAGTTAGAGAGAAAATTGTGAGTTTCTCCTAATACTTGTAGTATCTCCTTTATCTAGTGGATGTGTGTTTTCTCCTATTGTAAGAGAGAGTTATTTCATTTGTACTCTCCTTATATTAGAGAGAAGAAGTTGTAATCCTTTTGTCGATAGTGAAATCCTTCTACCGTTTGCCCGTGGTTTTTACCCCGAATTAATTTGGGGGTTTTCCACGTAAAATCTGGTGTTTCTTATAATTTCTCATTTCTATTTCAGTTGTAATTGTGTGCCCAATTCTACAACCGATTCTAACACAAATTGGGATAGAATGGTGTCTCAAAACCTGATCAACTGTTAAGAGGATGCGTTTATCAATAGACAAGCTCCTTGGACAGCTTGCAGCAAAGTGTTGTTCAATAAGTGTTCAAGGTTGGCAATTAAAAAAAAAAAAAGAAACAAGACGATTAGCAACTCCCCAACTTGAAAAGAAATTTTAAAGGCTTATTAGCTTAGGAAGCACCTAACGTTTTAGGTCGCTATGTTTTAAAGGCCTATCATCTTTTTCTTGGTATATTGGTATTCAATCTAATGTTTTCTTACGAAATCAGGATTTTTTATGCCAAAAAGCCAATAATATCCTTCTATTTATATTAAATTAAATAAAATATATTTAAAATTGAGTAATAACATTTTAATACGGACAAACTAGTCGTTGCTTATTATTAGAAGTTAAATTTTAAAGTTTAGATAAATTTAAAAAATGAGAAATCGATATAATGACTTTCCAAATTTTACAATTTAATCCTCATCTTCACGTTCAGCACCACCACCACCACCACACTCCAGCCCACCATGTTCTCAGGTGAAGTTCGATCAGCGGGCAATTGGCTATCTCTGTCTCGCTACATCTATTTGCCTATGTCAATCTATATCTATATATAAACATATTACACATGCATCTGTTCCTCTCCATGGAGCTTGCTGCTGTTATGGCAATGCCCATCAGGGTTTTTGCCTTTTTCCTTCTTTTCATTTCAGCTTCTTCCATTAATGTACAAGGTAAGAATCTTTTGCTTTCCTTTAATTTCAAGAAAATTATCGTTATTATTATTATGTTTGCCATGAGGATTTAAAAATTTTAAATAGATAGACAAGGACATTTTGGGGGTTTCGATTATTCTCAATAATTAAAATATTGTGATTATTTTCTATGAGTTTCACCTGGACTTTAGGTATTTATTTATTGGGATTCTCCCTATTGTGCATGTGGAAAATCTTGTATATTAGACAATTAAACCATGTTTGGCTAAGCTTTGAAAGAAAATCTATTACCATTGCTGTATTTTGCAATAAATTACTTATTTTGAGATTAAGTAAGGCTTGACACTCAAATTAAGTAAATTAGGTCCACCGGCAACTGGTGGTTCGAACCTCGCCAAAGAACATGATGGGGCAGGGGGTGATGGTGGTGAAGATGATTACTAAATTGTAAAATTTGAAAAGTTATTGTATCGATTTTCATTTTTTAAATTTGACTTGTGATAATAAATAAACTTTTGGCACTATTTTGTCCTTATTCAAATGTTATGTACTCAATTGTAAATATAGTTTATTTAACTTAATGTAAATAGAAGGGTATTATTGTCTTCTCAGCCTAAAAATCCTGATTTCGTAAGAAGGATAGGTTGAGGACCAAAATGTCAATAAAAATGATAGGTCATTAAAGCATAGTGATTTAAAAGGTTCGATCCTTCTTGCGCTAATCTGCCAATTTTAAAAGATAAAGTTGGAGAAGGAATTGAATGTTCATGTATCTGTGATTTAAAGTCTAAAAAGTAGTTCGAATTGATATTTTCACAAAAGCAAAGACAAATCCTTATTACGGAACAAAAGCACGCTTTTGCTATTGTGCTTAATACGGCGAATAATGGCAAAGGAGTGTACTTTGCATTGACAGACCGGGAAGGTACATGTAAAACCTGTATATATCGGACATTATTGGCAAAAGGTAAGGTCACATTAGATGATAGCACATGCAAATGCAGCTTTATGCATGGCTGCATCAATATGCTAAGAGGTAGCTAGAACATCATATTCAAGATGCAATAGTGCACTCCAAACTAGAGAATCAATAGTATGCAATATAAGAAAACAAAGTGCCATGACAAAATTGATTCATTGAGCAAAGCTACTTATATGGGATGAAGCATCAATTGTCAACAGAATGATAATGAAAATTGTAGATAAGACTCTAAAAGATTTATTTAGACAATTCAGAATAACTTGGTTATTGTTATAAAAGTATAGAAATAATAGAGAGAATTTAGAGAGAATGAATTATAAGGAATTCACAGGAATGAATTTCATTAATAACTGACGCCCTATTTATAGGGAAACTTCGAATGGCACAATCGTAATTACATAATTTCCTCAAGGACATAATAGTCATTCACATCATTAAAATATTATTTTATATCTTCCTCGGGTGCCTCATTAATTATATTATATTAATATTATTATTATATTCATAACACTCCCCCTTGAATGACTATTAATACAAATGTCTTCTAAACTTGTTTGGAGAAAAACCCAGTGGGAAAAAACTTCCAAACCGATTGCAGGATAGCTTGGAGTGGTTATATATTGCTTCATCAAAACATTGCTCCCCCTGATATCTATCAACGGCATAAGAGTATTCACGTGCTGCCTCGTTAAAACCTTGTCAAGAAAACCCAGTGGGAAAAAACTTGATCGAAGGAAAAAGAGTACAGCTACTCCATCTGATTTCATATCTTGAGGACCGATATCCTTACTTCTGGTAAAGGATTTCAATATCATCATTGTTTGGATCTAAAGCATTGTCTCTATTATAACTTGATCCAATAGATACACTGTGTGTCGATTTCTCTTGTTGTCCTCAATATACCATGAATATGCCTCGTTAAAACCTTATTAGGAAAAACCCGATTGGGAAAAATCCTAATGAAGGAAAAAGAGTACATTATTCATGTGAATACGCTTTAATGTTGCCTCATTAAAAACCTTGCTAGGAAAACCCAATGGGATAAAACCTCAGTCAAGGGAAAAAGAGTGCAACGCGTATTTTATACAAGTATGCTGCAAGCATTTCAAAATATTTCATAGATTTGTATGAGTATCATATACATTGGTTCATACTCTTCATTCATTTCCACGTGAATGAAATTTTAGATGTTATACAATATCATGTTATATTTAGTGTATATATGCAATCAACAGCTTCGATCTCATTTTCTCACTATATCGAGATATATACCTAAATCTCTTCTGGAGATTTCATAGTAGTTGAGATTGGGCTGCCTCATTAAAAACTTTGTTTGAGAAAAACCCTTTTGGAACAAAAACATCAATCAAGGAAAAGAGTACAGCATATGAATTTCTCAACAATATCAATGTAGATATTTTGAGCCATTGCATGCACTGATACAATAATACATTTGAAACCTCTTCAAGAGTTTCATTCTCATTTCTCATTAAACCCGTGCATGAACACCTTAATCATAAGGACATATATTTCAGCATTGGCATTTTCGATGGATTTTAATATCCTCATTATCATTGATAGTATATAGCGCTATCTTTTCATAGTGTGTCGACACTTTCAATTTTATTTCTTTCCCCATATCGACATAACTTATCGAGATATCTCATTATCAATCCTCTTGTAGGATTACACAATATAGTTATGTCTATATACTCTTCAAGAGCATATGCCTCCGTTATTAAGACCATCTTTAATAATTTGCTTCGATATATATGATTGGGGAAATCTCATAATATCAACGCTTCTAGCGTGCTAACTTATCAACGCATCTTAACTGATATATGTGATTGTTCATAGCATCTTTTATGCATCTTTGAACTTCAAGTTCATATTTTAATTGTGAGGATATAGTATGATGCATTTCACATATCATTTTCAGCTTTTAATACTCCCCCTCATGCTAAGAAAATTTAGAACACTAAAACTCATATATATTTTTATCATTCAGCTTTAATATGAGAATTTATATAGTTTGCATTCTATTCTCGATATTGGCAATTTATTGGAGGACTTTAAATAATTTGCCACATAATATCCCACTTGTATGCGCATACTCAATCCTTCAGGGATTTATTCAAGTATTGGGATATACATTTACTAGCTTTATCATTAAATCTGGAAATCATGCTCATACCGTGAGCAAATATTTCGTAAATTTCAAATTACGAATCATATACACATGTGACTATCTAGTGGATCCATATCATAATATCTAGTAGTCCACATGGAGGATGAGTGGGCCCATATTTCTCATCCTTTATATATTCCAGATATATTTGGGATTTATTCCCAATATTAGCTAGTAATGATTTCATTATTTATCGAGAACAATCATTGAAGAATTCTTTTAATTCTTCACTTGAAATATTGATTTCAATAATTATTTAAACCGGGATGGTCAGTCCGGTTCTGCAAACGAGTATTATTGAACTTTTAGTTCAGTAAATTCTTATATCGATTTCACTAGTATCTGTATAGTGCTCAACATGATTTATTACTTTCATCATATGTATAGCTCACCGACATATTCCATCATGTTTCGGTAGCATTATTACACATCACTGTTCAAGCGTGGAATCTTAGCACATACGCTTCATGTTTCAATACTGTTCCAACGCGGAGCCTTACCTCATACGCGTTTATAAATTATCCGGGCACTTACAGTATTCACCATAATAATGGTTCATATATAATAATGGATAATTTGCTCTCAAATCTTCGAAAATACTATCCATCACTACCGATCAAAATCCTAAAAAGGATTTATCGAAGTAGGCTTGAAAGGTTGAGGATGCTAATGAATAAGGGCATCCCAGGAGATGTTCGATGTTTAATTGAAGCAAAGGTTCGATTATCTGGTGAGGTTTCGATTCCTTCTAAATACATGCCTGGTATGGGTAAAAGTAGTTTTTCAAAGAAACGGAGAGCAAAAAGATTAGGAGGGTGCTACAAATGTGCTCGGTGGACATGTGATACTCGATGTAAATCAGGTACGTGTCTAGTAACCGAGAAGATAAGATAGCATTCATTAAGGATGGATTGAGTAAGGAGCCTTTGGATGATATTCAAGCAGCTCTTGAGACACATCCTAGTGGACACGCATACAAGGTGAGTGATGGTCTTATGGGCCAAATTCAAGGATGAACAATCACGTTATAGTCTTGAAAAACTTACTTTAGAAGATCCTGTTTGTAAATTTAGTAGAAAAATTTAGTATAATAATTTTCTCATATTAATGTAAGGAAGTTCTTGTAATAGCGAAGATCAATGTTTTTCTTGTAATTGTAAATATTGTTTTTCAATTTTTAAGATATATATATGTATATATATATATTATTTTTCAATCACCGATAGGTATATGTCATTTCACTAAAATTTTTCTCGCTTTTTCTCTTTCATATTTGTCAAAAGTAAATAATACAATCAATTATTGGTTTGAAAATTTTTATTTAAATAGAGGGATTCATATATCTCTCATGTTCATACATTAAAAGTATAGTGAGAAAAGAGAGATAGGAGTAGAGATGGATATGGAGATTTTAGAATCATCTCATACAAGTCACCTTTACCTCACTTGATTAAAACCGTATGTATTCTTGGTGGATCTAAATTGGTAGGTCATATCCAATATGTGGATATGGCAAACCGACTAAAAAAGAGTTAGGGAGACAAGAAATCAATATACTATATGGAGGAACCAACAACAAACTTTTAGCTAGACTTATAATGGCCGCACCATCATGGGGAATAAGAGTTTCGAGTGTAATACCTTTCCATTTAGTTGGATCTAATACTCGAATTGGAGCAGTTCTACCATGGGTCCAAGCAGGTTGGTGCTACAAGCACAATCCATCCACAACTGCATGATGTATATGATGAATAATAGTGATGCTTTCATTGTCCTTCCAGGCGGCTACAACACACTGGAGGAAATATTCAATATAGCCTCGTTGGCACGGTGGAACTTTCATGTCAAACCAATAGGTTTGTTGAATATTAACAATTTCTTTGATGGCTTACTAGCGTTCCTAGATCAGAGTGTAGATAATAAGTTTATCTCTCATTTAGCGAGAAAAATACTTATTTCTGCTAGTACTGTTGATGAACTACTTATCAAATTTCATGCATATGTTCAAGAATCTGTGGAAGCCCAGGTCCGTCGGTCACAGACCACTGGTGTCAAGCGAAAAAGAAATTCGGATCCTTTAAATATCTCATTATGAACCCTGATGTTGAGGGTGACAGAATTACGGAGTATTTATACTCTCGAAACGCACCCTTCATTTATGGGTTCAATATGTATTTTCTTTTCGCATTTTTATATTTTCGAGTGTTTATTGCCATCTTTGAAATTCTCAATATGTTCCATTTCGACTGTTTTGTACTTCTTCTGGAGTAATAATAATATCATATTGGCTTTATTTAAATACAGAAATCTAGTGATTATGCTTCTTCAAGAGCATTTTATTCTCATATTAATACAATCTCATATCATCGATGAGATTACTTCATATAATCTCTCCATGCGATATATTTTCTTTGATTTATCAACATGTGATCTATTGAGCATTTTACTTTCATCTATTTATCCAATGGTAACTTCAGGTACCACTTACTCAATTTTCTCCATCAATATTCAATAGACGTGGAAAGTGAACATTCCTTTATTAAATGCTTCTTTAAGAGCATTTCTCATCATATCACAATATACTAATCTCATAATGAGATTTTTCACCACGGTATATTTTCTTTCTCTTTTATCACAATGGGATTCTTTGAGCAATTTCATTTCATCAATACATACAACTGTAAATTCTGGCATCACTTGCTCAAATCCCTTCTTTAATATCAATAGAATATTCATATCGAACATATATAAATCAGTTATCCAATTGTGGGGTTTAATCCAACCATATTTGTAATAAGTATTCTAAACATGTGGTATATCCCACCACATTGAAAATATGCATACCAATCGTGTGATATAACTCACCACATTGGAAATATATGCGAAATTTAAAGTACGTAAATTTAAATTGCAGAAATTAAATTTCCTCCAATAGGTGGTCGAACCTACCTTATGGGAATTATTGTAATAAATATAAATTTACGGAATTTAAATTGCGAGAATTAAAATGCATAATGATTAACTACTTCTTCGGGAGTAGGGTCTGCTTAGTAGAAGGTATTACTCTTCACTTAGCATATAAAGTGCATAAATATATAAAATCTTCCGCTTAGTGATGGTTGAACCCATCATCGTGTAGGAGGTATTGCGAGATTTAAATTGCAATAAATAAAGTCGAGACTTAAATATCTATAGAATCAAATTTGTTCTAACTATTTCTTCAAAATATAATTATTGTCAAAGTAAATAAAGAATCGAAATATCTGCACGCCAATCGCTACGATGCACATGTAGCCGTCTGGCAAGTGCGTGGCGCTACACATATTTCTTTATAAAACATTAATACATACTCCGCCAATCGCATACTAGTTGTTTCATGCGTCGCCGGCAAGTGCGTATACAACATATCTCTTTATAAAGTTTTGACATTATAAGCATTAATACGTAAATATTCACAAGTCTAAGTACCCTTTGTAACTTTTTCAAAAGTTGGGGTACTGATTTGTAAATTTTTGAAAGTTTACCTTGTCAATATTGATGTCAAATCGAAGATCTCGTTAAATCGAGTATAATGGAGTCGATAAAATTTGATTTTGATAATGTATGCTCCTTATATCTCGAGAAAACGAATGTTATAGTTTAATATATTATTATATTATAAAATAATATTATATATATATACCTCCGTCCTCACATCCTCAATATCTACTGCAGCTTCTCACTTTGTCTACATCCATGTTTGACTCAAATTGGGGCACTGAATTCATCGATATCGCTACCGTGTTCAGATTATTTGTAGAAGACGAAGAAAGAGAATTGATGTATAATTGTATAGGATTGATTATAATATAGAATTCAGAGATATTAGGAAGAATTAATTCATTGGTAATAATCAGGTTTACGACATGAAGATCATCTATAAGATCAATCAGAAAGCATACTCCTTCATATTACTCAGTTGGTTAGAAACTCGTGCTGATAACGTGTTATAAAAGTATAGAAATAATAGAGAGAATTTAGAGAGAATGAATTATAAGGAATTCACATGAATGAATTTCATTAATAACTGAAGCCCTATTTATAGGGAAACTTCGAATGGCACAATCGTAATTACATAATTTTATCAAGGACATAATAGTCATTCACATCATTAAAATATTATTTTATATCTTCCTCGGGTGCCTCATTAATTATATTATATTAATATTATTATTATATTCATAACAGTTATAAATTATTATTTGTTTCAGCGGAGATTTTTGACCTGTTCTAATTGTTGATTAACTAATTAGACAACAAAAAGTTAACTTAAGCTATCATATCTCCGGAACAAGATGGAAATGTGATAATCAACTCAAAGTATACGGGTTTCGAATATCACTCGGTTTGTAAATTTTTTTATTTGCATTGCTAACGGCATGGGACCTACAATAAAGGATGAGTTCATTTCCAAGATGATGGAGACAATAATAACATCTGGTGATACCGAATACCAAGATTTAAAATTAATCAATTTGGTTTTTCCTGATTTAATAAAAAAATATATATTAATCTAAATATATGACATGCAATGGAATCCCTTCAACAAGATTGAATGTGTTGATTATATTAAGAATAGGTTAATACAATTCTTCGCCGGAGAAAGTAAAGAATTTGTGAGTTTCGATGAAGCTATTGATGATAGAATTAACTACAAACGTGAAGAATTTCTAAATATATAGCTGTCAAATGATATAACCCACACAAATGGGTCTTGAAAAAATTGTTGGCTATGATCCATCTCGTAGACTTTATCACTTTACAATGGAACTATGATTGTTTGTTATGAATTTGGCACAAATGTCACATATACAAAAATAATCGTAGGACAAGATGTTAGGAAACATTTTTTTTTCACACTCTAGATCTCATTAAATCCGACAAATGAAGATGGCTATCCATTCAAATTCAAGACCAAACAATTTCCAATTTGTTTTTGCCTCGCCATGACCATTAACAAGGCACAAGCACAAAAGGTATCTCATGTTGTAATATACCACCAGGCATGAGTGTACACATCAACAACTATATGTCGCACTTTCATGTTAAATTTCAATGTAAACAACAAAAGTGCTAGTCAAATCAAAAGACAAAAACCAAAGAAATATCATGCTAACAAAAAATATTGTTTATCCAATACTTTTGTAATAATATTATTTTAGTTTTATTTTGTCATATGACATGAAATAGATTTTGAACCAAGTACATATAAAAATGATATGACATGACTGAAATGATTATTTATTGAACCTGCCACATGTTCACATATTAAAAACATTACTTAGGCTATTTTGGGTTTCCTTTCCTTTTTCACTTGGGCTTTTTAGTCGGCTCGCTTCGTTTGTTTTAATTTTTGAATTATTACATCCACTTATTAATTGCTTAAAATATTTTTGCATGCAATTAATCTACTTAATAAATTAGTTAAGTGTTCATAAGAATCAATCAATGTGGATGCAATAATAATAATAATAATAATAATAATAATAATAATAATAATCATCATCATCATCATCATCATCTTTATCTTTATATATATTAAAAGCATTACTTGAGCTTTTTTGGGTTTTCCGCCTTTTTCACTTCGGCTTTTTAGTCTGGTCGCTTCATTTGTTTTAATTTTTAATTATTGAATCCATTTATTAATTGTTTAAGATATTTTTGCATTCAATTAATCTGCTTAATAAATTAGTTAGGTGTTCATAAAAATTAATCAATGTGGATGTAATAAAATAATAATAATTACTATTATTATCTTAATTTTTATATTTATCTTTTATCTTATATATATATATATATATATATATATATATATATATTGAATAACTTAAGGTTTATGGGCTTCCCTCTTTTTTCACTTGGGCTTCTTTTATTAGCCCATTTAAGATTTGGTTGGTCGTTGAAATAATTAATTCATATTAAATTTTCTTTTATTTTTTTAATTTATTGTACTAATTTTAACATAATATGGCATTACTAATTGCAAGAGTGTTATCGAAAGTGTAGGCTACTATGAGCTTCTCAAGTAATAAACGGTACAAGAATTACAAATTTTTAAATAAAATGTCATAATTGACCCTTTATTTTTAAAAAATTTAAAATAAATTATTGTTTTGTACAATTTTTTTATTTGAAGCAATTATTTTTTATTTTTATTTGTTGGATTTTACAATTTTTTTGCATAACATTATTAATATGTCATTTTTATTTTGTTTCTTTATATATTATGCTATATGTTGGAAACTAACTAATATATTTAACTTCAAATAAAGGGTTCTCCACTATCCATTAATGGATATATCATGTTCTATTTTTCAATTAATTTGTTGCGTTGAATTTTAGTATTCAACTTTCTTTTCCTGTCATCGTAAAAGAAATAATAAATATCCAAATTTCTAAGTGAAACCAATTAATTCCAATTAATTTTTTGCAAGTTCAAATTTAAATAAATACGTCATGCCCTATATTTTGTTTATAACATATTTGCTTTTTTGACATGTAATTTTTTTAATATTAAACTAAGTATGAAATGAAAGATTTGCTTGATATTTTAAATATTAAGTATTGCATCAAAATAGTTTGTACTACAATTTCGTAAGTCGATAAATTAATATCTTGGATTTTTAATTTCTATCAAATTAATGGTTATATAAATAATTTTTTATTGTTGATGTTATGTCATTGTGTATATAAAAGATTGCAATCATAGATACAATTGTCAAAATTAATTAGAATCTACGTGATGACATAAACTATATCTTGGGATAATGCAAAATTAATATTGTTCACAAATATATTCTATAGTAACCATGCGACTAATTAGCTCATAAGTTGCGTCATGGGCAATAAAAGAGCCGGTCAGTTATTTTGTACTAGCGTGTTTCGTAGTATACTATGTAAGGCAATCAGGTCAAATTATTATTTGTTGCACCGGTTTTTAATTTGAGAAAATAAAGAGAAAAATGGTATTTACTTTGAAATTACAAAAATTACGTAAAATAAAAATATTTGCAAAAATCAAGTTTTTTGTGACCTAATTTTATGTAAATCTGGAATGCATGATTACATAGATTTATTTTCAGTGATTTCCCAATTGTTGTTGCTCTTATTATTATTATTATTATTATTATTATTATTATTATTTTGGCTTTTCATTGTGTGATGTAATTTCTTAAATTTCAAACCATTATACAAAGTATGCAATGGACTATGCATGATGTGTAATGAACTATACTAATGGTTATGCGTAATGAATTATAAAAAGTGTGTAATGAATTTGTTTTGATGTCAGCCGTCCGACGAGTACCACTACAAATGTGGTGTACAAATAAGTTTTTATAAATTTATGGCACACTATATCTTAACCACGTGAGGTGTATCATTTGCATTATTCAAGTTTTTATGCAACCTTTTATGCTACACATTGATGGGAAAAATTATACATGTAATCAATATGTGATTGAATGTGTGTTGCAGAATGTATTATTAATATAGGTGTTGGAAATGAAGAGGGACATGAATTGGTACACTTACAGAAAACAATAATCGTGTTTGAATTAAGGTATTCTAATTTTTTCTTTTAAGAAATCCATGCTCCATGGAGCTTGGATCTATTCTATGTGAATTTTGTATAGCATCCATCACCCTTGCGCGGTTGTGCTACAAAAACTCAATGGTTGTGTTAATCTCTCGAAGTGTAGTTAGTTTATATTTGTTATTTTGCTGGAGAATATTAATTTTAATAGGTTTAAAATATTCTTGAGAATGAGATGTTTAAGGTTATTTCTATATTATCATTTGCTTTTTGTTCGTTGTGTTGATCTGATATCCGAACATTAAAGGATCAACGTTCCTAAATCATAAGGGAAATTCTGTCAAAATTATTATAAATTTTGTTCATGAATCGTAGATTATTACAAATAGTGTTTTAATATTGTCAATCACATACTTTTAACATTAGTAAGAAGTTTATATCAATTGTCTCTTGTCAATTCGTGTAACGCACCGGTGAAAAAACTTGTTATATAAAAATGGTATTTTGATCCAGCCGTGGTGCTCCCTGGTGTTGGAGCTCTTTTATAGTTTCAACGCTTGACGGGGCACTGTCGCGTATTGCGTTTGGGATGTCCACCCCTTCTGCTGTGTGGTAACATAGGACGCGCTACTTCATCACTGTAACTATAAGAAAGTTTCGGATTTGAGACTAGAAAGGGACTATATATAGATTAATCATCTAATTTTGGCAATTAAAATATGTTGACAATAATTACTCATAAACTTTTTTTATACTGTTGTAACGATATTGAACGAAATAATTCAAAGGTGAATATTTTACTTACAAAATAATAATAATAATAATAATAATAATAATAATAATAATAATAATAATAATAATAATAATAATAATAATTTTTTAAAAGGAACCATCTCAACCTGAAAATCTAAGCTCGCGATAGGAGTTTTATTGTTGAAAAGCAAGTTATACCTAGCCGGAGGGGGACGTATGTGCCTTATCTCCCAAATGAGCTAAGTAGAGATGCAATTATTAGAAACCTGAAAGAAGCTACATGAAATGCAACCTATAAAGTCTAGATTGAGGTTGGAAAACCATATTCTAACTAGAAACAACTTAGCTAGAACGTATATATAGAAGGCCACTACGACCAAGTAGCAATACCACGAGCCTCTTTTTCCAGTTTGAAGGAGCAAGAATAGCAAATTTTCACAAAAGACAACCTCTATTAGCCATCCAATCAGCAAGCCTATTAACCTCCCTCCAAATATGTGTAATCTTGTAAAAAAAAGCCTCAAGTGTTGGTGAATATCCTCCAAAGTATAAGCGAAATCCCAAGCACCAAGTTTGTGAGTTGATATAAGTTGAATAGCAGCTAATGAATCAGATTCAATCCACACTTGTGTGACCCCTTTCTCACGCCATATTTGCAATCCACGAGCAATAGCTTTGAGCTCAACCTGAGTAATAAAACATCTCGCATAGAAATCAAAATAGGCCCAGCAAATCTTACCATGATAGTCACGAATAACACCTCCTTCGGCAGCCAAGCCGTTAGCTTGTATAGCCCCATCGGCATTAAGTTTGTACCAATTTAGGCGTGGGCTGGGGAGGCGGGGGTTTGGCCAATAGCCCAGATTTTCTTTAGACATGTTGTGGCCAAGCAGTGTGAAGACAGTAAGTAGCTGGTCTAATAAAAACATACTGCGTTTAATCACTCTATGCACTTCCAAAGTACAGTTACCATGTTTCGTTGCATTCTTATCAAGCCACAAAAACCAAAATACAATAGGAGGAATAAGAGTTATCTATGTGGTTTAATGATTCGAAGCTAAAATATCCAATGAAGAATAATCTGTTGATGAGTGGAATATATTTGCTGATCAATGCTAAATACGTTATGAAAATGATCCGAAACTTTAACAGCAATAGAGCCATTCAAGAAAACATGGGAAATAGTTTCTTCCTGAGCACAACACATACACTTAGAAGCCCATTGCATGCCAAACTTATGCTTCAGAATATATTCAACAGGGACCCAATTCTGTATCAATCTCCAAAAACAAAAGGAAATTTTATCAAGTAGCATGGCAGACCAAATGAACTTAAGTAGAAGTTGTTTCACTCTTTTAGGCCGCAATTCTCCAACACAAGTTTTCAATGAGAATTTAGCATCATAAGTATTGTCCCACATAATTCTATCTGGGCGGTTGCCTATAGGAGTTTGCAAGATACTATGAACCAGATTGGAGGGAAAAACAATTTGTAACATAGCAACATTCCAGCCAGAAGAATCAAAATAGTCACAAACCTGAGGCAGTGGGACTTGTATGGAAAGATGTAAAATAGCAAGATTACCAAGAGCAAACCAAGTGTCACATAGAATATGGATATTCCCTTTACCAAGTTTCCATTTGATATGAGCCTCAGCTCTTCCCCTGATTTTAACTAGTCTGTCCCAAATTGGAGAAGACGCTAATGTACCTGAAACAATGGTTGGAAGGAGATCTCTACAATATTTAGCCTTCATGACCTGACTCCATAAAGAATGTTGTTGCCTGAAAGCCCACCAAAGCTTCATATCAAAGGCTTATTAAGCACCAACAAGTTATTCCAGCCCAGGCCTTTCTCATGTTTAGGAAAACAGAGTTTGTCCCAAGTAGCCCAATGAATATGTTTGGTTTGTGTAGAATTTCCCCAAAGAGATTAATTGCATGAATGAGAGATTTGAGTAAATACTTGCTTCAAGGCTCATAACTTGCAACAAGTGAAGAGGAATGGAATTTAACACAGACTTGATGAGAATCATTCGTCCACTAGAAGAAAACTTTTTGTATTCCCAACCAGAAATCCTCTTCCTAATTTTCCCAACAAGATCCTCAAACAAAATTATCTTCTTGTGTCCTTTATGAAATGGAACCCCCAAGTAAGTAGTAGGAAGAGAGGCTGCTGAAATCCCAATGAACTCAGAGATAGCATGCTGGTGAACCTATTTAAAAGTGATGAAGTTGCTTTTAGCCTTATTAATTTTTTGACCAGAAGTTTTAGTGTATTGTCGGAGAAAGTGCATCAGTTTAGCTATGGACCGCCTTTGCCCATTTGATCCCATTTGGGAGTATTAAAATGTCACCAGTAAAGGATAAACATGGAACTAAAATTGGGCCACCATCCTGATAAGTCAAGCCACGTTGGGGCTAATATAATTGGTATAAGCCCCTATTCAGTAGCTCTACTAAAATGATAAAGAGAGACAGGGAGATGGGATCTCTTTGTCTAAACCCACGTGAGGATTTGAAATATCCTTGTAAATCACCATTAATCAGCAAAGAGACGCCAAAATTGGATACAACCCTATAAATTTTCCCAACCAAAGCTTCCTCAAAACCAAATCTTCGCATAATTGTTAATAAAATATCCCAATTCAGTTTATCATATGCTTTCTCCGGGTCTAATTTAAAGAAAACATTACCTCCTCGAGTTTTCCTTCCTATGTGGTAGATCAATTCTTGAGCAAGCAACACATTATCAACAATAGATCATTCTGGGGTAAAGCCACTTTGGCAATAGGAGATAATTTTTGGCAGAATTTTATTTAGCCGAGTAGATAAGATTTTAGTAATAATGTTGTGGGATACATTGCAAAGGCTAATTGGACGAAAAAATCGCCAACTAAAAGCAGAGGAACCTTTGGAAGAAGTACAATACTTGTAGCCTTCATAGCCTCCAGAATGTCTTTGCCTTTACAGAATTCAAGCACAACATCAAAAAGGTCTTGTTGGATAATAGTCCAACAAATCTGATAACATGCAACAGGGTACCCATCGGGACCTGCTGCAGAATCAGGAAGGAGAGCAAATACAGCATCTTTAAGCTCATTAATCGATGGGGTAGCATTTAGCATCAAGTTATCTTCCTCACCAATAAGTGTGGAATACAGTCAAGCACAGTAGTATCCTCCATAACTAGTTCAGAACTGAGAAGATTCTGGAAAAAGTCAATAACAGAATTTTGGATATTTGCAGGCTCCTCCAAAACAGCTCCATTATCACCAATAATCTTAGTAATACGTGAAAGTTTATAGTTGTCTAAACTACTGTTTATTACGCTCAGATACGTCTGTGTTGTGTTCTGTTACTCAGATTTAATTGGTGACAGTTTGTTGTTTTAACGCGAGATGCGTCTGTAGATAATCAAAGCCTAGATACGTTTGCGTCGCGATTGCAGAAATTAACAGAATATAATAAAGAAACAGCAAGAACATAGAATTTTTAAGGTGGAAACCCAATTGAGAAAAAACTACGTGCTCGTCGCCTACGAGCAAAACCTGTCCACTAGATCTAATCAGTTTAAATCGTTTACAAAGCAACTGAAGGGCAATTTATGCATAAATTAACAAACATGTAGGAAAACAATAGAAAAACTCACTATTCTTCATTCTTAGCATGTAATTTGAGCAGACATCCCGCCTCTCATCAGCAGCTCCTTGTAAACCGCGATCTCGCAACAGATCTGTACTCCCTGCAAAGATCTCTCCACGTTGAGGTTGATCTACTTTGTGGAAGGGACTCCTCCCAGAGATTTGAACCAAGATCTTCAAGATTCAAGGTTGGTGTTCATGGACTTGATCAAGGAATTAGCTTGAAGAATTCAAGAACATGGGAGAAGGACACATTTTTCAATGTGTATGAGAGGGACGATTTTTAGCTCCAAAAACATGTGGTATCTTTCTCCAACTATAGGGTTTTAATTCTATTAGGTTGTCTTGATATGCAAGTCACCTAATTTCCTTAAAACTAAAATTCCTACGCTGACAAGAATAATTTATTAATTGTAGGAAATAAATTAAATAAGGTAAAAGATAAAAATGAAATAAACTTCTTACCTTATCAAGTATCAAGAAAATATGAGATAACGATCGTGCCATAGCTTGTATTAAGCTTATATGGAATAGAATTCTTACCATAAACCGAATATATTGAATGTGGACACAAGCTAGGGAATTTTCGTCCCTAACACTCCTAATGTCCAATGGACTCCCTCTTATTTATTCCAGTTAAATAAAACAAGGAACTATAACATGTGGCAATTAAAATTAAGATAAATCAAGAATACAATGTGATAATAAGTCCATAAAAAAATTTATAATTAAATTAATCAAACATAAAATTTATCTAACTTAATTACTCATGTGGAAAAATAAAAATGCCAATTATTAACCTAATTTTTTACTACACGAAAATAAAGTTAACAATCTCCCCTTTTGACTTTTTCTATTTTTCCAAAACACAACTCTCAATCGTTTGCAAAACATATGGTTGAAGTTTTAAAAGCCCAAAACTTTACCCATGAAAGCGCCCCCTCGAGTGATGAGTAACTATGAACGATGAGAAATGGATTTATACACAATAAGTGCATGAAAGATTAACAACAGAAATGGATCCACCTAGATGTCGTAAACTTCAATAGGCAAAAGAGAGAAATAACAAGTAAAGTTAAAGTTCGTTCAACTCCCTAAAAAAAAGAGATCCTACTCCCCATTTTTGGAACAAATAGAAGACCAATGGAACTAACCTCCATATCAGCGTCTTGCACCCTGCCTTAAAAAGTCATCAACCATAACCAAATATCAAAGGGTCATGGGAAATAGGCATTATTGGGTTACAGACTAAAGTGAAACATAGAGAATTCTAAAAAGACTGGAAATAAAGAGTCAGATGGATCTGGAGAAAGCAATCAATTCCCATATATATCAACCCCAGTCTTTCTCTTCTCAACGAAACAAGTTTCTCCCCTAAATATATGAGGTTACTCCCTCAATACATGAATTAAGCAACAACTTGAGATTAAGGAGAAACAACATATAATAAAATCAAAACATGTCAAATCACACAAAATGATCAAGGAATAAAGTCTGATAGATTTGCTTATGCCCCTAAAATGAAGATGACAAGAAGATGGTACCACAACACGTTAGCAGCTCATGGGGATCCGCAATACCATTTCTTCTTCAATTTCGTCACCAGATTTATCGGGCTCTTCGTCAAAGGCAGAACCTGATTTCTGAGGTTCATCTGCTATCTCATCATTCTGGGCCGATTCGTCTAACACTTCAACATCAGATTCATAATCATGTTCATCATGAGCATCATCAACCTCATGATTGTCAATATCATTCACAACTTTCTACCCTTCAACAGTAGAAATCCATTTTTTTTTTCAAATGGATTTTCTGACATAAATTCATCAACAACAACATTAGTAACACCATTAAGGTTACTAGAAATCCCAACATCACAAGCCACAAAATTTTGCCACAAAAACATCATTTTCTTATGTGCGTGCGTTTTATATGCTTTTTAATCCCATTTTGTCCCCCCATTTTGGATTGAGTATAGTTCGTTTACATGTTTTTGTACGATATTTGTTGTTTCGAATGGGTATCCCTCTTCTTTTCTTTGTTTGTGGTGTGTAGGTATTTTAGAAGCTAAAAGTAGCGGAATCGCCGCCAACGAGAAGACACCGGGATACAAGAGCATGAGGATGAAAAAATGGGAGAAAAAGCCATTTTTCATATCACCAGAAAATGCACAGAACCAGATGACGGCCACGGCCCCTGTGCCATTGCGCATGGCTCTGTGTCATTCGGTATGCCCCTGTGCCACTCTGCACGGCCTGTGTGACGGGATTTTTGGCCTGCGCATATTTTAAGCTTTAATTAGCCATTGGAGCCCATATAAAAGGCTCCCCAAAGCCAACGGATGGAGGCTAGACTTGTTTAGTTTTAGTTTTACCTGGCTTACGTATTCTCTCTTCTTCCTACATCAAAAACAATTAATTTTAGATTAGATTAGAACTTGTTTTTGGTCTTATTGTTTAAGGATTGAAGATTACAACTTCTCTATCATCTCAAGGTATTGCGGTTTGATCTTTGTGATCGGTGTTTCTTCCTTTATTCGGTTCAATTCATCTAATTATGTTTTTATTTATTTCTGCATGAATTCTTGTGGGTTAATTTATTTAATTACATCAAATCTTAATATGGAAAAGTAATCCCCTTATTGGGAATTAGGGTTCATCTACCTAATTGAAATGAACACTATATGATTTAATGTTGTTGTTGGTGTGGGCAATTGAAATAGGACTTTTATGCTAGAATATTTAACGATTGATGTTGGTATAACATTCATCCAACCTCAATTCATCGTACGACAAGTCAAGCACCGACATGTTGATTTCTCCTTGTGGACCTTCTAGCATAGACATAATTAATCTTTGACCATGACAATGACCTAGACAATTATGAAGACCTTCTAAGCTTTGAGAAAGGTTAGAAACTAGTTTCTTAATCCTAACTCCATCATCCACGTCTACATCTATCCCTCGGTAATGTGTTCATTGTCAATTAGCGTAGATGACTTCCTAATCCCCCATTTTAATCATTGAAGTTTATATTGATTATTTGCATTATTCCTTTACTTAGCTAATATTGTTAGAAGTAATCTATATTAATTCCACCACATATACGACCGATTTAGCTAGTTAATTGGCGAACGAGGAATATACAACTTTAACCTCCCAGTGAGACGACACGTGACTGCAATGACACCGTATACTTGCGGATTCACACTAACAAGTTTTTGGTGCCGTTGCCGGGGAAGCTACGGTTGATATTTTATGCTTTTGTCATAAGTTAGACTAAATCATTTTTTTAATTTTTATTTTATTTTATTTATTCACATTTTACTTTTTTCTCATTGTTGTTGGACGTCGATTTTCATTATTGACCAATTTAACGTTTGTTTCCGAAGAGTTGTTTTTGTGCATGCACAGGAGATCTTAGGCTCACGACCTAGTACCACTGGATCAAGATCTTGATATCACCTTGCGTGAGCTAAGGAGGCAAAATCGAGAAAGACAAGCTCACTTCATAATGGCTGACAACAACAATGATGCTACCAAGCCTCTTAAGGACTATGCCTCTCGCAATGCACAAGGGCTACAATCTAGTATTTCCCGACATGACGTAGTCGCCAACAATTTCGAGCTTAAACCGTCCCTTCTCTCCATGGTCCAACAAAACCAATTCGGCAGACTTCCCACCGAGGACCCAAACCTCCATGTTCAGGTATTTCTTGAATAGTATGATACTTTAAAGATTAATGGGATCACTACTGATGCAATCCGCCTTAGACTTTTCCCATTTTCCCTGAGAGACAAAGTAAGAGCTTGGCTCCATTCACTTGGGGCAGGTTCTATCACTACTTGTGTTCAACTTTCACAAGCCTTTTTATTCAAATACTTCCCACCATCTAAAACAGCCCAATTGAGACACCAAATCACAACCTTTGCTCGGTCGGGGGGAGGGAGTCCCTATATGAAGCTTGGGAAAGGTTTAAGGAGTTACTCTGCCTTTGCCCACACCATGGACTGTAGAAATGGTTGATTGTGCATGTTTTCTACAACAGGCTGACCTATAGCTCGAGAAATTCCCTAGATGCAGCTGCAGGAGGTGCTTTAATGAATAAAGGCATTGACGAGGCTTTCGAGCTTATTAAATATATGGCCCTCTGCCACTACCAATGGGCTAATGAGCGAAGCACGCCTAAGAAAGGAGGTAATTATGACGCTGAGGTACTATCTCTTCTAGCTAACAAGGTTGATGCATTAGCTGAAAAATTTGATCAATTACATACCACTTATAGTCATGTTACTCCTAATGCTTTAATATTTTGGGAGCTTTACGGTGTGCAGGGTCGTCCAACAAACGAGTGCCAGCTAGCTTTGCCTATCAATCCCAACTCATCGATGGAGCAGGTAAATGTTTTCCAAGGTATGAACCCCCGTCCCCTTGGCAATCCGTACTCTAACACATATAACCCGGGATGGAGGAATCATCCCAATTTCTCTTGGAAGAACCCCAATGTTCCTCTACAACCCTACAAACCCCCTGGTTTTCAACCTAGACCCAACCAACAGCAATCCCCACCACAAAAGTCTAACCTGGAAAGTTTGATGGAAACTTTCATTGCCACCCAATCTAAGACAAACGAAACCATCCATAACTCCATCCAACAATTGAACTCAAAGATCGACTCCCTAGCCACCCATAACAAGATTCTAGAAAACCAGCTGGCCCAACTTGCTAGCTCTTCCACTAGGACTCCCGGTGCTTTACCAAGTCAACCAGTGAATCCTCGGGACCAATGCAATGCCATTACCTTGAGAAGTGGGAAAGAGCTAGAAGGACCTAAGATTGAGGGGAAGGCTATGGATGATCAGGTAAATGAGACTGTTGAGAGTGAGCCAAAAACCTCCACCACCGAACATGAGGGTAGAAAGGGAAAGAAAGATGAGGAGCCTAGTGAGAGTGAGGAAGAAAAAGGAAAAGCCCTAAACAACAATATCACTCCCACCACCTACAAGCCATGACTTCCCTATCCACAAAGGTTTGCTAAGGCAAAGGTGGATCAGTAGTTCGGTAAATTCCTCGAAATTTTGAAAAAAACTCCATGTTAATATTCCTTTTTCTCATTTAATGACACAAATGCCATCACATGCGAAATTTTTAAAAGATATATTGACTAAGAAGAGGAGTCTTGATGAGGTTGAGACCATTGATTTTACAGAAGAGTGTAGTGCTCTTCTTCAAAATAAGTCCCTTCCTAAACTCAATGACCCCGGGAATTTCCCAATCCGTGCACTATAGGTCAAACGAATATGCAAAAAGGCTTGTGTGACCTAGGTGCTAGTGTTAGTGTGATGCCTCATTCCATTAGCCAAAAGCTTAACATGGGGGAGTTGAAAAACACACACATGACTCTCCAAATGGCTAACCGTTCACTTAAGTACCCCATGGGAATTTCGAGGACGTACCCGTTAGAGTAGGAAAATTCTTCATCCCTGTAGACTTGGTAGTCTTAGAAATGGACGAAGATTCTCAAATACCCATCATCCTAGGGAGACCATTTTTGGCCATGGCAGGGGCAATCATAGATGTTAAGAATGGGAAGCTAAGTCTGAGTGTTGGGGAAGATAAGGTCGAGTTTGTGCTAACCAATGTTTTGAAAAATCCTATCCTCGAAAGCTCTTGTTATTTGATTGATGCAATTGAAAGCATATCTAGGGAGCACACCCCTAGAGACCACACTCACGTTTGTGCTATGGAGGCGGATGAAGAGGAACTTGAACGGGTACTTGAGAAGGACAATTTGACTGGTAAGGCTAATGATTCGACTCTTGGCCATGAGGTACAAAAGCTTGAATTGAAACCCCTTCCTCCTTCCTTTAAATATGGATTTTTAGATGAAAATGAGATATGTCCTGTGATTGTCAATGCTAGCCTGGATGACAAACAACTTTTTAAGATGCTCTATGTTTTAAAAGCACATAAAAAAAGCCGTTGGATATAGTATTGATGGTTTTACGGGCATAAGTCCTGACCCTTGCATGCATCGTGTTACATTAGAAGAGGTTTACAAAGACCGCACTAAACAATGGCATGACAAGTGTATCCCCCACCGAGAGTTTCACGAAGTAGTCAAGGTCTTTCCTTATAGAGCCTTTGTGTATTGTGAAAAAGGTGATAGTTTCAAGGAGAATGGCCAACGACTTAAGCTCTACTTCAATGGAAAACACACAGGTACATTTAAGACTATGCTTTTATGTGATATTCTCCGGGGGAGGGAAACTTGATCATTAATAGTAGCATGGTTGTGCGGGAGGCTAAACCAGTGCTTTTTGGGAGGCAACCCATGTTTTTTCATTTATTTTCCTTATTTTTATTTTCTCTTTTTGCATTTATGTCTTTTTACCATCCTCCGCATTGAGGACAATGCTCAGTCTAAGCTTGCGGAAGGTGGCAGTTTCTACGATATATTTGTGTTTAGGTCAGTTATGTTTAGGGTATTTTTACGCGGTAGATGTTTTACTTTTAACATGGTGTTTCTTGCTTTCTAGTGTTATGTTTCTCCATTTTGTGTTAGTTCATTTCATATTCCGTTCTTAAAAAAATATATATAATAAAAAATAAAAAAATTGGGCAGATCATTGCATGGCCCCCTGTGCAATTCTACATGGGCCGTGAAAACTATGTCATTATGCCACACCTCTATCCTTGTATTGCACTCATCTTAGCATCCTCTTTTAGACCCCATGGAATAATATACCAATGATTTGAAATGTTTTGGGTCCCTGTGCTTGATATACGGAATTTGTGAACGTGGAGAAAATTTTCATTATGCCAAGGAGTTCTTGTTTGTGCACGCACTAGTTAAGTTGTATGTGCATCATTTTGAATCTTGAGCAATGGTAGGCATAACCCGGTAAGGAATTTTGAGCCTTTGAGACCAACATCATGTTACCGGTCATTTACTTCCTTTCATGAGTGTGTTCTCTATTTATTGTTACCCTCTAGAACTTGCTTGTGTTCTTTGTCCAGGCTACATTGATGCATATGCATTTGTGAACATGATAGAGGCATTCATTTGAAATAGCCACATAGCCAAATGGCCACCAGTGCATAATTAACCTACTTGATAGCCCCGTTGGGCTTATAAGCCTATTTTCTTCGTCTTACCCGCATAATAACTCCATACCCTTTGTTATTATCCCCTTTGGCCTGGAAGAGAATTGTGAGGCATGAAGGAATCCTGATCGAGTATGTGGATGGTTAAGAGTTCTTCCCCTCTTTGAGATTGTTTGAGCTCTCACTCTCGCTTTCCTTCATTCTTACTCCTTATTTCCTTCTTCCAAAAAAAAAAGAAGGAAGAAAAAAAAGGAAGAAAACAATGGAACAAAAAAAAAAAAGGAAAAAAAAAAAAAAAGAAAATAATGAGAAAAAAAAGGAGAAGCAAGAATACATGGCTTTTCATTGAGGGAAGAGAGAAGTTTTTGGTAGTAATGAGAAGGGAAAACTCTTTACTTTGATGCATTGATGTTGTTTTTACTTGAGTTATATGGACTTTGACTTGGTTTGTTGATTTATGCTTCACTGTTCTCTTCTTTAAGCACCACATATCCCACAAATTTCCACACCTATTACCTTAGTCTCCATTTACAACCCGGAAAAGACCTATTGATTCATGATGCATTGAGAACTCTTGCAAGCTTATTGTAGGGAACGATAATAGATCGAACTCGAGTGAACAATACCTACACCAAACACATGAGAGATTGAGCGAAAATGGTGACTTTTGGTAGGAGTCTATTTCTTTGCTCTCGATTCAACGTGCATGCATTGCACACTAAACTTTTGAGGTGCACATGTGAGTTCTTCTTTGCATGGTGAAGTTTTGATATGCTAGCACTCTCTTATTGACAGCTTAGGATCAGCTTGTTGATTTTGGAACTTGTTTTTAAATGTGTTTTTGTGGGGTAGTGAGAAATGTTTATGGTGCGGCGTCTATTGGATGGTATTCTGTTTGAATGATGTCCCTACAAGCCCGTTTTGATTGACTTTTGCTTCCTTGAGGTCCTTAGCTCTATAGTCCGATTTCTTGAGACCAATTTTGATTTATGCTTTCTGATAAGTTTGCTTGAGGACAAGCAAAGTCCTAAGCTTGGGGGAATTTGATATGCGTGCGTTATATATGCTTTTTAATCCCATTTTGTCCCCCCATTTTGGATTGAGTATAGCTCGTTTACATGTTTTTTGTAAGATATTTGTTGTTTCGAATGGGTATTGCTCTTCTTTTCTTTGTTTCTAGTGTGCAGGTATTTTAGAAGCTAAAAGTTGAAGAATCGCCGCCAACAAGAAGACGCCGGGATACAAGAGCATGAGGACGAAAAAATGGGAGAAAAAGCCATTTTTCATATCACTAGAAAATGCACAGAACCAGATGACCGCACGACCCCCTGTGCAATTGCGCACCGCCCTGTGTCATTCGGCACGCCCCTGTGGCACTCTGCATAGCCTCTGTGATAGGATTTTTGGCCTGCGCATATTTTAGGCTTTAATTAGTCATTGGAGCCCATATAAAAGGCTCCCGAAGCCAACAGATGGAGGCTAGACTTGTTTAGTTTTTGTTTTTTCTAGCTTACGTATTCTCTCTTCTTCCTACATCAAAAACAATTAATTTTAGATTAGATTAGAAATTGTTTTTGGGATTATTGTTCAAGGATTGAAGATTACAACTTCTCTATCATCTCAAGCTATTGCGGTTTGATCTTCGTGATCGGTTTTTCTTCCTTTATTCAGTTTAATTCATCTAATTAGGTTTTTATTTATTTCTACATGAATTCTTGTGGGTTAATTTATTTAATTACATCAACTCTTAATATGGAGGAGTAATCCCCTTATTGGGAATTAGGGTTCATCTTCCTAATTGAAATGAATACTATGTGATTTAATGTTGTTGTTGGTGTGGGCAATTGAAATAGGACTTTTATGCTAGAATATTTAACGATTGATGTTGGTATAACGTTCATCCAACCTCAATTCATGGTACAACGAGTCAAGCACCGACATGTTGATTTCTCCTTGTGGACCCCTAGCATAGACATAATTAATCTTTGATCATGACGATGACCTAAACAATTACGAAGACCTTCTAAGCTTTGAGAAAAGTTAGAAACTAGTTTCTTAATCCTAACTCCATTATCCACGTCTACATCTATCCCCAGGTAATGTGTTCATTGTCAATTAGTGTAGATGACTTCCTAATCCCCATTTTAATCATTGAAGTTTATATTGATTATTTGCATTATTCTTTCACTTAGCTAATATTATTAGAAGTAATCTACATTAATTCCACCACATAAACGACCAATTTAGCTAGTTAATTGGCGAAAGAGGAATAGACAACTTTAACCTCCCTGTGAGATGACCCGTAAGTACAACGACACCGTATACTTGCGGATTCACACTAACATCTTCTACACAAGATTTCCAAGAAATTTCTTTCGAAAATCAAAGATGGGTAAAAGGGTGTTTAGCCATATTGCCGAAAATAGAAGATGGAATTATACCTATGAGATGACGTGCCAAAGTGGCAGCTGGAGGCGGCATTACAGCAGTGGTGGTGCCGGCGGCGGCTGGTGGTCACCGACGGTGGTGATGGTAGAGGTGAAGCTCCTCCCAATTTTCTAGGTGAAGTTCTCAATTTCTTCCCTAGATCTGGTCTCTCGGTCATGGATTTTTTCTTTCCCAGCGTGAATTTGAGTGCATGTTGAGGATTAAGGAGTTAGGAGATGGTGCGGTTGTGAGTTTAGAGAGAGAAAGTAGAGATGAGGAAGATGGTGAATAGTGATGGGTCAAGAGTTGTATGCATGTCATATGCGTATGAGGTGGGAGGAAAATTTAGACCAATTTTAACTCGAAAACCAAGAATCACTCACCTTTTAGAATTCCATGTAGATGAAAATTCCAGATCTGCTCAAATAAGGAATCCTTATGCGCGCCAAATTTTGTTTCCGTTCAAATTGCAGTTGGTTAGTTTGGGAAAAATGAAGGAATTAAGGAAACAAAAACTTACCAAAATTGGACCCACAACTAAATGACTTTTCTTGCAAGACATGCGTACATTAGCGCACTGTATACTGCCTTAAAACAAAAATTCACGAAAATTAAAATAATTCCCAAAATGAGAGCTAGATGCATCTAGTACCTTCAGATTCATCTGGGTACTGACGGCTTCCATTGCGACAGATGCATCTAGGACTGTGTATATTCCACCACACATAAATACAAGTCAACTACGGGGTGTGTGTGAGTCAAAGCCCTGCTGGTCAATTATACATCACCATCAAATATCTTATGGTTGCCTTGATTCATTAGATTTTAACGGTAGTGCACTAGCAGACCGTTCAAAATCTGTAAATGTGTGAATTCTCAAGTCTGGCTTGCCGACTTTTTCAATAAAATGGCATTGTCTTTTGGAGGTGGAAATAGCTACTCTCAATCCCTAGAAGTCGTCTTTTGCACTTCCCTCCTTTTGTTTTTTCAATTTTAGCTCTTTTTTTTGTTTTGAAAGAGGGGTATGGACTTGCTTTGGATTGACAGTTTTCTTTTTCACTGACCCTGCCCTTGAACAATCGAACTGCGTTCAATGCTAAGAGCAAGATTTTGAATGTAGGTCTACACTCAGATATCGAGCCTCAATCAGAAACAACATCTTATAGCATTGACAGTAGTGACTTATTCCATTGGATTTTCCGAGCGAAGTGCTGTCAGATTCGTTTGGAGGCATGTTGACTGTCGTACACCAGATACATCTGCCTCAATGCCCATTTCCAGCACTCAGATTCATCTTGCAGTAACCAAACAGTCTACAATCAGTAATACTCACATGAATAGGAAAAACTATCTATATGCATGCATGAACTTAAAACAAATGCAAAAAATAAAATTACACAACCAATGTAAATCTTTTTTTTTTTGTTTTTTTAAACAAAATGCATGGCCTATTCGGGTGGTGGGGAAACCCCGATTTGTTTCCTAAACTTTTCAAAATTGCCAATATCAAGGGCCTTAGTGAATAAATCTGCAAGTTGTAGATTAGTCTATGTGGGCTTCAGATTGATAATCTTTTGCTCCACCAATTCTCTAATGAAATAGTGTCTGATATCGATGTGCTTTGTTCTGGAGTGTTGGACTGGATTTTTCGAAATGTTGATAGCATTGGTGTTGTCACGAAACATAGTGGCTTGATCGACCGAGATCCCATAGTCATCTAACATCTATTTTTTCCATAGGAGTTAAGTGTAGCAACTCCCAGCTGCTATATACTCCCCTTCGCCTGTAGATAGGGATATGGAGTTTTGCTTTCTAGTTAGCCATGCCACCAGATTGTTTCCAATATAGAAATAGTCACCGGATGTGCTCTTCTAGTTATCAACATTGCCAACCCAATCCGCGTCTGAATATCCTACAAGATGGGCAGTGGTGTCTCAAGTATAACAAATACCATAGCTATATGTACCACTTACATACCTGATGATCCTTTTGATTGTTGCCAGATGCGACTCCTTGGGGTTTCCTTGATATCTGGCGTATACATCTACGCTGCAGGATATGTCTGGTCTGTTGGCTATGAAATATAGTAGACTATCAATCATACTTCCATTGAGGGATGCATCTACCTCATTGCCAGTGTCCTCTTTTGATAGTTACAGAGTGGTTGCCATAGAAGTTCTTATGGGCTCTGAGTCTTGAAGCCCGAACTTATTCACCAGGTTCTTGGTGCATTTTTCTTGTGAGATGAAGATGCCAGATGCATCTTGTTTCACCAATAAGCCAAGAGAGAAAGTCAGTTCACCAACCATACTCATTTCAAATTCTCTTTTCATGGCATTAACAAATTCACCAATTTTGGACTTAGAGTTTGAGCCAAACACGATATCATCCACATATATTTGAGCTACAATTAGTCTAGAGTTCAAGTGCTTAATGAAAAGAGTTTTATTAGTTCCTCCCCTTTTATATCCTTTATTGAGCAAAAAGGATGTGAGCCTCTCATACCAAGCACTTGGAGCTTGCTTCAGATCGTATACAGCTTTCTTAAGCCTATATACATAGTCTAGATGGAATGGATCTTTGAAGCCTTGTGACTATTCCACAAAAGCTGCTTCGTTCAACATACCATTCAGGAAGGCATTTTTAACATCTATCTGGTACAATTTGAAGTTGATATAGCATGAGATGGCTAACAACAGCCTGATGGATTGAAGACGAGCACAGGAGCAAATGTCTCATCGAAATCTATGCCTTCAACTTGTATGTAACCTTGTGCCACTAGTCTATAGCTTTGTTTCGCACAATGATGCTAGATTTATCTAATTTTCTTTTGAAGATCCATTTTGTGCCAATCACATTGCCTTCTTTCGGACGTGGGACCAATTCCCGCACGTCATTTCTCTCGAACTGGTTCAACTCTTCTTGCATGGCTTGAACCCAATTCTCATCTTTCGAGGCTTCTTTCATATTCTTCGGCTCAAATTGTGAGAGATCGCACGTATTTCCCAAGTACAATCACGTGTTACCTAGTTCGGCAACGAACTTTCTTCGAGTTACCATCCTTTCAGAAGGGTCTGTGATGATGTTTTCCAAAGGATGTTCTTTTTGGACTCTTGAAGATGGTAGCCTTGTGGTTCTAGGCTGTTGTTCGGGTTCTACAGTGCCCAATGTATCTGGTTCTGACTGTTCGGCGTTAGATTCATCTGGCTACGGTCCTTCTATGTTGTTCTGCGTATTTGCTGGACACTGATTTTTTGCTGGTTTGTCAAATTCATCCAACTGTTCCATTTGATCTTGTAGAAATTCCAGTGGGTCAAATTCATCTGCCTACAAATGAGAATTTCCATCGTTAGTATCATCAACCTTCACATTAACAGACTCGATAACAGTTTGAGCTTTAACATTAAAGACTCGATAAGCCCTACTATTCTTCAAATAGCCCAAAAACATACCATCATCAGATTTTGAGTCAAATTTTCCTAGATGCTCCCTATCTTTCAAGATGTGACATTTACAGCCAACTATACGAAAATAGTCAGTCCTAGGCTTTTTACCCATCAAAATTTCACAAGGAATTTGTTTAGTGCCAATTCTAATGATGACTCAATTAATGATATAGCACGCAGTGTTAATGGCTTCAGCCTAAAATCGAGTGGGCACTTGTTTGCTATTTAGCATAACGCAAGCCATCTCTTGCAAGGTCCTATTCATTCTTTCGAAAACTCAATTTTATTGTGGAGTTTTTGGTACAGAACGCTCTTGACCTATCCCATAGGGCATAGAAGTCAGCATAGTCGGAGTTTTCAAATTCCCTTCCGTGATCACTTCTGATCCTCTTGATTCTCACTGTTCATCATAATTTTCGTTTCTCAATTTCTAAAATAAAATAGAGACTGTCAAAGGCATCAGATTTTTCGCGAATAAACATGACCCAGGTGTATTTAGAAAAGTCATGACATATACATAGATGTATCTCTTACCTCCTATACTCTCCTTTTGAATAGGACCCATCAAATCTATATGGATGAGTTTGAGTATATGAGAAGCGACAAGCGACTTTGAATTTGCGTACCCTTTTGACAATCACCACAGACTCCCTCTGGAATAGTCTCTAGATTGGGTAGTCCTTTGACCGCTTGAGTTCTTGCCAACTTCATGAGATCATGGTAGTTTAAGTGGCCCAAACGATGATGCCACAGTTCTTCGGGTTTGATACTAGCCAAATTACAAACAACAGGATTGTCGAGTGTGTTAGAATTCGCGTCACAACTCAATACCTTACAATAGTCTTTAGAAAACATAACAATAAGGTTTTCATCACACAACTGGCCTACAGTAACCAAATTTTCTTTAAGACCAATCACATAAAGTATATTAGTTAATGTAGGCAAACCTTCAATTTTCTTCAATATTGATGATAACTGATCCAACAATCTTACCCTTTTGGCCATCACCAAAAGTAACAACATTTGTTTCGCCTTTCACAAAGCTTGATAGCAGTGAGATGTCACCAGTCATGTGTCTAGAACAACCACTATCAAAGTACCAAGTGTTAGAAATCAAGGCACTAAACGACAATTGCACCACATATGCGTTTGCCTGAGTTCTCCTAGGTCGATAATGTTTGGGAGGGCGTTGATTAGCTATAGGTCGTCTCTGATGAGTATAAACAGGGTTCAAATACACATGGCAATTAAAAATGTCACGCCCAAATTTGGCACAAAAATTACAAGTTACCTGCGTTGCAGATGCATACTATCGATCCAGATGAGACTAGGTTCGTCTATTTACCTAATTCTTGATGGAGGCCTAACATTCTGGGCGTGTTGTCGCAGTACGCCAAAATTTATTTTATTTCCTTACTCGGTTTCAAAACTACAAATTAATGTAAAAGTGGTAAGTAAGGGTCGAACCCAAGAGGAACGGTGTTTAATCTAGTTGTTCTTATCAATTAATCTAGAAATGGGGGTTTTGTGAAGTTGGATGAAATTTGAAAATAAAATGACAAAATAAAAGAGATGAAAATGCAACAATTGAAGATATATCTAGTTCTCGGGTTCGGTTGTGTCAACATCTTGTGTTTATCTTTCCCATGCAACGTGTACTATCCCTTCTTCAATTTATCAACTCTCAATTAACCAAGAAGCTCTGATTAACGAATTCTTCCTTAAGTGTATTAAATTAAAGTGAGTTCTTTAACTTAACATCTAGCTATTGGATAATCCTAAACAAGTTCTTAGGATTTAATGCAATGCTAGTGTGAAATGAACAAGAAGAATGAGTTGAATTAGATGATCAATTTCACAAATTTGAATTAATACATCTAAGTTGATTTATTAACAAATATGCACGACATTCGTTTGCTACTGTGGATTGGAATCTAGTGACAATTACGGATCAAAAGTTCCAATCCTAGCACATAACTTGAACTTAAAGATTAATTGATTCAATTGGCCAAAGTGAATGCAATAATCACATAAATTCAAAGCGGGTTTAAAAGCATAACAAATCAACAAATTGAAGTAGAGGAATAGATAAAGCGTTAGCAAAGAGTTAGAAAAGATAACAACATGATAATTGAACACAACGTCCCCTCGAACTAGATAGAGAAGTCTAACTACTCATATTAGCGGGTATCACCATGCTATATGATAGATTATACTTCACTATCTCAAGTAATATATACAAACTATAGAAATCACGTAAATAATGCTAAGAATTAAATAGAGAAATCTAACTACTCATATATGCGGGTTAAATACTTATAGCAGTAGTACGTGTATCACCTCTGCAATATATGAGAAATTATCTTTCTCAAACATGAAAAATAAAAGAAGAAGAGAAATTAGTGAAGAAATACTCAGATTAATCATATTCCACGGCCAAGTATCGTCGATTGATTTTTCGAACCTATATTTAGGTTCTTACTTCACTTGAATATGAAAAACTAAGAGCTTTCAAGCTACAACTAAGAACAAATGATGAAGAGAAATTTATTGAGGAGAAAGTTGGAGAGAATCACAAGCTAATTCTCTCTACAAGTTGTGTGATTCAAGCTTGGAAATGCCTCTATTTATAGGCAAAATATTACACCAAAAAATATTAAAAATCATAAAAGTCTTCCTTCATGAGTCTATTGTGGTGTGCTCGGGTTGTTTTATCTCTAAGAAGTCAAGAAAATACCAAAAACACGTTTATGGTAGGTGGAGTCCATTGGTCAAAATCTGCTATGGTGTCGGGCGTGACTCAGTCGCCATGTGTGACTCGAGTCACGCAGCGATCTACTAGTCATGGCCGGAGCAGGAGGCCAGGGGACGGTTGCGAGGCATGACTCGGACGGTTCTTGCTGATCGAGGATGCTCGGGCGTGACTCGAGTCACTTGCGGACTTCGATCACGTCTTGGCGGTGACTCGAGTCACCCGAGTCACCAGAAATTGCACACCAAGTCCCTCAACTTTGGAATGTTGTTCATTTGGGTCCTTCAAAAATTGCAATTTGGTCCTTTAACTTTCTAAAAAGTTTCACTTTGGTCCTCAAGACTTCTAAAAAGTTACACTTTGGTCCCCAACAGTTTTGGCTTTGACACTTTTAGTCATTTTTCTTCAAACGGCCATAATTTTCACTAGGAAACTCCGATTTGCGATCCGAAAAGAGTGTAGGAATCCTCTTTTGATGTTCTTCGACTTTAGCACAAGAAAAATTGTAAAAACAACTTTTCATAAAATTACATCGGAGGTCCTCCATCTTTGATTCGCTTGCATTTTTGGTCCCGAGTTTCCGTTTTCATTCGATTTTCATCCTTTTTGACTCCTTTCGATTCTTTGTGACCCTAAACACCACAATAAAGGAAAAACACATAAAACGGAACATATAACACTAATAAAACACACAAATACATAAAATAGAAGAGTTATTTAAGTGCTTTTCTAGCACTTATCACATTCTGACCTGGAGACGTAATGTTCTGAACTGGAGCAGTTTCTGCAATATGCACAGAACGTATGCCAGATGCATCCCGTGGGCAACTGGAGGGTGCGGATACGTCTTGGTGAGGTCCATTCCGAATTTTAGGTTTGGAACCCATTTTCTTCACAAACATAGGGGTTGCAGCTGGACCTTTACCTTTATCGTTGTAGCCTAAGCCACTTTTGTTGCCGGCGGGCTTTCCATAACTAAGAATCTCATCTAGGTGGGCCGTTCCAAGGACTAAATTCTTGATTTTGTCATGTGCTTTTGCAAGTTCATCACTCAATTTGCTTATTTCAGCTATTTCAGAATTTTCAGGTGCAGATGCATTTGCTCATCCTCTCTGTTGGATTCGATTACTGTCTACAACAGATGGATCACCTCTTCTATTTTCTGGAGCTGTCTTTTAAGATCTTCAGCTGTATGCCAGATTCATCTGGAGTGGTGCTGCAGGTGGCAGGGTCATAGAATCGTTCCACGTGAATGTAAAGTAGTAAGGGTGGTTGCCTGATTATTAGAAGAGCTTTTGCCCGAATCGGATCCAGATGCATCTAACTCAGCATCACTCTACATGATGTCCATAGCCTTCTTACCTTTTTTTTATCAGTGTGTTAGCACACGCAGAGGCAATGTGTCCATAGCCTTCGCATTCTCTACATTGAATGCGGTTTTACCTTTCCATTCGAAAGAATTTGAATTCTTCTTTGGATTGAAGTTGCTATTTCTTTTAGATTGTTGTTGGTGCGGATTTTTCCCTTGAGATTTTGGGTTCTTACACTGTTGCTGACATTTGAGAAATCTCTTGAATTGTTTTGTGAGGAGAGCAGTGTTTTCGTCCTCATCAGAATCTCCTTATGCATCTGGCTCTTCGTTGTTTGCCTTAAGTGCAATTCCAGATTTCTTATTATTCTTGCGTCGGCCCAGATGCATCTCAAAGATCATAAGATTAGCTACAAGTTCACCAACTCCCATAGATGAGAGATCCATGCTTTCCTCAATTGCGGTTACCTTGGCTTGGAAGCGGTTCGGTAGAGATCGGAGTATTTTCTTCATGATCTGTACCTCTGTGAATCATTAACCAAGGGATTGGCCGAATTGTTGACGTCACTTAGCCTTGCATGAAAGCTTCGAAAGTCCTCTTTCTCATCCATGATGAGAACTTCAAATTCATGAGTAATCATCTGCAATCTCAATGATTTGACTGCAGTCGTGCCTTCGTTAGCAATCTTCAGGGCATCCCACATTTCCTTGGCCATCCTTAACTAGGAAACCAGCTTGAATTGACCTGTATCCACCTGCGAAACAATAGCATTGAGAGCTTTAGAATTAAAAGAAGATGCAGTGCATTCTGGATCAGTATAAGTTCTCCTAGGTTTAGCAGTAGTAACACCTTCAGTGGTGGCAGTGGGTGCAGTGTAACCATCAAGGGTGGTAGTCCAACATCGTTCATCAATGGATTGAATGCGAATTTCCATCTAATTTTCCAGTAGGGATATTTAGATCCATTGAGAATAGGGGGTCTAAGAGCAGTAGGAGATTCCATTTAGACGACCGGATCTCACTTTCTAGAAGTGAATCCGGTTTGATACCAATTGAAAGTTTATAGTTGGCTAAACTACGGTTTATTATATTCAGATACGTCTGTGCTGTGTTCTATTACTTAAATTTAACTGGTGACAGTTTAGTACTGCTTTAATGCGAGATGCATCTGTAAATAATCGTAGCCTAGATGTGTTTATTTACGTATGCCAGATGCTTCTGGGTTGCGATTGTGGAAATTAACAGAATGCAGTAAAGAAATAGCAAGAACGCATAATTTTTAACGTGGAAACCAAATTGCAAAAAAACCACGTGCTCATCGCCTATGAGCAAAACCTGTCCACTAGATCCACTCAATTTAAATCTTTTACAAAGCAACTGTAGGGCAATTTACGCACAAATTAACCAACATATAAGAAAACAATAGAAAAACTCCATGTTCTTTGTTCTTAGCATTTAATTTGAGTAGACATCCCGTCTCTCATCAGCAGCTCCTTGTAAACCGTGATCTTGCAATAGATCTACACTTCCTGCAAAGATCTTCACGTTGGGGTTGATCTACTTCTTGGAAAGGACTCCTCTCGGAGATTTGAACCGAGATTTTCAAGATTCAATGTTGGTGTTCATGGACTTGATCAAGGAATTAGCTTGAATAAGTCAAGAACATAGGAGAAGGGCACGCTTTTCAATGTTTTATGGGGGCCGATTTTTACCTTCAAAAACGTGTGGTATCTTTCTCCCAATTGTAGGGTTTTAATTCTATAAGGTTGTCTTGGTATGCAAGTCACCTAATTTCCTTACAACTGAAATTCCGACAAAGGCAAGAATAACTTAGTAATTGTAGGAAATAAATTAAATAAGGTAAAAGATAAATATGAAATAAACTTTTTATCTTATCAAGTATGAAGAAAATATGGGACAAAGATCTTACTATATCTTATATCAAGTTTATATGGAATAGAATTCTTATCATAAACCGGATACATTGAATGTGGACACAAGCTAAGGAATTTTCGTCCCTAAGACTCCTAATGTCCAATGGACTCCCTCTTATTTATTCCACTTAAATAAAATAAGGAATTATTACATATGAAAATTAAAATTAAGATAAATCAAGAATAGAATATGATAATAAGTCCAGAAAAAAATATTCATGGTTAATTTAATCAAACATAAAATTTAACTAACTTAATTGCTCATGTGGAAAAACAAAAATATCAATTATTACTAATTTTCTACTACACGAAAATAAAGTTAACAATACGATTAAAAGTTCGACGTTTGTGAACAGTAGCATGGAAGAAGCTAGTATTCTTGTCACCTTCCTTCAGCCATCTAAACAAAATAATTATTGTAAACCTGAAAACAAAGAAAATTAAAATCGCCGTTAACGTGAAGCACCGCTAATTTCTCGTCTCTTTGTTGTTGTGACAAGGGGCCTAGGGAAGATATGTATGTTCCACAATCTTGTGCAATTGCATGGAACACACATAAATAATTCTATGTATTATTATCAGTCCCTTTCCAAAACCATCGATGGTGCCGTAATTACGGCACCATCGATGTCATTTTGGGGGTCGATTCGACCCCCGTTTTGAAATTCGGGACCAGATTCAGAATCAGCACAGCGAGGGGAGTTCCAGGAATTTTCCGAATTTTTTCTGGCGGTTCCGTTAGCCGCCGTGACCGTCGGTCAAAGTTTTGACAATATTTTTGGGCCAAAAATGTTGTCAAAATTTTGACCGACGGTCACGGCGGCTAACGGAGCCATCGGAAAAAATTCAAAAAATTCGTTGAACTTCCTCTCGCCGTGCTGATTCTAGATCTGGTCTCAGATTTCAAAACAGGGGTCGAATCGACCCCCAAAATGACATCGATGGTGCCATAATTACGGCACCATCGATGGTTTTGGAATGATTCTGGTATTATTATACTACCTCCATCCCAAAATTATAACCTTTTTCTTATTTTCACACATATTAAGAAAAATGCAATTAATGATATTGGAAAAGTGCAATTCAAAATTATTTTCCTAATATGTCATCTCATTTATTAGATATGTTATTTCAACTACTCTATTTTGAGGATATCAATGTATATTAAATGAGTGCATAAAAGACAAGTAATATTTTAACTACATCTTTAAAAGGAATGTGGCCTATATTTTGGGACGGACGAAAAAAGAATAGTGGACTATATTTTTGAGACGGGGGTAGTATTACACGCATAGACCACGTGGATTATCAAGGGTTCATAAATTACTGTGCAAATAAATAAATTTTCAGAACATAAGAATATTTAAAATCGACATTTTTAAGATGCAAAATTTGATGTAATATACATCTTTCATCAGATGATAAAGGCACATGAACATCTCTTTATCAACCAACAAAAAGGTAAAAAATCGAAATGTCACTTAATTTTGGTCGTCTCCGGACTTATTGTAGCAATAAGTTTGTTTGTATACTTTTTTGTCCGACAATAACATAGCAAAAATTGTTGAAAATGAGATGGCTTTGAAAGCAATGAATAGAACATAAACCTACCGACTGCCCGTAACTTCGGTAATTATTGAGGCTTGGATATCATATAGGATTGTTGTGTTTCTCATCATTCCCTTTTCTTCTCATATTCAAGAATTTCTTTAGCCTAGCCTTTTCTTCTGGACAACATTTCGACATTCCCTCTTTGTTTTATTAATTATTTTCTTGTCCCTTCTTCAAACTATCGTCAATTACCTCAAAAATTATGAGCCAAATGTGCCATAGAAAATGGCTTCGTTGTGGAGGATTTTTCTTGTAATTTCTTGTCATTTGATCCTGTGTAGGTAGATCATTAACTTACAATCCAGTGAGTACAAAAATGGAAAAGAAAGGACATATTTTGATGCAAAGATACGAGCTTGGGAAGCTGCTTGGACAAGGGACTTTCGCTAAGGTTTATCATGGAAGAAACCTTAAAACAGGCCAAAGCGTCGCGGTCAAAATCATCGACAAAGAGAAGGTGATGAAGATTGGTTTAATCGATCAAATCAAGCGTGAGATTTCTGTAATGAGGCGCATTAAGCATCCCAACGTCGTCCAATTGTACGAGGTTATGGCGAGCAGATCGAATATCTATTTTGCCATGGAGTACGTCAAAGGTGGGGAGCTTTTCAACAAGATTGCCAAAGGCCGGCTTAAGGAGGACGCCGCCCGAAAATACTTCCAACAGCTAATCGCAGCTGTGGATTTCTGCCATAGCCGTGGCGTCTACCACCGCGATCTCAAGCCGGAGAATCTCCTCCTTGACGATGTCGGCAATTTGAAAGTATCCGACTTCGGCCTTAGTGCATTGCTTGAGTCAAAAAGACAAGACGGGCTTTTGCACACCACTTGTGGGACCCCGGCGTACGTGGCGCCGGAGGTGATACACAAGAGAGGATACGACGGTGAGAAAGCTGATATGTGGTCGTGTGGGGTGATCCTCTTTGTCTTGTTAGCTGGTTATCTTCCGTTTCATGATAGTAATTTAATGGTCATGTATAGAAAAATAAGCAAAAGTGAATTTAAATGCCCACAATGGTTTTCTCTTGAGGTCAGAAAGCTACTCTCAAGAATTCTTGATCCTAATCCATGTACAAGAATTACAGTTGCTAAGCTTATGGAAAATTCTTGGTTCAAGAAAGGGTTCAAGCAAATCGAAGTCCCCAATCTTGATCTCGACGACGAGGACGGTGATTTCCCACATGACATTTTCGACAACCACGTTGATTCAGATTCTGAAGGAGGTTCTTCGTCGAGAAAGAAACACGGCGACACAAAATTTCCTCGACCTCACAGTTTAAATGCATTCGACATAATCTCTCTCTCACCGGGATTTGATTTGTCGGGTTTATTCGAGGATGAAAAGAAGAGCAAGGCGGAGGCGTGGTTCACAACCCAAATGCCGCCTTCGCAAATTGTGTCGAAGTTCGAAGAGGTGGCCTCGACCGAAAGTTTCAAGGTTAAGAAAAAAGATGGGCTAGTGAAATTGCAAGGCAACAAAGGAGGAAGAAAAGGGCAGCTTACGATAGACGCCGAGATATTTGAGCTGGCGCCGTCGCTTCACGTGGTGGAGGTGAAGAAAAGCGCCGGAGATACATTGGAGTATCGAAGATTTTGTGATCAAGAATTGAGGCCTTCACTCAAGGATATAGTATGGACTTGGTAGGGTGACGATGACACCAATATTGAACAACATTTGCAGCAACAACCCGAGAATCATGAAGATGTTCAGCTCAACCTTAAGGCCTACTAGAGGTTTATAATTTATTATATTTATTGGTAGTACGAAGTTTGTCATTTATTATAACCAGTTATATGTCGGCATATGTTTTTTTCGATTGTCTTCTAAGATCGACCATGGTTAAACAAAAACTAAATTCAAGATTTGATCACATAGCAGCTATGATCTATTACCCACAGTGGATACCGTTACGGTCACTACAAGAAATTCAGGATTTTATCACAGTAAAATGCTATGACAAATAGTACACAAACCGTGATAAAAACTATTCGTCACAGCTTTGTCACGGTAAACGCTCCCTCGTAATTGCTTGCGTCTCAAATAATATTACTACGGTCAAGACACCGCTTCAAATACTTTTGCCACGGTATTACCACAGTTTGTCACCCATCACAAATAATTTGTCATATTTTCTAAATTATTTCCCACGGCTTCCAAACCACCATAAATAATGAATTTGCCACATATTCTGTACTATCACAAATGTTATTTACGACAATTATTTCACCGTCACGAATGGTATTTGCCACAATTTCTTTACCGTCACAAATACAAGCATGACAACAGAAAAGCGGGAGATATATAATGTAGCTGCTAGAACCATGATGTCTTCTCCGTCGTGCCGTTGATATCCAGTCAAGCAAATGATCAGAGATTTGGCACCTGGAATCCCATCCAAATCTCTTGGCCTGGAGGCCAATACATAACCTGTATGGATACATCAATCAATACTTCCCAATAAACTTCAAGGCAAGAGAAGAAGAATGTTTGGATCTTTAAGTCAAAAAACATGATTTGCATGAAATAGATGAAATAAGCAAACAGAAAATGTCGATTTGTACAGAATAATGCAAATTTAGTCTTTAACCGAAGTGCCCATAGAGGAACTCACAGAGGTGGAATCAACAAGCATTCTCACGTCAAAACTATGATCAATCCACCAAGCAGTCACCAATGTCTTCTCATCTGTTCGTGCAGCAACGGATATGGGATCATTCTGCACCACAACACATCAAATCATTTCTTCACTTGCCGTATTGTATTTCATTAGACTACAATTGTGATCCACAAATAAACATTGATAATTGCACAATTCATCTTCAATTACATAAAAAGAATGGCTATTTTCAGTCCACACAAACAACAACTTCACTTAGGTATTAGGCAGAAAGATAGCATTTAGACATTCAGCTGTCATGAAAAGCATTTAGGTATAGCCACTGTGGAATAGCCATTTTAAGAACTAAGCAAGAACATGAAAAGCTTAATTCAACAGATCTATGCAACTCTCAATTCAGCCATCTTGAGACAACAACAGAATGCAATGCAACTAATTTCTAAGGACTAGAAAAACACATAGCTATAGACTAACTTTAACATTTAAAAGTTTAATACCTCCCGACGTATATTTGCACATGAATTTCTTCCTGTACGGTGAATAGGACCGCATAATTGACGATTCTTCTTGTTCCTTTCAGACTCTTGCTGAGAAAATAAAATAAATGCACTAACGTTGTAAGAACAGTATGAAATATAGATTATAAAAAAGATCATCATTTTTATGAGTTATAGATACATACCATTACATCATCTCTGCTACAATACTCAATTAGTACCTTCCACTGGTCTGCTTCAACATCTTTAGGAACCATTGCTTGGCATTCCTCTTTTGTTTTTCCAGTAAAGTAATTAGTCTTTACCCTATTCTTCCAACTTCGCCACTTCTCGGAAAGTGATTGTAGACAATTATTCTCATATGCATGTGGTGCATTTGTATTATCCTAACATTCTTTAAAAGATTAGACATTTGAACTTCAAAAACTACAATGCACCTATAAACAATTTAATACCTGAACTTCTCTCCATATGTAATCCAAAAGATCTTTATGCACGTTAGGAAATGACACGTAAGTTAGGGGAAGTCTAATCCCATTTCGTGCCATTTTATCTAAATATGACATAAACAAACTTCTATTTGGACCAACTGGCTGCATAAATTCGTTCCATTCTACCTCTAGCTTCTTCCCTAGCTCAATGGGAGGACCTTTAGGAAAACCTCGACCTTTTCTCTTTTCAGCATTATCACCCATATTGAACTAGAATCAAAATTAAGAATAACTTAATCAACTCGTTGGAGGCATGTAAAAGTATGTTCTATATTTGGATGCAAAACCATTCTAGCAAATAACATGTTTTTTATCTGTGAAAATTTCATTTAAGATGCCCATTAGCACGTAATAATACATGTTCTCAAGCTAGTTGCAATTGTAGTTCAGATCTAACTACTGTTGTTGCAAGTCAATGTGGAATTTTAAATAGCAAGTTGGAGTATAGAGACACGTATGAACATTGTACGCATTGAGTAAATTAATGCGATTTTTGAGAATATTTAAGTGCCAAGTTGGAGTAGAGAAAACAAGTCTGAGAATGTTTAGGATATATGTATGTATTTAAAACTACACACTCCTATACCCACTTCTACACTTTAAAACTACACACTTAATTGATGACTTCATTGAACCTTCTGTTTAAAAATTTCAGGCTTGCAAGTGGCAGACCTAGGATGAGGTAAGCATTTTAATAAAGCATGAATTACCTGATGAAGTATTTCCTTAAGAACCTTGGGGAGTTATTTCAGCTTCAATAACTGGTTGACGCATAGACGCATTGCGCATCGTCTATAGCATGGTTTGTCCACGGCCCTTTCTTTTCACCATTTTCTTGGAACTCAATGTGCTAGTTAAATTGCAATGGAAATCAGAATTTGAATTGTTATTAATTCTATTCTGAATTAACATCTTCATTCACGAAATACAAAGAATATGTAGATAACTAGACAAACACAAGTGCTAAATGCTTACGTTCTAGAATTCTTCATAATTGCTACTTTACATAAAATTTATTAATAAGAAAAGCATAAAATAGGCTTAAGAAACTGCTTGTAATAAAGGAATCAAAGACAAAGCATGTAGAGAGTAAAAAACCTGAGACAAGGATATTCTTAGTCGACTTATAAACCATCTCGCAAATCCTATCGGTCAATGTCAATGTCTTGAGGAATTTGTGATTCAACATATGTGTCATCTATCCCATCTCTTACCCAGACAATGTCTTCATCTCGTGTGAAAAATGAGTTTTGGTCTAACCTTTGTTCCTTACAAGGTTCAGTTTCGTACACATCAAACTTATCTCATCGTGACATTTGTAAAACCACCCGACTCTCTGACTGGATAGGATCAGCAGCATAGTAAACTTCCATTGCCTGTGATGCTAGAATAAATGGCGCATCACTTTCCAAATTACCTCGGTACAAGCAGTGGTTGAAATTAACCAATGTAAAGCCATATGCATCATGTTGTAGCCCTTTTTGGTTGTCAATCTAGTGACACTTGAACACAACAAATTTGATTCTGCTAGTGTAGTGGAGCTCCATGATATTAGTTAGCACTCCACAATATATGACATCACCTGCAATAGGATTTTTATGCTTCACGCTGGAGTAGCTCATAGTTTAAGCTTTGACAATAACTCCGCTATTTTGAGTACATCTGGAACTCTCATAGCTTCTAGTGTGACAACGGTAACCATTAACAATATATGCATTAAACCCATGGGCATCAAGGTCGGGACCAGCAGCTAATGCTTTTATTTCATCAGAAAACTGTTCATTGTAGGTCCTTTGCTTTTCCTCAACCTAAAAGTTCAATTGTCAAAACTAAAATATAAGGAAGCTACACTTTTAAGTTTAAAAGTTCTTAAATCATATTTTACTTACACAGTTTTTAAACCAAATGTGAAATACTTCATCATGTATGCGTTGAATTTCATGATCACTTATTCCTCGTTTGCATGAAATCTCTGCTCGGTGTATGTTGCATATAATCAAAGTTAAAAGTACATTTCAACTATGATAAACCTTAATAAATAAAAGAAGAGGTAAATAAGGTTTCTTACTCAGCAAAAGGCCTAACTTGATTGTTGTTCATGAGAATATAACGATGAGCTTGTACCCATGAAACTCTATCAAGTTTTATGTCAAATCCTTTTCCCAAAGCGCAACAATAATGATCAAGACTACCAAGCCTATTAGGCCTATTGCATTTAGTCTCCATGTCATCTAGATATCTAGAACAAAAATTCATGCACTCTTCCATTAAGTATCCTTTTGCAATAGATCCTTCTCAATAAGCTCGATTGCATACATATTGTTTTAGTGTACACAAGTACCTAAATACACAAAGTATAATGTCAATCATCCATATTATTTATTAAAGTTGAAAAAAAATGGAAAAAAGCACCTCTCAATTGGATACATGGATTGAAATTGCACAGGCCCACCTATTAATGCCTCCTTGGCCAAATGTATCGGCAAATGCTCCATTATATCAAAGAAGGCAAGAGGAAATATCTTCTTAAGATGAAAAAATGTGAGAGCAATTCGGTTATGAATATTTAGTAGATCTGATTCACGGTTCACTTTTGAGTACAATTGCCGAAAGAAATTACTCAACTCTATCAGCGCTTCTACTACATTTTTAGGCAAAGATCTACGTACAGCTAGGGGAAGAAGTTGCTACATCAAACTATGGTTGTCATGACTTTTTTGATCCCATATGATTCTTTTATCCAAATCGACTCGCCTTGATATGTTGGATACATACCCGCCTGGAACCTTGACCTCCTTTAGTACTTTACAAAATGAATATTTCTTATCCTTGCTCATAGTAAATGATGAAGGTGGCAAGTAGAACTTACCATTAAGCCTTTAAAGTAGGATGTAATGACTTCCGTATCCCCATCTCCTTCAAATCATGTTGTGCGTTTAGGTTATCCTCAGCCTTCCCATTGATATCTAATACTATAAATATGATATTATCACAAACGTTTTTCTCAATATCCATTATGTCAAGATTATGTCAAATCAAGTTATCTTCCCAATATGGTAACTCGAAGAAAATGCTTCTCTGTTTCCAATTACCACAAGTTGATTCATAGCCCCTTCTCCTTTTCTTTAAGTCATACTTTTTGTAATTAGTCAATACCTCACATATTTTTCTCAACACTTGGGTACCAGACAATCGCTTGAGTGCACGACCAAATTCTTGCTTCCCGTCAAAAGATGCTTTATCCTTACGAAACTTGTGGCTCGAAGGTAAAAATTGTCGATGACCCAAATAGCATGTTTTATGTCCATTGTTTAACCTAAGATATTTAGTTTTGTCTGCGCAATATGGAGAAGCAAGGAATCCCATTGTTCTATATCCTGACAAGTTAGAATATCCAGGAAGTCATTGATTGTCCATAACAAAGCTGCACGTAACTTGAACATTTGATTATTTGATGCATCAAATGTTGTAACACCTTCATTCCATAATTCCAATAGCTCCTCAATTAGAGGTACAAGTAGACATCAATTTTATTACCCAGCCCATTAAATCCGTCAATAAGTACTGGACAAAATAAAAATGGTTGTTTCATGCACAACCATGGAGGCATATTATAAGGTATAAGGACAACTTCCCATGTGCTGTGAGATACGGACATTGTTCGAAAAGGATTAAATCCATCTGCTGCCAATCCAAGCCGGACATTTCGAGAATTACTCGCAAAATCATTGTTGAGCTCATCAAACTTTTTCCAAGTAGTGGAATCAGCTGGATGCCTCAATATGCCATCTTTGTACCTTCCTTCTTCATGCCGTCTCATAAGCGTAAGCACTCTTGGACGACATAAACAACTTTTGCAACCTTGGCTTCAAAGGAAAATATCTAACTTTCTTTGCTCCTATCTTTTTTCCACTAGGCTTGTATCTAGGTTCATTACAAATCTCACACTTATCTAATTCTTTGTCTTTATCACGATACAACATACAATTATTAGGACATGCATCCCATGTTTCATAATTGAATCCCAACTGATCCATAATCTTTTGAGCTTCATAATATGAGCTAGGTATCTTATCACAGTGTGGAAGCACCTCCTTTAGTAACTCAAGCAACATGGTAAATGACTTGTTTGTCCAACTAGATAGTATTTTCAATTGTAAGAGGCGAACAATGAAAGATAACTTGGTGAAATTTTGACAGCCATGATATAACTCACTTTCAGCATCCGCCAAAAGTTTCAAAAATTCTTTCATCATGATATCCGGACCATCCATTTGTTGATTGTTCTCGAAACTATTTTCTGTTCCAGGAATACCATATGCCTCGTGCACCATATCACACATATTTTCTCTGTCAAATTGCATAGTTTCTTTGATGGTTGTCCTTTAACATCTAGGAACATAATTTTCACCGTGATAGACCCAATTTGTATATCCTTGTTTGAACCCACGTATTATCAAGTGTGACATAGCCTCATTTCATGGTTCAAAATATTGATTATGACAATCCTTACAACAACAACAACAATAAACTCCGCCAATGTGCATCACATTGCCGGTCGCAAGCCCGGATAAAGGAGGAGGGTTGCGGTAGGTTGGCAGACAGCATAAAACTTTGCCAAATCTATGAGATGGAGCCAAATGATTATCACAATCTTCACATGGACAATAAATTCGTGAGTCCTCAGATCGACCTTTATATGCAAAACTCAAAAACTCTTCAACTTTATCTCTGTCTTCTTTTGAAATTCTATATTTTGAATTTACCCAACTTCTATCCATATCTAAGAAATAAATTAGAACATAAATTTTTTAATATTAGTGAAGAAAAACTAAATCATGATACAGAAATAAAAGAAGTTTCAGAGATATATGGAAAGATTGTGTTAAAAGCATTTACCCGACATCTATCCATATCTAGTTGACGATAACAAGTTTCAGAGATATATAGACAAATTAGCGGCAGCCATATATACAAATTACAGGAAGTGTGCTTAGCAAAGTACTTTGTTTTTCAATAACTTAACAGTAGGTTGACATTTTATCAAACAAGTTGTAGGCGAAATAAATTCCACAAGTTGAAGACAAGATGAAACAACTAATAAAACATTGTTTAAGGCTAGACTGCGGGTCATATTCCACGAGCTCATCCAGCAATAACACGATTAAAAGCAAATGAGTGAAGTCGAAGGGGAGATGAACAAACTCTATTGAACGAGCTCAGAAAATTCAATTTAATAGATATGCCAAAATACTTGATTGAAAACAAAGGAAATCTCCAATTCGAGCAATCAAATAGAATCTTTAACCACAGCAAGTCCACAATACCGATGATAATTAATTTTGAGAACGATGATTTGATTCTGAGGAATAGCTACTTTCGCGAATGAGATTACAGCGTAAGACTGTAAAATTATAAGAGGATTGCAGAGTAAGACAGTGAAATTATAAGAGGACCTTCGACGTAAGAGATTGTACAACAAGAGGACCTTCGAACATCCGAACCAGAGAGAAAAAGATTGCAGAGTAAGCTTGTCAGAGGACCTCCTTCGAAGAACGATGATCTAATTCTGAGGAATAGCTACTGGCGCCAATGAAAGTTTTGCCTAATTAATTAGCAGCGAAGGTGTTAAGAATAATTAATTTTAAGTGGTGGTCCTTAGGTATGAAGCGGGAATGGCGAATTGTTATTATTGCAGCACTAAAATTGTCATAAATTTTTTTTATGACAGTAAGACATATTTTTTATGATAGTAAAATTGAAAATTGTCATACAAAGTATTTTTATATATGATAGTTTCATAATAGTGGTAAAAATATTATTAAATACAGCAACAATACTATCTCAAAAAATAGTGTCACGAATGAACTCTTTTCTTTTAGTGGGTGCCTAATGGCTCAGCAAGAACACGTGTTCTAACCGTGGCTTTCCACCATCAAGAAAGACGTGTCATCGTGGAAGACTATATAGTGCCCAGGCACGAATCTGGTATATGGCTGCAGTAGGTTGTAACCTACTGCAGCAAAAAATAATTACTAAGTCGTGCAACATAATTCACAAAATCTAGTTAGGTGAGTTGGCTAGACCTAGTTCCTAAAGGCGTCATGTTTCTTGCATGCCCGAGTTCGAATCTTGTTCCCGGCAATTGGGTGAATTTTTTTTGACTTCTTCTCCTCTTTTTCCTCTCTCTCTCTCTCTCTCTCAAAGTTGATCCCGGTTTGTTTTTTTGGACTTTTTGTCCTTTTTCCTCTCTCTCTCTCTTTCTTATTAAATAATTACACATTTTCAAAAGCTTGTAGATCTTGTTTCTCTTATTATAATTAATTATTTTTCCTATTACAATCATTGTTTATTTATTAATTATTTTTCTTATTGCAATTATTATTTATTTATTTTATGTGATTATTACTCTCTCCCCCATAGTATAAGATTTTATACTTAATTTATTAAATTATTATTGCTTCGAGTGATCTAGAAAAATGATTTTAAATATTTTATATGATTTGAACTTAATTGATTATGATTTTGAGAAATAATATATTATAATAATTTTCAATTTTAAAGTTCAGTTTGATTCACCACTCAATTCAATTTTTTCATGAGTTCAACGATGCACTAGAAAATAATACCAATTTAAAAAATAACCAATTATAATCAGTATATACCGAAGTAATCAAATCAACTTGTAATTTTATATTAGTTTACTTATATTTTACACAATCAATCTAGAAGATCGTTATTTTAGATAATATTTTGGTAAAATAAAGTACTTCAAACTAACTTTGATATTTTATGATGGGATTACTTATCAAGGAAAAAAGTACTCCTTAAAAAAAATTTAGCGCCCCCGAATCAGCTCAGTGCAGTGGCAATTTCTCGCTTCAACCTTGATGGCAATCCCCCCCAGATTATAATCCTAGCTCCGTCCCTGACAGTGCCTACTACGGGCAAGGGCAACAGATCAAAATCTGATCAAATAGATCGTATCATAAATTGCTGTAAAGTTAATAACACTATAGCCATTAAATCATGTGATCGAATTAGCTACTATTTAAAGTTATTTTCGTCATCAGTACTACACGTGTTTATGAAAGTAGAAAAGCAACTCTATTATAACAAAGTCCAAGGCCAGAGCATCTACCTTTTGCTTTTTACTTGTCAGACATCATCATATTTCATTAGTACTTGATCACATTTGAGCTCCAAGTGCATGTGCAGATTATTGTATAGAAAGAATAATTTCATGAGTGTATTAACTGAGCACCCAGAAAATCTCATGGTTGTAATAACCTACCACAGAATGATGAGCCACCTGTCTATATGATTCATTCGTATTAGTGTAACAACCTACCACAAAACCGTGAGCCATGCACCCATTGTCTTTCTAATTACAATAGCGAATGATCTTCAAGTAATTACTGTATCCCACAAATGCCAAATATAATTACTTGGATTCAAATGCCAATATAATTACCTTGATTCAAAGAATCGAAATAGAAAACCTGATTGGTTGAATGTATGGATCACCGGATCTAGGCTGGTTAAAATTGAGAAGATCATACACAGAATTCATGTACCTATTAGGACTAGGAGATACTCCAGAGATCATTTTTGGTTAGTTAACCTTTGATCCCGGTCTCCTAACACAGGTGATAAGCAGACATAAAGAAGTATAAGCTATTCGTTTGCCCCAACCAACAAGTTGTTAGGATTTCATATCTCTTTTAACAGGTTGAAAATAATTAACAAAAAACTATGAGAAAATAGGCTAAACAAATTCACACTCACATCCACTAATATGTAAATTACAAAGTAAAATGACGATAATAAAAAACTAAAATGACGGTCGAGGCTTGTACATCAAGCAATATCCTTAAAGAAATTTCGCCCTTACCACCGAAATACTACCGATCGCCTTGCTGGACACAACAACCAAACTACTGCGTTGCAGCCAAACTAAATTAGGCGACCGAACAAATATCACCAAGTTGAATGAAGGACAATTTAAAGACAAAATACCAGAGCAGATATAGAGATTTCGAGATTGCACTGTGCATTGTTGAGAATGCGAATATTGCTGGTTGTTAAGTGCAAATTTACTTTTATTTTTATAGTTTTGTTCGTGTTTAGTGTGTTCTATTGTGCTTAATTGTGCCTAACTTTAATGGCTTTTAGGTAGAAAAATCAACATGGATCATATGCATTACAAGCAAAGATGAGAAAAGGGTGAATTTGTGCGAAATTGAAGAGTTTTGGATCAACATGTGGAGAGGATTAAAGTTGGAGGACTAAAATTACAAAAATTGGAAGGATTTTGTGTGGTATAAATTATTGCGCCCGAAAAATTTCGTGTGCGCCCGTAGAATGGAAGAAACGACCTGTTAAGCACTCTGTAGGCCACGGAAATGGAATTGCGATCGCAAAATAAAAAGTGCGGCCGCAGGACTTCAATGTGTGGTTGCAGAAGATAAATTGCGGCCGCAGAAAAAAAGGCGCAGCCGTAGATTTGGATTTTCAGCAGTTCGTGGATTTTTGGAATTTGTTTCCTAAATGGACTCTACCTTACTCGTATACACGATTTTGGACGTCTTTGGAAGACCTAATGGAGGTTATAAATAAATCTTTTGGAGACATAGTTAGGAGTTTTTTTTTTTGGAGAGTTGTTGGAGAGCAAAAACACACCACAATCGAGCCAATTAGAGAGAAATTTACATGGTTTGGGAAGAGACTTAAGATGGGAGTTGATGCTTGGTGCAAGATGTACTCTATATTCTCGATTCTTAGCCTAAAATTCTGTGATGAACTCTTTTATTTATGTTATTTATTTGTGGTTTAACATGAACAACTAATCTGTTAGTCAGGATGAACTATGCAATTTAGATTAATTATTTGATTTTCGACTCTCAATTTCTGGGCGTTAATTTGCATGTGTTGATTTTACTACCACGTTCAATGCATGATTCACTTGATCACTAAATCATTGGTTTGTGAATTTTGACAGATCGAGAGGTAAGTTAAATATTTAAATCGCGTAGTAAAATCCGGCAATTTGCATAAGAGCTAGATATAGACTCTTATAATTGATGTGATCACCTGCATGACAGGGGGGCATTTATGAATTCCTACGCACGTTAATGCATCTAATTAAGGACTATATATAGAAATATAGTAGCTGACTTGATTAAATAGGATTGATTTGAACTCGAGAGGGGTAAATTATATTATTTTCGTGAATTCTATCTAACACAACTTTAGTATAGAAATTGAGAGGAGAAGTCAAATTGGATGTCTAAAGATAAGTCGGGATTCCCAACTTCCACTTTCCATTGATTCAACAACTTTTTATAATTTTGCAGTTACTTTCGTGTTATTTGCAATTTTCCCTAAAAATCCAATCTTTAATCTTTATACTTTTAAATTATTTTTGTTGAGATGAACTTAGACCCATATTGAGTAAATCATCCTCGTTGGGTACGATACTCCGACTTCAAAAAGTCCACTTTACTACTTGTGTGGCTATATTGTGCACTTGCGATTATTATCACAACACTGGTTAACTGGGTCCAATGGAGCTTCAACCCATTCAGTTTCGAGCCATTAATTTTGAGTCATTACAAGAGTTACAAAATTCATACCGTGGCTATTACTGCTGAGAATTAAGGCTGGTCAATTTCAACTTTTAAGTTGAAACTGTAAGAAAAAAATTGCAAAATGATGCGATTCGCACTTCGTAGCCAATTTCGGTGCGACACTCATGTACGCAGGTTGCACTCGCACACAAATCCCGAAGCTCAGGTGGCAATTGACTCATGATTTCCAATCCCCTCCCGATGGTGGTGTACGCCATGGATGATTCTCTTTGTGACAATGGTTACATCTCACAGATAGGTAACCATGAATAAATTGGTCCACACCTTCTTTAGCTTCCTATGTGGGATAGCTCTTACTTCCCAAATGGAATACTTCACATGCATGTGAACTTCAATTTCCATTCACTTAATTTCCAACAATCACCCACATGAATGGGAATTGACAGATGCGGAATACTTGGTGATAAAGGTCAATGTCCGAAGCCTACATAGGATAGGTAGGTGTTACCATTTGAACCTTCCCTTGTAAAAGTATATGTACTTTACTAGATGACCAGTAGACGTGATGTCCTTAAACTGTTATACCGTTTGTGTAAATGATAATGTACCTCACATTCAATTTTTATGGGTGTGTCCATTCATGGCCCTAGACATAGACCTAGTTCTGCATGAGTTACTTAAGAATTGCACCTCAACAATTCTCTTTGAAGTGGCCCCACTTCTCTCTCACATAGGTGATTCCTCTTTAACGAGTGACCCTCATTACCCTTCTCGGATTGCTCAGATCTCCAAGGCTTAGGAATCATTAAGAGCTTTTAGTCAACCTCCTTCTACAGGCATCACTATTTCAAAGGAATGGACTAAGGGAAATCCCATCCCCCAGTGATCTAAACCAAGTCTTTGCAATTATGTTGTCCCATTGAACCAAGATCTTGGGATCTCCATTGAGCTAGGTGGGGTTTCCTTTTGGTTAGCAAATCTGCTAGGTTATCATTTGACTTCACATAGTCAATAGAGGTAACTCCCATTGAGAGTAGTTCCCTAATGGTATTGTGTCTGTGATGTATGGTCAAGACTTACCATTATACATCTTGCTCTGTGCCCTTCCAATTTCTAATTGACTATCACAATGTATATAAATCGCTGGCACAGGCTTGGCCATTTGGGAATATCCGCTAAAAACTGGCGTTGCCACTCAACCTCTTAACCACACTTGTCGAGGGCGATAAACTCAGATTCCAATGTAAACACGAATCCACTTATGGATTTTGTGTCTATCAGATCAGAATATCCATTTGGCATTCTGTATCCTTCTACAACTGTAGGATATCTTGTATAGTGAAGCCCATAATCACGTGTATATCTTAAGTGTCTCAGTACTATCACTTTCCATTGCTTAGATCCCAGATTACTCGTGTACGCACTCAATTTGCTAACTACAAAGGCTATCTCAGGTCTTGTACAACTCATTAAGTACATCGGGCTCCTAATAATCCTAGAGTACTCAAGTTGAGAGACACCATCTTCTTTATTCTTCGATAGACATTAACTTGTGCCTATCGAAAGTTCTAGCCATGCTTGTCTCGTCCTTGTGAAACCTCGCTAGAATCTTATCCACATAATGTGTTTGGGTCAACACAAGGCTATCTAGTGTTCTTGAGATTTTAACACCAAGGATCACATGGCCTCAACCCATGTCTTTCATGTCGAATCTTGATTTCAACATGTCCTTTGTGGATTTAATCACCCTGTCAATGAAACTGATAAGCATGTCATCAACGTAAAGATATAAAATGACATAGCCATTGTTAGTGTCTTTAATGTACACACACTTATCATACTCATTTATTCTAAATCCACATTCTATCATGGCATTATCAACGTAAAGATTTAATCATCTTGTCAGTGCAACTGATAAGCATGTCATCAATGTAAAGATATAAAATGACATAGCCATTGTTGGTGTCTTTAACGTACACACACTTATCACACTCATTTATTCTAAATGCACATTCTATCATGTCATTATCAAATTTCTAGTGCCATTGTTTTGGTGCTTGTTTCAAACCATATATGACTTTACCAGTTTGCATACTTTGTGTTCTTATCTTTGTACAAAAAACCCCTTCAGGTTGTTCCATGTAAATTTCCTCTTCTAAATCTCCATTTAGAAAGGGTGTCTTGACATCCATAGATGAACTTCGAGATTGTACAGAGCTGCAATCACAAGAGTTATCCTAATAGAAGTTATTCTCGTAGTTAGCTAACATCACTACCTCCTCCCACATGTTCTGGGTTAACCCAGAACGTACCAGCATTGCATTCATCATTTCTTTCAACGTGCGATTCTTACGTTCAAAATCACGCTTTCGCTTAGGTGAATATGGCACAGTCGTCTCATGTATAATTCCGTGTTGGGTGCAAAATTCACCAAAACGTGATTCATACTCACCAACACGATCGCTTTGATTTTCCTGTTCAGTTGATTCTCAACTTCGTTTTTGTAGAGAATAGACTTCTCTATCGCTTCATCTTTACTTTTAAGAAGATACAGATAGCAATACTTTGTGTTGTCATCTATAAAGTTCATGAAGTATTTGCTTGTCACCCGTGTTTTTACAAATTTCAAATCACACACATCAGTGTAAATTAAATCAAGTGGTTCCCTATTTCTTTTAATAGTTTGAAATGACATCTGCATTAATTTTTCTTCAACACAAGCCTCACACTTGTTCTGGTTAAAGCGAAATGAAGACATGTGGTTCAAGTTAATTAATCTATGTAAAGTATCATAATTAATGTGATCCAGTCTACCATGACATAAATTGAAAGACTCAAGCAAGTGTGCAAAATAGTTATTCATTTTATTTATTTTGGGCTTAACAGCCATTATATTGAGTTTTCGCATCCCGCAAGACATACAACCCTTGCCAACAAGTACTCCACTCTTAAACAAAATAACTTTATCTGACTTAAACACCATACAAAAACCATGTCTATTTAGCAATGATCCAGACACAAAGCTCTTTCGGATCTCTGGCATACAAAGCACATTGGTGAGAGTCATCCCTTTCCCAAACATCATCTTGAGAACGATTTTCCCATGGCCATTAATTTCAGAGGTAGCCGAGTTTCCCATGAACAGCTTCTTTGCATTCTCAGCAACTTTAAAACTATGAAACATTTCCTTATCGGAACAAACATGATGGGTAGCACTGGTGTCAATCTACCATGCTCTCATATTTGACCCGACCAGATTCACTTCAGAGACTACTGCAACAAGGGCCATATCAGGAGCTTTCTCAACCATATTAGCCTCTTTTTCTGAACTTGTTCCCCTTTGGAAGTCTGCACTCCCAAGCCTTGTGACAACCCTTATCACAGTTGTGGCAGATCCCTGAAAATTTCGGCTCCGTGATCCCTCCTTTTGGTCCTAAGTTATGCCCTTTGTTGGCGGTCTATTTCTATTGGGTAGCCCATTTCCATTCAGTGGCACGTATTTTTCCTAGTGGTTTCCCGAGCTCTGACGGTGTCCCCCAATATTATCTTTAGGAGCCATCGAAAGATTAGGCTATTTCTTATCAAAATTCATCTATTTCTCTTATTCCTCAATTCAGAGTCAAACAATGAGCTATTCAACAATCATTTCTTCCTGCTTATACAACAAGTAATTTTTGAAATCCTTCCAACCAGGTGGCAGCTTATGAATGATCACTGCAACTTGGAATGATTCACTCACAACCATCCCTTCAGCGTGGACTTCATGCAAAATCACTTGAAGTTCTTGGATCTGACTCATAATAGTTTTTGAGTCTATCTTCATATAGTTCAGGAACTAGTTGACAACAAATTTCTTTGTTCCGACGTCCTCAATCTTATGCTTTCGTTCCAAAGACTCCAACAATTCCTTTGCTATTTTCATCGAGCTATACACATTGTACAGTGAATCACTCAAATTGTTCAAAATATAATTTCGGAAAAGGAAATCAGAATGCTTTGGGTGCACTAACCGCTTGGATATCTCCCACCCACTCTTTAAGGATTGGAGCCGTCTCCGCCAAGAATCTAGCAACATTCAACGTTGTCAAATAGAAAAATATTTTTCTGCTGCCACTTTTGAAGTTTGACCCACTAAACTTCTCCAGTTTGTCATTGTGATTCATAGGGACAGTCATATTAGGACCATCCCCAAAACTTTGAACGTGGGCCGTCCCACTAGGATCGGCACCAGGACTTGGCATAGAAGCCCACTTACAGTCACCGCCATTGTTGGAGAAGCAATCTGTGACATGGGAGCCACCACGGGCATTATTGGAGCCACAATTTGTGCCACTGGAGGCACCATATTATTTTCGGAAGCCACAACATTGTTGTTTTAGGTGTTTTCGATTTCCAACAAGTTCAATTAATTCTGAAACATAGATACACGATTAGTATATCCAAACACAAACTATTTGTGTATGAAATGCTCAAACGATCAAAATGGGCAATATCGTGAAGAGAAATTCAAATTTGAGAATGTATAGATTACAAAATTAACAAATTGGAGTCGAATTGCAAAATAGTCAAGTGATAAATTGATGGGCAGAAATAATTCTACTCATGCAGAATGCTAACACCAATACTAGTCTATATCAACAGTGTATGGCCCAATATAAAATGAATGAATCAATATGTGAAAGAAATTGTCAAAAGTTTATTCAAACTATCATCTCAAACACATAGACTCAAAATGGGATAGGTGCAAGTACTACTCAGCAACATACCTAATTTAAATATAGCTCTAGGGATTTCATAGGACAAAGTCGATCAATACGAACATGTAAAAAATATGTATTGTAAATTAAAAAATATACATATGTTTTCAAAGTGTATATCTCAAAAGACAGCCAAGGGAACAAGGTGATATATATTAGTAATTACTTAGATGGCATATAATGGACATACTATATTACTAAATTTATCCAAGCTATATGATACCAATTAACAACCCTTGAAGCCTACTAGTTTGTTGCACGTGCCCTGCACGTGTATTTTGAACCATATTCGGAAGATATTGTTTGCTTTTATACGGACGGACAAATCTAATTTCGTATCCCAACATATTTCTTATACCGAATTACTAATAAATTATTTCGACATAAAAGAGAAAAGCTAAAATAAATTATTCACGTAAAATACATGTAGTATGTTTATGGTTGAGCAAATTAATCAACTCTTTTAACTTTAATCTTCACGAAAGATAATAATGATAGCAAATACTTTTTAGATATAAGCTGGGTTTGATGTAGGAGGGCGGTGAAAAATCAGCAGCGATAAAGGGAAGAGAAGCCGTTTATGTTGTGCACAAAGGAAAATAAGAAAAACTAGCGATCCACAATTAATTATTGACGCAATGTAATTATGTAGTGCTTGGGGGCATTTTTGGCCAGCCCATTAAAAATTTTTAACGAAAGGAAATTGTCTTTTATCTGTGGGCATTTTGGAAACCGAAGTGTTTTACAAACTATTGTGCCTTTTAAAGGAGGAGAGATGTAAAGTAATGATTACTAATTACAAAGTTTTAGTACTCTTATATATTGTAAAGTATATATACGAACACAAAACCAGTAGAGTAGCGCCAAACGTATATAAAGTCAAAATAGCATATGGCACATACATTGTAAATCTGTTCAGGAAAACAATGTTAAAAAGAAATTTTCTTTAAGCTTGTGAGAAAAGAGGCTACACAGATTCACATTCACATTCACTAGTATGTAAATTACAAAGTAAAATAACGAGAATACAAAACCAAAACGACGGCCGAGGCTTGCATCGCACGCAATATCCTGAAAGCAATATCTCCCTCAACACCAAAATATAAGCATTGCCTCCTAGGATACATTGACCAAATTCCAGTTTTCCAGTCGAACTGAGTTAAGTGCCCTAACAAATATTACCAAGTTGAATGAAGGAAAACTCAAACACTGAATGCCAGAGCAGATATGGAGATTTCGTGGTTGCTATGTGCATTCTTGAGACTACAGAGATTGCTAGTAAAATAGGTGCAATGGAGCCTCAAGCTATTTAGTTTCGAGCTATTAATCTTGAGCCTGTACAAGAGTTACAAAATTATATCGTAGCTGTTACTATTGAGAATTAAGGCTGCTCAGTTTCAACTTTTAAGTTGAAACTACACGAAAAATAATTACAAAATGATGCAGTTTGCGCTTTGTTTCCAATTTTGGTGCAACATTCATGTACGCAGGTCATGCTCGCACACAAATCCCAAATCTCATGTGGAAATTGGCTCGTGATTTCCACCGCCCTTCGGGCACTCGGCCATGGAGGATTCTCTATGTAACAATGGTTACACCTCACACATAGGTAACCATTAATTAATTGGTCCACACTTTATTTAACTTCCTATGTGGGATAGCTCTCACTTCCTAAATAGAATCCTTCACATGTAAGTGAACTTTAATTGCGTTCACCTAATTTCCAACAATAATAATGCAACCTAGAGAAGCTAGATGAGGGGTACCTTAAAATAAGTATACTGGCTGAAATTCTATTTATCGCATGCAAGTTCTTTTACGGTGTGTTTGATGGGGTTTGTTTTCCATGGGAAATGCCATTTTTCACCCAAAATTTTCGTGGTTAATCAAATAATTTTAAAGACCTTAACGTTAGAAGGACAACCTTAAAAATCACCTTCACGTCGGAGAAACTAATTTTCACTACTTCCATAAGCGGGAACAAGAATAGGAAGGCAGAAATTGAACGAAACTGAATTAGGTGCACGAAATCGGGTCGATAAAAGTGGCACAGGACAATAGGACAGAACCATGTGGCGAAATGGCTAGTGAGAAGACGATGATTGCAGAATTTGAATGGAGATACAAAAGAGATTGAGAGAACTTGCTCATATCTTTGGGAACAAAAGGGGGGGGGAGACCTGTGGGGTCATGGGTGTGCTCATCTAATGGTCAGGTCAGAAAATGAATCCAGTGGATCTGCGAAACCAAAAATGATGGTGTTTACAATAAAATTGATAAAAATGGCATCGTTTGACATGGACGAAAAAATGAATAGTGACTCCCTAATTCAAACTTAGGACTTGTTCTATTAAAGATGTTATTGATTTATATTGATTTACTTGAATGAAATGTTAAATGTGTGGTTGAAAATTAGAAAAAATATATTAAAAAAGATATAAAGTAATTATATGAGTGACTGAAAATAATAAGAGAGGAAAAGTTGACACAAGTTAGTAGAAGAAGATGGTGTATAGAATAAGCCCTTATATATATACTCGGGTGGTTCACGTGCGTTGCACCTTGTATCTGATCTTGTACGTATATGTTAGCTTAGATCTCATACAAGTGTTGGTAATGACAATCTACAAGCTTTGTTGTAATATACCAAATATTTGATTAGTTAGAAATAGGCAAGGCCAAATTAGACAAATCTTTTGGTTTGAAATTTCACTTGTGTAGATAATCATCCTTGATGTGAATTTTGAAGTTGGATTTGTGAAATTTTGAATATGATGGATAAGCATCCAATGTTTCCTAAATTGCATCATAATGACCATAACCAAAGGATCTTTAAAAAAATCTTTTCATGGCTTCTAGTTTATGCAGTAATGTATGGAAGTTCAAGCTAATAAAGAATTACAATACAAATGCCTCTCTTGAAGAAGCTATAGGAAGCACTTGTTTTGCTTCTCCAAAATATGCGACTATTTTTTTTTGTCCACTTTCCTTTTAATCAAGAAGTCTATTTTGTCTAACTTCATTCTCCTCTTTTATCTCATCACAAGTTAACAAATTGTCCACTGTAATTGATGTTGAAATTGCATCAACTTAAAATAAGATAAACTAGTAGCATATGAAGCTTATTAAGGAAAAGAAAATTCTATACCTTTCCTTTATGTTTGAATTAGCACTTTATCGTTTCCCTCAACAAGAAAGTGATTCAAGGTCCTTTCCCGTTTTATCAAAAAATGCACGGGATGCAAGACTCGACCCTGTACTACTTCAGAAGCTGGTTCGAGAATTCTACTATTCATCAGGTTGCCTACATGACTATAATTAAATGCCATTTTTCTTCGAAAAGATTAAAAAGCTATGCCAAGTGGAAACTAAGAAGTTGAAATCTTGAATACTATACCGTCGCTTCTTGTATAGAATATATGGCCATCAAATCTTTTAAAAATATTAGTGATTACCTCAAGGTTGACTGTTTTCATTACACCTGGCAAATCATCTTGCAACTCCTTGAAATTCTCCACTTCAAAATCGGGTATCATAAAAGCCAAACTGCATATGACATTCTTTGTTTTGTTTGAGAAAAGCTTGGAGAATCTGCAAAACATTCGTCGAATAATGCCCCCCATTCTTATATATAGAAGTGAAAGTTAATCACTAAAAAACTTCGAAAAACATCAGTTCACAAAAGTTACATTAATTAATACATAGCAAGGAAAAGCATAGAGCAACTATGAGAAATCAAACATAAAGACATGAACAACACTTGTACAAGTTTTCGAGAAATGCAAAAGAAAGGTGCAAGCAAATGACAGCGAAAAGGGTGATCCTGTAATGAAAAAAAAGAGCTCTAACTTACACAACCGGCGACACCTCATGATCTTGTAAATTTGACTATAGTGATGAGAAGCGTAGGGGAGCCCTTTCAAGACAACTAAAAATAGTATTTTCTTAAAGTAATAACTTTGTTGATTACAATCATCACCAAGAGAGGTAAATTTTTGCCTTGAAGATCTTTCTGCATTTTTGCATTACCATAATATGAGTAAGAAAGGAATATGTAATAATTAAGTACATTAACAATAAAACATCTCACACCATTAAATTTCCTAAATGTGTTGCTACAACTTCACCCAAAAAATTTAATAACTTAAGCTTGCCTTGTCGAATTTTATATTATTTATTCGTATATTTAATCATTAAATGAAAATAATTTAAAATTTTATTTACTTTTCAAATTTTCATTTCATGACCAAAACTTTCAAATTTGTTTTATTTAGTCCCCAAAATCTTGGTTTTATTCATCAGAGCCCAATCTTAATTTCAAATCCAATTCATTAGAAATCCATTTAAAGTCCATTTATATTTCTTGCCCACCAAAGAATGCTTTAACTAAGTTCTTAATCATAGTATTCCATTTAAATACTTTTGTTGGGATTCTTCAATCCCTAGCCCCAACTCCATCATCTTCGGCCTCACCATATTTACCTTCATTTCAACCTCCACCTCATTCAACATGCAGTAAGAGCTCCAGCACAAATATTCAATAGGTAGTTTCCCAACATTTTATTCATTTAAATTTTTGCTTCAATACATTTGTTCTAACATTTAAATCACACCCCCCAATCACTGTTTCGTATTTATCACCATCATCACCATTTAAATACTCAATGTATTTCCTCAAGTGATTCTAGAATCATTACCATAATTAATCGATAAATTTTGCCACATTTTTATTCATTGACATATCAGTAGCCAACACAATAGCACAACCACCACCACACCACTTCAAGGACCTACACCACCACCGCAGCCTGCAACCACTCAGCACAAAACACACACACACACAATGTAGCCGCTAAGCATAAACTCACACACAGCTAGCTCATACATGATCCATACAGACACACAGGCACACAATCAACACCACCATAATCTCCATTCCTCCACCGAACTACCACCATGTAGAAGCTTTATAGTAGAAGTAGGAGGAATTTGAACATAGTTCCAAAATTTTATTTGGTATTTAACCATCGATTTCTCCCCAAATACCCACCAATTTCTTTAATTACCACCTCCAAAACCGTCGACCACCACTATCCCGCGTTCTGTGACAGCCATTGGCCAAGACCATCGCCTTTTTCCTTGGGTTTTTTCCCATCGGTCTCCATCGGTCTTTGCAATAGCAATGAACGAAAACCCAATTTTGAAATTTTGGGTTTTAATTTGGGATTTATTTGGGAGTTTTCCTGTTAGTCCCTAGGTTTTATAATTTCCTTCAGGTTGGTCCCTACATGTTATTTAAATAATAAATCCTCAGCTTTTAGTTTTTATAATTTAACCTCTAAGGTATATTTGCAAATTAAGTCCCCCAATTTAATTATTTTATTTAAATAAGTCCTCGAAGTTTATTTAATTCTAGGTCTATAATTTTAATTCTTACGATTTGATCCTAAACTTTTATTTCAATTTAAATCCTTCAATTTTCCTTCCTTATTTAAGTTGGCCCCAAACTTTATTTGAACTTGAGTCCCTTACATTTTAAAAATATTATAATTTAGTCCAAAAAATTTTTATTTCAAATTTATTTCATCTAAAGCCCTCAAAGTATTCAATCCTTTCAAATCAACCCACAAACTTTTATATTCTTTCAATTTTAGTCCCTAAGTTTCAATATTATTTATAAATACTTAATATTTAAGTTTATTGGTGTAAAATAAACTCCTTTTTGACTACATGGGGCGTATGAGCAGCTAGAGGACTGACCTCTCACAGTGAATTAAGCTCAAAAACTCAAGAAATGTTTAAGGTAGACTCATTTTCTAAAACATTCTTTTTAAATGTGCCCATATAAAATTGATATTTATTATAATTACTTACAAGTAAATATGACAATGTTCGTCCTGGTACATGATGATAGGCTTTTGGCCTAATGAACAATAAACACCTGCTTTTAGACACTTTGACGAGATGCACGATATGGAGGGAATGCTGAAAGAACATATATTATATAATTGTTCATATTTTTATGATGATTGATGATTATGTGTATTTAATTTATAACATATATATTTTTTGTTGTGTACGGGTCTACTAAGTATTTAAAATATTCATATTTTCTCTATCTGATGAACAAATTTGTAGATTGAGGAGTCGAAGGAGTAGCGAAGGTGTGGTGGCTACTTACATTCATTTAATAAATCATTTCTATTTCCGTTGCTATTTTAAGTAACTTTGAATTATTAAAATATGTTCTTTCAAATGTTTTGAGTTGTTAGAGATCAAACTATCATAAGATACTCTAACATGTTTACTACTTTAAATAATTTTTCAAAATTTAAATATTTATTAATTTTTCGCATTTATTATTATTACTATTATTATTATTATTATTATTATTATTATTATTATTATTATTATTATTAGTCTCAAAAAAATTATGAGATAGTTTTGAAGAAAGAACTAACATTTCGGGTTTTTAGAACTTGTGGCGTTACAATAACAGTAGCACCTCCAAAAAGTAAAAAATAAAATGAAAATTTTCAAAAATTGAAATTAGATGTGGCAATAAAAAATAAAAAAGAAGTAGATCAGAAAATAATAAAGATAGAATGAACTTTTGATTTAATAAGTAATATAATAATATCAAAGATATTAAAAATCAACAATATTTTTTTAATATCTTCCACAATAATAAAATCCTTCGCAACCACGAATACGTGATCGCAAATGAGCTCAAGGAGAAGTTACTTTTAGCGAATCACGAACACACTGATTTGTCATTAGATGTCTATTCACATGGATGGTCGAATTAGGGAAGATTTCATGCACAATGTTGGGGCAAGGGAAGGGAAGGGAGAGAGCTCATATCAGCATTTGCATCATTAGGTATGACAATTTGGAAAATAAGGAAAGGAAATAACATATTATTATTGCGAGCAATTAATCTTGGATCCATATTTAGCCTCATAAGATATGAAGTGAGATTTCAACAATATGAAGCAAGAAGAGCATTAAATATTAGCATACAATAAACTACCTAGTAATGTGCCATATGGTAACGGCCCGACCCCCGTTATGGCCCACCCGAATTTGGCCTGTTGTGCCCCAAGGAGGACCATGCGAATTTAAGTTTGGTCCGCTAGCGACCCGATCCACTTTGACATGATATTGTCCGCTTTGGGCCAAACCTGCATAGTTTTGTTCTTGAGCTTGCCCCAAAAGGCCTCACTCACGCCTAGTTAAAAAGGTCTCTTAACTTATAAACTAGACTGCCCTCTCATGCCCAAGCGATGTGGGATTATGGATGTTACATATACCATCTCTAGCTTCAATTAAAGGATTATTCTCAATCAGTGCTTGTTAGAATATACACGGCTACAAAGTAAATTCAACGGCACTTGTCAATAAGGCAAGCACGTGTGTTTAAAAAGAATGAAAATAAAAAATAAAATCAAATAAAAAAACATCCAAGGTGTTATTTGAGGAAGCGAGTAGATCAGAAATCCTATTAAAAGGAATTAAAATCATAATTATTACACTTGAATATGAGCTAAATAATTGGGAAGTAACAATCATCTTATTAATTAATATTTCATTCTTACAACAAAGTAAATAAGGTATTTTGTCGTGGTAACAACCTCTTCTACGTAACAAGTATCTCACATCTGAAAGACTGCATCAAAATTCTTGAAGAAACTTGAGAAATTTGCAAAAACTTGATCTGGTAAATATTCCTTGATCCACTGCTGGAAAAGGAAAATAGCCCAAGAGAATACTTTGCTATAACAACAGTCGGGGTTGCATTTTCGATTGATGTCAACACTTGCTTTCCCATCTCTTTGCATCCCACCGAATTCTGAAGAAATTAAAGTGATATTAAGACTATATATGCGTGATGTTACTTTGTAATCTACATAGTGTAATAGAATTTTGAGTAAACTCAAATGAAGTATATATAGATAAATAAAGAGGACCATCAATGTAAATAAGTAACAAAGGATGACCCTATTTCGCTGTCTCATCCCATGCAAGAATCCAGTACAACATTATCATAGCGATCAGTAATGTTCTGCAAAGTCGAACCCGTAAACAAAAGTCCTAGAATTCGAAGTAACTAATCAATAAATTGAAAAAAGCACAATCAGGTTAATGCCCCCTCCTTTTTGTACTTACCCTTTTCATTAATAAAAAGGTAGGGGGATTCCAAACACCCACCAGCTAGGCTTAGCAGACGCGTAAAACCGGCGTGGGGGTCTAGCTGGTGCTTTGCTTAAAAAAATTGAAAAAAGCACAAAATAACTTACCAACCAATCGATCCATAAGATGACTACTCTCATTCAGTTTGTACAAAGCGATAATTGAAGATCAAAACAATCAAATGCATGACAGAGTCCTTTCTTGATCTTGTGTGTAAATAACAAACATAGATGTTGGACAAAAATTCATAAGCACAACAACAAGATAAATAGTAGCTTACAAATTTGGCGGAAACAAATGAAATATTCACTATCTGGGGCGTAGCTAGGGCTGCGCCTTGGTCCACCCAACTTTTGAAAAATACAAAGAAAGTTTAGAAAAAATAAAAAATTTTACAATATAACCTAATATAATTAATTGTTGGCATAGTGTATAGTAAACTTCTGGCTTCGCCTTTGTTTCGCCATCCTATTTTCTGGCAAGAGTCCGGACATAATGAGAGTGGATGATTTCCACTACTGAATGGAGGAGAGTTGCTGATAAGGAAATTAGGTGAAGAGATTAATTGAGAGAGAGTCGCCGATAATGAAATTGGGCGAAGAGAGAAGATAGAGAGCAGCTCGGTGGGTTGTGTGCTGCAAAAAATGAAAGAACACACGCAAAAGTAGAAATCGGGCCGGGAAAAGATCCGCGAATGATTAAATGGCTGCAATAAAACATCGTTTTATTGTTTAAGTGATTAAAATGACGCCCTTTTCGGCCTGTCATCCAAACAGTAAAACCCAAACTCAAACTTATAAGGTTGTAATAAAATAATTGATGTATGGGTTAAGGCGATGGGGCAATTGAGATCCACAGGCTGGACGAACGAAACTTGAAAAGTAGGTTAATCATTTACAATGATGAAAGAATTATTATTGTTAAAAACTAGAGACAAAAAACTACACAAACTTTTTAGCACAGTTAGAAGCCAAAAAATGATTATCTTAATTATATTTGTTCATTGTGAAATTGGCACAAATGATCCAAAAACGTATGGTTACTTGTGAATTTGGTTTGCAATAAAAAAAGGTTCTGCAATTGATCCCAAAAAATTTTTTTTTGGCATGCATTTGATCCTGATGGATGGAATCATCCAATCTTTCCATCAATTCCTTCAATTTTTGCTATTTTATCATTTTTCCAAAGGGCATTTTTGTCATTTAACTTATGATAAATTACATAGAAGATCCTAATTTTTTAGGGTTATTACATGTGCCACCCCAAGTTTAGCAACCGAAACCTAGAAGTATTAACTTCAACTTTACTTTAGAATGCGGAAAAGATAAAATTAATTTTTAAAAAAATATTTGTTTTTAATAAATTCTACGAAAATTTAAATAGAGCTTCCACTGTTAATTAGATATACTTGACCTATTAGAAAACTCGGCATCAGTATACAAGATTCAAGAATGTAATTAAATTTTTTTCTCAAAAATTCTTTAACTTTCAAAAATATAAATAAATTAGAAACACAAATCCCATATACAAGTTGAAACAACTTCCACAATATCCACTAGTGTAAAATAACAAAAAACTATTTAATCATCGGAAACAATTAAAAGAATGAAACGAAGACTAATAAATAACCATCCTAATCTATGATAAGTTCTTTCACTTCAAAATTGAAAAACATGCAAAGGGTACTGCCTGAGTCTGCCGCCAAGCCGATCCCCTGTTCATCTAACTCTCATCACTTGTAAAGAAGGGAAAAGTGATTTTTGTGACTTAAAGCCCAGTAGGTAAACCCCATACACGTGATGCATGCTTACGCGATGTAACGTTTAAATTAAAACTTTGCAATATGTATCCCCTTTAACTTTCCAAATAGTGCTTAGGCATTTAAAAGGCATTCTTTTTTTCTATCGTGAGCTCACTTGATGTATCATCTATACCCAATAAGCTCAACAGTGGACATTTATTATTTGGAACCAGATTCAATTATACCGATAGTACTACAAAGCAGCAAACATTCCATTCAACACTATAGGGCAATAACCACAAAACGGTAAACATTCCAAGTCACACGTGCCGATTTCCCATGCCCCATTTCCCACTCACTCATTTTCGTGCCATAGAGATGCACCCATTCGTTCATAAACTTTGTGATACACATCATTACGAAAAACTTCACTGTGCACATTTTATTTTTGAAAACATTTGACTCTTGCACATGAATTGCTATTCATGCTTAATGGATGCAATATGTGTGCCCTAACATGACAATTAACTTGATAAGATAATGGTGCATGCAATAGAATCAAATAATTAAAAACTACAGGCACAAAGTACATTAACCTCACCTTGAACAATCAACGTCATATATAGAACATTAACTTCACCTTGAGCATTTAGTTTTGGATAAAACACGTTAATTTCACCTTGAGCATTCAACTTCTCTTTGAACTTATATGGGGAGGAAGTTTACTTACCTCGAACCCTTAGTGATTTACTTTGAGAAGCAAGAAAGAAAATGATTTAAATTGTAATTAAATCGAACACAAAAGTAAGATAATGACACTTAAACTCATTTTCGTGAAATTAAATGTTCTAATTGCACATTAAGCGTGATGGCATTCGAGTCCTTCCACTGCAAAACAGACCTTGATAATTATCAATAATAATTACCAATAATTATTAGCGATTACAATTTACAATATTCAATTCACCGACTATGGCATAAAAATAAATACCTTCATAAAAAAATTCATGAATACGCGTAAGTTGACACACGGTGTTACATTACAATTAGATCTAAAGTTTGAAACATGTATACGTTAGTCCAAAATTTTTGTTAAATTTCATAATTTTACCTTATATATTTTATGTATGTTTATTTAGTTCATAATCAACTTCACCAAATTTTTACCAAAAATTTTCAATATAGTATCGTTTGTTTGCATTAATATCATAATTTTTTGAAAATTACTTTATAACTAGATACTCACATATTTTAATTTAAACCACCAGGTAAAAATAAATGCAATTATTGTATCTTTATAAAACTTTTGTATGAGTACATCACTACAAAAAAATATACCAAACATGGAAGAAAATAATAAAAATAAATAACAAAAAATTTATAATAAATAAATAAAACAAACCCCTCTCCATCCTCTCATAGCATCTCCAATGCGAGATGTCTTCACAACAATTTCGTTCTAACACCATCAAAAGCACCATATTATAAAACCATCATCCAACATGGTGTTGAGGTGGAGCCTACCACGCGTATGCCAATTAGAAAATAGGAGAAGCCAAACACCTAGTGCTATTTTTAATTGTATGCTTAAATAGTAGGGATCCATCTGGAAAAAAAAAAGATCCAAAACCCCCAAATTGAATTCTGAATTCATCACTCAGCCCTAATTGGAAATTTTCTAGCATATAACACCCTCTCCTCTCTGTGAAATTGAGCTAGGCTTCCAACACCGCTGACCGTTGTCCACTACCATCAAACACAACAGCTGTTGAAAATGAGGTTCGTTTTGTACGCAGCCGATGCTCTTTGAAATAGGTATGAAGCTTTGCTTTTTTTTAGTTCTTCATGTTGCTTGCAATTCGAATTCCTTTGCTTTAATTTCAGAGGTTAACAAATGAGATTTTTGCCTATGATATACAACTCATTGAATCTCAGATTCCATAATTTCATACCACTAGCTTCATGTTCTCAGTTTTGTGTTCGTTTGGTTTTTTTTTTCTCGTTTTTTACTAGTGTAGTTTGTTGATGTAAGAAAGAAATCTTAAATCCGAAAGGGAAAAAAAGGGAAGATGCGTATAGTTCTTGGAATGGTACCCATCTGCTATTTTGACTTCTTTTCTTATATATATATATATATATTATTGTTGTTGACCTATCGCTCTTTACTAGTTTCATGGACTAGTGCAAGAAATCTGAAAGAAAAAAAGAAAAAAAACCGACTAGTTCTCGGAATGATACCCAGCTGCTGTTTTGAGTTATGCCTCGTTTCGTGGAAATCTTTAACATTTTAGGAATATTCGTATCATATGGAATCAATATAACAATTTGAGAAGAACTTCGTTTTCATATTATCGACTTCAACTTTGTTAATCCCATTGTGCAATGGAGTTTTGTGTTGCTTCTTTAGTTTATTTAATATTTTTTGTACATTTTTCATTTTCTATAGTTTTCGATCAACATAAGGGTGCAGTTCTCTCATGCAGCGTATGAGAATCTTGATTCTGATGATAAATTTGTTCCCAATGCTTTGTTGAAGGAGAAGAACAAGAGAAGAATGAAGAAGAAGAAATGGAGAAGACCCATGAAGAAGAAAATCGAAGCATTCCAAGCTATAGGCATTCCTCATTTATTGGCAGTTGTATTGTTTATTAATTTTTTTGTATTTGTGCAACATTAATCAATGGCGAAAGAAACATTTTTTGTATGAACATTCGTATCAACATTTATTTAGGAAAATGAATCCAGTAAATTATGTTCTGTACATATGTGAGGATTTTGTTAGTTTTTGTTTCAACTTCAATTGGATTCATTAAGGTGGAAGTTGAGTTGTGTTTTTAATTTTTCTCGATCTAAGTAATGGGAAAAGAATTTGTTTAAAACTACATATCGAAACTTTTTGGTTTGTTGCAATATCATTTGAGTGAAAGTGGAATTAAGCAATATATACAAAATTTCCACAGCTGATCATTAAATTTCTGGATATATGAACAGCAAAGAATGCTTCAAGATTTAGGGAAAAAGCATTGGTATAAAAGATATGTACAATTTTTTATCACTCTAACGCTAACATATAGGATATATATATATTTTTTCCCGTAGTGACGGACTGAAGAAAAGATGCTATTAGATACTTTCCCAATGTTCCATCCGAGGATCTACCATATGTTGGGAAAACATTTATTTCTTGGGAGGAGGCATTTAATTTCTACAATAATTATGCGAGGATAGCTGGCTATAGCACTCGTAGACACACTAACATCTTAAGTGAAAGCAGTACGGGATATTGATCGGGAACATTTACCTACTCTAGACAAGGTAAGACTAACTTGAAGTATCAAGTGAAAGAGAAGCATAAAAAACAATGCTCTGCAGAATGAAAACGGGGCCGGGGACGTACGAGATGCCTTTGTTTAGCTAGCTTGACTGTGGCATGGGTAAAAAATGGGAACACGTGGATGGTTTCCGTGTTCATGGCTGAGCACACTTATCCACTTACTAGCCTCGGGAAAGTTGGGTTTTTCCTCCTTATAGAAGGGTAACACCAGCTCAAAAGAGTCTTCTCGATCAGTTGTCACCGGCCAACATTAGCACATATCAGCAGCAGCTTCTGTTGTTGGAGGTTCAACATGGTGGTCCTTCTTCGGTTGGGTGTCAAGAGCGAGATATTAGGAATGTCGACAGGGATAAGAGGCGAGAGAAGTTGCAACATGATGCTGAGACGCCTTGTTAAATATTTTAAGTGCGAGAAAGAGTTAGATGAGAACTACTACTACAGTATCGAGACTAAAGGTGGGGTCTTTGATTGGTGCTTTTAGGCTGACTCGACTTCACATAGTGCCTATGCCTACTTTTGTGATGTTGTTGTCTTTGACATTACCGACAACACAAACACCTACGGTGCAATTTTGGCGCCCTTTGTGGGTATAAACCACCACAGGCAGACAATTCTCTTCAGATGTGGGTTGCTCAACAATGAAAGGAAAGACTCATTCATCTAGTTGTTCTCATAGTTCCTACAAGCCATTCCAACTGAAGTCTCCCCAAAAGTGATCATTACTGACAAGGATCAAGCAATTCGAGGGGCAATTGCTATGGGAAATTCTACTGCTAATCATGATTAAATGCAAATTAAGAAATTATCAATGTCGTGCCGAGCCACAAATTATTTACTTATATGCTAATGAATTGTTTTCTTTAGGTGTTTTCCCTCGGCTGTGCATCGATTATGCTTATGGCACATTGCAAACAAGTTCTCCCAGAAACTGAGTCCGACGCTTTACGGTGATTACGGTGGTGTCCTGTCTAGCATTGTCCACAGCTCTAAGACACCCGACGAGTTTGAGAAGAAATGGGTTGATTTGATGAACAATACTCCCTTGGGGGCGAATGAATGGCTACGCAACACATATGCTATACGGGATTGATGGGTACTTGCTTATCTCAGACACTTGTCTGTTGTTGGGATGACGAGTAGCCGCTGGTTGAGTATCATTATTCATTGTTGAAAATATATTTTGTTAAGAAGAATTCACTTTCGGACTTCATGGTGTAGTTTAAACATACATTGCCCAGCAGAGACATTTGGAAGTACATGCAAATCACATCGACAAATCACAAATGCCTGTCTTACTGACCAATAATCATGTTGAGGACCAGATGCAAAGTGTGTACACAAAGACAGTGTCTTTGCTCTTCGAGGAGCAACAAGTACAGAGTTTGTCTTACGATTATGAGAAGATGTCTTTTACGGAAACTGCCAAAGTATATTGGGTATCAAGGTTTGACGCACGACAAGTGTTTTAAAAACACTTTATTAATTCTCTAATATCATTTGTTTTTGTGTGATAATTTTTTTATAAGTTTTTTTCTGTGTTTTTGTCCATTTTCATATCAAATTGCCAAGAAGAGTTGAAATGAGCTTAAATGGATAAACAAAACATGAAAAATGGAAATCAGCAACTCGGATTCATTGGGCAGCCCTTAGTGTATGGATCATAACTTGAGATAGAGAGGTTTTATTGACTTGATTATAGTGCCAAAAGAAAGATAATTTGATTATCTACAAATGTCACAGTTGGCCTCTTAATTAAAATCGAAGCAAAAATGACCGAAAATTGGATTTGAAGATAGCATCATGAGCATTCAAAGCCTCCAATGTCAACTTTAAGTGAAAAGGCCATAACTTGGGCTACAAAGATCCCATTAGTGTGATTCCAATGCCAAATGAAAGATAACTCGATGATGCACAACAACTATCTTCGGTCTCCAAGGCAAAATTAGTGTAAAACCAAGTCAAAAAGCATGAGAAATTAGGGTCACAGTGGCTGAATACAATAGTAAAAAGATCCATTTTGTGCCTATAAATGGGCAAGGCCATAAACCTCTTGAGGAATATCTCTCTCACTTGCAAAAACACTCTCTTATCCTAAATTCCTAGTTTTATAATTCGTTATAGTATTCATTTTTTATATTTATTTTTATTTTGTATCTTATTTTGAGTAAAAGTGTAGAGAGTTTAAGTATGAATAAAGTTTAGGAGATCATTTAAATAGCCTTTCATATTCCGGCTAAATTATATTTGAAATGTATATTTTGACCAAAAATATGATTGGTTAGGCATTTCAACCTAGTTCAAAGGGGAAGTCATAGTTGAAGCTTGTTATTCAACTAATAATGTAGTAATGTTGTTTTCTACTCTTTATTATTAAATTGGCTTGTTATTCAGATTTGAATGTTATAGATTTATTGAAGTTCATCTAGATCTGGTCAGTTTATGAGAATTTCATTAGATCTATTGCTAGGCTTAGTTTTCAATCCTCAATTGTTGATTTTATAATTCATTGGTAGCAAATAACGATCGTGCACCATTAGATTAACAAACCCTAAGTTAAACAATTTGAGCTTGTGTGATTGTTGCTTAGTTTAACCTATTTTCCTAGTGATAAATGCAACCATTGTCTTAAACTTATAGAGCTTAATCTAGGTTATTCAATGGGTTATGACTAATTTAAGAGCTTGTCTCAATTAATTGAAGTAGGGAAAATTCGGTAGTCAGAATTTGTTGATTGTCTAGGTTATTAATTTGACTGGAGAGTAAGAATGCGTTATGATTAATTGAACTTGCAAGTAGCGACTCGATTGAACCAGCGAGCTAGGTGGTTTTCTTTTTGTTGATTTTCTACATCAATTGTTCTTTGCGTTGTTATTTAATTTCAATTCTAGTTTTTACTTCAATTGCCAACCAACCCTCACCCCTCCCCCCCGCCCCGCCTCACTTGCCAAGAAAATCATTAGTTGGCGCATTTTAATTAGCTTTACACCATTCTCTTGGGTTCGACCCTCACTTATCACTACTATATTTATTTTAAAACCAAGTGAGAAAAATCACATTTATTATTTGATGGTCACGGCACCACCAAGTTTTTGGCGCCGTTGCCGGGGAACGGTGTTGATTTAGTTTGTTTGCGCTAGTATTTTATTTTATTTCTCTCTTACCTATTTATGTACAACACTCAATCTTCTAATAAATCTCTTTGGCAATTTAACTTGGAAATTGAAAAAACTTTAAGCAGGTTAAGAAAGTCAGTTAGAACAAATCAAGAAGACAAAGAGATGGCTGATAACAATCCAACATTCAAGCAATTGGCAGCTCCTAATTTAACCAATCAATCTCGTTGCACTACTTTTCCTACTTTTCCAGACAACACCACATTTGAACTTAAATAAGGACTAATTCATCCGTTACCTTCATTTCATGGTCTTGAATATGAGGATACACACAAACACCGCAATAAATTTGATGTGGTTTGAACAGCCATGAAATCACAAGTGTGATTGAGGAACAAATCAAAATGAGAGCCTTTCCGTTCTCATTAAAGGATTCAGCAAGTGACTGGTTTTACTATATATCTTCGGAACCATCACCACTTGGAACAAAATGAAGAGACGATTCTTGCGGAAGTATTTTCCCACTTCTAAGACTGGTAGCATTAGGAAAGAGATATGTGGTGTAAGGCAACAATCAGGAGAATTCCTATTTGAATATTGGGAACGGTTTAAAAAGCTTTGCGCAAGCTACCCACATCATGAAATCATTGATCAACTCCTAATTCAATACTTCTATGAAGGATTATCACCAATGGATATGGGCATGATCGATGCAGCTAACAGAGGAGCACTGGTTGACAAAACACCTCGCGCAGCAAGGGATTTAATTGAAAACATGGACGAGAACTTCCAACAATTCAATTCAACGAGAAACACGCAAGTTCGGCGTGTGAATGAGGTAAGTAGTTCTGGCATTGAAAATCGACTCTCTGAACTAACAACTCTTGTGAAACAAATCGATATAAGGAATTCACAAACCAATATTGAGAGATGATAATGTGCAACAGGTAAATGCGGCAGCCAACTTTCCATTCCCAAAACAACCATGCAATCCTTACTCGAACACCTACAATCCAGGATGGAAAGATCACCCCAGTCTGAGATATGGACCCAATATACCCCAAGGCATTTTACCTAACCAACCACAAGGACAATTCCAATCGAAAGGAAATTTCCAACCTCAGGGACAATATCAGCAAAAGCTACAATCTTCAGGTATGTCTCTTGAAGATATGGTAAAGACATTGGCCTCTAACACATTACAATTCCAACAGAACACAAAATCAAGTATTCAAAACTTCAAGTTAGCCAAATGGCCATTGCTATCAACCGATTGGAATCACAGTCTAGAGGGAAACTACCCTCGCAGCGAGAGGTAAATCCTCACAATGTGACCGCGATAACCTTGAGAAATGGAAAAGAGATTGAAAGCTCACAAAGAAAACATCCCGAAATTGAAGATGAGGAAGAAAATGAAATTGAGAAAGATACGACCATGGTAAACCCTAACCGTCCTATTATTGCTAAATTGACCCCTTTCCCTTTTCCTAGCAGATTGGCAAAAATAAGAAAAAATGACAAGGAAGAAAAGATCTTAGAGACATTTAGGAAAGTAGAATTGAACATTCCATTGTTTGATGCGATCAAGAAAATCCCACGATATGCAAAATTTTTGAAGGACTTATGCACTAACAAGAGAAAATTGAAAGCAAATGAAAATGTTAAAATGCGAGAGACTATTTCCAGCCTATTTCAAAAGGAAACACCACCTAAATACAAAGATCCAGGTATGTTCGCCATCCCATGCCAAATAGGTAACACTACGATAGACATGGCTTTGATCGATTTAGGAGCTTCTATTAATGTAATGGCTAAATCCACATACACTTCACTCAAACTTGCTAAAATGAGCGAAACTAACGTTATAATCCAATTGGCTGACCGTTCTAATGCTTATCCAGGTAGAATAGTGGAGGATGTTCTAGTACAAGTAGGAGGCTTGGTCTTTCCTGCTGATTTTTATGTATTGGATATAAATGATGATAACTCTGTCAACCCCACACCCATTTTTCTAGGAAGACCATTTTTATGGACTTCTCAGACCATAATAGATGTGTGGAAAGGTATTCTAACTATGTGATTTGATGGAGATGTTGTACAATTTAATATCTTTCATGCAATGAAACATCCTGATGATAAGTGTGATGTTTATGCTATTGATGTTGTTGTTCCTCTTATAGAAAGAGTTTTTAAATTGAACTGTAAAGATGACTTAGAGATAGCTTTTACTGAGTGATTGAGCAAGGAACGAGAGAAGAGGTTGAACTGAACAAGGAGTTGAAAGACGCGGTGGTTACATTGAATTCATTGGAGCCAGATCAAAGCAAGTATAATACTAAAACCATCCAAGCAACAGATCTTCCTAACAAATTATTACTTTCAATTGTGCAAGCACCAGTATTAGAGATGAAACCTCTGTCCAATCACCTAAAGTACGTTTATCTTGGAGATGGAGAAACACTCCTTGCAATCATTTCATCCAAACTGAAAGTAATAGAGAAGTATAAATTGATTCGAGTCCTAAGAGATCACAAAGAAGCCATCGCGTGGACAATTGCAGATATCAAAGGTATAAGCCCATCAGTTTGCATGCACAGAATATGGCTAGAGAACGGATCAAAACCATCAAGACAAACCTAAAGGAGGTTGAATCCACCAATGATGGAAGTGGTAAAAAAGGAAATTCTCAAGCTGTTGGGAGCAGGAATGATCTACCCCATTTCAGACAGCAAATGGGTAAGTCTGGTGCAGGTAGTTCCAAAGAAATTCGGTGTAACAGTTGTAGAAAATCAAGATGGGGAGTTGGTTCCTACCAGGGTGCTGACAGGATATCGGGTATATATTGATTATAGAAAAGTAAATGCCGAAACACGTAAGGACCATTTTCCCCTTCCTTTCATTGATCAAATATTAGAAAGGTTAGCTGATCATACTCATTATTGCTTTTTAGATGGTTTTTCTAGGTATTTTCAAATTGCTATAGCAGCTGAGGACCCAGAAAAAACCACGTTTACACATCCATTTGGTACTTTTGCGTACAGACACATGCCTTTTGGGCTATGCAATGCCCCTGCTACTTTTTAATGATGTATGATGAGTATATTTTCTGATTATTTAGATAGCATCATTGAAATTTTTATGGATGACTTCATTGTGTGAGGAAACTCTTTTTGATTCTGTTTAGAAAACCTCACGCTGGTTTTGAAACGATGCATTGACACTAACTTAGTTTTGAATTGAGAAAAGTGTCACTTTATGGTAGAAGAGGGAATAGTGTTAAGGCATGTTGTATCTGCTAAAGGGATCGAGGTGGATAAGGCGAAGGTAGACTTAATATCTGCACTAGCTTACCCCATCAGTGTATGGGATGTGTGTTCATTTCTTCGACATGGAGGTTTCTATCGCCGTTTTATATCAGACTTTTCCAAAATTGCATCTCCATTGTGCAGTCTACTATAGAAAGACATGTCATTTGAATTCAATGATGTATGCAAAAAGGCATTTGACCAACTGAAGAAGTAATTGACTACCCACCGATCATTCAATCACCTGATTGGGGCCTCCCATTTGAGATAATGTGCGATGCAAGTGATTATGCTGTGGGAGAAATTCTGGGATGGAGAATCGGACGAGTAGCTCATGTGATCTACTATGCTTCCAGGACTTTGAACCAAGCTCAGGCAAATTACTCCAATACCGAAAAAGAACTTTTATCTGTGGTTTTTTCATTAGAAAAATTTCAATCATATTTGTTGGGTTCTAAATTCATTATTTTTACAGATCACGTAGCACTGAGACATTTCTTGGTAAAGAAGGTTGCCAAATCAAGGCTTATCTATTGGATTCTCCTGCTATAAGAATTTGATCTAGAAATCAAGGACAAAGCTAGAACTGAGAATGTGGTGGCTAATCATCTCAGTCGGATAGTGAGAGCCGAAGATGACTTGCCTTTACAAGAATCTTTCCCAGATGAAGGCTTGTTTGCTATAGAGGCACACCTCCCATGGTATGCTGATCTAGTAAATTATATCACGTCTCACCAGATCCCTATAGGTTACCCATGAGGAAAGAAAGACAAGTTAAAAAGTGACGCCAAGCACTATATTTGGGATGACCCATACTTATGGAAAAGATGTTATGATCAGATCATTAGAAAGTGCATACCGGAGTCTGAACACCAGTCTATCTTGACGTTTTGCCACTCTTAAGCTTGCGGAGGACATTTCAGACCTCGAAGAATGGCTTAGAAGGTGGTGAAGAGTGGATTCTACTAGCCAACCCTGTTCAGAGATGCCTGCGTTTTCTGCAAATCTTGTGACAAATGTCAAATCACATGTAGTTTATCCCAACGTAACGAAATGCCTCAAACTCGTATCATAGTATGTGAAATTTTCGATGTTTGGGGTATCAACTTCGTGGGACCTTTCCCAAATTCTTTTGGCTATACTTACATATTGTTAGTAGTTGATTATGTTTCTAAGTTGATAGAGGCAAAGGCCGCTAGGACATACTAAAGTGATTGTAGAGTTTATCAAATCGAACATTTTTGGTAGGTTTAGGATTCCAAGAGCCATGATCAGTGATAGAGGGACTCATTTTTGCAACCAAACTATTGAAGCTCTATTGAACAAGTATGGAATTATGCATAGAGTCTCCACAGTGTACCATCCACGCATAATTGGCCAAATAGAACTATCCAATCGCGAGGTAAAGTCCATTTTTGAGAAAATAGTTCGGCCATACTGAAAGGATTGGAGTTTGAAATTGGACAATGCCTTGTGGGCGTACTGTACTGCATACAACTCCTATCGGGATGTCACCATATCGGATGGTATACGGTAAGCCATGCCACTTGCCAGCTGAGCTCGAACACAGAGATTATTGGGCAATTAAAAAGTGTAAGATGGATTGGGGAGAAGTAGGAGAACACATGAAACTTCAGTTGAACAAACTTGAAGGGATCCAAACCGAAACATATGAGAATGCTATGATTTACGAGGAAAAGACTAAGGCATTCCATGACCAACGTATTTCATGAAATGACTTCAGTATTGGACAGAAAGTACTTTTATATCATTCTCGACTGAAGCACTTCCCAGGTAAGCTTCATTTTCGTTGGGTTGGACCATTTGTTATTACAGATATTTCTTCCCATGGTGCAGTAGAAATCAAGAGTGTAAAGACTAATAAGGTATTCAAGGTAAACGACCACCGTCTTAAACCCTATTATCAAGGATTTCAATCTGGAGGTTGTGACGTTAGAAAAGTTCGAAAAGAAAAACTGAGAGAGCTGGCTAAGTCAAGCTCATAACTATAAACAAGCACTTTTTGGGAGGCAACCCAATTTTCTTTCTCTAACTTCTTTAGTTTTATGTTTGTTAGTTACCTTGACAAGAATGAGAGATATTTCAAAGAAAGGTAAGCAAGTACAGATAATCGAATATGAAAAAAATAATTTTTGGGAGCCACGGAATTCGCATTTGCCTAACGATAATTATTGCCAAATTTGGTTGAAAGTTCAAAGTGGTCAAAAAAAAAAGAAAAAGGCAAAAGCAGGAGACAGGCTGGCCAACATGCTTCCTCGAAGACCGAACCAGCCCACTTTTCCATCGGATACCACTGACAGCTCCTTCACTCGGACTGGTTAGCAGTTGAAATAGTAGTCACACATGGTCATTAAAGCCAGATGAGGTGAATCAACTCCACACATGACACTCAGAATTAGCTTGGTTTTCTCTATAAGTCTCCACTCTCACAGTTTCTTTACGTAAACTTCTTCTTCTTTTGACGATACTTTGGCCTGATATGGATGAGTATTTGTATATATATCTTCTACTAGTGATTGTTGAGTGTGATATTCAAATTTTCATACTTCTTTTCTTTTGTTTCCTAAATTTCTTCCATTAAACATGGACACTGCACTTTTACATTTGCGGAAATACTAATAGTCTTTTCCCTTAAATGATTTGAGAACAACCTACCACTTTAGGACAGAACGGTTAAGAATGTCAATGTATAAGGGGATGCCTGAGGATATACGTTGGTTAATTGAGGCCAAGGTTCGACTAGGTGGAGAAATTCTACCCATTTATACTAGAAATTTATCAGGGTTAGGCAAAAGCAATTTTGCAAAGAAAAGAAGGGCAAAAAGAATGACCTTTTGCTATAAATGTGCTAAATGGACATATGACACAGGTTGTCTTTCACTCGGATTTACGTCCAAAAATCGAGAAGATAAAATCACTTTCATTAAGGATGGGCTGAGTAAAGAGTCGTTGGATGATATCCATCAGACTCTTGAGATGCATCCTTGTGGACCTATGAAACATGAACTTCTCGATTTATGGACTCAGTTCAACAGTGAACGAGAACGCTGCAGTCTTGGGAATCTAACTTTAAAAAATCCTGTTTGCTAGTTTTTAAGAAAACTGCATGAAAAGCATATCCCCAACTCATAGAATGTGTTTCAGCCATTTCTGGATGTAAAACTAGAGGAAGATGCGAACGAAAATCACAGCTACTTGTTTATATTGTTGTTTTTACTTTGTGTGTTTGTTTTAGTTATTGGCCTTAGTTGGCAAAGTCGATTTGTTATGGCAGCCACTCCATGCTCAGCAGGGAATCCTAATGTACAATTGAAAACCATTTCCATATTTGATGGAACCAATATGGGGACACAGTCAGAACACATTATTGCAGCCATTGATTTGGGAAGAAAACTCGGGGATTTTAAAATCAACATCGTCTATGGAGGAGGACTCTGTGGGCTACTAGGATGCGCTGTTACAGTTGCTCGAGCACGAGGATCTAGAATAGTAGGTGTCACTCCACCTCATTTATCACAAATCTATGGAAGCACAGTCGGTATTGAGGTCCAAGCTAAATCATTGTATGAGCGCATATCGGTCATGATTCCATATTCAGATGCATTCATTGCCCTCCCTGGAGGTTTAGATACATTGGAACAAATTTTCAACGTCCTATCTTGGTCCTAATTGAACTTTATAATAAACCCATTGGTCTTTTAAACGTGTACAATTATTTTGATGGTTTATTAGCATTTCTAGATTTTACAACTACAATAAGGCTAATTTCTCCTGTTTCAATGAACATGTTTTTGATTTCATCCTCAATTGAGGAATTATTGGAGAAATTACATGCTTTTGTACCCAACCAGATTTAACACAACCTCTAATCAACTGGAGATAAATTTCTAGCAAGCGTAAATGAGACCCAGTGAATTCAATTTATGGTTGAGATTATAACTGTGGAATGTTATGCTTTGGGTTTTAGCAAAATTTACTCATGATTCAGTTTAGCTTTGTTTGCCAGGAATTTAGTGTGAACCCGATTTGGGCAATAATTAGGTGATATCTCTCTTTCTCCTTATTGACCATTGAGGACAATGTCAATTTCAGTTCGGGGGGTGAGATTTTATGCTGTTATAAAATTATTCAATAAATTTTATTATAATGGCAGAGTAACGAGTGGTAGACTCTTGAGACGCATCACAAAACAGTTGCTGATTGCTGTGGGGGATTGCCAGTTTTATTTTTCTTTTTGATTTTGTTAGGTATTCGTACTTTCGAGTGTGTTTTCTAGTATGTGTGCATGTTTGTGTGTAACAACCTGTGATATTGAGGCCGTCTTTCCATCATTTTCGGGTCATAATTGGAAGTCAGGTTTTGTTGAAAATTTTGCACCTTTGCAAGCCCCAAAACACTAAACTGAAAGTATCATCTCAATATTTTTGTCTAGGTAACTTGAAAGCATTCGGTGTTAGCAACATATGTTAAGGTCTCATGGTCTGAATTTTTGGTGAACTTTTCTTTTGTTGAGAGAGTTAACATTCTAAAATTGAGACTAGCATTGACATTTGCTGAATAATTTTATGGGATCATTATGCATTGTCCATAAATTGTGAGCTTTTGAGCCTTGAAAGAGCATGTTCATCGCGTTAAGCTCGTATTCTTTGAATGTGTGTTGTCATGCATGGTTTTATTCTTATGGAACTTGCTTTGGTGTGCATGTTGTCATGCCCTTGTGTGTGAATGCAGATGATAGTAAAGGTAATTTCATATTAAGCCAATGTTCATGTATCTAAATGTGCCTACCTAGTTCTTTATCCTACTTTGGTAGCCCCTTTGAGCTTTAAAGCCTTTTTGTTGGAAATTGAACCACAAATTTAGCTATGAAGTTCTCGTTCCTGTTTTCCTACTTTTGAACCCTAAGTGAAGGATTTCATAAGCTACCTGAAAGATTGACAAAGGTTCGAGAAAAAATGATTTGTAGTGAATGTTGTATTATATATCTTTTCAGTGAAAGAAGAGCAAATGGGAAACCCAATGTTAGTTGATCTTGCTTATCACAAAAAAAAAGAAAAAAAATGAATGTGAATAAGTAAGCAGAAAAATTGTACTTCGGTGGATAAGAGAGAAAATTCTTTCGTACGTGAAGGAAGGAAAGTGTGATTGTCTCTGTTGTTTTTACAGTTTATGAAATGCCGTCACTATTGAGCTTAAAATGATCCTCATCTATCCTATCTGTCTTGAAGCTCCCTTACAACTCGAAAAGACCTTTACTTGCATGCACACACTTGAATGCTCTAATGTGATCGATTAGAAAAGCATATGGTAAGACTGTTCCATGCATCGACATGAGAGACTGATGATGCCCCTTGAAAACATGTCTTGTGTGATTTTAGTAAAAATCTGGTGAAGGTACTTGATCTCATTATATGTACAAATTCAGTGGTTTGAAATGCCAGTCTAACAAATAAATAAATAAAATAAAATTTTGAAATTCATAACTCTTGAGACTGGGGAAATTTTCATGAATAAAAGTCTTACCACAGTTTCCTAACATGTATTTCTTTTATTAAATCATTTTTTTTCCAAAATCATTACTGCACAGGATCCTAGGGACCATTTGACAAAATAAAGAATGATCTACGAGGGGTGTAAGAAACAAAATGGCTAGTTGAGAAGGGTTTGCAATTTTGAGTTTTGATTTCCAATTTTAGTCAGACGATTTTGGAAAGAATTGCTTAGTTTTTAGATATTCACGGGCTGATGAACTTGTCTTTTTGAGGGGTGTATTCTTTTGTTGTGTTGATCGAGGGCGAACAACAGTCTAAGTGTGGGGGAGTTTGATAAGTGTTTGAAAAACACTTTATTAATTCTCTAATATCATTTGTTTAGGTGTGATAATTGTTTTATAAGTTTTTTTGATGTGTTTTTGTCCATTTTCATGTGTAAGGACCACGAAGAGTTGAAAGGAGCTTAAATGGATAAACAAAGCATGAAAAATGGAAATCAGCAACTCAGATTCACTAGGCAACCTTCCGTATTCGGATCATAACTTGAGTTAGAGATGTTTGACTGACCTGATTCTATGCCAAAAGAAAGACAACTTGATTATCAACAAATGTTATCTCTGGTCTTTTAATCAAATTTCAGCCAAAATGGACGAAAATTGGATTTGAACACAGCATCATGAACATTCAAAGCATCCAATGTCAACTTTCAGTGAAAAGGCCATAACTTGGCCTACAAAGATCCAATTAATGTGATTATAGTGCCAAATGAAAGATGACTTGATAATGCACAACTGCTATATCTAGTCTCCAAGGAAAAATTAGTGTAAAAAGTAGTCAAAAAGCATGTGAAAGTGGGGCGACAAAATGCTAAATACAACAGTGAAAAGATCCATTTTGTGCCTATAAAAGGGCCAAGCCATTAACCTCTTACGGAATATCTCTCTCACTTGAAAAAACACTATCTTATCTTAAATTCCTAGTTTTATAATTCATTCTAGTATTCATCTTTTATATTCAGTTTTCTTTTGCAACTTATTTTGAGTAAAAGTGTGGAGAGTTTAAATGTGAATAAAGTTTAGGAGATCGCTTAAATAGCCTTTCATATTCCGACGGAATTATATTTGAAATGTATATTTTGGCCGAAAATATGATTGGCTAAGCAACTCAATCTAGTTCAAAGGGATGTCATAGTTGAAGCTTATTATTCAATTAATCATTTAGTAACATTGTTTTCTACTCTTTATTATTAAATTGGTTTGTTATTTGGATTTGCATGTTAAAGATTTGTTGAAGTTTATCTAGATCTGGCCATTTTATATCAATTTCATTAGATCTATTACTGGGATTAGTTTTCAGTCCACAATTACTGATTTTATAATTCATTGGTAGCAAATAACGATCGTGCATCATTAGATTAACAGACCCTAAGTTACACGATTCGAGCTTGTGCAATTGTTGCTTAGTTTAACCTATTTTCCTAGTGATAAATGCAACAATTGTCTTAAACTTAGAGAGCTTACTCTAGGTTATTCAATTGGTTAGGATGAATTGAAGATCTTGTCTTAGTTAATTAAAGTAGGGAAAATTCGGGTAGTCAGAACTTGTTAATTGCCTAGGGTTATTAATTTGACTGGAGAGTATGAATGTGTTATGATTAATTGAACGTGCAAGCAGAGACTCGATTGAACCAGGGAGCTAGGTGGTTTTCTCTTTAATTGTTTTCTCCATTAATTGTTTTTTGCATTGTTATTTAATTTCAATTCTTGTTTTTACTTCAATTGCCAACCAACCCTCCCCCAAAATCATTAGTTTGCGCATTTTAACTAGATTTACACCGTTCTTTTGGGTTTGACCCTCACTTACCAGTACTATATCCTACTATATTTATTTTAAAACCAAGTGAGGAAAATCACATTTATTATTTGATGGTTACGACACCACCAACACAATCTCAGATCGAGTACGCCATGTCACTTGGAAAACTGGGCCAGATATCATCATCACCTGTAGTTGCAAACTTATGGAGTTTAGTAGAGATTTGCCTTGCCCCACTTGTGTTTGCTGTATATGAAGGGGATTAGGATCATACCTGATCATTATATCCTTAACAAGTGGGGAAAGCAGGCGAATCAATTCCCATACTATGATCATTACATCCTTAATAGGTGGGGAAAGCAGGCAAATCAGTTCCCATACTTGATTCCAATTTGGAAACTTTAGCTACGAAGTCATCTGATTCTCCCCATGTGAAGATGATTACAAATTTTGTGAGCTTTGCAAATGATGCATCTATTTCTCCAAATGTTGGGAATTTTGTCATGCAGCAATTTAGTGAACTTAGAAGGTAGACGATAGAGATAATGGCTAAAACGGGATCAGTGCATGCAAACAGTGAGAGTGGTAATATTTTCTAATCTTTCTAGCTTTATTTTGCCATGGAAATGCTTATATTCTAAATTTATGTATGATTTGAAATTTTCTGCGTTTGACCATTTCTCTATGTCAACTTCAATTTTAGTGCAACTAGAGGGTACTACTTGTTGAGGAGGGTTGAGTATTCAAGACCTAGTGTAAGTGCGTGCTAAGGGATCCGGTAAGCGTCTCAAATCATCAAAGGAAAAGCTGATCAGCCAGGTTGGGATAAAGTGCAGACTATGTAACCGACCCGGTCATAATGCAAAAACTTGTCCTAAGAATAATCCAAGGTATGTGATACACTTTTGCCTGAATTTATCTTGTACTGTATGGTTGGTGTGGGAACATGTAGTGTTAGGAGATAGGATTTCAATTTTTGGAGTGTGGATTGCATATCCAATGCCAGTTTTTAGATGGCAATTATTATTTTCCAATTTCTTTTCAGAACAATGTTGATTCACGAGGATTATCGTCTAGATATAGCGAATGTGAACAATGGGGATCGTGATGTGACAGAAGCTGATACATTCGTCTCTCAGGGGACTGATAACTACTCCATTTATCCAATGACAGTACCGGAAGACGATTTCCTTCAGTAGTTTTTATGCACTATTATAATATTTAAGTTAATGATCTTGTTATATGTCTTGTAATCAATAGGGAAACTTAGTATGCTTCCAACTCATTTCGGTTTTTATATTGTGTTGCAATATTTTAAGGTAATCCTACACAATATAATGATTTTAAGGATTTTGGCAAACATCATTTGTTGCTTCAACATATAATGACAAGATAATGACATCTTTGTAGCATTAACAGGACAACATTATTTGTAGGATTAACAAGATAATGGCAAGATAATGTCAAGCAACAACAATGTTTGACAAGATCATTAACTGGTGTAGGATTAATGTTTTCCATCTCATCCTTTTCAAAGTTTCCTGAGGACTTTGTTTGAATTTCTTAATCCTACAAAGATGAGTTTGTTTTAGAGTATCAAATGAGTTTCCTCGGGGGTTAACTCCCACCACCACTATTTCAATTTGGATTGTTTGAACTACAGTTGAAAAACTTTGAACACTTTGAAAAGGTAAGTCATGTGTCACAAAATGATTTAATAATAAAGACATTATCGATTTCAATGCATAGAAACTCAAATTCATTGATTTCACATTACAAGTGCCTAAAATGTTTGACAACATAGATAGAAACACTAACACAATAATACTGCAAAACAATGGGGATACAATAGCAAAAGACATTACCAAATGCACAAACTAAACTACAATATTGAACAACACGACGGTAGCTTGTCCAGCTTGTCCAACCTTTCATGGTTGGTAAGTTTGTTCAATTTATCCAGTATTTTCCATTTCTTAGTGATGCATGCAAGCAAGTGATGATGTTCAAAGCAAGCATTACCCATTATCTTATTCAGAATATGGGTACTTGATGCAGACTCATGCTCAATGGCTCGAGCATTACCCATGGCCTCGCCAACCAAAATGAATCCCTTACAGGCCATCCCATCCTAAAGAAGCCCAAGCACGCAGACACATTACTAAAGCTACCCACCATTACTAGAATGATTTGAACAAAACACACTATTTAAAAAGGAAAATAGAACATGATTAAACTCATCATGTACACATCATCAAATGAATGAATAAATAAATGGCAGGATTTGCTATTTTTATTTATTCCATCAAGATGTTTACCTTCATGTTGACACATCTCCAAAAATCAAAATTGGGATTGAGCTCGGTATGTGAAGTCTTGAGCACCATGGCTGCACCGTAATGACATCTTAATGTCGGGCGTACGTTATTCGAACTGGATGAAGCCATTAGTGGGGCACCAACATGGAATGGTGTTAAATTTAAACTATTGACAATAATATATACGATTATTAGAAGTCTAGTACCACACTAAACAAGACGAGACACCAGAACATTGAATCTTTCAACAACTAACCCTTCTCCGTTTAATAACGATAATTGAATCCATAAACAAAGTTGACTGATTCGGATATTAAAGCAAATTGGTAACAAGCTGCACTTTTTCGTGGAGGTATCTGCAACCAATATATTCAAAATGTTAGGCCAGCAGCTAATAACTTCCAAACTATCCACAAAAGTAACAACGGTTAAAGGAACCTCGAATGTCATCTACACTCAATGCATCTGACATTACACATTAAAGTTTCCATATACAGCTGTTTGCGCTTTTCATTATAATCCATAACCTTCTTATATATCAATTAGTTTGGCTTTACATAGCCGATGGATATTCTAAGCCGCAATACATGTAACACCGTCTGCTTTTATATGAGATTTGATATGATATGATCATGTTTTCTGATAATGAGGACATGTGTAATATGGTAAAACATGCTTACAAGTGTAGGTGATGTATTTGGTAATATCACGGCCATTAGATTCAAGATGGGAAGAAAATTCAGGAAAACTAGATTTACGGCCGTCAACGACAAAATTACGGCTGTAATTGTGATGATACGGCCGCAAGACTACAAGATACGACCGTAACTTTGAGGCAGGGAAAGTATGAAAATAGGCAAAGTCTTTGGTACAGCCATACACAATATGATACGGCCGTATGTTTGGGATATATAGTCGTAAAACGTAAGCTTACGGTCGTAATTTTAAGGAAATGGTGGAATGTCGAAATTGTTCACAGGCTTCAATATGGCCATACGAGGTGCAGAACGGCGTAATGACTGTAGTTTATGGCTGTAAGAAGTATGGTTACGACCGTAAGTTTGCAATTTACGGTCATAAATGTATTAGTTACTGCCTTAATTTTACGTTGGCAGAAACTTGTTCTTGACTTTTCTTGCCATTTGATGATGTATTTCCTACCTATTCTCGACCCTAACACCCCAAAAACACCCCCAAAGACATTCTTAACAATTCTCCAAGCTTTCCAACCCTTGTGTACCATTTGATCATAAACCTTTATCATCATCTATCCATTGTTGGTGCTACAGGTAAGGTGAAGTAAGAAAGAGGAAGTTGAAGGAAGCCACTAGCATCTTGTTGGTCGTTTTCATCTCATCTAAGGTGGGTAACAGAAGTGATAGTTGCCCAAGAAAGTAAGCATAAGTATATGTATGAATTTTTGAAGTATACGATCTTAAAACTTGAGTTTTCCATGTGTGCAAGGTTGATTTAGAGGCCTTGAGGTATTTGTTTATATGACATGCTTAGAGGGTCATATGATGATATATATATGAAGAATTCATGAGGATAATATGATGCTTACATGTTTATGCACCTTGATATAATAGCAAGCCTTGAAATGAAATGGTTGCACATTTGTGATATGAATGAACATGTAAAGTAAATGCTTGCATGATTATACCATGAAAGCATGGGAATGTGATGTTTCCTATCATATGTTTACATATATGCAAAGGAAACGGTAGTCTCACAGGGAAACCCCACATAAGGATTGAGACCTTTGAGTGGAATGGTGGTCTCACGGGGGAAACCCCGCAAGAGAATTGAAGCGTGGCCAAATATGATACGTTATATGAGGCGCCATTGTAAGCACATGATTCGCAACTGGGCCCAAAGTATAAGTGTGACATGGATTGCACTTGCATCTATTCCCACTGAGTCTTTATGACTCACTATGTTCCCTTTTATATGTTTTAGGCAATGCTGGACATGGAAAGAACATGAGAGATGGTGGGAGTCCTCTAGAACTCGATGTGTGAGGATACGCTTAGGGGAAAAGGAAAAAAGTGATGGATCCTATATAAAATGCTTTGGACTTGAACCGAAATCATTCGAGTTGGGATGTATATGTTATGTTTCAAGTTAATGACATAGTTTTTTATGTTCAAATGTGTTTTAGAAAATGAACTCGTGGTTTTGGGTAACATTATAAAGGTATGACACGGACTCTTGCTTCGTGGCCCTAATACAATATAGGATAGGATGAGGCATTAGAGACGGCGTTAAAGGATGGTATCAGCGCAAGCTTCCTTTTCTATTTTTCCCACACATCAAAGGATTTTCTCCACAACTCCAACACACGATTTGTTTGTATGATGTACCTATATATGCTTTGTTTGTGTGATGTTATGTGAAGAGAATGTGCGGGCTAGGAATAAGAATATAAATCTCGGGATATTTCCTCTTTCCCTTCATAGTCTCCTTTTATGTGATGAATAGATGGATGATGATCAGGTTGCTATTACCAAAATATTGACTCGATTTGTTGAACAACAGTTGCAACAAATGCAACAACATTCAGAAATGATGCAACAATTGATGAATAACGCTAATGCAAATTATAATGCAAGTAGTAGTAATTCAGTAAGTTCTTCGAGGGTTGATAAAGCAGAAGAGGAAAAGGCAAAAGAGTTAGCAACTGATCGTTTTTGGCATTTGAATCTGCCAATTTTCGAAGATGTTATGGATCTGATTGATGTTGAGAATTAGATTCAAACGATGGAGACAGTGTTTTAATATTCCCACATTCCTGAATCCAAACAAGTGAATTGTGCTACTTTTATGCTTCGTGGCTAGGCTGACTTTTGGTAGGACACAGTGAGAAAAGGAGAAAAAGCTACTATTACTGTTTGGACTGATTTCTATACCAGATTTAGAACTAAGTATTTCTCCGAAGCAGCCCAAAATGAAAAGCTCAAAGAATTTATTCAGTCGTAGCAAGGAAATATGTCGGTGAATGAGTACAGTAAGAAGTTCGACGAACTAGCCCGATTCGCTACACATATGGTAGATGTTCCCGCATGAAAGATTGCACGCTTCATTGCGAAGTTAAGGCCCAAATCGGCCTGGGATGTTTAGTTGGTGGGTATTGCGACTACAAGCTATGTTGAAGCAAGAATTTCTCAAGCTCGTCAGGTCACCGGCTAATCAATTCAACTTCCTCAGCCAGCTCAAGGACAATTTTATTCCTCACAAGGTTCCTTGAATAGCAACCGAAGGTGAGGTTCGAATTATCATGGTCGAGGAAGGAACAACAAGAGACCGTCGGGCAATGCTTCTTCTTCAGCGGCAAAGAAAGGATCGGGTTCTACTACTCCGACTTGCCAATCCTGTGGGAAGAACCATTAGGGTCAATGTAACTTTGGCACCAATCGAAGTTATATGTAGTGACTACGAATTTCCTTAAATTAAAATATTTAATTAAAGTAAAATCTCAAACGTATCGCTACAACTTCACCTATAGAGTTAAACAGCGTACGCTCGTCTAGTTAAATTTTATATTATATTAAATTATTTAAAATAATAATTTTTAAAACATTTATTTATTTTCAATTTACATTTGAGGACCAAACTTTAGAAATTATTCTTTTTAATCCCTAAAAGTTTAACTTCTTATTCAATCATAACTTTATACATATTTTAAACCCAATTATAGGCCCGTTTAAGGTCCAATTTTATTTCTTATGCTATAAGAAAGCCCATTTGGAGGAGTAACCTAGTTTTTACCCTATTTATACAAGTTAAGGTTGATTTTAGAAACCCTAGCCTCACTACTTTCCCCTCTTTCCACAATTGAGATCTTCAAGTTTATCCCACTCTTTCTCATTCAACAAATCAAACTTCAAGTGGTAAGATTTCTTCATATTTTCATTTATATCTCCATTTCTATTTTGTTGTTCTAAGTTTTGAATCACACACAAGTTCTTAATCATCTACTTGTATTTTTCACTTGATTTTCTACACGAAAACACGATAAATACACGTATATATACGTACACCGCCGCACCACCACCTCATCGCCGCACCACCGTCACCCACCACCACTATCCACCACCGGCGACACTACCACGAAGTCACCACCACCTTCATTTCACAGTCAACACACACGCACGCATACATATACACGCATATAGATATACACCATCGCATACAACTCGGCCAAAACATCAACCACGCCCAAAACTCAACTTCAAAACACAAAACTCATACCTACACCGTCCTGTACATCTATAGAACATCGTAGAATAGTTTAATCTCGAAAATTATTAGAGATTCGATCCAATTTTGAAAATACCCAAAATTTTCCTTTAGTGTTCTAGCTTCAAAACCGCCGGAAACCGAGAGAAAGAGAGAGAGGCGAGCGAGAACGAGAGAGAGCCGAGCGGGAGAGAGAGTATCGGGTGAAGGCGACGAAGATCCGGCCCGTTTCTCTCTCTCTTTTAATTTATTTGGTTTAATTGCAAGCCGGTCCTCAAGTTCTATATTTGTTTTAAGTTGGTCCTTGAGATTTATTTAATTTGCAAATCCCCAACTTTCAATTGTTACAATTTAATTCCTAAATATCATTTACAGATTTAATCCCACATCTTATTTATTTTATTTAAATGAGCCCTCAAACTTTATTTAAATTCAAGTCCCTAACTTTCAATTGTTGCAATTTGACCCCTAAACTTTTATTTCACTTTTAATCCCTTAATTTCTTATTCCTATTTAAGTTAGCCCCTAAACTTTAATTTCATATTAGTCCCTCATGTTTTAAAAATCTTATAATTAAGCCCAAAATATTTTTAGTTCAGGTTTATTGCATAATAGGTCCTCACACTATTAAATTCCTTCAAATTGACCCCCCAATGTTTATATTCTTTCTATTTTGGTCCACAAACTTCTATATTACTTATAGATACTTAATATTTAAGAGTATCAACATAAATTAAACTCATTATTGACTAGATGGGGCGTATGAATAGCTAGAGGATTGATTTTCACCGCTTAGTAGACTCAAAACTCGAGAGATACTTCAGGTAGGCTCAACAGACTCACTTTTACTTATCGTGCATTTATAGTTAATGATCCGTACTGTATGAGTGCCTTTAGTGTGTAATAGACTTGTCTTTGGGGCCCAGACTTGCCTTCGGGCAAATTACTTGCCTGCGGGCCTAGAGCTGCCTTCGGACCCAGAGTTACCTTCGGGTATTATATTACAGAATTTACATATCTATTCGCCTTATATATTTGTATAGATGATTAACTTGCGCTGAGCCTACTGAGTATTGTTTAAATACTCACGCCTTTCATTCTTTTACAGATTGAGGAGTTCGGAGGCGTGACGAGACATGGGAGTTCTATTTAGGCTTATTAAATAAGAGACTTCACTTCCGTTGTTATTTTGGTAACCCAATGTATGGGATTATGTCGTTTTCAAACTTTTGAACTATTTAGTAACTTGTGTTAGATGTTTTAAACGTTTGTGATCAAATAAATTTTGTAACACTTTAGATGGTTGTTATATCAAATGAATTTCCACTTTTAATTATTTGTTATACTTCCGCATTTAATATTATAAAAAAAAAGAAGAGAGGTTTTAGGAAAACAACTAACGTTTCGAGTTCCTTGAACTCGGGGCGTTACAACTTGGTATCAAAGCGGGTCTACGTTTCTGTAGACTAGTACATTTTTGAAGTATTTTCAAAACAAATTTTGAAAAATTTAAGAGTTTTAAGTCCTAAGAGCTACCATGATCGTCGTCACTCCACCGACTCCAAGGTAAAGTGTTTATTTATTAAGATTTTATGGTTTATTTTTCCGAATGCATGAGATGAAATATTTTATATAAGATAGAGATGAAGCACTTGTATTCGGATAGAGAGAAAAGAAACCGAGTTTGAGCCTAAGCATGAAATCTCCAAGTGGTTAATAAAGCATAACTTTAAATGTATCGCATGATATTTCTAGTCCTCGAAATTTACTTCATGATTTTCAAACATTGACTATTGTGTGTGGGTATTGTTGTTCTCTCTTGCCTATACTGAACGGTGATTTGTAATTGCTAGTGATTGGGACTTTAATTTGGTATTATGCATTGAGATGGGAGTTGTAATGGATTTGCGATTGACTGTAATGGGAATGTGACGTGGTGTTGTATTGTGTGGTTTGATTGCTTAGGAAGATGGTTCGACCACGTAGGGCTACTCCACATGGGGCTGATCCTAATCAGATTGACCCGGCTACTTTCATGAGGAATTTCATGCAGTGCGTCCAGAATTTGGCGCAAACTCCACCCGCGCTTGCCCCAGTTGCCCCTACTGTATCACCGATTGTGCAGTTTAGGAAGTACAGTCCACCCATATTCGACGGTGAGAGAGGTCCTCTAGCTGTTGAGGAATGGATTCAGGAGATTGAGAGGATTCTCACACACATCTCATGCCCTGATGATCAGAAGGTGTTATGTGCTGAGTTTATGTTGAAGAGCAATGCTGGCCATTGGTGGGCATCGGACACTCGGACTAAGAGCGTCGAGCAACAAAGGGCCTTCACTTGGGAGCAGTTTAAGGAGGGATTGAGGAAGAAGTACTTTCCACGGGCCCTTCGTGACAAGAAGGAGAGGGAGTTCTTGGATCTAAAGCAGGGCGACATGGATATTATTGACTATGACAGGAAGTTTGAGGAGTTATCTCGATTTGCGGCTCAGTTTGTTGATTCGGAGGAGAAGAAGGCACGCCGCTTTGAGATGGGCCTACGCCCTGAGATTCGCCAGATTGTTAGTGTTCTTGAGCTCCCCACTTATGGGGAAGTTGTTAGCAAAGCTTAGACTGTGGCCTATGTTATGGAGGAAGCAAATGACAAGGGGAATCAAAATGGCCAAAGGTTCCAAGGAAAGAGGAAGTGGCAAGGCCCAAGTCAGAATCAGAACAAGAACAAGAATCAGATGTCCAACAAGAAGCCTAGCTATGGACCGACTAAGGGTTAGACTTCGGGAGATGTTCCTCGGTGCCCTAAGTGCAAGAAGAATCATAGAGGAGAATGTCTTTAGGGCATGGGAGTTTGCTATAGATGTGGCCAGCCAGGCCATATGGCACCAGATTGTCGCTCCAAGTCAACCAAGAGTGATGGACCATCGAAGCAGATTGAGCAAGCGAGGAAGGGGAAGGCTAGAGTTTTTGCCATGGATGCCGTGGGAGATGCGGATGTGATTGCAGGTATATCACTTACTCTAGTGCTCTCTAATATGTCATCGGTAATTACCTATCACTCCTCCCTAAATGTGTGTTCTTAATACGATCACAGGTGTGTTATCTGTATTTGGTATTCCTGTTTATGTATTGATAGATTCGGGTGCTACGCATTCGTTTATTTCTGATGCGTGCTTGGGTAGGATGGATTGGGTAGTGGAGAAAATTGATAGCATACTTGAGGTTAGCCTACCATCACGAAAGACTATAGAGACTGATAGAATAGCCAAGACAGTACCGATAGACTTTGATGGAATGGTGCTAGAGGCGAATCTGAATGTGATTTCGATGAGGGATTTTGATGTTATCTTAGGCATGGACTTGTTAAGTGCCAACCATGCCGACATCATGTGCCATGAGAAAGAAGTTGTTTTTCGAAAGGATGGGGAAGAAGTGTTTAGATTCTATGGGTCGAAGATTAAGGCGCTTCCTCGCCTTGTCTCGGCTCTACAAGCGGAGAAGCTATTGGCGAAGGAAAAGAGCATGGGATATCTTGTTAGCCTTCGAGGCGAATCTATAGATGAAGTTGCATTGGATTCGGTGCCTATTGTGTGTGTGTATAAAGATGTTTTTCCCGATGATTTGCCAAGTGCCCCACCCGATAGGCAAGTGGAATTTGCTATCGATCTAGTACCGGGAGCTGCCCGCGTGTCTAAAGCCCCTTATCAGATGGCACCAAAGGAGTTGCAGGAGTTGAAAGTTCAGTTGGAAGAGTTGCTTGAGAAAGGTTTTATCCGGCCGAGCGTGTCTCCGTGGGGAGCACCTATTTTGTTCGTTAAGAAGAAGGATGGGAGCATGAGGATGTGCATCGATTGTAGAGAGCTCAACAAGTTGACGATAAAGAATAAGTACCCCCTACCAAGAATTGAAGATTTGTTTGATCAATTGAAGGGTGCTTTGGTTTTCTCGGAGATTGATCTGAAGTCGGGATACCACCAGTGGAAGATCAAGTCGACAGATATACCGAAGAGAGCATTTAGGACACGATATGGGCATTACGAGTTTACAGTGATGTCTTTCGGTCTCACGAATGCACCGGCAGTGTTCATGGATTTGATGAATCGAGTCTTTCATTAGTATTTGGATAAATTTGTCATTATGTTTATCGATGACATTTTGATCTATTCCAGCAATTCTGATCAGCATGGAGAACATTTGAGGATCGTTCTTTACGTATTGAGGAGAGAGAGGCTATATGCAAAGTTCAAGAAGTGTGAATTTTGGCTCAAAAAGGTTGGATTTTTGGGCCATATTGTAACAGCCAAGGGCATTGAAGTTGATCCTTCCAAAGTTGAAGCTGTGATGCATTGGTCTCCTCCTACAAATGCTGGAGAAGTAAGGAGTTTTCTCGGGTTAGCCAGATACTATAGAGGATTCATTGAAGGTTTCTCCAAGATTGCGGGTCCCATGAATCAGTTGACTAAGAAGGGTGTTAAGTTCCATTGGACCGATCAGTGTGAGAAGAGTTTTGAGGAGTTGAAGAGTCGACTGGTTACGGCACCAGTGTTGACTATACCCGATGGTATTGAAGGTTTTGTCATTTATAGTGATGCTTCTAAGCAAAGATTGGGATGTGTATTGATGCAGAAAGGGAAAATGATTGCCTACGCGTCGAGACAGTTGAAGCTACATGAACAGAATTATCCGACGCATGATTTGGAACTTGCAGCAGCAGTACATGCTTTGAAGATTTGGCGTCATTACCTATATGGGAGTAAGTGTGAGATTTACGCAGATCACAAGAGCCTCAAGTATTTCTTCACGTAGAAAGAGTTGAATATGAGGTAGCGCCGTTGGCTAGAGCTTGTGAAAGACTATGATTGTACCATTCTCTATCATCCGAGTAAGGCTAATAAGGTGGCAAATGCACTGAGTCGGAAGAGTGTTGGATATTTATCTGCATTGGGTACTATGCAACATCAAATCATTCTGGATTTGCAGAATTTGAAGATCGAAGTATGGGCTCCGCCGAGTTGGTGATCGAGCAAGCTAGCAACCTTAATTGTCCAACCAGACTTGAGAAGTCAAATTGTAATGGCCCAAAGGAATGATAAGTTCCTTGAAAAGATCAGATTGGAGGTTGGGACTAGTAAGAGGATAGGCTTTGAGATTTCTTCAGATGGAGCACTTGCATTTAGAGGGCGCTTGTGTGTGCCAAAAGATGGGCAGATAAGAGATGAGATTATGACAGAGGCTCACTCGACTCCTTATGTAGCACATCCTGGTGGAACGAAGATGTACCGTGACCTACAGCATATCTTTTGCTGGAGGAATATTAAAGGTTGCATTGCGAGATTTGTGGCTAGATGCTTAGTCTGTCAGCAAGTTAAAGCTGAACATCAGAGGCCTTCGGGATTGTTGAATCCCTTGGAGATACCAGAGTGAATGTGGGAGAATATTACTATGGATTTCGTGATGGCTCTACCAAGATCCTAGAGAGGACATGATGCCGTATGGGTGATTGTGGATCGACTTACGAAATCTGCACACTTTCTACCAGTTAGGATTACTCTCAGCATCGACTAGTTGGCACAATTATATGTTAGAGAGATTGTTCGACTACATGGGGTACCTGTGTCCATTGTTTCAGATCGAGATCCGAGGTATACCTCAAGATTTTGGGAGAGTTTACAGACGGCTATGGGCACGAAGCTTAGATTTAGTACCGCTTACCATCCCCAGATGAATGGTCAATCTGAGCGTGCCATTCAGATATTGGAGGATATGTTGAGACCATGTGTTTTAGACTTAGCCGGGAGTTGGGAAACTCATTTGCCACTTGTAGAGTTTGCCTACAACAACAGTTTCCAGGCCACGATTGGGATGGCGCCTTATGAGGCATTGTATGGGCGACGGTGTCGATCGCCAATCTATTGGGACGAAGTTGGCGAGAGGAAGATGTTGGGACCAGAAATGGTAGAGAAAACTGTTGAGGCTATAGAGAAGATCAAAGTAAGGATCAAAGCCGCTCAAGATAGACAGAAGAGCTACGCCGATAAGAGGAAAAATGACTTGAAGTTTGAGATTGGAGAGAAAGTATTTCTCAAGGTGTCTCCAATGAAGGGCACCATACGTTTTGGGAAGAAAGCAAAGTTGAGACCACGGTTCATTGGACCGTTCGAGATACTAGAAGAAGTTGGGACAGTAGCTTATCGCTTGGCTTTGTCACCCGAGCTTTCATCGGTGCATAATGTATTTCATGTCTCACAGTTTAGGAAGTATGTTCATGATCCAAGTCATGTGGTGACCTTTCAATCTTTGGATATTCAGAAGGATTTGTCATATCAAGAGACGCCCGTGACGATCATAGATCGAAAGGTCCATGTCTTGAGGAATAGAAGAATTCCCCTAGTTAAGATTCAATGGGGTAGTCATGGCATGGATGAGGCAACATGGGAAAAAGAAGAAGAAATCCTATCCATATACCCAAACATTATAGATCAAGTAAGTTTATATTTCAAGTAAGTTTAACTTTCAAAGATGAAATTATTTTTAAGAGGGTAAGGTTGTAGTGACCGCGAATTTCCTTAAATTAAAGTATTTAATTAAAGTAAAATCTCAAACGTGTCGCTACAACTTCACCTATAGAGTTAAACAGCGTACGCTCGTCTAGTTAAATTTTATATTATATTAAATTATTTAAAATAATAATATTTAAAACATTTATTTATTTTCAATTTACATTTGATGACCAAACTTTAGAAATTATTCGTTTTAATCCCTAAAAGTTTAACTTCTTATTCAATCATAACTTTATATATATTTTCAACCCAATTATAGGCCTGTTTAAGGTCCAATTTTATTTCTTATGCTATAAGAAAGCCCATTTGGAGGAGTAACCTAGTTTTTACCCTATTTATACAAGTTAAGGTTGATTTTAGAAACCCTAGCCTCACTACTTTCCCCTCTTTCCACAATTGAGATCTTCAAGTTTATCCCACTCTTTCTCATTCAACAAATCAAACTTCAAGTGGTAAGATTTCTTCATATTTTCATTTATATCTCCATTTCTATTTTGTTGTTCTAAGTTTTGAATCACACACAAGTTCTTAATCATCAACTTGTATTTTTCACTTGATTTTCTACACGAAAACACGATAAATACACGTATATATACGTACACCGCCGCACCACCACCTCATCGCCGCACCACCGTCACCCACCACCACTATCCACCACCGGCGACACTACCACGAAGTCACCACCACCTTCATTTCACAGTCAACACACACACACGCATACATATACACGCATATAGATATACACCATCGCATACAACTCGGCCAAAACATCAACCACGCCCAAAACTCAACTTCAAAACACAAAACTCATACCTACACCGTCCTGTACATCTATAGAACATCGTAGAATAGTTTAATCTCGAAAATTATTAGAGATTCGATCCAATTTTGAAAATACCCAAAATTTTCCTTTAGTGTTCTAGCTTCAATTTCTTCCCAAATACTCAATATCTCTCCAATCAAAAGCCGCCACTAGCTTCACCACCTTCAACTCCACCTTCGTCGCCTTTTTCGCCGGCCGAAAACCGAGAGAAAGAGAGAGAGTATCCGGTGAAGGAGATGAAGATCCGGCCCGTTTCCCTTTCTTTTTTAATTTATTTGGTTTAATTGCAAGCCAGTCCCTCAAGTTCTATATTTGTTTTAAGTTTGTCCTTTAGATTTATTTAATTTGCAAATCCCCAACTTTCAATTGTTTGATAAGTGCTAGAAAAGCACTTAAATAACTCTTCTATTTTACGCGTTTGTGTGTTTTATTAGTCTTATATGTTCCTTTTTATGTGTTTTTCCTTTGTTGTGGTGTTTAGGGTCACAAAGAATTAAAAGGAGTCAAAACGGATGAAAATCGAATGGAAACGGAAACTCGTGACCAAAATGCAAGTGAATCAAAGATGGAGGGCCTCCGATGCAATTTTATGAAAAGTTGTTTTCACAATTTTTATTGTGCCAATGTCGAACAACATAAAAAGAGAATTCCCAAACTTTTTCCGGATCCCAAATAGGAGTTTCCTAGTGAAAGTTATGGCTGTTTGAAGAAAAGGACTAAAAGCGTCAATTTCCAAAACTACGGGGACCAAAGTGTAACATTTCAAAAGTTTTGGGGACCAAAGTGAAACTTTTCAGAAATTTGGAGGACCGAAATGCAATTTTTCAAGGACCAAAATAAACAAAGTTCAAAAGTTGAGGGACTTGGTGTACAAATATCGGGTGACTCGAGTGACTGAAGTCACAGCAGCCATGACTCGAGTCAGCGCCGCAAGACACTCGAGTCACGCCCGATCATGTATGATCACACCCGCAGCCACTCAAGTCAGTGCCACAATGCTCCCAGCTCTCCCCGTTCCGCGCGTGCGTGACTCGAGTCACCCTCGGCAGAATCGCGCGCCGCCCGCGCGTTACTCAAGTCACGCCGAGTCACCTATTCAGATTGCGGCCAGCCGACACCAACTTGATTCCAACGTGATTTTCACATACTTTTTGACTTCTTTGAGATAAAAAAAATTGAGCACAACATAATAATCTCATGGAAGGTCACTTTTATAATTTTTTAATATTTTTTGTTGTAGTATTTTACCTATAAATAGAGGCATTTCCAAGCTTGAAACACACAACTTTGAAGAGAGAATTAGCTTGTGATTCTCTCCAACTTTCTCCTCAATAAAATTCTCTTCATCATTTGTTCTTTGTTCTAGCTTGCAAGCTCTTAGTTTCTCATATTCCAGCGGAAGTAAAAACTTAAATTTAAGTTCGAATAATCAATCGACGATACTTCGGCCGTGAATATGATTAGCGGAGGATTTCTTCACTAGTTTTTCTCGTTCTTTTATTTTTCATGTTTGAGAAAGATAATTTCTCATATATTGCAGTGGTGATACACGGCGATTACGCCGTTAGAAGTATTTGACCCGCGTATATGAGTGATTAAACTTCTCTATTTATTTACTTGTTTTCTATATTTTGTGTATTACTTGTGCTAGTGAAGTATAATCTATCATATCGCAGTGTTGATACAAAAGTATGAAACCCGCGAATATGAGTAGTTAGACTTCTCTATCTAGTTCGAGGGGGACGTTGTGTTCAATTAACATGGTATTATCTTTTCTAACTCTTTAGTTACGTTCTTCCACTTCAATTTGTTGATTTGTTATGCTTGTAAACCCGTTTTTGAGTTTATGTGATTATTGCATTCACCTTGGCCAATTGAATCAATTAATCATTAAATTCAAGTTACATGCTAGGATTGGAACTTTTGCTCCGTAATTATCATTAGATTCCAATCTAAACAAATGAATATTATGCATATTTATTAACAAATCAACTTAGATGCATTAATTCAAGTTTGTGAAATTGATCATCTAATTCAACTCATTCTTCTCGTTCATTTCACACTAGCATTGCATTAAATCTTAAGAACTTGTTTAGGATTATCCAATAGCTAGATGTTAAGTTAAAGAACTCACTTTAATTTAATACACATAAGGAAGAATTCGTTAATCAGATCGTATTGATTAATTGGAGTTGATAAATTGGAGAAGGAATAGTAACACGTTGCATGGAAAACATTAACACGAGTTATTGACACAACCGAACCCGAGAACTAGATATATCTTCAATTATTTCATTTTCACCTCTTTTATTCTGTCATTTTATTTTTGAATTTTATTCAACTTCATAAAACCCCCATTTCTATATTAATTGATAAGAACAACTAGATTAAACACCGTTCCTCTTGGGTTCGGCCCTTACTTACCACTTCTACATTAATTTGTAGTTTTGAAACCGAGTAAGGAAATAAAATAAATTTTGGCGTACTGCGACAATCACGCCCAAGTTTTTGGCGCCGTTTCCGGGGAACGGTTAACCAATTTAATTACTTTTATTAATTAATTTTAAAAAAATTCACTTGTATGCATAATACTCGATCCACTAATCGAATTCTTGAAAATTTTGACCCAGAAATCGAGAAATCCATTCGAAGACATATAAGACAAGCAAAACAAATGGAACAAGAAATGGAGGAAAACAACAACGAAAGAACTCTTAAAGAAATGGCAACTCCTGCAGTTACTCAACAACCATTGTGTATCACCTTTCCAACCGTAGAAGAAGGTAAAGCTTTCGAGCTGAAATCCGGTTTGATACATCTTCTACCATCTTTTCATGGACGATCCGGCGAAGATCCGTATCGACACTTGAAGGAGTTTCATGTGGTGTGTGATAGTATGAAACCCCCAGGCATCACTGAAGAGCAAATCAAGCTCAAAGCTTTTCCATTATCACTAAAAGATGCTGCCATAGATTGGTTATATATTTTACCACCAGGAACAGTCACAACATGGAATCAAATGAAGCAACTTTTCCTCGAAAAATACTTCCCAGCTTCAAAGACTGCAAACATCAGGAAAGATATCTCTGGAGTACGCCAAAACAATAGAGAAACTCTTTATGAGTATTGGGAGCATTTCAAAAAGCTCATTGCAAGCTGCCGCCATCACCAAATCAGTGAAAACCTCCTAGTGCAATACTTCTATGAAGGTTTCATCAATCGATGAAACATGGTTGATGCTGCTAGTGGAGGAGCTCTGATGAACAAAACCCCTGCTGAAGCAAGAACATTGATTTCAAATATGGTTGAAAACACTCAACAATTCAGTACAGACCGGGAAACGAACATTCGAAGAGTAAATGAGGTAAGTAACTCCAATGTTGAAAACCAACTCTCTGAACTAACCTATTTTCTCAAACAAATTTTTGTAGGAAACAATCCACAAGTCAAAGCATGTGGCATATGCACAAACCTAGGACATCCTACAGATGCTTGTCCTGTTTTGCAAGTGGATAACAATGAACAAGTAAACTCAACAAGCAATTTTCCATTCCCGAGGCAACAGTACAATCCATACTCAAACACCTATAATCCAGGATGGCGAGATCACCCCAATCTGAGTTATGGAACCAACAAGCCCCCAGGTTTCTTCCCTAACAAACCTCAAGGCCAATTCCAGCAACAAGGGAATTTCCAACTTCAAGGGCAATTTCAACAAAAATCTCAATCATCAGGTATGTCTCTCGAGGATATGCTGAAAACATTAGCAACTAACACTGTGAAATTTCAACAGGATTCCAAATCAAGCCTTCAAAACTTGGAGAATCAAATGAGTCAGTTGGCAACTACCATCAATCGCCTAAAAGCACAATCTGGAGGAAAGCTACCATCCCAACCTGAGATAAATCCAAAGAATGTCAGTGCTATAACCTTAAGGAGTGGAAAAGAGATAGAGAACCCACACAAAGAAGTTCCCACACATGAAGATGAAGAAGAAAAGTTAGAAAATGAGGTAAATCCTAACCCCTCTGTCATCACTAAAATGATCCCTCCTCTTTTTCGAGTAGATTAGCAAAAGCTAACAAAGAAGACAAGGAAACAGAAATTTTGAACACATTTAGGAGAGTAGAAATCAACATTCCATTGTTGGATGCAATCAAGCAAGTCCCACGCTATGCTAAGTTTTTGAAAGATCTTTGCACTAATAAGAGAAAATTGAAGGGAAATGAAATGATAAAAATGGGAAAAACTGTTTCAGCGATATTCCAGAAGAAGTTGCGTCCAAAATGCAAAGATCCCGGTATGTTCATTGTCCCTTGCACCATAGGCAATCACCACATTGACAAAGCATTTATAGATTTAGGAGCATCCATAAATGTCATGCCGAGATCCTTGTATGCTTCACTAAATTTAGGAAAACTAAAAGAAACTCACGTAATTGTGCAACTAGCTTATCGTACCAATGCATACCCGGATGGAGTGATAGAAGATGTGCTAGTCAAAATAAATGGCTTGGTTTTCCCTGCTGATTTTTACGTACTTGATATGGCTGATGAACATTTACCTCACCTTACACCTATCATATTGGGACGTCCATTTCTTTACACCTCTCGCACTAAAATTGATGTCTATGAGGGTACACTGTCCATGGAATTTGACAAGGAAAAAGCGAACTTTAACATTTTTGATGGTTCATTGCGCCCTAATAACGCTTGATCTGTCTTTACAATTAATGCGACTAATCCTTTTGTGCAAGAAATGTGTAAATTGAATTGCAAAGCTAGCATGCCACATAAGATTGAGCCAAAGCACAATTACCTCATCTCGAAGAAGGAAGCCATGGAAATTGAGAACCAAAAGTTTGGAGAAGAATTCAAAAAGGGCTGCCAAGAAATCAAGACATTTGAATGAAGCTGTCAAAGACAAAATGGAGCTGCAATGGATTTGAGAAACCCTACTTGACAAATGGGAACTGTGTCGAGCTAACGACTTTAACCAAAAGCGCTTCTTGGGAGGCAACCCAAGCATTTTCCCTCATTTTTATTTTTATTTTGAATTTTTCGTTGTTTTTGTTTTTATTTCTCAATTTTTTTATCTAGCGTACTGAGGAAGATATTACTTTGAACTGTAGGAAGAAGATATCTCGGGATTCAATTATTTGGGAAGAGACGTGATGGCGCACAAATCGGTGATTAGCAATAGTTATTGATAATGTGTGGGGATTAATTATTGATAATGGACAATTTGTCAACGCGTCTTCTCGGATACTCCTCCCAACGTACTCTTTCCAGCACACTCTACATGCATGGTTGTCGGTTGAAACAGTGCTCATTTGACTATAAATCCAAATCATTCTCCACTTGAAACCACAACCATAATTGCAATTACTCTGTGAGTGTTCCTTTCTAGGAGTGATTAGGTAATTTTCTTCTCTTCTTGATTTTTTTTCATCTTATTCTTCCTCTCTTCTTCTTATTTGTTTTTCTTATAGTATGGATGTGTGTGATATTTTTTTATATATATGTCTTTTCGTCATATTAATTGATTATGTAATTCAAATTTTCTTTTTTTTTTCCTTCTTCAATATCTTTGAAAATATGGGAGAGTGTGATAATCTACTATGCTTATTGATTTTGATGCTTTTAATTTTATTTCTTCAGCGTTTCTTTTTCTTTCGTGTGTTACGTAGCTAAAAAAAATTATAGTCGAGCCAATGACTATAAACAAAGGCGCTACTTAGGAGGTAACCTAAGCACTCTCTTTTCTTCTGTTTCACCAAAACACTTGAATTTTCAATGGATAACAAATTTTCCAAAATCCACGAATATTATCCGCCATTGCCTTTGAATGCTTTGAAAGAGATTTATTATTCTAGAGTAGGACGGTTAAAAATATTGATGGAAAAAGAAATGCCTGAGGATATCCGTTGGCTGATTGAAGCAAAGGTCCGATTAGGAGGTGAAATGCCAGCTTTGAACACTAAATATGCACCAGGGTTAGGCAAAAGTAATTTTTCCAAGAAACGAAGAGCAAAAAGAATGAATGTGTGCTATAAATGTGCTAGATGGCCTTATAAATGCACTCAATGGACATGCAACTCAGGTAATCATTCCATTGGATTTGTGTCCACAAATCGAGAAGATAAAATATATTTCATTAAGGATGGTATGAGTAAGGAGTCTTTGGATGATATCCATCAAACTCTTGAGACGCATCCTAGTGGAATGGTGCAAATCAAACTTTTTAATTTGTGGAGTGAATTTAAAAAGGAACGAACGATATAGTCTTGGGAATCTGACTTTAAAAGACCCTGTTTGCCAGTCCCTAAGAAAACTGGATGGAAAGCCTATCCCTGACTCATAGAAGGTGTTTAAGCCGTTTCTGGACGTAAAACTAGAGGAAGATGTGAGCCACAATCACAACTACGTGTACATATTGTTATTTTTAATTTTTCTTTGTGTTCTTGTGTCAGTTTTTACTGTGCAAAGTCGACAACCTCTGGCGGCCACTACTTCTATCAGAACTGGGAGTTCAAGGAGGAAATTGATGACCCTAAGTCTTTTTGGTGGAATCAATCTGGGAAAACCAACACTTTTCTTACCAGTAGTCACAATGGAACATTCCTTGGAAATCAAAAGTATAAGCTAGTCTACGGAGGAGGTTGTCGTGGGCTGATAGGATGTGCGATTCAGTCAGCATATGTACGAGGGTCTACAGTGATTGGCGTTACTGTACCACCTTTAAAACAAGCATATGGTAAGACCATCGGCTTTGAGGTAAAGGCTAAATCGTTGTTTGAACGCTTAACACTAATGATAATGCATTCGGATGCTTTTATCGTATTGCCAGGGGGTTTTGAAACTTTGGAACAGATCTTTTGCATAATTTCTTAGGCCACGTTGAATCTACACTCTAAGCCAATCGGTCTTTTAAACATTCAAAACCATTTCAATGGTTTATTGGCATTTCTCGAATTTTTAGCTCATCAAAAGCTGATTTCTCCTAATACTTTAAAAATGATTTTTATTACACCATCAATTGAGGAATTATTGGAGAAATTAGAAGCTTATGTACCACAAATGCATGTAGAAGTGCTTGTCATCAATTGGTCAGAGGAATTTCACAAAAGAAAAAGAGATCTGAATGAATTGGAATTAGAGTTAAGGTTATGAATGTGGAATAGCTAACTTCAGATGGTAGAATACGGAGTTAGCTCTGGAAACACATCCGTGTTACGCTTTGGAATAAACAAAAAGGAATTGTGGTGTTTAGGGTCACAAAGAATTAAAAGGAGTCAAAACGGATGAAAATCGAATGAAAACGGAAACTCAGGACCAAAATGCAAGCGAATCAAAGATGGAGGGCCTTCGATGCACTTTTATGAAAAGTTGTTTGCACAATTTTTATTGTGCCAATTTCGAAAAACATCAAAAGAGAATTCCCAAACGTTTTCCGGATCCCAAATCCGAGTTTCCTAGTGAAAGTTATGGCCGTTTGAAGAAAATGACTAAAAGCGTCAATTTCCAAAACTATGTGGACCAAAGTGTAACTTTTCAAAAGTTTTGGGGACCAAAGTGAAACTTTTAAGAAAATTGGAGGATCGAAATGCAATTTTTCAAGGAACAAAATAGACAAAGTTCAAAAGTTGAGGGACTTGGTGTGCAAATATCGGGTGACTCGGGTGACTGAAGTCACGGCAGCCATGACTCGAGTCAGCGCCGCAAGGCACTTGAGTCACACCTGCAGCCACTCGAGTCAGTGCCACAATGCTCCCAGCTTTCCCCGTTGTGCGCGAGCGTGACTCGAGTCACCCTCTGCAGAATCGCGCGCCGCCCGCGCGTGACTCAAGTCATGCCGAGTCACCTGTTCAGATTGCGGCCAGCCGACACCAACTTGATTCCAATGTGATTTTCACATACTTTTTGACTTCTTTGAGATAAAACAAAATGAGCAGACCATAATAATTTCATGGAAGGTCACTTTTATAATTTTTTAATATTTTTTGTTGTAGTATTTTGCCTACAAATAGAGGCATTTCCAAGCTTCAAACACATAACTTTGAAGAGAGAATTAGCTTGTGATTCTCTCCAACTTTCTCCTCAATAAAATTCTCTTCATCATTTGTTCTTAGTTCTAGCTTGAAAGCTCTTAGTTTCTCATATTCCGGCGGAAGTAAAAACCTAAATTTAGGTTGGAATAATCAATCGACGATACTTCGGCCATGAATATGATTAGCGGAGCATTTCTTCGCCAGTTTTTCTCTTTCTTTTATTTTTCATGTTTGAGAAAGATAATTTCTCATATATTGCAGTGGTGATACACGACGATTACGCCGTTGAAAGTATTTAACCCGCGTATATGAGTGATTAAACTTCTCTATTTATTTACTTGTTTTCTATATTTTGTGTATTACTTGTGATAGTGAAGTATAATCTATCATATCGCAGTGTTGATACAAAAGTATGAAACCCGCGAATATGAGTAGTTAGACTTCTCTATCTAGTTCGAGGGGGACGTTGTGTTCAATTAGCATGGTATTATCTTTTCTAACTCTTTAGTTACGTTTCTCTACTTCAATTTGTTGATTTGTTATGCTTGTAAACTCATTTTTGAGTTTATATGATTATTGCATGCAGCTTGGCCAATTGAATCAATTAATCTGTAAATTCAAGTTACATGCTAGGATTGAAACTTTTGATCCGTAATTATCATTAGATTCCAATCTAAAGTAGCAAATGAATATCATGCATATTTATTAACAAATCAACTTAGATGCATTAATTCAAGTTTGTGAAATTGATCATCTAATTCAACTCATTCTTCTCGTTCATTTCACACTAGCATTGCATTAAATCTTAAGAACTTGTTTAGGATTATCCAATAGCTAGATGTTAAGTTAAAGAACTCACTTTAATTTAATACACATAAGGAAGAATTCGTTAATCAGATCGTATTGATTAATTGGAGTTGATAAATTGGAGAAGAATAGTAACACATTGCATGGAAAACATTAACACGAGCTATTGACACAACCGAACCCGAGAACTAGATATATCTTCGATTATTTCATTTTCATCTCTTTTATTCTGTCATTTTATTTTTGAATTTTATTCAACTTCATAAAACCCCCATTTCTATATTAATTGATAAGAACAACTAGATTAAACACCGTTCCTCTTGGGCTCGACCCTTACTTACCACTTCTGCATTAATTTGTAGTTTTGAAACCGAGTAAGGAAATAAAATAAATTTTGGCATACTGCGACAATCACGCCCATTGTTACAATTTAATCCTTAAATATTATTTACAGATTTAATCCCCCATCTTATTTATTTTATTTAAATGAGCCCTCAAACTTTATTTAAATTCAAGTCCCTAACTTTCAATTGTTGCAATTTGACCCCTAAACTTTTATTTCACTTTTAATCCCTTAATTTCTTATTCCTATTTAAGTTAACCCCTAAACTTTGATTGCATATTAGTCCCTCATGTTTTAAAAATCTTATAATTGAGACCAAAATATTTTTAGTTCACCTTTATTGAATAATAGGTCCTCAAACTATTAAATTCTTTCAAATTGATCCCCCAAAGTTTATATTCTTTCTATTTTGGTCCACGAACTTCTATATTACTTATAGATGTTTAATATTTAAGAGTATTAACATAAATTAAACTCATTATTGACTAGACGGGGCGTACGAACAGCTAGATGACTGATTTTCACCGCTTAGTAGACTGAAAACTTGAGAGATACTTCAAGTAGGCTCAAAAGACTCACTTTTACTTATCGCGGATTTATAGTTAATGATCTGTACTGTATGAGTGCTTTAGTGTGTAATAGACTTGTCTTCGGGCATAGAGCTGCCTTCGGGCCCAGAGTTACCTTCGGGTATTATATTACAGAATTTACATATCTATTCGCCTTATATATTCGTATAGATGATTAACTTGCGCTGAGCCTACTGAGTATTGTTTAAATACTCACGCCATTCATTCTTTTACAGATTGAGGAGTTCGGAAGCGTGACGAGACATGGGAGTTCTATTTAAGCTTATTAAATAAGAGACTTCACTTCCGTTGTTATTTTGGTAAACTGATGTATGGGATTATGTCGTTTTCAAACTTTTGAACTATTTAGTAACTTATGTTAGATGTTTTGAACGTTTGGTGATCAAATAAATTTTAAAACAGTTTCGATGGTTGTTATATCAAATTAATTTCCGCTTTTAATTATTTGTTATACTTCCGCATTTAATATTATAAAAAAAAAGAAGAGAGGTTTTAGAAAAAGAACTAACAGTTCGAGTTCCTCGGACTCGGGGCGTTACATTATAAATGTGGCAATGAAGGGCATATGAGTAAAGAGTGTTGGGATGCCAGAAATCAATTACCTCTAGAACTACCTACTCCGCGACAAGCCGGATGTGTATTTGCCTTGGTTCAACCCGAAGTGCCCGAGAAGGCTGATGTTATCGCAGGTGCTGCTTATGTTTATACGTTACTTGCATACGCATTATTTGATTTCGGAGCTACGTATTCTTTTATATTTTCTTGGTATGCTCAACGTGTGAACATGAGTCCGGAGCCCCTATGGTGTTCTATTGATGCTTTTGTACCTTCAGGATGAAATTAGTGTGCTATGAATTATTTCCCAGCTGTTCCTATCCAAGTTTAGGATTATGAGATGTTAGCCGATCTTATTGCTTTGGATATCCGAGATTTTGATATGATTCTTGGTATGGATTGGTTAGCACGACATGGAGTAATTTTGGATTGCCCTAGTCGAGCTTTGACATTTCCAGCAAGTGAACCTATTGTGTTTCTGAAGTTAGAGCGTCCGAATTGGATGATTATTTTGGCTATGAAAGCCAACAAGTTAATTAGTTAAGGATGTCAAGCCTATGTGATCACCCTGTACAGTATGAAAGCCAAAGAATCATTGACGCCATCTTCAATTCCGATGGTCTATGAATTTTTGGATGTGTTTCCCGACGATCTCCCCGGATTACCTTCACCGCGGGAGATTGCTTTTGTTATTGAGGTTATCCCAGGTACACTCCCGATATTGAAGACTCCTTATCTTGTAGAGTCTTTTGAACTCAAGGAGCTTCGAGCTCAGTTAAATGATTTGACAATGAAAGGGTTTATTAGACCGAGCACTTCATCCTAACGTTTGCCGATTTTGTTTGTAAAGAAGAAAGAAGGATCTATGCGATTGTACATCGATTACCGGGAATTGAACAAGGTTACAATAAAAAATAAGTATTCGTTGCCCTACATTGATGAGCTACTGGATCAACTTAAGGGCTCGGCGATCTATTCAAAGATTGATCTACGCTCCAGTTATCATTAACTGAGGATAAGAGAAGAGGATATACTGAAGTCGGCCTTTTGTGCTCGATATGGCCATTTTGAGTTTCTTGTCATGCCCTTTGGACTCACGAATGCTCTGGCGGCTTTTATGGATCTTATGAATCGATTTTTCAAGCTATATCTTGATAAGTTCGTGATTGTGTTCATTGATGATATCTTGATTTATTCCAAGTCCCGGGAAGAGCATGAAGGACATCTTCGTATTTCTTTGCAAACTCTTCGAGATGAGAAGTTGTATGCTAAGTTCTCAAAATGTGAATTTTGGGTGAAGCAAGTGATATTTCTAGGACACATTGTAGCGAAGGAAGGTATTTCAATTGATCCCAGTAAAGTAGAAGTTATTTTGAAGTGGTCCTAGCCAACTACGCCGACCAAAGTACGAAGTTTCGTAGGTTTGGCCAGGTATTATCATTGATTTGTGAAGGATTTTGTTAAGATCGCCTCTCCACTTACACATTTGACAATAAAGAATGTGCCATTCCGGTGGATCAATGAGTATGAGCGGAGTTTTCAAGAGTTGAAGACTAGCCTCACCACAGATCCTATTTTGGCAATTCCCGATGATTGAAGTGTGTTTGCTATCTATAATGGCACATCTCATCAAGGGCTCGGATATGTTTTGATGCAAAACAATAAGGTTATCACATATGCTTTACGGCAATTAAAGAGTTATGAGCAAAAGTATCCGACGCATGATTTGGAGCTTGCGGCTATAATGTTTGCTTTGAAATTTTGGCGACACTATCTTTATCGGGTTCGATGTGAGATTTATACGGATCACAAAAGTTTGAAGTATTTCTTCACTCAGAAAGAGCTCAATATGCATCAACATCATTGGTTGGAGCTGGTGAAACTTGATGATTGCTCGATCCACTATCATCCCGGCAAGGCGAACATAGTTGCGGATGCATTAGGCCGAAAGATACCAAAGCAAAGACAAAGTGCCTTGCAACGTGAGATGGAAAAGTTCGATCTTGAAGTTTTTGGAACCGAATGAAGCCTGGTTGGCGGTTATTTCCATTCAATCGACGCTTATTGATTGTATCAAGGAAGAGCATAAAACTGATGATTGCGCATGTAAGATTAAGAAGCAAATGAATGACAGTTGACTCGGATTTTCAAATACCAAGAAGGGATATCCTCATGTACAAAGATCGATATTATGTTCCAGCAACGAAGAACTTAGGGCAAGAAATCTGTCATAAAGCCCATGCGGCACGGTATACTCTACGTCCTAGTTCAACCAAGATGTGTAGGGAGATTAAGACACTTTATTGGCGGCTTGGTATGAAACTAAATATAGCAAAATACGTGGAAAAATGTATAGTTTGTCAACAAGTGAAAGCCGAACATCAAAGACTAGCAGGACCATTGCAACCACTTCCAATTCCTGAGTGGAAGAGGGATGATGTTACTATGGATGTAGTATCCCTCGGATAAGCAAAGGATCCGATGCTATTTGGGTCGTTATCAATTGACTCACTAAATCTGCCCACTTTCTGCTAATTAAGATAACCTATTGAATGGAGCAGTTAGCTCAACTCTATATATAGGAAATTGTTAGTTTGGATGGAGTACTTGTTACGATTACGTCCGATCATGATCCTAGGTATTTGTCTTACTTTTGGAAAGAATTACATACGGTTTTGGGGACGAAACTTCAATTTAGTACAGCATTCCCTCCTCAAACAGATGGACAAACTGAATGAATGATCCAAATACTCGAAGATATGTTACGGGTTTGTGTTTTAGAGTTTCCCCAAAGTTGGGATCGTCATGTTCCTTTGATAGAGTTCGCTTACAATAATAGTTGTGATTCCTCAATTGGAATGGCTTCCTACGAAGCTTGTACGGACGGAAATATAGATCACCTCCACATTGGGATGAAATAGGGGAAATGAAAGTTATGCAAACAGAGATGATAAAAGATATGCTTTTGGCAGTTGAAAAGATTAAGCAACGCTTGAAAGTTGCGCAAGATCGATGGAAAAGTTATGCTAATAATCGACGTCGACCACTTGAATTTGAAGTTGGCAAAAAAGCATTTATCCGTATTTCACCAATTAAGTGGCTTATTCGATTTGGAAAGCGTGGCAAGCTAACTCCCTGATATATCTGCCCATATGAGATTCTTGATAGAGTTGGCGAAGTTGCCTATCAGTTACGACTACCCACGCACATGGATCGGATTCATAATGTATTCCATGTATCGACTTTAAGGAAATGTGTTTCGGATTGATCACATATATTGCCTGACCATCCGTTAGATATTCAACCTGATCTATCTTATGATGAGAAAACCGCATGGATTGTTATACAAAGTGTAAAACAACTGAAAGGGAAACAAATACCTCTTCTTCGTGTGCTATGGCAAAGTTCAACTATCAAGGAGGAAACATGGGAAAGAGAAGAGACTATGAGACAGCAATATCCCAAACTGTTTCCATGTAAATTTCAAGGGGAAAGATTATAAGACCCCATCCGCTTTTATATGAGATTTGATATAATATGATCGTGTTTTGTGATGATGATTACATGTATAATATGATAAAACATGTTTATAATTGTCGGTGATGTATTTGGTAATGTTACAGCCATTAGATTCAAGATGGGAAGGAAATTAAAGAAAACTACATTTACGACCGTAAATGGAAAAATTACGGTCGTAATTGTGATGATACGGCAGTAAAACAAGAAGATACGGTCGTAACTTTGAGGCAGGGGAGGTGTGAAAATATGCAGAGTCTTTTGTACATCCGTACACAATATGATACGGCCATATGTTTGGGATATAGGGCTGTAAAATATAAACTTACTACCGTAATTTTAAGGAAATGGTGGAATGGGGAAATTGTTCAGAGCTTTTGATACGGCCATATGAGTTGCCAAACGGCTGTATGACTGTAGCTTATAGCCGTAAGAAGTATGGTTACGGCTGTAAGTTTGTAATTTATGGTTGTAAATGTACTAGCTACGGTCGTAATTTCAAGTCGGCAGAAACTGTTCTCGACTTTTCTTGCCATTTGATGATATATTTCTTACTTATTCTCGACCATAACACCCTAAAAACACACCTAAAGACATTCTTAACAATTCTCCAAGCTTTCTGACCCTTGTGTACCATTTGATCATCAACCTTTACTATCATCTATCCATTGTTGGTGCTACAAGTAAGGTGGAGTAAGAAGGAGGAAGTTGAAGGAAGCTACTAGCATCTTGTTGGTTGTTTTCATCTCATCTAAGGTGGGTAATAGATGTAATAGTTGTCCAAGAAGGTAAGCATAAGCATATGTACGAATTGTTTCAAGTATAGGATTGTAAAACTTGAGTTTTCCATGTGTCCAAGTTTGATTTAGATGCCTTGAGATATTTGTGTATAGGACATGCTTAGAGGGTCATATGATGATATATATGAAGAATTCATAGGGACAATATGATGTTTACATATTTATGCACCTTGGCATGATAGCAAGCCTTGAAAGGAAATATTTGCACAATTGTGACATGAATGCACATGTAAAGTAAATGCTTGCACGATTACACCATGAAAGCATGTGAATGTGATGTTGCCTATCATATATTTACATATATGCAAAGGAAACGATGGTCTCACAGGGGAAACCCCGCATGAGGATTGAGACCTTTCGGCAGAATTGTGGTCTCACGAGAGAAACCCCACAGGAGGATTAAGGCCTGGTCAAATATGAAACATTATGTGAGGCGCCATTGTAAGCACATGATTCACAACTGGGCCCAAAGTATGAGTGTGACATACATTGCATTTGCATCTATATCCACTGAGTCTTTATGACTCACTATGTTTCCTTTTATATGTTTTAGGTAATGCTAGACGTGGCAAGAACGTGGGAGATGGCTAGGAGTCCTCCAGAACTTGATGTGCGAGGATATAGGGGGAAGGAAAGAAGCCATAGATCCTATATAAAATGTTTTGTACTTGAACCGAAATCACTCGAGTTGGTATGTATAAGTTATGTTGCAAGTTAATGACATATTTCTTACGTTCAAATGTGTTTTAGAAAATGAACTCGGGATTTTGGGTAACGTTATAAAAGTGTGACGCCGACTCTACCTCCACTGCCCTAATACAATATAGGATAGGATGTGGTACTAGAGAGGGCGTTACATACATGTTCTACAATGAAGTCAATCTTGGTGGACAATTTGGACAAAAAGACGTAAATGCATAAGACGAGTAGCAGCCTAGTAGAAACGAGTTCTTCTCAAACTTTTATACGGACTCCATATGATAGGAATATTACTAAAATGTTAAAGATTTCCAAGAAATGAAGCATAGCTCAGAACAGCAGCTGGGTGTCATTTCTAGAACTAGTTGTTTTTTTTTTTCCTTTCGGATTTCTTACACCAGTCCATGAAACTAGTGAAGAGCGATAGGTTAACAACAACAAATTTATATTCATATAAAAAAAAAAGAAAAGAAAAGAAGCCAGAACAGTAGCTGGGTACCATTCCAAGAACTACACGCATCTTCCTCTTTTTTTTTTCCCTTTCGGATTTCAGATTTCTTTCCTACACCAACAAAATATACCAGTAAAAAGCAAGAATTTGAAAAAAAAAACAATGAACACAGAACTTACAACATGAAGCTCGTGGTATGAAATTCAAGAATCCGAGATTCAATAAGTGGTATATTATAGGCAAACAACTCATCCATTAACCTCTGAATTAAAGCAAAGGAATTCAAATTGAAAGCAACATAAAGAACTAAAAAAAAAAAAGAGAAGCTTCATACCTATTTCAAAGAGCATCAGCCGTGTGACAAACGAAGCTCATTTTCAACAGTTGTGGTGGTTGATGGTGGCGGACGGCGGTGGCGGTCAATGATAGTGGAAGGCGAGCTCAATTTCACAGAGAGAATATGGTATTATACGTGAGAAAATTTCCAATTAAGGCTGGGAAATGAATTCAAAATTAAATTTGGGGGTTTTGGTTTTTTTTTTCTTTTGCAAACTGGTTCCTATTGTTTGCGCATACTATAAAAAATAGCACTAACTGTTGGGTTTCTCTTTTTTCCAGCAGGGCCACACGTGGCAGCCTCCACCTCAGCACCTCCGCGGATGATGGTTATAATATGGTGGTTTTGATGGTGCTTGGGTAGGATTGGTCTTCACAATGTCAACGCCAAGAGAGAGAGAGACACATATTCTTTGGTGGGTCCCATGCTTTTTGATTTTAGTTTTAATTTTCAATTTTCTAAAATCACTTTTATCCCATTTACCTCACTTTTTCTTCCTCACGTCCCGTGTCAAATCTAAAACCACACATCCATATACACATCTTCTACTATTATTTTGTTATTATGTTTAATTTGTTTTTATCTCTCCCCTCTTTTTCGCTCTTCTCTCTTTTTTTCACTATATTTCTTTCCATTTTACTTCAATTAAAATAATCATCTTATCTCACTCTCTCCTCCACATAATCTAAAGAACCATATTTGCCGTTGGAGATCCTCTAACCAACCAAATTGCAAAACCAAAGGTGGAAGATTTCCGTTCACAAGTGTAGTGACCGCGAATTTCCTTAAATTAAAATATTTAATTAAAGTAAAATCTCAAACGTGTCGCTACAACTTCACCTATAGAGTTAAACAGCGTACGCTCGTCTAATTAAATTTTATATTATTTACTACTATATTAAATTATTTAAAATAATAATAATAATAATAATTTATAAAATATTTATTTATTTTCAATTTACATTTGAGGACCAAACTTTAGAAATTATTCGTTTTAACCCCAAAAATTTAACTTCTTATTCAATCATAACTTTATATATACTAGTGTTTTCACCCGCGCGTTGCACGGGAAAACTTATACTCAATTGACGTGCGTGAACTGTTAGTGATAAAGATGAAAAGGAAATACCCGTGTATGTAAGATTTCTTTAATAAAAAATTTGGGCTTATCTCAAAATATACCATTTAATCTTATATATAGGGAGATTTCTTTGATAAAAGATTTGGGCTTATCTTAAAATATACCATTTAATCTTAAAAAATAAATATATAGGGATTGGGTAGGAAATGAAATTTTATAATTAATTTTTTAATTCTAAAAATTGATAGTTTGAGCGGGAAAACGTGCTCATTTTATTAATATATAGATATATAGATAGATATATAGATATATATAGATATATAGATTTTGTAATATTTTTACTTTTATTTTATATTTTCAATTTTTTTTTTATTATTTTTAAATTACCCATTCAAAAGTTCATTTTTAAAAGTATTTATGTGAAACAATTAGTTTTATCAATATTCTAAAAAATATAAGATGTGAAGAAGCATCGAGCCCATGCTTCGCACTTTTTTTGTTCATAAGCGCGTTTTTTTGCGCTTTTCTTCAAGTCTTTCCACGCTCGCTCAGGCATAATTTTAATGCTTTTGGGAACACAAATTTTTTTATCCACTTACAGTTTATTGATGATGTGGTAACTAATTAGCACTAATCAATCTATCATTTTAAATATAAATAACAATAATTATATTATAGTGACTACTCACCAGTCATTAGTGACGTGATAGTCCAATTATAAATAAATGATCGGGACATAGAGACAAATTTAGAAATGAAAAGCAACTTCATTAAAAAAAAAAAAACTCTCCTTTTTAATCATTTATTTTATAATATACTAGTATTTTCTCCCGTGCATTGCACGGGGAGATTTATGACCAAGTTATAATTTAAAATATGTGTAAAATAAAAATTATAATAATATATTTTCATTTTTTTCATGGTAAAAAGATATGGATGGGAGATTTAAAAAAATCACACATGATAATAACCTAGATTTGAGGGGTAAGGAGTGATTCTATCAAAAGATGAGGGGTGATAAGTTGAGTTGGAAAAGACATATGTAGGTTTCCGTGAAACTTCGCCATAATTAAAAATTGATTTTTTAATTCAGAAAAATAGGTAAAAGTGGCGGGAAAATGTGCTTGTTTTATTAATATATAGATTTTAAACCCAATTATAGGTCCGTTTAAGGTCCAATTTTATTTCTTATGCTATAAGAAAGCCCATTTGGAGGAGTAACCTAGTTTTTACCCTATTTATACAAGTTAAGGTTGGTTTTAAAATCCTAGCCTCACTATTTTCCTCTCTTTCCACAATTGGTATCTTCAAGTTCATCCCACTCATTCTCATTCAATAAATCAAACTAACTTCAAGTGGTAAGATTTCTTGATATTTCCATTTATATCTCCATTTTTATTTTGTTGTTCTAAGTTTTTAATCACACACAAGTTCTTAATCATCTACTTGTATTTTTCACTTGATTTTCTACACAAAAAAACACATATGCACGCATACACACATACACACGGCCATCACCACTGCCGCCCCACCATCTCCACCGTCACCCACCACCAGTACCCACCACTGGCGACACCACCACGAAGTCACCATCACCTTCATTTCACAGTCAACACACACACACGCATACATATACACGCATATAGATACATGCCATGTTCAAGAGCTCGGCCAAGACACTCACCCATGCCCAAACTTCAATTTCACAACACAAAAATCACACCTACACCTTCGTATACCTCTATAGAATATCGTAGAATAGTTTAGTTTTGAAAATAGTTAGGGAATCGATCGAATTTTAAAAATACCCAAAATTTTCCTTTAGTGTTCTACCTTCAATTTCTTCCCAAATACTCAATATCTCTCCAATCAAAAACCACCACAAGCTTCACCACCTCCATCTCCACCTTCGCTGCCATTTACACCGGCCAAAATCGCTGGGAGTCGCCGGAAAGAGAGAAAATAGAGAGAAAGAGAGAAAACCGAGCGAGAGAGAGAGAGAGGAATCGGGTGAGGAAGAGAGAAGAAGACCCGGTTCTTATTTCCTTTTTTTATTTATTACAAGCCAGTCCCTACAATTCTTTAATTAGTTTAAGTTGGTCCCCATAGTTTATTTAAATTTCAAATCCCGTAACTCCTAATTGTTACAATTTAGTCCCTCAATATTATTTACAGATTTAATCCTCCATCTTATTTATTTTATTTAAATGAGCCCTCAAACTTTATTTAAATTCAAGTCCCTAACTTTCAATTGTTACAATTTGACCCTTAAACTTTTATTTCACTTTTAATCCTTTAATTTCTTATTCCTATTTAAGTTAGCCCTTAAACTTTAATTGCATATTAGTCCCTCATGTTTTAAAAATCTTATAATTGAGCCCAAAATATTTTTAGTTCACTTTTACTGCATAATAGGTCCTCAAACTATTCAATTCTTTCAAATTGACCCCCAAAGTTTTATATTCTTTCTATTTTGGTCCACAAACTTCTATATTACTTATAGATACTTAATATTTAAGAGTATTAACATAAATTAAACTCATTATTTCCTAGACGGGGCATACGAACAGCTAGAGGACTAATTTTCACCACTTAGTAGACTCAAACTCGAGAGATACTTCAGGTAGGCTCAAAAGACTCACTTTTACTTATCGCACATTTATAGTTAATGATCTGTACTATATGAGTGCCTTTAGTGTGTAATAGCCTTGCCTTCGGGGCCCAAAGTTATCTTCGGGTATTATGTTACAGAGTTTACATAACTATTTGCCTTATATATTTGTATAGATGATTAACTTGCGCAGAGCCTACTAAGTATTATTTAAATACTCACGCCTTTCATTCTTTTACAGATTGAGGAGTTCGGAGGCGCGACGAGACATGGGAGTTCTATTTAGGCTTATTAAATAAGAGACTTCACTTTTGTTGTTATTTTGGTAAACCGATGTATGGGATTATGTCGTTTTCAAACTTTTGAACTATTTACTAACTTGTGCTAGATGTTTTGAACGTTTAGTAATCAAATAATTTTAAACCACTTTAGATGGCCGTTATATCAAATGAATTTCCACTTTTAATTATTTGTTATACTTCCGTATTTAATATTAAAAAAATGGTTCGTTTTAAAAAAAGAACTAAAGTTTCGAGTTCTTCGAGCTCGGGACGTTACAACAAGTCACCATTAGCACTGCTGTTAATCAAAAAATAGTCTCGATCTCCTCCCAAAGAGTTTTTCTATCCTATTTCAGGTTCGTTAATGGTGGATCCAACTTGGGCCATAATTATACTATGGATGCAATGGATTTTAGCTTTTTACAACTGAACTACCATGAATAGCAAGTCAATTGTTGATTACGAGTTCTTAGGAATCAGTTACGTCGAGAAATGTGTTATGAACTCAATCGATAAAACTGAAAATTCAAACAATCAAGTAGTAATAATAATAAAATTTGTATTGATAGTATTGATAGGTGATCAATTCGATGTATTCGTCCTTATTTACTGCTGCAATACAAGAAAGGGGTTTGCCAGGTTAGAGAAGATAAATTCAGAAAAGAGATGAAGGAGAAGGATCTCTCGATCTGATTTTAACGCCAAAAACTCCATTCTCTTCTCTCTTCACGAACTAAATAGGAAAAGATAAGTTGGGCTAAAATTTTTGGGCTTCATAGTATAATTACGGCCCAAGTTGGATCGGCCCATATTCCACATCATGGCATTCCATCTCCCTTGAAATGAACCTTGTCCCCAAGGTTCAACCGGCTTATCTTCACCATTCCAAGCTCTCCATCGATTGATCGTCTCTGTCTTTTCTCTTGGAGAGGTTCCTCTACTGTCAGTATGGTATTCATAGAGATGCCATCTCCAGTTGAATACATTTGAAGAATCCCTAATCGTCGAACTGATATGTACACTTTAGCTCTTGGAAGCTGTTCCCTGAAGATTTTTCTTTCAACCCATGTTTCTTTTTACTTCCAATGAACCACAATGCCGCACTTTTGCTTCCATTTTTCAACTTCTTCCATAGCCTCCAAGTGAAGTTTATCCTTGAGAGTTTCTGCCTGCAATCCCAGTTGATCTTCTAATTTAAAAGTAAGGCTACCAATTTTCTCATTAAAGCATACAAGGTCGAATTGATTTAGCCAATCAGCCCCTAAAACCATGTCAATGCCCTTCAAATGAGGGATACTCAATGGCAATTTGAATTCCAAGCCTTGCATCATCCACATAAAGGGTTTACAAACATGTATGCCCAACAATTCTTCACCTTGATTGCTCAAATTTTCACGAGAATTCTTTACCTCCACATGTTGAGCTAGACCCTCATCTAAAAAACTGTGCTCATTTCCACTATCAATGAGTACAGAAATCTCTTCCTTCTTGATTTGTCCACTTAAATGAATGGTTTCCGGCCTAGCTTTACTCATGATTCCCCTCTCATATAGTTCCAATACCTCGTTACTATCTTGTTCATCGTCCTCTACCACTTTCACCTCATTTTAGAAACGGATCCACATGAATTTTGAAGTCGGGGCTGGGCAATCCTTTTCTACAGTGTTAGTGTTGGCAATGGAGAAGTTTATGGTGGGTATTCTGGTTTGGGGTTAGAAGTTAACTGTTTAGGCATTTGAACTTTAGACACCGATGGAGTAATCAATTCTTGTAGAGTTGCTATTCCAAAGGTTGTATTAAGAGTTTACGGGTCCAAAATCTTAACGACAGATTGAGTGTTAGGTTTAAGACCTCTGATAAAATGGGAGATGTACTACTACTAGGTTAAATAGGATAGAGTTATCATAGCTTGGGTTTTAAGGTGTTGAAACTCCTCCACATACTCAGTCACTTACCCTAATTGCTTGACTTTTAATAATGCATTAATCAACTCTTCAATTTTCTCAGCCTTCCATGTAACTCCTATATCCTCCGCCATTTTCATCAACCTTTTCATATCCAATTCATGTTTCCTATTGAGTTCTTCCCTAGATATATTGAATATGTCCAAACCATTGCACACATTTTGCAAAGTCTCATTACACAAACCCAATAATCCCATACTGATATATCACAGCGACCTCACTCGTAGATTCACAAACACAGTGCAGTCGAAACCAATGAACTAGAGGCGTAGATGACATAACACCAAGCAGAGAATCATAGTTTTAGACTTAGATTGAAATCGTAACTTACCCAAGGATTGTAGCTACTCTGATACCATTTGTTATGAACTCAGTCGATGAAACTGAAAATTCAAGCAATCAAGCAGTAATAATAATAAAATTTGTATTGATAATATTGATAGGGGATGAATTCGAAGAATTCGTCCTTAATTATAGTTGCAGGACAAGAAAGGGGGTTGGCGAAGATAAATTCAGAAAGGGGATGAAGGAGAGAGATCTCTCGATCTGATTTTTACGCCAAAAACTCCCTTCTCTTCTCTCTTCACGAACTAAATAGGAGAACATAAGTTGGGCTAAAATTTTTAGGCTTCACAGTATAATTACAGCCCATATTCCACATATCATGACAAAATACTATTTATGACTCATCCGTTGTGCTATTCATCTTCATCTTTTCTAGATGCTAAAACCCTAGGTTCTATTGAAGAGGAAGAATTAGTAATTAAATTGAGGAGTTTACGTTTTTTTGAACAAGAGGAGGCACTGATTTCGCTGAGGAAATTGACTCGAATGAAAGACGAATGGAGAATTCATCTCGGTACACCATGATTACTCTATGCCATTCAATCGTTAATCACCTCGAAATACTCATCTCTACAAGTGAATGCTATGGTGGCGTTGGTAAACCTCTCATCTCGGTGTTAATTTGCTATATAACCATCAAATCGCAAAGCAACTGGGGTGACTTTGCTGGCACTAAGGTGGGGGTAGGTTAGGGGAAGGGGTTTGGGATTGGGTTTAGGTTTTGCCTTTTTTTAAAAAAATTTCTTTTGCTATGTATTTTATTGTTTTTCTACATTCAGTATATTTTTTATGGTGATATGCTCCTACTAAAAAATTTTATAGAGATATAATAATTATATTTATTGTTAACTACTGGTTTAAATCAAAATATGCACGTAAATTAATGTGAATAAATAGTATTATGTTTCAATTTTTTAAGAAAATTTTGATAAAGTTAATTATGGACCAATAAAATTTTAGACTAATGTATACATATTTCAAACTTTGGAACTTGATTGTGATTATCCCCAAAGGTTGAGATCTCTTACGTAATTTACCCTAAGGTAAATGACAAAAATAACCCTTGAAAAATGACAAACTAACAAAAATTAAAGGAATGAATGGCAAGATTCAATGGATTCTATTCATTTGGATGAAATTCACACCAATTTATTTTAGTTTATTTCTTTGATCAATCATACTACTTTTTTTTTTTAATTTCAGACCAAATTCACAGTACGTAATCTTTTTTTAAACAATTTTCCCCCAATTTTCGTTCTTCATTTGTATAACTTGTCTAATAAATTAACTTCTCCCATGTTCGGTCGTTAAGCATGAATAAATTTCCATACAGTAGTCCTAAGGATGTTCATTGCACATCTTATTTAAGGATGAATAATACTCCCTCCATCCCATGAAGATAGCCATGGTTACTATTTTTGTTTGTCCCATAAAGATAATCCTCTTTCCTTCTAAATTATTAGTTTTCTTATATACCCTTATTAATGTTAATTGCTATTAACAAAACAAAATTATTAAAGTGTAATAATTAGTAAATTAGGGGGTATTTTAGAAAAATGTCCTTAACTTTTACTTTCTCAACAACATTAATTAATGTTTTCTTAAACTGTGTGAAAAATTCAACAAACCTACCTTCGTGGGACGAAGGAGTATTAGTAATGTCTTTCGAATGGCAAATTAATAATAACTAGTATTTGCACCCGTGCGTTGCACGGGGAGATTAAAATCTTGTAAAAACAAACTAAATCTACGAACTCAACATTCCAAATGTATTAAGAATCAAAACAAACGAAAAAATTACAAACTTTGAAATACTTCTTTATACATAACATTCATCGTTGTATTCGTTGGTTTTCCATCCCTCTCACATATAATTAAGAAACTTCAATCATGCACGACTTGTAACTCTGGAAACTGCAACATACAGTTGACCATGACTAAATACCGACTTCTTCAAAAAAAGACAGCGTGTGAAAGTAATTGCCCTTAACTTTTACTGTGTGAAAGCTAATTTTAAACTAATATAAGATAAAATACAATGTTTAAAAAAAATTAATCTTTAACTATAAGAATTTGAAATTAAATCAAAGTTTAATATATGGAAGCTAATCTTAAACTAAACTAATAATATAAATACCATGCTTTTTTTAAAAAAAAAATTGTAGGAATTATGAAGTAAATTGAAATTTACTAAGTATTGGATTACAATTTAAAGAATTTGAGATCGTATCTACTTTGACAAATTAAGGAACTTTGTTTTGTTTACCATCTTTTTAAACTATTAACGAAACAACAAATTTAAAAGTTGTACTAACATTAAATTAGCAAAGGAAAAAAACCTTAAAAGAAAAATATTAAACAAAACATAGTTCAAATGATATTAATATGATTGTTTGTTATCATTTTAAAATATTGGAACTAATTTCAATTTTAAAAGCTGCACTTACCATTAAATTAGCAAAGGGAAAAAATTAAAAAAATATATTGAAAAGGAAACAAAAAAAAAACCTAGTGTCAATTTAAAATAAAAGGAGAATCTATAAAAAAAAAATTTGAATATTAAGAAGGATGGAAGTCTAACATATCCATTATAATAGGTAATAGGTTGTGTTTAATATTTTAAACAAATCCAAATATATTAAAAAAGATATGTTAGACTTCATCAGTATATGCAAAGCGGAAACAAATTAAAAGGAGAATATTATATATATATATATATATATATATATATATATATATAAATAAATAAAAAAAGGAAAAACAAAAAACCAAAAAGGCCCATTTCAAACAAAATTATGAATAATTCCTCATCAGTCCATGAACATGATTAAGCTACTTGTAAAACTACGCGGATGACCCTATAGAAAAGTCCATGTCTAGATCCTTCTATAGACATCGACTCTCGTTTCGTTATATTAAAACAGCCAAACCCTAAGGGTGTGTTTGATTGAAAGATGTAAAATATTTGCGTGTAAAACATTTACATGTAAAACATTTACGTGTCTACCCCCCTAAGAAAACATTTACATGCAACTGGTCAAAAACCCGCTTCAAATGATTGTACCTTGCAAAATCAATTACATTTACAACGTGCAATCAAACGACGAAGATGTAAAACGAATTGCACGATTTGACATTTACGTGTTTTTGAATTGCCAATCAAACACACCCTAAAATCTTTTCTCCTCCTTACCCGCTGCTTATCCGACTTCTCAATCTGAGCTTCATGTTGTCTCCCACCCCTAATCACAGCCTCTTCATTCATTATACACCAACCCGTTAAATTAATTTTACATGCTTAACAAACTCAGATTTGATGTTTCCCATCAGACCTTTATCTATGATTTAAGATTTGTAAGTATTTTGAAATTATCACTTGTTTTATATAGTTACTTTCTGATTTATCTATGTTTTCACAAATTTTTTCCGATATATTTGCAGATCAAGCCTCAACGCACGGGTGGATCAAACTTCCATTGCTAAATATCAAAGTTCGTTTGTTTTGAGAGCCCTTGTGGTTGTAGTGGAAGAGTTACGGTCAATTTTTAAATATTCTGTTTTTATTTAGTGTTTTGACTTGAATTTATACATATCTTAATTCAATAATATTACCCACCTATGGATGCTAGAAATAATCTGTTTTTAAATACCGGTTGAAAATGGAAAGCCCATGCGTATGTATATATATAGTTTTTATACTATAAATAAATGGGCACGTTATTGTCTTTTCCTAATTAATGAAGTCATTTTTTTGAAGAAAAATTGTCAAAAAAAAAATTAACACATTAGCGTTTTTATATTTTCTTTTCAAGTCTTGGGAGTTTGTAAATGTGTTAGCATTTTCCTACACAAGTCAATTAGAAGGTTGGTAACTGAAATTTCGTATGGTTGTAACTTTTTAATTGTTACGTTTTGTATATCAACTTTTTGTTACATTATTTATATTGAAGAAATGGATTTTATATGATTCTTAGTAAACAGTTTCTTCCCTAATATCGTATATATATACAGGTTGAAAATGCATTGACAAAAAGTGGTTGGAGTAATGATGAAGATGATAAGTTGAGGGCTTAGGTTCTCAGAGATGGCCACTGGAATTGTCACTTGTTGCCCGAATATGCAGGTAAATTAATTAATTCAATATGATGAAGATTAATGCAGTTTCTTGATTGACCCTAATTTTCTTCCATCTTAAGAGTGAACTAATAATTAGTTGTTTAATTCACATTAATCATTCAATATTAATGTTTTGGCTCGAATTATTTGAGTGTGTGTGATGTGGATGAGTATAAACATGTTTATAAACAGGGTGTCATTATCACAGAAAATTAGATAAGTGCTTTCGAGAATTAGTTTCTTGATTGACTTATCTATTTAATTTGAGAAGAAAAGTAGATGTATTTACAAACTTATTTTACCAAACATCTCCGAGTTGTCGCTTAGGATCACGCAAAGAGGGTCAATATCTCGTAAATTATAAATGCTTAGAAAAATTGTACTCTATGCTCAACGCCGCCTAAAGTTGATTTCATGAACTTTTAGTCTCCACTCATTTTTTGCTGCTTTGTAGAAAAGCTTATTTGCAACAACTTTAAAGTGCATCATCTTGTAGAATCATCTCTCTTCTATGCTAACATTGAAAGTCTCGATCAGAGATTGTTTGGTACAATTTCTTGAATACGTGTACCCTAAACCAAAAGATAAAAGCGAAATAGTAAGATAGTGTTTAAAGTAAATAGAAAATAAAAAAAAAAATTCGAATTACCGGCTCATCAATGAAAAGGAACTCCATGGTTCTTCCTGTTTTTCCATCATTTTGGGTATATTGCAGGAATCACTTCCTGGTGACGCAAACATGAATCCCCCATTCTGATTTGTGATCATTGATGTGATTCAACTGGCTCAACAAAGTACTCATTATTAGTTATTGATTGAATTATATTCTAAACAAATCCGTTCTTAAAGGATTTTTGCAGGCGCTTGTAATGAGGATGTCCACGATGGTGTCTCATTTATAGGTGTGCGTATTCATACCAACTTCATTATTGTACAAATTTTTGGTTATCTTGTTTCAATCATCAATAAATGTCCTATAAATTTGAATTGTAATATGTGTGATGATTGTGTTTTGAGTGTTACTATTCACACCCACGTAATTACTCCCTCGCACCCACTTTTTTTCGCTTTCCAATTTTGCCCTCGTGTAATACGGTAGGGGTGGGTGTGCGAAGTAAAAAAATACCTCGGCCGGGGATGGCCGAGGCCCTCAAAGGGGCCTCGGCCAGCGATAGCCGAGGCCCCTTTGAGGGGCCTCGGCCAAGCGAGGCACCTGTTGAGGGGCCTCGGGCAGGTCTAGCCGAGGCCCCTTTGAGGAGCCTCGGTTAGGCCTGGCCGAGGCCCCTTTGAGGAGCCTCGGCCAAGACTGGCCGAGGCCCTCAGCGGGCTTTCCCATGCCTGGCCGAGGCGCCTTTTTTTTTTGGTTTTTTTAAATTTTTTAAATGTAATTAATTAATTTTTTAATATTATTTTTTGATTTGGGGAAGAAATATGTGATGTATGACTTAGATCGAATGGGACGAAATAGTATTTCGCAGATTTAGTGTTCGAACTCCGTTTTGGATAAATAATATATCGATTTGGGGTAGTTCGATGCCACGAGTTGAAATCATCGCGTTGCGATGACGTACGATGGATTTTGGGCATCTGAGCACATTTAGTCAGCGAAATTAGCATTTTTCTATTTTTAAAAATTTTAAATTTAAATTTTATTTTTTATAAATAAAATTGGAAACAAATAAATTTAAAAATTTAAATTTAAATTTTTTAAAAATAGAAAAACACCGATTTCGATGCCTAAACGCGCTCAGATGGCCAAAATCCATCGTACATCATTGTAATGCAATGTGTTCAACTCGTGGCATCGAGCTACCCCAAATCGATATATTATTTGTCTAAAACGGAGTCCGGACACTAAATCTGTAAAGTGCGATTTCGATTCAACTCATACATCACATGTTCCTTCCCAAATAAAAAAATAACATCAAAAAAATTCTAATTATATTATCAATTTAAAAAGAATTTTGGATGCTCAGCCGAAGTGGGCCGAACATCCAAAGGGAGCCTCGGCTGGGTTTGGCCGAGGTCCCTTGGGGAGCCTCGGCCATCGATGGCCGACGGTGGCCGAGGCTCCTCAAGGGACCTCGGCCAACGGTGGCCGAGGCTCCTCAAGGACCTCGGCCTCTTTATGCCGAGGCTCCCTCAAGGACCTCGGCCCATATCGGCCGAGGCTCAAAATTAACCCGCACACCCACCACCTATAGTGTTAAAATGAAGGGTAAAATTGGAAAGTATAAAAAAAGTGGGTGCAAGGATTAAAAACGTGGGTTTCTTTAGCATCACTCTTGTGTTTTCCTTGTATGCCAACAATAAATCCCCAAATCAACATTATATATGCAAAATATATATAGAATGATCCTATGTAATGATTGCTGAAAAAGTGTTGCTAAATTAATTATTCAGAATTTGTTTCAAAATCCTTTTAGTAATCAAATCGCGTGACAATTAACAGGAAGTAATTATTTATAGTAATTAAATCATTGTTTACTGCTATTCAAAAAAAAAAAATCATTGTTTGCTTAGATTCAGTATTTGAATATTAAATCAGGGAAATCGTAGAATATGTATAACGCAGTCCAGGTTCATTGTTGTCAATAATAATTATTCATGTGTCGAATTTCTATTTTTGGGAAAAACTTTTAAGGTGTTATAATTCAGTTGTAATTTATTAATGGTTATAAAATCTTACCTTTTTTGCAAAATAGGCATTTACTTTAATGACAGCTAGTATATAAATGATATTAGTTAAACCATTTTTTTTAAATAGCTTTTTTGCAGTGCCAGCATGGCGCTGCCAACATGGCAGAATGCCTAGTTGGCACTGCTAGTATTATAATATTAAGATAATTCGAAATAATTGAAATAAGGATAAAGAGAAAATATTGGTATAAAGATATAAATAAATACGTTTACGAAATTGTGGCTATAATGCAGAAAAAATGAGTGAATATACACTGTGGGTATGCAAATGGTGATGTCATTTCTATCGGATAATCTTCGTGTGAGGTGGTATCAATAACTTAAAAAGTTAATTTTCTCACATGTGTTTTTTTTAATTGGTAAAGAAATGGAGAATTGCGTGCGGGATTGTTGGAGACAACATAATAATTTGCACAAGAAAAAATGATATACTTGTTGGTTGTTGATTTGACTAATTTTGAAGTATTCTTTTGTATCATTTATAGATTCTTTTATTTGCTAGATTTAAGTGTATAAAATGCCATTGTCGAAATAAATTGGATAAAGTGGCCAACAAAATGATCTCCATTTCAAGTCTTTTTTTTTCTCAAGTACATTTCAAGTTATTTTTAATGTTAATACATTTTACATCGTATTTAAAGGATGATTGTTATATATAAATTTAAAATACTAATATTATTTGATAGTATAGCTTTGAGAATCAATATTAGTTGTGAAAACTAAAACTCATAAATCATGTTTGTGCGCATGTGTGAAGAGTGTGTGCGTGAAGTGTGTTTGTGTCTGTTTGTGTGTATACCCGCGCATTGATATTAAATCTATTACGTCAGATCAAAATGAGTTCTAGTGAAACGTGAAATTTGTAAACTACGAGAAGGGGGAAAAAAGAAGAAACTTGGAACGTGAAAAGTTAACTATAATAATGAGAAGAAAAGTTAATCTATATCTATACATACATAAACACATTAATAAAGAGAGAATGTTTTTTTGTAGGGAGCTTTCCGGCTTATTTTTTTAACTTTTTTTAATCTGTTTTTCGCGCTCATGACAGATTAATTATATTGGTTGTTTTTTAATTAACTTTTCCAATTCCTTTTTAATTTTTGATTTTTAATTTTTTATTAAATTAGAGTTATGATGAGACAACTGTTCGCCCATTCTATTTTTAGAAAAATTCTTCCTATTTTTTTATTTTTGGCTACTTATAATTTTTATGCCATTAAATGGAGTCCATGGATTTGTTAAAATTGTGAAGGTACTATCGTCGATTGATTTTGCTTTCTTTGAACCGTCAATATTTTTTCCACTCTATTGTTTAATTTTTAATCCAATTAAATTTAAATTATGTCTAATAAATTAAAGTATGAATCGAAATAGTTCGCTCGCATTGTTTTCCACAAATTGTTGAAACAATTGTTTATGCTTTGCAGTACAAATTTTTTCATCCATTTTTTATAATTTGTTTGTCGTTGTTGAGTATTTTTAATATTTTATGCCATTATGTCGAGTTGTCAAATTTTTAAAATTTGCGAAGTTAACCATGTGTATTGATTTTTTTTTTTGAATCGCCGATATTGTTTTTATTAAATTTTTTATTTTTTCAGCCCAATTAATTTCTGATTATTCATAATAGATAAAACTATGAATGAGAATAGTTTGTCTGGGTTGTTTGCCTAAATCGTTCAAACAATTGTTCTGTTTTCACACTAAAAACTTTTTTCTTCCTTTTTTTTTAATTTGTTTTCCTTTTTGTCTATGTTAATTTTTTTATGCCACTAAATCATGTTCACCAATTAGTTATTTTTGAACTGTTAATATTTTTTATTATATTATTTAGTTTTCGAGTCAAATTAGTTTCTAATATATATAGTAAATTAAAGTGTGATTTAGAACAGTTCATCCAAATTTTTCGTTTGGATTATTTCTCAATGATCTCTTTACATTGAAACTTTTTTTCTTCCTCTTTTTTTAATTTATTTTTCATTTTTTGTCTGTTTTTAATTTTTCTGCCATTAAATCAAGTTCATACATTTTAAAAATTTGTGATGGTAACGTTGATTGGATGAAGTCAAAATGTAAGATCATTACTGGATAGAATTCATTGAATCAATTGTGAATGAGGATTGCTTGATTGATTTCACCTTTATTTCAATACTAATATTCTTTGAATTATATCGTTTACTTTTCAACCGAACTAGTTTCTAAAATGAAATAAAATAAATTAGAATATGAATCAAAAAAATTCAACAAATTGTTCCATAAATTGTTGGAACCATTTTTCTTTCTTTTTAGGCTTGATGTTTGTTCTTTGCCCTATTAATTTTAATTTTAATTTTTTTGACGTTGTATCGCTTACCATTTACACCATTGCTATTAGTTACACAACATTGAAGTATAAAAGATAATATTAATGATTTTTTCCTTATTTTAATTTCGCTCATCCTTATGAATTATTTGATGAATACATATGGAAATGGAAAAAGAAAAGGATAAATGAGACAACTCTTAAAAATTTTTTTTTGTCCCATGTTATTCTATTATATTTATTTTGGTTGAATCAATTGTTTGGTCTTTACACCAAAAGAATTTTTGCTCATTTTTAAAAATTGCGAATTATTTTTTGTTCAGTGCTAATTTTTTATTTTATTATTTGTTTTTTATTAAAATTAATTAGTCATTATATATAATAATATATTAAAGTATGAATTAGGATAGTTCGTCTGGATTGTTTTTCGTAAATTGTTGAAACAATTGAGTGCTCTGTTTGCTAAAAGTTTTTTCATCGTATTTTTTTGATTTTTTTTTCCTTTTTAGATTTTTCTGTCTTTACTCAAGTTTTTTTCCTCCATCTTTGTTTTTAATTTTTTATTTTTGTGGCCATGATCAATCATTTCACCCCATTGAACTGAGTCAAAATATTTTTTGAAAAAATTTATGAATGTGAATTCCTGGATTGAATTCAATTCTTTTCACTATTGATATTTTTTTGGATTGTTTCACTTAGATTTTTTTATACGAATGCTATTAGTTACACAATATTGAAGCAGAAAATAAAAGACCATGTGTTTTTTCATTTTCTTAATTTAATTCATCTAATCAATTATTTAGTAAATATATATATGAGTAAAAGGAAATAAGATATCTGAAATGATATGAATTCTTATCATTACCGAATTCATATGACAAAAAAATGTCGTCTTAACATTCAACTCAACTCAGCATCCCGTATTCATCCTACTTTGAACCAATTTCATCATTTCTTATCGAGTTTTGCGTTTGATTCAGAATCTTGTGTTCATCACGTAGAGAATAGCAACAGGACGAATACGTCGACCCTTCATCCCTTGAAAGACTGCTAGTTCGTCTACAATTCAACCCCAGACGCTGCATCAATCATACATACACCAATTGCATCAGACTCGAGGTTCATTTAGTTCTATATTTTGTCTATTCTTTTTCTCATTTCATCCTACTGATTTGTTGAATATTTTTAGCTCTTCTTCTCCGTGATGTTCAATGTATAAACTATATTATGGACTAATTGGCAAAATTTTTAATTTCTTGAATATGAGTGGATGACTTTCGCTTATGCTTTTTGTTTTCCCCTTTTGCCAAACCATCTAGTGAGTTGCCTTATCTCTGTAGTCAATATGAATTCTAGAGAGTTGCCTTCTTATGATGGATAACGAGTTGTTATTTTAATATCTAGTTTTTTGTCTTGGTGATAGTTAATGTTGGTTGAGTAAATGGATCGATTGAGTACCGTTAAACATGGGTTGATTTGAATAGGATATTCACTTGTAGATGTTTGATTTGAACATAAGTTGTTCGATTTGTAAATGTTCATCAAGTTGATACAAGCAGGTTCTTCATTCTCTTCTCTGCTCTATGATACCAAAAATTGTCTTCTTGGTTGACAAAGCGGGTTCTTCATTTCCTTCATTCCAAGGGTTCTATTGAGATACAATCTTTCCAAGGGTTCCTTTTCTTTCCAGCAGCATGGGGAGTTCATGAGGTCAAATAGTGACAAAATTCTAACTAAATATTAAGACTGAGGAAGCTTAACCATAATATTTTCTCTGAGATCTGGAGTTGTAGCATTTTTGTAAAACATTCACTATATTAGCAAAAGAAAGCTTTGGAAGTTGTTATTTGTAAGAATAATTTAGTACAACCCCCCCAAAAAAAACCATACATTGAGCTCCACTTGCTCGACCCAACTGCATTACAAACTTTAAGACATTCTTTGCTTGAACAACATAAAAAAAAAAACACAAATCCGCAAATGCCACCAAGTGGGGGGTTTTTTTTTTTGCCTTCTAATACTTTTCAACCTTTAATTTTCTTTTAGGTCAATTTCTTCGTCTCTTTTTGATTTTCTTATATGGAAAGTAAACAATTGATCTTTCTCAATTTGAGAAATTAACATCGACTAAGAAAAACAAAACAATTAGCATATTCTCATTAAGTTTGCTTGGCCAAACTTACAATTGCAAAGAATTTTCTTCTTTGTCTTTTTCATATCTTTAGTCCTTTTCCTATTCTCATTTACTATCTTCTTCTTTATTCTTATTTTTCTTTATTAGATGCTTATTCTTTTTCTTCTTCAAATGCACAACTCATCATCATCTTCTCATTTACGTTACACTCCTCTCCAAAAAAAAAATTATCTATTTGTTCCTTACAGATGTAGGAATATTACGACCAATCAAACTATGAAAATCCGATCTTAACTTATTACGTGTTAACACGTTTTTTACAAATGACTTTGCATAATTATGATTTTTTTCTTCTGGGCACATTTTTTTTATTGTTGAATATCATTTACACATGTCATTGTCTACATCTTTAACCATAGTTAGATCTTGCCGACCATTAATATTTTTTAAATGTCATAGTATCATGTTATATAAACATTCCATGCTAATCCATCCTTAGCAAATACTACTATTGGATGCGCTTTTTTCTTCACAATTCTTTTGGGAAAGTTTCCACTTGACAAATTAATGGCATTCATCCTGCAAAGTTTCAAAGTTAATAGGACAGTAAAATAAAAAAAAAAAAAATATTATTAAAGTATTTCAAAGGCATGCTCAAACATATGGTCGGGGATAGTCATTCTACATATCGAATTATCCTTCATTGCTCTATTCGATTTTCGAATCACCATATTTCTTCCACTTAGAGTTGCCATTGTAGAATTTTGATTTTCTTCAGTCATTTAGTTGAATTGTTATCATTTTATTTTTTCCAAATTAATGAAAACATTATTTACAAGAACAAATAATATTTTCTACGGGGCTAATTTACCTGCTTCATTACAATATTAAAGAAAAAACACCACATACCATACAATAGATAAAGTCAATTGGGTAATTTCAAGCTTTTTCCTTATCAATGAATTTTGAACATGATCAATTAACCTTTTTTTTTTATAAGGACATCACAGACATTGCATTTAATTTATTCCTATGTATTTTACTATTTCACGTTTGATTCTGTATGACCATTCAATTTATATGTGCACCAAAATTATAGGAAGCTTATTAACAATAAATTTTTCTCCTAAATTTCTTTTAAAAAATAGATTTTCCTTTTATATTGTTAGTTTTTCTTATCATTGGTTTCCTAGCAGAACTAGCCTATCACTTTTCCCATCTTTTTTTTTTCAGTGTCCAATATCATTGTCACATCTCATTCTCTATGTTAATATCATTAATTAATTTAATCTTATTTTCCAGCATAGCTATATCTTGTGCGCCAGTAATATATTTCACATTGTACCTTGATCAAATATATTAATATACCAATATCTCATCCTTATTACAATGTACAGTAATTAAATATTTTAGATAATTATTATTCTGTGTTGTTATTCTAATGGCATCTGATTAACAAAAATTTTGATAAATATATATGTTCTAAAAATAATAAATTCACCATTTAATAACTTCTTCTCATACCATTATTCTTCTAAACAAGATTTATCATACTACAACACACGATATATGATTTTCGTTCTTCTTTGGTTCGAGACATATTCTTCTTCACTGCCATAAGAACCAACAAATCTTTGTAGACATATAAAAATCAATTTGGATTGAATTACACAGTGCTGCTGATAAATGAATTGATAACGAGTTTGGTTGAACAGGCTTGTATCTCTGCATTAACATTACTAGTCAATAAATCCAATGCCTTCTATTACTCATCCCCTCAATACCAGTTATGTTTTAAGACCACATATTTCCCTCTGTATCATCTGGTTTTCTACTTTAATCCTCCAATCATCCCCTATTTGTAGCAAGATACGAATTAAATTAGCTTAAATTACACAATGCAGTCTGATCAATGAATTGACAAGAACTTTTACTCAATGGCTAATTGCAGCGGGACCAAATATTGTAAAATTATCCCACAATTTATGGATTTTATAGTATGCTTGGTATTGTTGTGCGATGTAATTTTGTTGACAGTTAACGAATATTAATACTATTGGTTACTAATGTAAAATTGTGATGTTTATAGAGATTTTTTGTATTTTTGTCTCGTCCTGCTAATAGTTATAAATTGTGCCAATATTTATAGGTTTGAATTGGCCTAAGTACAAACAAGCCTCTGTCCATTTTTTTAAAGGGAACATGCTTTACTTAAATCATGTGATGTTAGGGATTGTAGTGTTGTTTTCTCTAATCGTTTTCAATATTGTCAATGATAATTTATATATATATATATATGAGAATTACATATGTATTACATATCAATGTACCAAGCTCCCGTGCACCGCAAGGTGTTACTGCTAGTATTAATAAAGAGAGACTGCTTTTCGAAAAACTTTCCCATTCATTTTTTAGCTTATTTGAATCTGGTTTTTCTGCACATGACACCTTAATTATATTGGTTGATTTTGAATTAGATTGTCCAATTTTTTGTTAGTTGTAAATGCATTATTTATTTATGATTTCTAATTTTTAATTTATTATTATGAATTAATTACATACAATAATAATACACTAATCTCGAGCAATCCGCGTGCATACCTTTTTTTGTAAGATCCCCTTTTCAGAAAAACACATATTTACCATTCCTTTCACAACTCTTCTCAGGCGACTTCTTCATGTAAATTTCATACGATTCGATTAACCATTTCCCAATTGCTGCTTAACCGATTACTATACATCCTTGTTCGAAATCTTTGATTATTCGGTTTCCCTTATCGATTTACTACAGATCTTTGCATTCAATCACTCACGCTACTGTAGCTAGATCTACTTTGTGCATTTTCAAATTGGTTGAGATTATTCATTTCTTCTATAATTCTTCAGCAAACTCTTAATTGATTAGCATGAATCGTTGATGGATATCATTTATTATTTGATTTCCTTACCGATGAGGAGATTATACGCTTTACCAAGACGACCAGATGATAATTACATAAAGGATAATCTTTTTGCACTGCGATTTTCCATATACTTCGAATTTTATTTTCCACGATTTCCTTACAGATATCTATCTTACTATGGCAAAGATATCCTGTTAACCTAAAAATTATTTCAATTGCAAACTTCGTGCGGGTGCATATCTCTATATATATATATATATATATATATATAAATGAATGATCACTTAAACATTGTGATATAAGTTCTAACAGAAGGCGTGGCGTCTCACATCGCCACCGCCAAATTTTTTTTTTAAAAAAAAATTTTTTAATCTATGTTAAATGAGATTGAATAATACATAACTACTCTCGATGTCACCCTATTCTATCCTCCCCTAAATGGGGGTGTTTAGCGTCTTATGACGCCAAATAAGTTAAGAGAATGATATATATATATATATATATATTTGTTGGCTCGTCTTTGCTCGCTCCTTTTTCATCAAAGTGTTGCACGTGTTTAAGTATTCAATAATTATCATATTTCATTGTTCTCCAATTTGTAATAGGATGATTATTGTTTATAGTTTTTAATTAATTAACTTTCCCCTTTTCTAGTTTGTGGTTGTAGTTATTTGGAGCTTTGCTAGTTCAATTATTTCAGTTCAATCCATCTATAATTTTGTTATAATTTCTCTATTCAAATTTTTTATTTCTATATCTTCAAAGTTTTGATTGTGATCAGTAGTTAGCAACATGGGTATTATTCATTTTGTTTATCTAATTCATTAGTAGCAACTAGAGATCGTGCACCTTTAGGGATAATTCAACCCAGGTTAATCACATTGAGCTTGTGAATTTGACGCGTAGTTCAACTCATTCTTCTAGATCTGTTAGCCAATTTCCTCATTAAACTTGAAGAGCTTATTTTGGGTTGTTAGGGAATTAGGAACTAATTAAAGAGCTAATTTTAATTGGTTACACTTAAGGAAGAACTGGGTAGTTAGAGCTTTTTAATTACCGCAGAGTGAATCATTGGGAGATGGAATTGAGACTTGTTGCGAAGAAATCATGGTAGGCATCAACTGATTCGAGAGCTGGGTGTTTCCTTTAATTGACATTTATCCATTTTTACTTGCTTTGCATTTTCATTAGTTTTATAAATTCAATTGCAAACTCAAAACCACCCCCCCCCCCTTTTACAGTTAGCACGTTTAATTACTTTAACCACCGTTATCTATAGGTTCAACCCTCACTTTCCACTTCTACATTAATTTTTTTAAAAATCAAGTGAGTAAATTTATTATTTGGTGCATCACGGCACGCTATCGTTAAAATACAGGGATCTGCCATTTTGATTGTATAGAATTTTGGGAACTTAAACTAGGTAGTTTTGATATTTTGGAGGTTTATACCTCTATTCCATTGTTCTTTTTATTTGTGCCTTTTTAATGCTCTTTGCCATTAATAATACTGTACAAGTTTCATGATTTGGTTCTTGCAATAATAGTTTTCTAGTTGCTTTGATACGAACACATGAATGACCACACCATATTGCGTGTTTTTGGTCTTGAATTTCTCTGGGGATAGTAGTCTTTTTGTTCATAACACATTTTTTATGGACTTTCCTAGGTCCTAATCAATGGCTCCTACTGTCACTTCACTATAGGAAGTTCCTGGCCATGAGCTTTACAAGAAAACTGTTTTCTTAGTCCATATTGTCCAATTGTAATCTGTTCCCAAGAAGGGTGAAGCTAAGCGTACTAGACTTTTGCAGATGGTTCTAAAAATTAAGAAGGTATCTGTGTATCCAACCACGCCATTCTTTGTTGTTAGATAAATAAAATAACTATGGATTTGGTGAAGTTAATGTTTGTGTATATTTATTATTTAATTCTTTTCATAGTGTGAATGCATTCAAGCCATTGTTGAAGAATCCCTGATCAAAGACTTCAAGGATGACATTGAGGAACATGGATTATATCTTATGAAGAATTATTGTGTGGCAGTCAATAACAAGGATTAAAAGGCAGCTCCTTACCCGTTTCGGCTCCTCTTTCAAGATAGGATAACACACAGATTCTTCCCAAGAGCTTGCAAAACTACTCAAAATCCCTGCTGAGTCTATAATTTCAAAATTGTGGATGATTGCTTGAGGTTCCTCAGAGTAGTGTCAGCCATTTGATGGATACATGATTAATTTTTTAGCATAGGTTTTAATTGTTTTATTTCTAGAATTTAGCCCTTTTACTGATAAAGTACATATGGATTAGATTTCATTGACGCGTATAATCTTGAGGAAGGCTTTACAACAAGCCAAAACAAGCAGGGGACTTCTACTTTTATTTCATTCAACTTGAGGGACCTTGCATAAGGAATTCCACTTTTGACAATTACTATTATTGTTTTATGTGAATTTTCGTAGCTTTTGTTTCACTCTTTCAATTTTTTGTCTTGGGCAAAAACAAATTAAATGTGCACTTTGGGATCATTACAGGGATGATGCTTGAAGCAAATTGGAGGGGTCCATGAAAAAATTCAATGTGGTAACCTTGCAGGTGGTCCGTATATTGCTTTGGGGTAATCATCGATTTTATTCTTTCCTTTTGGCCCATTATTTTCCATATTGATATTTGTTTATTTTCAAGTGGAAAAACGAATTGATATTGAATTGTACATTGTGTCCAAACAGATGCCACCTCGCTTTCTACATCGTATCATGTGTCTAAAATTTTATCGATGAACACATACCTAATATTGAGGATTTTCGTGCAAGGTAATAATTTTTTCACCTCATTCATCTATACTTTAGTAGGACCCTTATCTCCTGCAATTCATCTAACAATTTTAGTTTGATATTTTCTTAGCTATTTGGCTGCATAGCAAAGTATATCACATAGTAGTTCTCAACATTCCCAGTCATCTTCGAAATCATCGATCTCTGGCACACTCAGAACAATTGCTCAGCTTTTGCACGCCAAAAATGTATTCAGTCCACTCTTTTGTAAATAAGTTCACTTGCTTAAGATTTGTTTGTCAGCATTTAATACTTTAATATATTTTTATTTTGCATACTATGTTTGTGTAGGCAAGAGGATTTTACTTTTATGGTGAAACAACTCACTTTCTTGTGGAAGATGGTTGGTATTACATGTTGGAAATTATTGCGTTGTCGGAACAATTCTAGTATTTGAAATTTCCAATTATCAGATCAGATCTGATACAGCGGAAGCGATTTTGTAAAATTTCATAAATTTTCACAAACCAAAGAACGACCATGTGAATATAAATCATGAATTAATCTAAATTAATAGATCTAATGGGCAATTAGTAAAATTATCTTTAGAAGCAGTCTTACACGAAATCTGATCTGGCAAAAGCTATGAAATCAAATGTGGTAGAAGCCGCAGCCATCCAATACAATCCTCTCAATTGACGGCAGTGTGTGGGCACTCCAAATACAGATCTAGAATTCATAATTCTTTTCTCCACGTTGTTTTCAACTCATGAAAATGTGGAGTTGGCTTACCGATTTAAGTGTGATACTACACTATTATTGAGTTTACCTTAACTTAATACTATGAGAGAAAAATTAGTAGATCTGTCTCACAGAAAAACGAATTTTCTACAATTGTAAAAGTGTGTCTTGTCTAATAAGAGATCTTCTATTTATAGTTATAGGATATGCCTAATCTCATTAGGATCCAATCTCTAGAATCTTCTCGAATGGAGAGTTAAATCTTATTATAACTCAGCCTTCAGTTAAATAATATCCATTAAATATTCTCAATATTTGTAAATGTTATTAACTTTTATAATTATCCCATAATTAGAATAAATATAATTAATATCTTATGTTCAATTATATTTACCTTTAAGCCATTAATAAATATGGAAACTATTTTTCATATTTTATTAGGATTTATTAAACTGCATTTCAAATCTGTCATTAATTAGAAAGGCGCGCCGTGGACCATGAACCTATAATTAGAAGCTCCAATAAATTGAAAAAATAATTAAACTCTTTAATTAATTTTTCCAATTTATAAATTCCATCATTACTCCACTAAAAATATGGAATTGCACTCTTCTTAATTATAAAATATCTTACTCTACATATTTGACCAGTCAATTGATATAATCACTATATATGGATTAATCCTCCATCGACAATTCGTAATTGACCAATGAATTTTTTGTTTACCTTCTCAATTACTGCTTATTCTCATTTACCATTTACCATTAATTCACTAGTGAGTGGTACTAATTATAAATTAGTTGGGCCCAATACTCAGCTCCAAGATTAATAAATGAGGGAATCATCTTTCTACTTCTCGCAGGAAGGAATGGATTTCATATCTGTGAATCATATTCCCAACCATTTATTTCAAATGCGAATCTAAAATGCTAGTGTTGTGAATGCTCGATTGCAAACGTAAACCAGCAAATTAAGAAGTACATAGAAACAGACAGGAGTCTATATTCACCTCAGGATTAAGATTTATCCACATATGATAATCTTTATGATTTAATTTGAATTTCACAAAGATAACGAAATTTAATGAGAAATAGCAAATTAAATCGGCCCAAGTCCTACATAATCTCATTATATATAAATGCCCCCATCTAGATGTCTCTACATCGACGGTCGAGATAAGACGGTCACATTCACAATGTTCACGTGCCGCATTAGTGTTGGTTTAATTAAAGATCCCATACTTTAATTAATTTCATCACGGACTTATTTTAAGTTTATTATCCACAATCTTAATCTTCTTTTATATAACTCTTCTATACTAAGATTGTGGTTACATCTAATAAACTATGGATTTTAATCTATGATATTTACAACAATAAAAGAGCATGCAATATGCTAATATGTTCGAAAATAAATCTTGCATTTATTAATTTCTAAAACAAAGTACAACTACAATACTTTAAGGGCACTATCTCCAACATTACAAAGGTTGTCCCTACCCTACTTGTGCCAATAAGGTTGATACAATTGAAGCTGAGTCTGTTTGCAGGAAGTGTGAAAACAAAGTTACAAACCTTGTGGCTAGGTATAAAATCAAATATGAAGTGGCTAACGACAAAACCAAGACCTTCGTTGGGACGAATGGTTGCAGCGTCTTTTCGGCAAGATAGTCGTAGAGTTTGTCAATTAGTCGGGTGAGGTAAGTCTCTTTATTTCATTCTGTATATGATAATTTATTAACGTATTTTTGAAAATTAGATTATTTTTTAATTTTTTTAACCATTCATCACAATCTGATGGGCTACAAGTTCCTCCAAATGAGATCATGGAATACGTTGGAAAGTGTTACCGATTTAGGACTATAGGTTACACAACAAATGGTGCAGGTGTAACGATTTACAACATCAACCCAGTTGATAATGACGCCGCGACCGTTGCAGCGAACAAGCCATCTCATAACGAAAGCGATGCAGAGGTAATTATGATCATAATTCTTTTTTTTTCCCTTTGTTTTATTTGGTGGATATGAACATTGTTTCTAATTACAGTTAGTTAAAATTCTTCCTTTATAGGAAATGATTTAGATGATGATTTGACATTGCTATCCAGCAATACAACTGAAGTAAACTCGAAAGAGGTATTATATTTTCATTAATTAAATCAATTTGCTTCATGTTGGCTAAAAATGGTGAGTGTAATTTATAGTGTAATTTATTAGTTATTTAGGCTATGTTACAACGGCCAGAAGTTGACGGAAGATGTAGTGACACCTTCTTGTAAGCGTGCTCTTGAGAATGATGATGATGATGGTGGTGATGGTGATGATGCAACCCCGACAACACAAGGCTCTATGAACAACAAGTTGAGGGGGGTGAAGATTGAAAAGTAGCTAGATTTAGGAAATGTTTCTTTCCCCTTTTATGATCAAAATGTGGTAGATTCACCCTATTTGCTGCCAATAAGATGTTCAGTGTAGAATTGAGTTCTTCATGTTTTCTATTGAGATTTTACATTGGTTCTCATTACAACATTTATCCAGGATTTATTTATTTTTGCTTTTTGACATTGGTTCAGTTGAGGATTGAATTGAATCTTTAGGTTTGATAAATTTATGGATTGAATGAATTATTTGATACTTTGTACTTTTTTCGTACATGAAGTAGGATGAATGGATTGATTGCATGCAATTGTTTCCTTGGATCTAGCAGTTGCGGTAAAATTGGAATACCATGAAGCAATGCTTCATCCTTTGCCTTTGCAGGCTTATGAAACCATTAGTAATTGAGGGAAAGCCTATGATAATTATGTGACCTTTATTTATGCTTTAGATATATTTATCCAACATTATCATTCCTTTATCGTAGGCTTTATCTTCTTGCTCACCATCACCATCCTCATTAGCAGTTGCATCTTTGGTATTGCTGATATTCAGACACAATATCATTCACATTACTATCAGGTTCATAAGACTTATATCATCCATGTTACAAAGCAGGTGGGAAAACTATGCAGTAAGATTAGGCTGAAAAAATAAAGTTAATCGATAGACTAAAGCCCATTACGGTCTGTGTTTTTTACTCCATCTTATCCATCACCTGTGTTTTTGTCTTTCTATAAGAACTTATTTATCATTGTATGTATCAATGTATATATTCATCCAGTCTAAAGATGTTTTTGTGCTCTATTAAATTTTTTTCCTTTTGATCCTTTCTCCCCATTTATATTTTTCACGGTTTATCTTAAATAAATATATAGACACGGCATATCTAAGCGCGTGTTAGGGTGTGTATTTTTATGTATTTTTATGTGTTCTGATGTGATATAGGAGAGAGAAAAAATGGAATTGAATGGTGGAGATTTGTGTAGTACAGGTAGGTCCCACGAAATGGATAGTATAAAAATGTGCAAAAATGTGTAAAAATGGGTAGGAGAACAGACGCTAAGTTTTCACCTAATTTTTCCTCTGTTTTTCCCTCTCATATTATAAAGTTTGCATAGCATTTTTTTAAAACACAGTCAACTTATCTTTCTTTTTTAAAAAAATATTTTTGTTGTCGAGAATGCCAGTAATTTTTCCCCCTCTATTTTACTCTTACATTACATGTTGGAGTGTTTCCACTGATATACATTACTATCTGCTATGAAGCATACTACCACTAAAGTTCTCTGTATTTGATGGTATTTTTTTTCCGTTGAATCATTTTTTCCCACTATCGAATATCATTGGCTCTATCATTGTCTATTAATATTATTAGTTAATTTATTGACACACTCCGTCGTATCTATATCTTTTCACCATAGTGAATTTCAGATATTTGTCTTAACTAAATAAATATGTAGACATGGCACATCTAATCAAGCGCTCAATGTACATTAATTAAATATTTTAGGTAATTATTCATTTGTTTTGTTATTCTAATGGTACCTATTTAATGATGATATGCAGTAACATATATGTTCTAAAAATTAGAGAATTGTCATGTAAGAACTTCTTCTCATCCCAATATTCTTCTAAACAAGAGTTATCCCACAAAACACATGAGATAATGAATCGTGAGATTTACTTTGTCAAAATTTAACACAAATTCTTAATTTGCCGTGAGAACAATTGGTGTAAGCAGCAGGATCAATTGAAAAGATGGTGCTCTATTCTATTAAGAAAGAATTTGCTTCAACTATTGATTGATGCAGAGATTGCTCCAAGAGTTCGTTTCTTTGCATCTGATGCTCTATTCTATTCTCTGGTGTAAGTCATATACCTGTTTGCATAGTTCTGTCATAAGACCTTGATGCTCATCATTTGTGGACTTAAAATGCCAATAGAATCAAATGGAGCTCATCATTGAATATCTATTTATGGACTTAAAATACCTATTTTGTACTACTTACCTCAATGCTCATGATCGCGAATTTTCTTAGATAAAAATATTTAATTAAATAAAAATTTTCCAAAACTTGTTCTTACGGCTGTACCTAAAGAATTTAATAGCGTACGCTCGTCTAGTCGAATTTTATATTATTTGTTATTATAATTAATTATTATTATAAGAAAACAAATTTAGAAAATTTTATTTATTTTTCAAATTTATATTTTGAGGACCAAACGTATAATTTTTTTCCTTTTAGTACCAAAAATCTTAATTTTTATTCATCACAACCCAATTCTAGCTTCTAGTCAAATTAATAGCCCATTAAAGGCCCATTTGTATTCATTAAGAATACCTTAAAGAAATTCTTTATCATAATTTTCTCTTTAAATACTTATGGTTGGGTTTCTTTCAAATCCTAATCCCAACTTTAACCCGTATATTTCACCATTATTATATTTACTCACTCATTCTAATTACATCCTTCTCCATTAACACTCCACAAGACAAGACAAGACAACGCCAAATTCCATCTTGCATTTGATCTCAAATTATTCAAGATGAAAATTCAATAGGTACTCTCACAATATTTTTCTTCCTATAAATTTCTATTTCAATCCATTTTTGTTCCAACATTCAATTACACACACAGTTTTCAATAGGCTGCCTTCTCACTACATTTTTCAAGTATTATTCACTGTATTATCATGTCACAATCACATAATAGCTAATTTTCCCTTCACTACAACTCACACAGCAACACACACCCCCAACGGACAGCAACATAGTAAAAGGCAGCAGCAGCTGCCTTCAGCTCCACCACGACAACCAGGGACGGATCTACAGTATGGTGAGCTTGCGCGGCCGATCGTGCTGGATCTGTCGGAACCCTTAAGTCAGGCACCGCCACCAACCTGATGTATGAAGGTGGAACTTAGAAAAAAAGGAAAATGTTGCAGAGATGGGCAGACGGCGGAAGGTTGAAGACGTAGTGCAGTTTGGGGCTCATTTCTGTTTTAAGTTATTGGGCTCCTTCACTTTTTAGGTTGTTAACCCCAAAAAGATTCATAGGAAATGGTCGAATGCTGTTGCTAACTCAAAATCCCAAATTCAACTTATTATTATTAATTAATCAATTAGTTAATCCAATTAAAATGAACACATCTACCCCACGTAACTGGGTGTGCTATTTTCACATAAATCTTCCACTCGATCATTAGTCCAATTAGTTCTCTAGTGTTACATATTATTATTATTATTATTATTATTATTATTATTATTATTATTATTATTTCATTCATGTATTGCAGTTTGTTCTTTTTTACTGCATTATTAATTTGCAGTAGAATTGAAATTTGGAACATCGAGATTAATTAAGCTTAGTTTAGTTTTCGGCTTTTAGTTTAGGTTTGGATTTATGCTGGGGTGAGTATTTTAAATTTTATGGTTTTAATAATTAGGATTTAAGAATATATTTTCGATTTATCGGTTAAATTAATTAGTCTAGTTTACTTTAATCTAGTGTAGTATTAAAACTGAATAAATAATTGCGGTTGTATATTGTGACTTTTTTTAGCAAATTATCTAGGCTTTTTGTTATATTAATTGGCTTAGTATTGTTGAAATTGGAAGAAAATTTGTAATTATTTGTTGTCCAAATTTGTAGTTACAAATTGAAATTGTATGAAATACTTCTTATTTTGAGTTGCATTGGATTATATTTTAATATCATATGCTTTCTATCTATTTGTTTTCTATATGGTTTTTTCCTACCAAAGATTGCTAAAGCGTTAGGAGTTCATGAAGCACTTTCTTGGGCAAAAGATGAGCAATGATCGAGGTTTTGCATTGAATCAGATTGTCTCACTGTTCAACAAGCTCTTCATGCATCCACCAAGGATGAATCTCTCTTTGGTCTCATTATTGATTATTGTTGCACCTTAGTGTCTAATTTCTCTTGTGTCACTTTTAGCTTATGTCGGCATGTCAGCTAGAGCAGCTTGTTCTTTATTAGGTCCTATTGAATGGGTTGTTTTGCCTTCAACTTTCATTTTTGATGTACTTATTTTTGACGCAGTGAATGAATAAACTTCCTCTTCAAAAAAATAGTGAATGATCAAAGTCAACGACCGCTCTAGCTGGACTGAGATGCTATATTCAGCCCTGACCACAACCTCCACCACGCCATCTCCACCACACATATACCATCAGCAGCTCAAACATGCAACACAGTATACACTCACATACTCGGTATACAAACACGTACATACACAATCCAACTCACATTCAACAACCACACACCAAACCTCCATTCTTACTTCACCATGACCTTCAAGAAACTCATTGGAATCGAGAGAAAGAAGAAAATAGTAAGGATTTGAAGAGAAATCTCAAAAAAATTCCAATCTTGTCCGTGAACTCCAACCACCTATTTTTTGCCCAAACTCGACCAATTCCTTCAATTTCAACCTCCATCACCGTCACAACCATGGTGCTCAGCTTCGGCACTCGCCGTTGCCGGCATTGCCGCCGACAATCTGATCGATTGTAGGTGCTTTTCTCCTTAACCGAGCCACGAACGAGGAGAAGTCAATTTGGATTTTAATAATCCCATTTTAATAATTCAATTTGGGAATTTTACACTTAAGTCCCTGAGCTTTGTTATTTCTTTTAAGTTAGTTCCTATATTTTATTTAAATCATAAGTTCCTAATTTTTAATTTTTATAATTTAACCCGTAAGCTATTTTCCAAATTAGGCCCCCCAGTTTATTTATTTCATTTAAATAAGCCTTTAAAGTTTATTTAATTCTAAATTCCTAACTTTTAATTCTTATAATTTGACTCCTAAACTTTTATTTCAAATTAAATCCTTTAATTTTTCTTCTTTATTTAAGTAACCCCAAAACTTTAATTGCATCTAAGCCCTCCATGTTTTAAAAAACTTATAATTCAGTCCAAAGTATTTTTTTCAATTTTATTGCATATTAGGTTCTCAAACTATTTAATTCTTTCAAATCCACCCTCCAAACTTTTATATTCTTTCAATTTTGGTCCACAAGTTCAATATTATGTATAAATACTTAATAACACTTAATAATTAAGTATATTAACACAAATTAAACTCATTATTGACTAGACATGGTGTACGAGCAGCCAAATGACTGATTTCTTACCAAGAATTAAGCTCAAACTCAGGAAAGACTTAAGGCACGCTTAAAAACTTAAATCTCAGCTTTACCTTTATGCAATTATAGTTAATAATATATACTATATGAATGCTTTAGATATAATTGATGTGATTGCTTGCCTTCGGGCCTAGAGTTGCCTTTGGATCTAGACTTACCTTAGGATATTACATTACAGAGTTTGCATGTCTATTTGCCTTATATATTTGTATAGACTAATTAATTTTTGCAGAACCTACTGAGTATTTCTAATACTTGAAATACTCATACCTTTCATTTTAACAAAATTATAGATTGAGGAGTTGGAGGCGCGGCGTGGCGTGAGAGCTACTTACTATCTATTAAATAAGAAATTTTGTTTCCGTTCTTATTTGGAGCAAACTTGACATATTGAAGTGTGTTCTTTCAAATACTTCGAACTACTTAATACTTTATTTGGATGTTTTGAGTTATTAGAGATCAAACATCTGTAAGATACTCTAATGTGTTTATTATTTCAAATGAATTTCCGCATCTTAATTATTTGTTAGTTTTTCGCTTTTTTATTATTATTATGATTATTTAAAAAAATTATGAAATATTTTAAAGGAAGAACTAACATTCGAGGTTCTTAAAACTATGGGCATTACAAAAATACCGGGTGCATACTTCTGGTCATAATACCTCGAATTATGCATTATTTGATTTGAACAAATAGGTATAACTACGTTAAATAAGACCTTTACCAAATGTGGCTGAGTCATCAAGAAAATTGATGCTTGATGGAGCTGCTTGGGGGATCATTTTCCTGTATAGATTAATATTTGATGATGGTGTTGAGAATACTTCTAGTCTCGTATATAGACACATATTGCAACCATTCTATTGATCTTAAAATTATTAGAAAAGTTGTTTCAAAAGTCATCGGCATTGCAATTAGTGTCTAAATATTTGCTTATGACTTTTTTTCAAAGTCATTTTTGAGGGAATTTATCACAGTTATGCTATGAAACATGGAGTTCAATTCACTGAAAAGCTAGTGAATTTTAACACATGATATGCTGTAAGTATGGTTGCGTAGGGCAAGATCTTAATGGATCGAGATGACATTACAGGGTATTAATGAATAGGATTGAAGCCTTAAAAGCAACCTATTCACTAAAATTATATAGAAGCTTATTCTTTGATATGAATATTAATGAACTATATCTCTTAATCGATTAATAGGTAATAATTGATACTTTTTTTAACTCTCTACCATCTGCAAACGAATACTAACCAAAATAATAGTTTCACGACCCAATAAAGGTCACTAACTAATTTAAATATATGCTACTCCTATACAAAATTAGATTGCTTACTAGTTTTTGAATTTGATAAGTATCTCTAATTATTTGACACAATATCATTTAGCAAAGTATGTAGTGAACTACATGTTGGGTAAAATTTGAAGCTTATTAAAATATTGTTGTTGTTGTTGTTGTGTTGTCGAAATATGGATATCGATGTATTATTGTAACTAGCGTGATGAGAGTTCCCCAAGTAATGTTACCAATGGTATAAGTTTCTTTAAAAGGAAACATTACCTATTATGTTGTGTTCTTTTTTCAAAAATAAATTACTTACATATTTTCTATTAATCACAATCGATTCATAAATATCATGAAAAATAGTATGATAATTGTTTTAGTGCATTTTTGTGTCATAATTACCCTACTTATCTTATGTATATTATATTATCAGATGTATTTGGTCGCAGCCAAAAAAGGCACATATATTTGGAGAAGAAAATAGTGTTAATATGACTCAAAAAAGTCATTTGCTTGATTTAATGCCAACTTCCAGCAATCAATCGTCATTGGCTGGCATTGCAAATGGTATGAGAGTTTCTTCTTCTTTTTTTTTTTTTAATTTCAACATTTTTTACATAATATATAGTGTTGTCATGTTTGTAGCTATTTTTTATTTTGATTGAAATCGTTTTTCACTTATTAGAAAAACCTAAATAAAAAATTAAATATTCAATTATTTTTACGATGTTAAAAGAGTAATTTTAGATACATTTGCTGAAGTAATGTACATTATGTTATCAGATTTAATTAGCTCGCGGTGCAATAAATCGTCTATTTCTATAGAGGACACTTCTCCTAATGTGAGTCGTATAAATGTCTTATTTGATAGGATCTCATCTTTCAGTGGTCGAATGGCATTAACGGATATTAATATTGGTATTTTTTTAAATAAATTATCTATTTATTCGTGTGTTGTTGATTAAATATGGATTGTCTTATGTTCTTCTTTTGGAGGGAAGGAGGGTGGTGTTTTAATGTTCTTTTCATCATAGCCATCAATGCAAACTAGCAATGTTGGAGTGCCTCTTGGTGAAAGAGATGGTGCCAGACCGAGCAATGTGCATAGTAGCAGCAATGGGCAAGATCCTACCAATAATGGTAAGTGTTAAAAATTAATTATAGCAACTTCGACATGTATCGGTTGATTTTTATGTTCTTTGATTTTCTGGGGGGGGGGGTGATTCTTTGATTGTTGTAATTGATATTGCTAATAGGTTTTTTTTTTATGTTCTTTTCATCGCAGCCATCAATGTAAAATCAAAGTTCAGGCAATGTTAGACTGCCTCTTTGTGAAAGAGATGGTGCTAGGCCGAGCAATGTGCATAATAGCAGCAATGGACACGATCATGCTAATAATGATAAGTGTTAAAATTAATTTTAGCAACTTCGACATGTATCTCTTGATGTTAAATTCATGGATCTTGTGTTGTTTGGTATTTTGTGATAAAATCATGTTCTATTCGTATGAACTTTAATGAATTTATTTTTTTCGAATACTTAGTGTGTCACTTGAAGCTTCTGCTGAATCATCTGGAGATGAGATGGATGGCGACATGCTTGACGGTATGTAAGAGTATTAAGTATTGCTTTTGTTGTTGTGCTGGCTTTACATCGGTTTTGTGAGGAGAATGTTGGGTCTATTGCAGACAATGACATGAAATCTCAAAAGCTTGTAATTATTATCTTTTTTATAGAGCTTGTCCCTTTCATGCGTATAATTGGCTAAGAGTTTAACAGCGATCAAATACAATGCAGATTATGATGATGTTGGAGATCCTACACATTCTTGTGACCATTGCGGAGTAATTTTTTGGTATGCTGAGAGAAACAAGAACTTCTTTAGAAAGAATTTCTTGAAGTTCTCGATGTGCTGTAATTAGGGGAATATAGTTCTTACTTTGATGAAGCGGCCCCTGCAAGTCTTGGATGATTTGATTCTTGGAGTGGATCGCAAGAGCAAGCATTTTGTTGACAACATTCGTTCCTACAATTCCATATTTTTATTCACTTTGATGGATGGAAAGACAGATAAAGGGATAAACAGAGGTACATCACCTCTTATATTCCGGTTGAATCATCAAAACCACCACAGCATCATATCTCTGCTTCCTCGAAACAACGACCAACCAAAGTTCTTGCAAATATATGTACAAAACCCTTGAATTCATGAACTGAATGGAAGCGGTCAAGTATGTTTCGACGATGCACACTAAGATTTCTACTTAATTGTGTTCATGTCGTGGTCAGTTTCCCTTGTTTGCGATCGTGGTCCTGTTTATGACACTCTGCTATCATTGTGCTCCTGTAATACATCTTAAGGCATCCAAAACTTGCATGTTGTGGCGATGCTCAACGAACATAATTTGTTTGCAAAGTCAGAAATGGCAAGAGACAGTTTGAATGAGCGTAACTACGTTGATGTCACAGTGCGGCTCATCGGAAATAAGATAGGAGATGGAAGGCAATACAACATCTTTCACTAGAAGGAGATCGCAACATTGATAAGGGGTGATTTTGACTTTCATCGGCTCGAGTGTGATGTCATTGTTGAGAAGAAAGGCAGACTTTTCTAGAGAATGAATTAGTTGAATCCTTTGTCCCTCAGTTTGCAGTACCCTCTACTGTTTCCATGTGGACAGGATGGCTGGCAAGAGGATGTAGTGCTTACTCGAGCGGCTAAATCCGGCTCCAATGGTAGGAAGAATGTCAATGCTACGGAGTTCTTTGTGTATAGGCAACAAGAGAGGTCTAATGAGTCACCATGTCTTCTACGATCGAGGAGATTATTTTAGGAACTCCTAATCGATGGTTACACGATGATTGAAACAGTTCGCATGACCTTTATCTGAACATATCAATCTTAGTTGAGATCTAAGTTGTATTATGGCTTGCAAGATGTTGCGGGTCATGGAGAGAGAAACCTACAAGGTTGGCAAAGCTTGTGGTATTACCGAGCAGTTATATATGGAGTCCCCATAATATGATCGCGTTTTATGAGGATGCTATGGCCATATACCGATGGACTAGATACCCGGATCTATTCCTCACTTTTACTTGTAATCTGAAGTGGCTTGAGATCACACGTTCCATCGGAGAAGCGGTATCCATCATTATGATCGGCTGGATATTATCTGTAGGATCTTCAAGATCAAGTTGGAGAAACTAACCAACGACATAGGGAAAAAACACATTTTTGGAGAGCCCAAAGGTAGTCACTTTCTATTTTGTTATTGTATTTGTCAACTAAATAATATCATTATTTTGTGGAAAAAGTATTATTCATTGTTGAGCTTATGTTTGTTACATTTTGTAACAATTGGCAATTTTGTGTTGTGTAGTTATATATACCGTAGAGTTCTAAAAGCATGGGCTACCACATGCACATATTTTGGTTTTTATGGCGCAGAGGGATAGCATCCAACACCGGCATACATTGAGAGGATAATATCTGTTGAGATTCCAAATAAAGAATCTCACCCTGAATACTATAATCACTAGTACACGGTGGTACTTCGTACTCAAGAAAGGGTGGCGGTTGTGTTGAAAACTGCCACCCTATGTTGTGGATCGGGTGGCGGTTATACACACAACTGCCACCCTAAACCAAAAAATTAAAATAAATAGGGTGGCGGTTGTACACACAACCGCCACCCTAAACCAAAAAATTAAAAAATAAATAAATAAATAGGGTGGCGGTTGTACACACAACCGCCACCCTAAACCAAAAAATAAAAATAAAATAAAACTAATTGGGTGGCAGTTGTACGTTTACAACCGCCACCGCATATATCATTTACGGTGGCGGTTGTACTACAACCGCCACCCTAACCTAAGTAAAAAACAAAAAAGAAAAAAACAAAACAAAACAAAATAGGTCCCCAATTAATTCAATGTATCAGCAAGCGTATCCTCCATCCCACGCGAAAAACCCACTGCTCAAGGGCAAAATTCAACCTGAATTCCATCATTGACGCGGATTTGACTACAAATTGGTCATGGGTTGGACCTACATTTGAAGTAAGATTCTTCCCCTTGATGTATTTCTTCAAATTTCGAGTATTTTGCAGAATTTAACATGCCAAATTGTAGGTATTTTCTTGAAATTGGATTTGGGGCAATTTTGGTTGTTGTTGAAGCCACATTTGAAGAAAGCTCATCCTCTCCCTATCAATTGGTGACATATTTTCGTATTTTGAAGGTTAGAAAATGCCATCTCCAAATTCTATTGTTAATTTGTTGCTATTAGATGTGTTTTTTGTTCAAATTTCCGTTTATTATTTGTTGCAACGGATATATACTTGGGATTTATATACATTATTGTTGAATTAGTGTATTATGATAAGTAGATTGGTTAGAATTATTTGGTTAAGTAATTTTTTTGAATAATTTTGGAGGAATTATAAATAACTCATAAGAAAAATTGAAAAATGAATTATTAATATAGTTATTAAAATTGATATTTAATGAAATAATATTAATTTTAATTTTTTGATATGTCCCTAATTTAATTAGTATTCTACGCATGACAAAACAATGCATGCAATATTTATAAATTATCTTGAATTACATTTTAATACGTAATAAATAAATTAATATTAAATTTATATAGATATAATTTATTAAGAAAGAGCATGGGAATACTATTATTTCAATAAATTAAAGTAATAACAATTTCGTAGTTATTATATTTATATAATTAGAATGATTGTAATTTATTAACATGATAGCAATTAGTATTGTATGTACGTATGATAAAATAATGCATGTAATATTTATAAATTATGTTGAACTATATTTTAATATGTAATAAATAAATTAAAATAAATTTTATATAAATATAATTTATTAGAAATGAGCATGAGAATAATATTATTTCAATAAAAGTAATAACAATTTCGTAGTCATTATATTTATATAATTAGAATGATTATAATTTATTACAATTATAGCAATTAGCTTAAGAATAGAACTATTTAATATCATTTTAATCAATATAGTCACTCTATTAGTTTTGTGGTGTAAATAAATCAAATTGTTGAATTACTTTTCCATCTTTTTGTTACAATTGATTTTATTTATTGTATTGCACCGCACTTCACATGTATTGAGCTTAGAAAACCGTTTGAAGATAATCTTGTATGTCATTAACTGTGCAACAATTGTTGCGCAGTTTAAGATACACAAGATTATCTTTGAATTCTCCCAGTGGAGAGTTTGTCATCTATCTGCATAAATCGAACTATGATAAATTTAATATTTTGTGTAGACGGTTATGTATTTACGTTAATTTCAGTAGTATCCTCCTTTGTTCTCCGGATGTGAATTACGTTTTACGTAAATTGCACACTTAGGAGAACTAAGGGGAGATGCTCCCGAAATTTACAGTAAAATACTATGCTGATTTTACACAAAAAATCACAGTTCGATATTACGTGCATAGATGACAAATGGTTTAGGTCCCTACCCTTTTGATTAGATACGGAGTTATAAGATAGATTTGGAACATTTTCATTACACGCTTAATAAGAGAAAAATAGCGAGACTATATGTGATGATATTATTACATGGTTAATTGTGGACAAATAATTCTATAGGTCGTTCGAAATGGATCGGAGTTGGATGTATGGAGATCATACTTCTCTTCAATATGTAAACAGAGTTATTGAGTTTTTGAAATGCATTGAGGATGATAGAAAGAAATACAAGAAGGATAAGATTGTTTGTCCTTGTTCAGTATGTAATAATACTGTTGGTTATGACACCCCTACGGAAGTGAGAAACCATTTGTTTAAAAACAGGTTTAAGATCGGTTACACGTGTTGGTTTTGGCATGGTGAGCAAATAGTGTCTCGTACGAGCAGTGGTGGCAACGGTGGTGGTGGCAACGGTGGTGGGCATATTAATAAAAATAAGTTGGGCGGTGACAACGATGGTCATGAGGAAAATACAGATATGAATGTGGAGTATGATCGTTTGGATGAAATGTTGCGTGACGTGCAAGATGACTTCATTGACAAGCCCCATGAGTTCAATAAATTGTTTGCCGATTTTGAAAAACCTTTATATCCTGGTTGTGTAAAATACAACAAGTTATCAGCTGTGTTCAAATTCTTAAGCTTGGAAGCGAAAAGTGTGTGGAGTGATCAGAGTTTCACGGCGTTCTTGGAGCTTTTAGTAGATATGCTTCCGGATCATAATGAGTCGCCTAACTCAACGTAGAAGGCAAAGAAGATGTTATGCCCATTGGGTATGGAGATTGAGAAGATAGACGCTTGTCCAAATGATTATATATTATATCGGAATGAGTTCAGAGATTTGCATGTGTGTCCGAAGTGTGGGGTATCAAGGTATAAGAGAAAAAACCGCAATGAAAATTGTGCAAGTAAGAACAGTCCTCCAGCAAAGGTATTATGGTATTTACCCGTCATTCCAAGGTTTAAGAACTTGTTTACAAATGCAGATGATGCAGCCAAATTGTTGTGACATACAGAAGGCAGGAAAAAAGATGGAAAACTAAGGCATCCGGCTGATTTCCCTGAATGGTGCAATTTCAATAGGAGATTTAGAAATTTTGGGGATGAAGGTAGGAATCTTCGTCTCGGATTATGTACAGATGGAATGAATCCACACGGCGACATGAGCAGTCGGCATAGCACTTGGCCGGTACTTTTGGTGATCTATAATCTCCCTCCCTGGCTATCTATGAAGCGCAAATACATGATAATGTCATTGCTAATCTCAGGTCCGAAACAATCGGGCAATGATATCGACGTGTCTTTAGCACTTCTAATTGATGATCTAAGAAGGTTGTGGGATGAGGGTGTGGAGGTGTTTGATGATAATCATCGGGAGAATTTTAATTTATGTGCAATGCTATTTTGCACCATAAATGATGTTCCACCTTTTGGGTACTTGTCGGGTTACACAATCAAAGGTGGTAAGGCATGTCCCGTGTGCGAAGATGCCACTTGTAGCCTATATTTGAATAATTGGAAGAAAAATGTGTACATGGATCATTGGGTTTTTATTCCAAAAAATCATAGATATCGAAAAAATAAAGAGGATTTCAATGGAAAAATCGAGAATCGGGTCGCACGATTGCCATTGTCTGGGGAAGAGGTTTTCGAACGAGTTAAAGATATGTCAGTTCAGTTCGGTAAGACTTTTAAGCAGACTAAAAAGAGTATATGGAAGAAGAGATCGATTTTTTAGGATTTACATTGTTGGAAGTATTTAGAGGTGAGACATTGTATCGATTTCATGTGCGTAGCGAAGAATGTTTGCGAAAATATCATCGGGACATTATTAAACATTCCAGGTAAGACGAAAGATTCTTTTAATGCTAGAAAGGACATGGTGGATTTGGGAATACGGCCGGAGTTAGCACCTACTGAAGAGACGGGGCAGCGGCCATTCTTACCAGCGGCTTGCTACACTCTGCCTACGAAAGAAAAACAAATTTTTTGTGAATGTCTGAGAGGGGTGAAAGTTCCATCAGGTTATTCATAAAATATCATATGGTTTGTGTCGATGAAGGACTTGAAGTTGGTTGGATTGAAGTCTCATGATTGTCATATTATGATGCAGAAGCTATTGCCGATTGCTATTCGCTATATACTACCTGAAAATGTCAGGCGCGTAATTACACAACTTTGCTTTTTCTTCAATGCAATATTCAGCAAGGTTATTGATCCGGATGAGTTAGATAGACTGCAGGCAAACGTTGTTGCCACCATCTGTCAGCTTGAAATGTATTTTCCACCATCTTTTTTCGATGTCATGGTGCATTTGGTTATTCACTTGGTTCGACAAATTAAGCAGTTAGGTTCCATATTCTTGCACAATATGTATCCATTTGAACGGTTTATGGGTGTCCTGAACGGATATGTGAGAAATCGATTTAGACCAGAGGGCAGTATCGTAGGAGGTTATGTTGCTGAAGAAGTCATTGAATTTTGTACTGATTACCTAGCAAAAGTTGAACGTATTGGTATTCCTATATTTCGACATGAGGGAAGGCTTGGCGGTAAGCGCATTGTTGGACGCAAGCCGATTGATCCCACTGCTGAAAACCTAGCCAATGCTCATCTTCTCATCTTGCATCATCTTGCTGTAGTTCAACATACTTCGATGAGCACATGGCAGTTTTAACGGCGGAGAATCCTTTGAAAGGGGAAAGGTGGTTGGTTAGTGAACATAATCGTTGTTTCCCAAAATGGTTCAAAAATAAAGTAATGAAACGGTTTACGCATGCGCCGGAAATGATTGAAGAGACGTTGAAGTGGTTGGCTTATGGACACGCATCGCGTGTGACATCTTACTAGGGATATGAGATTAACGAGTATATATTTTATACAAAAGGTCAAGATGATAAAAGCATGATGCAAAACAATGAAGTGTCACAGGTGGCAGTATCGACTGATAATAGGGCCGATACATAATACGGTGTCATTGAAGAAATTTGCGAACTTGATTACACGAAGTTTCAGATGTGCGTATTTCGATGCAAGTGGGTGGAGAACACACGGGGTGTATCAATTGACAAATTGGGTTTCAGTGGGGTAGATTTTTCTTGGGTTGGAAGTCGGAATGGTCCATTTATACTTGCATTACAAGCTAAGCAAGTGTTTTACATTACTAATCCGGACAATGCAAAGTGGCCAGTTGTCCTCCAAGGGAAGCGATGCATTGTTGGGATCGGTGATGTGGTTGATGAAGATTAATATGACCACTGGGATGAAACGCCTCCATTTTCAACTGAATTGCCTATATTAGATCCTCAGGAACACAACACTGGAACACATTACCTGCGTTTGAACCATCAGGAGGGAAAGTACGTGGAATGATCGGCCGGTGTTATTATTTATTGGTAATTTAGATTTTATTCCATTACTATTTATTTACAATTTAAATTTATTTGCACGCCATATGTTATTTCGAACTACACCAGTTGCAATATTTTTCATTCTTATTCATTGCAGTTTCTTATTTATTATTGTCGTGATTATTAATATTTTTGAATGTGCAGGCACGTGCTAATAGGATGCAAATATGTCGGATTCTAGATCTTCATCTACATCAGGAGAAATGTGTGTTGACAGCAGCACCAGATAGTCGAGAGGACTGACGACTATGTCGAAGTGGAAGAGAAAGAGTATTCATTTGAAAGATGATGATTTTGATGACCTAGATCGGCCGATGGGGGTACGTGGCACGAGATTCCGACATTACATTGGTGTAGTTGCGCGCTCAAAGGTAAATATAAATTATAGTGATTGGAGACTTGTGGAAGCCGACCTAAAGAATACAATTTGGGAAGACATTAAGGTAATAAGACGCAAATTGCAATTGTGTGCTCTGGTTAACACTTATTTTCTTATTAGTAAGGTTAAGAGTTGAATTTTTTTTAACATTACAGACAACGTGCAATTTGAAAGATAACAAACTTAAGAGGAAAGTTATTTCACAAGTGGATTAACGAATGAAAAATTTTAAGAATAAACTCGTGAAGAAGTGGATTCGCGATAAGGAAAAAAGAAATGACTCCTTAATGGATGTTTATAACTTCATTACTACTAAAGATTGGGAGAAATTCAAAGAAAGAGTGATGAGTAAACAATTCCAGGTATACTTCTCTAGTTATTACAATTAACTATGCAATCACTCTTTTCATTTTTTCTCTAAAATCACACTTGGATACAGGGCTCGTGAGAGTCTTGCCCACCATGTTGATCAATAATGGTATATTAATTTCATGAAGGATACAAGTGAGAAGGCAAAGGAGAGCCAATCACATAGTAAGCATCCCCATCACATGGGATCCACCGGCTACGTAGGGATGAAGGAGGTGTGGGCACAGAATGACCCTTTAGGCCACCTATCGTCTTCTGGGTCTGTTAGCGATTCCATTTTGTACAGTGATCGTTCATGGGATTACTTACGGGCAAGATTACACGTTTACCCGGACGGAACTTTGATATATCCCCATGGTATTATAGATGTTTATGACAAGATTGTAAGTATTTCTTTCCAATTGTGCATATAATTGATAATTTAACCAATGGTAACTGTTAACACTTAATTTACCTTTGATTGGAATAGGTGGATAAATCTAAAGAAGTTGAGGAGGGAACATTTGTCCCGACCAGACAACAGGATATACTTTCAGCAGCTCTAGGGAAACGCAGGTGGTATGAGGGTAGTTTTTGGAAAACCATTTGAACAATCGAAGAAATACAACTTGGACCGGGATGATTTAGACAGCCGGGTTTCACGAGAGGTTCAAAGTCAACTGAATGCCGAATTTGATAATAGGGTTCAGCAGAGAGTTGTTGATACCCTCATTCGACTAGGTATCCAAGTACCTGCTGGGATGGGAGCAATGATGGCCAATACTAGGCCTGCGAGTAATAGCAGTGTTTGTCATGTCTCGGGTGCACCAGATCCATTCATCGCTATTACAGTATTTTGTTGAAATTATTTAATTTTACAATACTATAAATAATGAATTAATTTTACTTATTTTTAAAATAGTATAGATAATCAGCTTCACAATCATTGTAGGAGCTAACAATAGTTGTTGCTTGATAATTTTTGGGACCGACAGGAAATTATTGATTGTATACTGTGCATACCATATGAAAGCCAGATACAACAAGTCGCGTAAGGGATTTGCTATCCTATTACAGAAGACATGGTTGTGTATGGTTGCGAACTTATGGAAGGAAATATCAAGGTACTGATTGATGTGGTTCCTAAACAATATTGCGAGTTGCCTCTTCCCATGCCAGTTCGAGATGACTGAGTAGTGTTAGGGGATGCCATGGGAAGTTTTGTTCAGTAGCCTAAAAGCCAGGTTCAGTTGAAAAATGTAAGTTAATAGACGGTTTCTAATAGTTTTTTACTTATTTATTTGTTTGAAAATTATGTAATAGCATTTATAGTAGTTAATACTTTAGAATCCTTTAATGTCATGTTGTAATGACTACTTTACCGTTGTAGGATCTTGCTGTACGGAAGAAGAAGAATCGAGCCGACAAACAGAAGAAGCCTCAAAGTTTTGCTATGTTAGTAACTGCACAATGCAATCTCATTGATGAAGCAACGTACTAGGGTCTTCCTAACTCTTGCAAGCTATTGGTCGATTTGATCAATATGATGCCCACTAGTAATGATATGTTAGAGGTCCCGCTCGACGACTTATTTCCTGGATCATCTGACACCGGTATCTTTGTTACTGCTACTGATATCGCCGAATTCATGGCGATGAAATGGTTGAGTACTCCTATTTCGCAAGTATTTCAATTGTGAGACTTCAATTCTCGTTTGAAATTACATGACTCTTTTACTTTTCAGTTTTCAACAAACTTCTAAATTCGTATTTTATGTAATAGGTACATTCATTAGAACTGCCAGCTGTATGAAATACCATTGGTTTCATGAATCCGTCGCTAATAGCTGCAGTTATGATTAGATCTCAACATATGGAGGCTTCACTCTACATTAATGATGCGTTGTGCAATTTAAGTGATAAGAAATATATTTTTGCGCCGTACCACCAAAAGTAAGATCACTTACACTTTAATTTGTGAATGTTATAAGTTCGAAGTTCATACATGTGTTATTAAAAGGCTAACTGTCACATTTGTTAGTCATCACTGGTTATTGCTTGTCATTGAGCCCTCAACCAATACGACATACATAATGGATTCATTGGCTAATCAGAAGAAAAATTTGGTTATCAAGTCGCTCATAAGCGTGTAAGAGAATATCCAATGACTTTCATTTCATTTATTGGTTTGTATGATAAGTTAGAGTTTAGATCGCTTCTTATATATTAATATTATGCATATACTTTAAATTTTTAGAGCTTTCAGAGTGATGTGCGACAAAATGGGTGTACGACAAAGCAGCGTTCAATGGAAAGTACTTCCGATATGTACATATATAACTTTTAACAATAAAAGTTATTTTTTAATACTTTTGTTCATTTCTGTTTGGAAGATATATGAATTTCTTTCAAAATAGATTTTTTTTTGTTAATAACTATTTTTATTTTCTTGGTACATGCAAATTATAGTGTGCACAACAACCAGGAGGTGATGAGTGTGGTTACTGCTTCATGAAAAATATGAATGACATAATGATATCATATAGTCAAGGCGATGATCTACATAAGTTGTGTCACTCAAGAATATAGATTGGCTAATTATTTAAGCATTCAATACTTTATTGGGCATGTCTAAAACTAATTATCTTTCATTTCACTTATGGGTGTACGGAGCCGAAGAGTATTCTCAGAAAAACATCGATGTGGTACGAGAACTTTGGGTTGAATTCTTTCGAGAAGTTATGAAATGATCATTTATAGGTTTAAATTCATTTTCCTTCTAGTTTCACTATATTCTCGTGCATTGTGGTACATTTATATAGTCATTGACTTATGCTGGAGTTGTGTATTTGTACAGTTATGTTGGAATTGCGTCTAGTTGTTTCATTAGGTTGTATTTACTTCATTTGTTAATTAGTTGGTGTTGTGGCTAAATACTTTGCATCCATGCAGGGGCGTAGCTAGGATTTAAGTTTAGGGAGGGTAAAGTACAATAAATTTTATTTGCATAATCTTGGATGGGCCCGGTCGATTTTCCACAGTATAAGAATCATTTATAATATAATTTATATCTAAACCCATTATATATTCTTGTTTGAAAATGACAAAAATATAATAATTTTTTCCAATTGTCAAAACTATATATCAATAATCGAGATTAACATTCAAAAATAGTATCAAAGAGAACCACTTAAAAATCAAAATTTCCTATATAACAATTTTCTTTCGCTTGATGTTAGCCTTTTAGATTTGGACATGGATAACTTGATGAATGAGTCATTGAAGACAAACAACAACCCAATAATAATAATAATAATAATAATAATAATAATAATAATAATAATAATAATAATAATAATAATAATAATAATAATAATAATAATAATCAAATCAATAAATAGAAATTAGTATTCGAAATACAAAATATGATACAAAAATGAGTTGAACTGGAAAGTAATATAAACAATTACGACTCATAAACTATTTTACTTATGCACTATTATAAACTCTAAGTTGCAGATTTCAAAAGTTAGAGTAACAAATATTCATGGAAATATGGAACTAGATATTTTACGGGAAGAGAGAAAAGAGGCAACTGACGTATTCAATTTAATTGGTAATTGCGCTGAAAGACAAATTATATATTTTCAGTATTGCCTAAATTTAGTAATTATGCAATTATAAAAAATTATATATATAAAAGAAAAGAAAATCCCAAAAAACCAGAAAATAAATAAAAATGAAAAATGATTAAATTAATATGTAATAAGATATAAAAGAAAAGATGATAAGAAAAAGAACTTAAGCTAAATAATTGAAGATGAATAATTATATAATAATGTGGAAAAAACAAGTGAGAAAGGTCAAAAGATATAAAAAGCATAATATAGATGTTAAAAGCAAGTGCAAAAGGCTGGCCCAAAGATTTGAACTAGTGACCAAATGTGTAAAGCAACAGCCTCTTTGCCAACTCGCCTGGCACCCCTTGTGTGCAATGTATCAACATATGCTGTATATAAATAATCTTTTGGGGGAAGGACTGGGTTACAGCCGAGTCCAACCCCCCTAACTACGCCACTGCATCCATGCATGATATAAGTTGGATCGAGTTGCTTTCTACTTGTTTCATTAGGCCTAAGTTGAGGCATGCATGTGGTTGTGAATGGTATTGCTATTAGTGCAATTGTGGGTTCTTTGTGAATGGTACGGTATTGTTGTTAGTTCAATTGCAGGTTGTTTTGTTGGGGTTAGGTGATTTAATTTAACATGTACATTTGTACATGTAATGGTATTAGGTACCAAAAAAAAAATTTGAACTTAGGGTGGCGGTAGTAAATTGGAACTGCCACCCAAACAATTACTAATTTTTTTAAAAAAATATGTATATATATCAAGGGGTGGCGGTTGTGTTCAACAGCCGCCACCCTATGTAATTTAAAAAAAAAAAGGTGACTTAGGACGGCGGTTCTAACAACTGCCACCCTAAGTTAACTTAGGGTGGTGGTTGCTTGCCACAACCGCCACCCTAAGTATATTTAGGGTAGCGGTTGTTGAGTGCACGAAATTTAAAAAAAAAAAAAAAAAAAAAAGAGAAAGGGTGGTGGTTTGTTTTAGAAAACAACGGCCACCCTTTCTTTTTTAGGTGGCGTTTTTGGAACCACCACCTTAATGCTAACATTGGGTGTCGCCATTTTTGGTGGCATCCAATGAACCACCACCCTAAGCCAAAAACAACCGTCACCGTAAGTTCTTTTTGTGCTAGTGAATCACGCCATGGACCTCATGGTGCACGGTCCTCGTGGGGATGCTAACAAACGATCTCCCTGTATGGATAAAGGTAGATGCATAAAGCACTTTTCAAAGAAGTTTTCCAATTGCACAAGCATTGATAATAGTGGCTACACTATATATAAGCATAAAAATGATGCCATGACTCTTGATAAAGGTAGGATTGCTCTTGACAACAGATTGGTAATACCTCACAATCCCTACTTGCTTCTGATGTATGCATCTCATATTAATGTCAAGTAGTATAACCAAACTAGTCCAATAAAGTATCTCTGCAAGTACATAACTAGGGGCCACGATCGTATTACTGTTACATTTGCAAAGGCAGCTGATTTAACTTCCACCGAACCAATTGATGAGATTAATTCCTATTGTGATTGTCGTTAAATCTTTGCCTATGAGACTGCATGGAGAACTTTTAGTTTCAAAATCCACTACAGAGATGTCCCGGTTGAGAGTCTCAGCTTCCACCTCCTAAAGAACATAATGTTGTGTATTCGAAAATTGCTGAGGTCGAAGAAGTCTTCACGAAGTCGTCTATGAAAAAGAGAAGTTTATTGCATTGATGAAGGCAAACATCACATACCCTAAAGCTAGAGAATTGCTTTATGGAAAATTTCCTCGGAAACTCATTTGGAACCAGAAGAAGCGTCAGTGGGATTGGATGAAGAACGAACTTTCTATTGGGAGATTATATTTTGCTCATTCAGGGATGAAAGAAAGGTATTTTGCTTTTTGCCTTGTGTTGGCACCCCTGATGGCGTGCACGAGTCTAGCCTGGCCCCCATGGCGTGGGCCATACTTGCTGGCGTGTCGAGAGTCTCAGGTCAGATCGATACCAAAATTCACCTCACTGGAGAGGAGGGGGTTGACGCCCAATTCAGCTCGGCTGGAGAACCTAACTCGACCAAGTGCCCAGGTCGGCCAAACAATGGGAGCTATTCCCATTGTTGCAGTTTCTGACTAATGACCCGAGGTCAGCTCGGATCATGATGTGAGGCTAGTCCCGCCCGCTACAATGGCCGACAACAAGGACAATCCACCTGTCATCTGACACCCTGACACCACCTGCAACTGACGGAATATTCCCCCTTCATAAATGCAATGGCGACCGGTTAGAAGTTCCGAGGTCAACGCCATAAATGTCGACGGCATGCAGGTGGAGCAGAAGTAATCATCACGCCTACTTTGGGGCCGGTACAGCCGCCTCAATGATGAGCTACCACCGCCTACTACATTTTGCACTATAAATAGAACACTTAATGGCCATTCGAACACAAGAAATCCTCTGTAATCAGTACCAGCTCCTAGCTCGGCTATATATACATTTTCACTGCCCCAGTTACTGCTAACAAGCCCCAGACACTCACTAAAGTTGATACTTAAGTAGTCTCTACTATTTTCGACATCAACAATTGGCGCTAGAAGGAGGCCCTCCCCCTTTGTATTCCAGCAACACGTCCCAGCTCTACCACGGAGTATTCCTCACACGAGACATGAGCCGCAGTCGTGCTTCCCACGCCTCTACGGATGGGAGCACTTCTGATCCCAGTACGGAGTACGTCCTCCGAGAACCCCCCTCGGGCTCAGGGCAAAACCCCGCCCAGGACGGGACCCCGGCACAGATCCTAAAGCTACTGGATGATCTCACCCAGGCCGTAGCCATGCTCCAACGCAACCCCCACAAGCGCTCCCCTGTGTCCAGCGTCATATCACCTAGGAAAGGACGCTCATCTAGGCGCCGCACCCGGCGTCGTTTGTGCTTCAGTCGCTCCCCCGCCCCGACACGGACCACAGTGCTGCTAGAGACCCCAACTTTTTCGAAAGCCAGGTCATCCGGAAGAACTCATAGCGTCTTCGACCGGCCGGCTCCCGTCACGACCGAAAGCGGCAGCCCGAGGGGCAGGGTGAAAATGGGAACGACCCTCTCCCGCAGTCCGAGCTCGAGCTCCTGCAGAAAGGGTGGCCGAGCTAGAGGTAAGGAAGACGACCCCCAGCCCCTCGACCTGGGTGGGGAAGGCCTCCCTGCTGAGCCTAAAGATCCAGGCCGAGCCCATGCCTGCCAAGCTAAAGCTATGGGGAACTATGACGGAGTCAGTGACCCGACCGGCCACGTCGACAGTTACGCCGCTTTCATGGAGCTTCAGGGGGTCAGTGACGGGCTCATGTGCAAGGCCTTCCCGCTGACACTAGGTGACAAGGCCATGAAGTGGTTCAAGAAACTCCCCCCACACTCCATAAGGACGTTGGATGACCTCTCTACCCGATTCCAAGCGGCCTTCATGGGGTCTCGACTGCGGTCCACCCCAAAGCAGAGGCTCATGGACGTCAAACACGGGAAGGATGAGTCCCTGAAGGGCTACGTGGAGCGATTCAAAAACCGATACATAGAAATTGGCAGTGTGTCAGACGAAACAGCCCTGGTGGTAGCCTTGGCTGGCCTCAGGTACAGGTCCCGATTTTGGTGGTCGGTACACGAGAACAGCCTAGAGGCGAAACCTCAGGACCTACGACCCGAGAAAAGCAAGGGGAAAGACACCAGTTTGGCCCAGGCGCCACGCACTCAACACCAGCCGCTGCGCGGATGGGAGGCCGCTCGACCACCTCCCTAAAGATTCCAGACCTTCTACGTCCTCAACACCAGCGAGGAGGGCGTATTAATGCACGTCAAAGATCCTGGGGTGTTACCACCCCCAGCCCCGATGAGGACCCCCTCCTCGAGCCAGAACCAGGAGAGGTACTGCCGGTACCACAGGTCAGCCGGACATAACACCGATGACTGTCGGGACCTGAACAACGAAGTTTAAGGCCCCTGAGCGGGCAGCTGCGCGAGTTCGTCTCTCCACCGCCCGACCACAGTCGACCTCAGCCGGGAGCTTCCCACCGGCCTCAACCACCTACGGGGCCACGGAACGAGGTCCACACGTTGGTCATGGGTAACCAGCACTTCGTCGGGTCACGGAACCAGCGCAAAAGATTGGCTAGGGAGGCTCGCACTTATTATCAGCACTCTCCGCAGCGGGCGAGGACGAGCTCGACCCCTCCGGAGCCTTCGAACGAGGTGACCTTCTCGGAGGCCGACACTGTCCATGCCCGCCATCCTCACCACGACGCCCTTGTCACCAGCATGATCCTCAATAGGATGCACATCCACCGGACACTTATTGAAAATGGGAGTGGGGCCAATTTGCTGTACCTCCAGACCTTAATCCACATGGGCCTTGATGAGCGGCACCTGAGCCCGTGTCTCCTTGGCCCTGTGGTTGGAGTGACTGGTCATGCTACCGAGCCAATCGGGCAAATATCAATGATGGTGGAGCTGGGGGAGAAGCCGTGCCAGTGGGCCGTTATGGCCACGTTCATAGTGGTGGATATTCCTAGTAACTACAACGCACTTCTAGGCCGACCTCTCCTGTATGAGCTGAGAGCCTCAACTTCCGTCTACCACCACGCCATGAAGTTCCCCACGTCCGCGGGGGTGGCGACGGTCCGGAGGGATCAGTCCGCGGTACGCCGGTGCGACATCACCTTCCTCGTTGTACGTGAGCGAGTCGAAGGGCAAACCATCGCCATGGCCAAGCTCGACGATCCACGTAGCCGTCCTGAGGACCGAAGTGCGCAGCCGATAGAGGAGCTGGACACCATCCAAGTCGACCCCGAGCACCCGGAGAGGGTCATGAGGATTGGGAAGGGCCTAACGGAGCCCGCACGCTCTTCTTTGGTCGAGTTCCTCCGCGGCAGCTCCAATGTCTTTGCTTGGGAGCCCTCCTACATGGTCGGGATACCTGCGTCCGTAGCCTACCACCGGCTGAACGTCGACCCGAGTGCCTGACCACGAGGCCCTGGCAAAGGAGGTCGATAAGTTGCTCCAGATAGGCTTCATCAGGAAGCTAAGTATCCTACCTGGGTCGCTAATCCAGTCATTGTGAAGAAGAACAATGGCAGCTAGCGAGTCTGCATAAACTTCACCGACCTCAACAAGGCCAACCCTAAAGACTCGTTCCCTTTGCCTCGGATAGATCAAATAGTTGGCGCCACTGCTGGGCACGAGCTCCTCAGCATGATGGATGCTTACTCGGGGTACAATCAGATCCCCATGTACCCTCCGGACCAGGAGCACACGGCCTTCATAACGGATCAGGGCCTTTATTACTACCAGGTCATGCCCTTAGGGCTGAAGAATGCCTGGTCAACAAGATGTTCGCCGCCCAAATCGGAAGTACCATGGCGGTGTACGTTGATGACATGTTGGTTAAGAGCGTGAAGGCAAGCGACCACGTCCAGCACCTGGATTAAATGTTCCAGGTCCTGAGGAAATACCGCATGAAACTCAACCAAGCGAAGTGTGCTTTCGGAGTGGAGTCCGGAAAATTCCTTGGTTACGTGGTGAACCACAGAGGCATTGAGGCCAACCCTGAGAAAATCCGGGCCGTGCTGAACCTGCGTCCTCCTACCAAGGTGAAGGAGGTCGAGAGTCTCACCGCCGGATCACGGCCCTGAATCGATTTGTATCCAAGGCCACTGACAAGTGCCGTCCCTTTCTCAAGGCCCTGAAGAAAGGAAAAGACTTCGGTTGGACCCCTGAGTGCCAGGAGGCTTTCGATGAGCTCAAGAGACACCTGGCTCAACCTCCTCTCTTGTCGAAGCCCCGCCCGGAGGACGTTCTCTCAATATACCTCTCCGTCTCCAAACACGCCGTGAGTTCAGTTCTTGCTCGCACCGAGAGGGACATCCAACACTCGGTCTATTACATGAGCCAGTCCCTCGTCGACCCCCAGAAGCGATAGACGCCGATGGAGAAGCTAGCCCTAGCGCTCGTCACGAGTTCCAGGAAGCTCAGGCCCTACTTCCTCGAGCACCCCATCGAGGTGATGACCAGCTACCCCCTGCGCCAGGTCCTCCAGAAGCCGGATGCTTCAGGTTGGATGGTCATGTGGGCCGTGGAGCTCGGACAATTCAACATCTCTTACCGACCCCGGCTAGCCGTCAAGGGTTAGGCCTTGGCCGACTTCATAGCCGAGTTCAGCCCCCCGCTGATGAGTCCCAGCTCCAAGATAGAGCCCTGGACGCTTTATGTGGACGGCTCCTCGACGGACATGCACTCGGGAGCTGGACTCGCACTTTTGAATCCTACCTTGGAGTCCTTCTGCTAGTCCTTGCGATTCTCGTTCCCAGCCTCCAACAATGAAGCTGAATACGAGGCCCTGATCGCCGGCCTCCTATACGCTCGAGCCATGGGTATTTCCCACCTCCAGGACCGAAGTGACTCCCAGCTCGTCGTTAATAAGCTCAATGGAACCTACCTCGCCAAGGATGAGAGGATGACCAGTTACGCCGAACTCGCCGCCTCCAAAATGGAGAATTTCAGGGAAGTCGTCCTTCGGCAGATCCCTCGGACCCAGAACAGGCTAGCTGACACCCTGGCACGCCTGGCTACGAGCGAAGGGATAGAGGAGATAGAGTTCGCACTTATCAACCGACTGACGAGGCCGGCCATAGCCCAGCACTCCCTCATCGGCAACATCGACTTAGGCCCCCCTTCGTGGAGAGATGAAATTTCCTCCTTTTTGAAGGATGGAAGGCCCCGGAGGACCCCCGGCTTGCCAGGCAGTTGCGAATTAGAGCCGCTCGCTACACCATCATCGACGGCACACTCTACAAACGTAGCTTCTCGGGCCCTCTACTGTGGTGCTTGACTAAAAGAGAAGCGGCCTTCCTGTTAGACGAGGTCCATTCTAGAACATGTGGAAACCACTCCGGGGGCCAGGCCCTGGCACACAAGGTCCTGCGACAAGGCTACTTCTTGCCGACCCTCAAGAAAGATGCAATAGCCTATGTCAGGCGCTGCAACAAACGCCAGCGCCACGCCCAGGTCGGCAGAGCCCCTCCTACCGAGCTAACCCACATACTCAGCCCATGGCCCTTTTGCAAATGGGGAATTAATCTCATCGGACCTATGCCAACCAGTGGGGGAGGAGTAAAGTATGCGATTGTGGCCGTGGACTACTTCACCAAGTCGGCCGAGGCCGAGGCCGAGACCCTGGCTCGGATCACAGAACAAAAAATGACCGACTTCATATGGAGGGCAATCATATGCAGATTCGAGATACTTGAGTCCATCGTTACAGACAACGGCCGGCAATTCGACAACCGTCGGTTGAGGTCCTCCTGCGAGGACTTGGGAATCAAGAAGCACTATTGCATGCCGAACCACCCCTAGTCCAACGGTCAGGTGGAAGCCGTGAACAAGATTATTAAGCAGACACTCAAGACCCGACTGAAAGAACTGAAGGGTGGATGGGCAGACCAGCTCCCGACCGTCCTATGTTCCTACCGGACAACATACAGGACCAGCACGGGAGAGACCCCCTTCGCGATGGCATATGGCATCAATGCGGTCATACCGATCGAGGTCGAGCTACTGACGTTCCGTACTCGTTACTTCTCCGAGTGCACCAATGACCAGGAACCTGCCTGGAGGTCGACTTACTGGAGGAGAAACGGATGGACGCTGACCTCTGTACTGAGCTATATAAATGTCGCAATGCACGATACTTTAACCAGAAGGTCAGGAGGCGGAGCTTCCAGGTGGGAGACCTGGTACTCAGGAAGGTCTTCCTCGCTACCCGGGACCAGGCCGGAAGGGCCTTGGCGGAGAAATGGGAAGGCCCTTTTGTGGTCCTCAGAGCTCTCTGCAATGGTTCCTACCACATCGGGACTGCCGAAGGAGAAGAACTGCCCCACCCCTGGAATGTTGAACATTTAAAGAAGTATTTCCAATAGTTCCTTGAAAATTTGCTGTAAAACAACTGTAATATCTCTACTCCAGCAATGAATGGGAGCTTTTGAACTGTTGTTTAAATTCGGTGTTCAATATTTAACTACCATACCTAGGTCCGCCACGGCGGACCCACCCCCTGACATGGCCGACCTAAGTGGTCCGGCCTGGAGACAGATCCACCAAGGTGGCATCCAAACAAAATTAAATTAAAATGTCCTAGGTCCGCCACGGCGAACCCACCCCCTGACATGGCCGACCTAAGTGGCCCATCCTAGGGACAGATTCACCAAGGTGGCACCCAAACAATAAAATTAAGATGTCCTAGGTCCACCACGCCGGACCCACCCGCCGACATAACCGACCTCAATAAGGTACGGGCTGGGGAAAAATCCACCACGGTGGCAACCGCATGATAAAACAAATTAATCTTGTTAAGCCCTTACGTCCAGCCGTACTAGACCCATTTTAGTTTACCAATCTACGACGTCGTGTGTCACATGTATACGCGATGAGCTGACTACTTAAAACAGCTATACGACAAGAGAGGAGCAGAACTGAACTCAATTAATGGAAGTAAACTAAGTTATCAGATCGACCACCTATGTCCACCCCAGTGGACCCACCCCCTAATGTTGCCGACCTGCGAGGTCCGGCCTGGGGACAAACCCACCGGGGTAGCGCTTTTGTTTAAAAGTTACATCATTAAGTCTTCCGATGACCCCAGCGCGGGGACGACCTAACGAGGTGTCCGGACTTCGAGTAAGGATAAAACGAAACAAAGCGCACAAACACACAAACATTACAAGCTAAAGACTTGCAGAAAATAATCGTATGTGTCGAAAGTAAGCAAGAAGAGACGAGCTGAAGTAAAATTACATTCATTAAACATAAGTGTAGCCGAGCCCGGCATGGCCGAGCCCGGTAATGTCATTACAGTACGGAATAGTAATAATACAAGCAAAGAAAACAAAAACAGTGAACGAGTGATGAGGCCAGATCACTGGCCGCCCTCTACCCCATCTTCTTCCATCCCGTACTTGGCCCTCAGCCGCTTGACCTCATCCCTGAGGAACCCGACATCCCAGGCAGGCCGCTTTTCGGTGATGTCGTCGATAACGTCGTCCGCAGCACTGACAGAGGCGGAGTTGAGCTCGGAGGTATACTCCTCCGACCGCTTGAACTCTTCGATTATCTCTTCCTGCGACGGCACGGCCTGACTGGATTGGGCCTCTTTCAAAGCCGCTACCTCAGCTTAGAGGGCCTCTACCTCGGCAGCGTGAGCTTTCTTGGCGTCTTCAAGCTCCTGGGCCCTCTCCCTGGACCTCCGCTGGGCCTCTTTCAGTCTACCCTGGGCCTCTCCCAAGCTCGTCTTGACCCCAGCAAGGGCGGTGTCGCTCTCTGCCAGGTTTTCCCTTAGCTCCTGGGCCGCCGCCCTGGACTGCTCCCCACTTCGGAGCATATGCACCATAGCTCGGCTGCAGTGGGGCACTGCAGTTAGCGCGTTGTCCTCCGGGCTTAGTACGCCCAGGTAGTGCTCTTAGGCCGGAGTCCAGGACCTTCCTAGAACGGTCACGGCGTTGCCCACTGACATCGGCAGCATGGACGGGCTGTCAGTGTGTGGAGGGGAGTTGGCTCGGAAGAAGTCCCGTAGCAGCTTCGGCGTCGACCCCTTCGAGGCGACGAACTCGGCCTCCCTCGCCGAGGTGGTGCCCAAATATAGTAGGTCAGCATGAGCTTCGCTGACATCCACCTCGGCGGGCTGGGGCGGTTTGGGACCGGTCATGAGCCCCTTGCCAACCCCATGCTTCGGAGGAAGGCGCCGCATGCTAGCAGAGCCCGAAGGGTGAAGCTCGGACGGCCTCGAGCTAGGTGACGCCTCAGTGCGCACCTTCTTCGCTGGGGGCTGAGATGGTTGCCGACCTCGCATCGTCGAACGTGAGGATGATTGGGCTGCAAAACCAGGAGTCAGCTAGTACAAAGGACACGAGGAAGGTCGGAAAAGAATAGCTGGGCATTTTACCTGAAGTGGAAGACGACCACTGAGGACGAGGTCGCGTAAGGAGGGCGTTGAACAGATTCTCCTCGGTGAGCAGCGTGCGCCAATCATTGTCTTGGATGGACCTCGCTATAACCGCACGCTCAATCCAGCCCTCAGGCGCTCTGACCTCTTTGTAGTCTGCACAAAAGGAATGTTGGTTCAATTCGAAATAAGATAGCAAATCAGATTGGAAAGACACTTACCCAGGTCGTGGTAATTCACGGGAATTGCGATCTCCCCCTCCAAGTCATCCGGGCTGAGCAGACACCCCTCCGCCCAGAACCAATTCTGCTTCCAGCCCTTGACGGAGTCCGGAAGCCTGGTGACAAAGGCACCTCTCGAGTTCGGGCAGACCGAGCAGTAGTACTAGCCCGAGTGCTGTCCATCCGACTTGAAGGAGTAAAGATGGTTGAACTCCCACACCGTCAACCCGCCGAGGCCGGCCTTGTGCCACAGCACTAGCATCCCCACAACGGTCTTCCACGTGTTGGGGTGCTGAGTGGGCGTCATACCCCACGTATTCAACAACTCCTTGACCGTCCTGGGGGATGTCAGCCTAACTCCGGACTCGAGCATGGCCTGGTTCACGGCCACACGCCCAGTCGGTGGGTAGTCAGCCCGCTCATCAGCCTCGGGGACGACGAATCTCACCCCGAGGTGAGATCTGGTACTGGGAGTGCCATGAGTCCAGCAACTCCGCAGTCACCACTGACTGCACCTGGGAGCACTCCCAGGGCTTAGAGACGTCGCACCTGGCCGACTTCTTCTCCTCCTCCTGATGAAGGTCGGCGGGGAGGCGACCGGACCGGACTGAAACGAGGGGCCTACCTCGGATCCAAGGTCGGCGGATTCAGCAGTAGCCCTGACAGTCTACAGCGGCACGGCCTCCAGGACTTCTTCAATACTCAGGGAGTACTCCCTGTGCGGGAGAGGGGGAGGGTTCTGGAGATCGGTTCCCATGGTCGTAGTCCTATACTTCTTCGGAACCCGACAACATTTTAGAAATTTTAAAGGTTTTAGGCCGGTAATGTACCTGAAGATGAGGTCGGTTGGGAACTGAAGGTCAGTATGGTTTCGATCTGGGCTTCAGCTCGAGAGTGTATTTTTCACAAGTGTGGAGAGCAGAAAAGTGGAAATCGAAGAAATGAGAGGGTATACGTAGGCAACGACGACGGGAGTTGAAAAGACCCGTCCTCCCCCAACGATCGGCCGACACGTGTGTCAGGTTCCTGCCCACGTGCCATGCACGTGCCAGACCAGGTCGGCAAAGCGTCAACCCCGACCGAGGTCGGCATTCACGCTGGGGACAATTGTTGGCACCCTGATGACGTGGCACGAGTCCAGCCTGGCCCCCATGGCGTGGGCCATCCTTGCTGACGTGTCGAGAGTCCCAGGTCGGATCGATGCCAGAATTCACCTCACTGGAGAGGAGGGGGTTGACGCCCAGTTCAGCTCGGCTGGAGAACCTAACTCGATCAAGTGCCCAAGTCGGCCAAACAATGGGAGCTATTCCCATTGTTGCAGTTTCTGACAAATGACCCGAGGTCAACTCGGATCATGATGTGAGGCTAGTCCCCCCCACTACAGTGGCTGACAACAAGGATAATCCACCTGTCATCTAACACCCTGACACCACCTATAACTAACGGAATATTCCCCCTTCATAAATGCAATGGCGGCCGGTTGGAAGTTCCAAGGTCAACGCCATAAATGTCGACAGCATGCAGGTGGAGCAGAAGCAATCATCATGCATACTCTGGGGCCGGTACAGCCGCCTCAATGATGAGCTACCACCGCCTACTACATTTTCCACTATAAATAGAACACTTAGTGGCCATTCGAACACAAAAAATCCTCTGTAATCAGTACCAGCTCCTAGCTCGGCTATATATACATTTTTGCTGCCCCAGTTACTGGTAACCAGCCCCTGACACTCACTAAAGTTGATACTTAAGTAGTCTATGCTATTTTTAGCATCAACACCTTGGTTATTATCAATTTTCGTGTTATGCCATTCATTTTTTAGTGCTACTTTCACTGTTACAACAAATTTTCGTTGTTATGAAACTGATGACCATTTTTGTGTTCTATCCTTTTTATTAGCTTTTTCAGGTGCTGCCTGTGCATATTGTTAAATCACGTACGTGGTCCAAAGTGTTGTGAAGATATAAGAATGGTTTATGGGAAAGTATATAATACTTTCAATGAAGTATGCTATGCTTGGGGTCTCTAAGATGGTGACAAAGAGTATGTTGATGGAATTATCGAGGCAAGTCATTGGGCTTCTGAAGTTTCTTTGAGAAATCTATTTGTTACTCTACTCATGTCTGAAGACTTGGATAGACTCGAGGCCTGGGAGGAAAAGTGCTGGCAATATTTGTACGAAGATATTGAACACAATCACCAGAAGGCTCTGCACAAACCCGGCATTTCTGTTCACAATGATACTCTTTTCACTTCACGATATTTCCCTACTTGATTCTTCACCTATATTTTTTCAAGCATTACCTAATTGTATAAACTTTATTACAGAGTTACAGCTGACTGATGGTCAAATCAAAAACTATGCGTTAGTTGAGATTGAGAAGTTGTTACACCAACGTAGGAAAAGCCTTTGGGAATACGATTCAATGCCTTTTCCCAATGGCTCATATTTCTTTGCCCCAGATAACATTCTGATACATGAGAATTGGATTACAACAAGGATGTCTTGGCTTGTTAACACATGAGGTTGCTTTATGATCTAACTAAGGAATAGAGAGGTAGTTACGACATTATGATGAATGCCATGTACGGTGATCATGGTAGAGTTTTCTTTTTTATACGGACATGGTGGTACAGGGAAAACCCTTTCATGGAGGACTCTTTTGGCCGCGATAAGGTCCCGAAGAGAAATAATCTTTAATGTGGTATCCATTGCAATAGTTTCTCTTCTTCTTCCAAGCTATAGGACTGTTAATTCTTAGGTTTCAATCTCATTGAATGTGGACAAAGATTCAACATGCAACATCAAATAAGAAAGTCACTTGGTCGAGCTTATGGTGAGGACTGGCTTGATAATCTGGGATAAAGAACTCATTATGAATAAATACTATTCTGAGGCATTGGATCGCACCATGCAGGATCTTGCTAGGTTCCATAGCATAAGGAGTGCTGGTTTATCCTTCGCTGGCAAGACTATTATAATTGGAATTGGAGGAGACTTTAGGCAGATTCTACCTATCATACCGAAAGGAACCAGGCCCGATATTGTAAATGCGTCTCTCAACTCTTTTTCTCTGTGGGACCATTGTAGAGTATTGAGACTAACGAGAAACATGAGGCTTTGCAATCGTCTCGGGGATGAATAAACTAAGGAAGTTTTCAGAGTGGATTTTGAGCATTGGAGATGGAGAGATTGGTGGGCCAAATGAAGGTGAGGCGACCATTGAGATACCCTATGATCTTCTACCACATAGTTATGCTAATCCGGTGAAAGCCATAGTGGATAGCAATTATCCCAATTTCTTGCATGAGGGGTGCTCGCCCTCTTACTTAAATGGAAGGGCTATAGTTGCTCTGACGCTTGAAGATGTTGGAATGGTGAACGATTATATGGTTAACATGAATCGTTCAGAGTTGAGCACATATCGTAGTGCTGATTCCACATGCACAACTGATGGTTCGAATGGTGACTTGCTCAGTGAGATTCACACTCCTAGGTTCTTGAATGGGATTTCGTGTTCTGGAGTGCCGAGTAGTGTTTCAAAGTTGAAGGTTGGTGTCCCGATCATGTTGATGCGTAATATCGATCATTAAGTTGGTTTGTGCAATGCCACCTATCTTATAGTCACGTGGCTAGGAAATCATGTTATAAAGACGAAAATTCTGTTTGGTGTAAATGTTGGATAGGATTTTCTAATTCCCAAATTGAGTCTAAACGCATCTAATATAAGATTTCCATTCACAATTGAGAGGGGGCATTTTCCTTTATTGGTTTGCTACGGGATGACTATCAACAAGAGTCAGGAACAAATGCTCAGTAATGTTGGGGTGTATTTGAGAGGCCAAATTTCACCCATGGTTAGCTATATGTCATGGTCTCTAGGGGAAGTTCGTAATTTGTGATGATAGTGGATGCCAGACCAACACGACTACAGACTTGGTGTACAAAGAAGTTTTTAGCAATCTAAAGTATTATTTGTCTCAATTACATGAGGTACATTGTTTCTATTTGCCAAAATTTTTTATTCATCTCCTTTGTTATATTTTTTGGTATAAAGAGTGCGATATAGTGTAGATAGATATAGGATTGGTTGCCTTTAGCTCAATCCCATATTGACAAAGTCATTTAAGAGGGATATAGTAGTTTGCATTGTAGCTCATATTTTGCTATTTGTGCTACAAAATATCAAAAGCATTTTGTTGATCGATCTGGATATCTTTCTTGCATGTCATCTATTATATTTTTAGAGAAATATGGATTACTTCTGTATTTTTCAATATTGATGAGATTTGTTCTTGCGTCTACTAGTATAGGTTACTATGTGTACCAATCACTCACGCATTCATTATGCGCTGGCTAACAAGAAGCCCATGGCAAAAAGACCACAACAATTTGTCCATTGTGCCTTCGGGATTGATGTGTCTATGGATGTTGTCGACAAGAAAGAAGGTAGATCATCAGGGCTACATGATGCTATGTGCCCGGCTTGCAAAATGATAGTGGCTTGGATGCAAAACCAAAAACATGATCCCATTTTTAACCAGTCTGTTGCTATATTCTTACTCTCTAAAATGCTGAGTCAAAATGGAATTGTAAGATGTAAATGAGATAGAGAAGATTTTCCAGGTGTATTTTGATATTAACTCAGGCATTAAGACCTTTTGGTGCAATTGAGGATTTTATTATGAGTTTTGTTTTGTCAAATATTACACTTCTATTGTTTTCTAAAATTATATTTATAATATGATAGCATCGCATATATTACGAAAAATGAATGTTTATCACCACCTATTATGTGCATATGCTTAGCATCTTCAATTTATCGGTGGAGATCAGTCAATACTTACACTACCTTGAGATATGAGAACTACAGGTAGGACAAGTAGAGGGTCACATTATTTTGTTTGATTGTGGTTGTCTGAAGTCGTAGGTAGTAGTGCAATTTGGTGGTTGATGATGGTCTAACTTGAAAAATCGTTTTGACAATCATTACTCTCAATCAATTGGTGGATAGTGGGATGATAATGTAAATACTAGATTAATATTGAAACTTGATTTTATTTGACTTAGACACAGTATCTCTTTCTCTAACCATGGGGATTGTACATTCTTATACAATCACATTGTTATATAAACTAATTTTAAACAATAATATTACGTAAAGAATGAGAACGTTTAGTTGCCGTGTTTATATTTTATCTTGGGCTTCCATTATAGAACAAGATATTTATAATTTCTTATTAGATTAATTCACAGATATTTAGAAATTTGATCATCACGTAATCATGATATTTAATAGAATTTCTGTTTTATGCACTCACGCAGTGGTTCTCCCTCCATGGTGCTATATAACCTGAAATGTGATATTGTGATTTCTCTTGGCCTTTAAAACTATCTTTCAACTGTATAAAGCTCGCCAGTACATAAGCATAATTTAAAATTTGAATAAACGCCATTATTCAAATTGATTAGGATAAATTAGCGAATTAATTATAGTTTTTTGTACCATTAATTTACTTTTTTTGTAGTGTTAATTTTTTTATGCCAATACATTGAGACATTGAGTTTATAAAATTAATTATACTTTCTTTGTAGCATTATTTTTTTTATAAATTCACATAATTAACTACAATTGCAAAGTCCAAATGAAACCACACTGTGGAGAAATTAAAGTTATAGGTGATAGGTGAATTATTTTTGAAATTTCTCTCCCTGGAACCATGGTGATTTTATGTTCTTATACACTAACATTTTTGTATAAAAACTAATTTTTAAAAATACAAGTAAAGAACGAGAAAGTTTAATTTCCTTACTTATATTTTATCTTGGGCTTCCATTATCGAACAAGATATTTATAATTTTAATTCATGAATATCAAAACTTTAATCATCACATAATCACGATATTTAACAAGAATTTCTTTTTTATGCACTCATGCAATGTTTCTCCCTCCATCATGTTGCATAACCTAAAATGTTATACTTTGATTTCTCATGGCCTCTAAAACTATCTTTCATTTGCATCAAGCTCGCCGTTAGAGAAGCATAAATTAAAATTTGAATCTACACCATTATTCAATTTGTTAATTGTTAAGAATAAATTGATGAATTAATTATACTTTCTCAGTAACATTATTTTTTTTATTTTAATTTTCATGCCATTATGCCAATTTGGAAACATAGATTAAAATTTGATTCAATACTATTACTCAAATTGTTAAGGATAAATCGATGTATTAATTATACTTTCTTTGTACCATTAATTTACTTTTTTTTGGTAGCATTGATTTTTTATGTATTAAATTGAGTTTATGAAATTAATTATACTTTTCTATGGGATTATTATTATTTTTTAATTCACATAATTTACTACAATTGTGAAGTCCAAACCAAGTCATAAATTAAAGTTACAGCTGATAGGTGAATTATTCTAAAAATTATTCTTAAAAAATAACATTATGTTAAGAATGAGAAGGTTTTATCAATTTAAAAAGTTCTTAAATAATTTTTTAATATGGATAAATATTTGAATTATTTAAGCTAGAATAATAAAATATTTTAATTTCACTATATAGGATCATTCATAAATATTATTTCATGACAAGCATTTGTTAACTTTATTTATTATTATTATAATATAGTTTTAACTTTTATATTATTTTATGACAAGTATTTGTTAGGTTGATTTACTATTATGATAATATAATTTTAATTTTTTTGAAACGGTTCTTAAGCAAATTCTTTAACACTTGACTTTCAATTTTAATACAAGTATTGCCCCCGTGCGATGTAGGGGAGTTTTATCCATAGAAATAATTTTGATAAGAATTCGTAAAATTCTTTTAATTATAAGATCAAGCCAAAAGCGAAATAATAATATGTATAACATCTAATTAATAGGCATGGATGTCGAAATTTAAACTTTAAAAACATGCCTAAACAATTTAAATTTTGAAAAACTTATTTAAAGACCACATATGTATTGAATTGGTTAATAATAGATATTATCTAAATTGGATATTTGAAGGTCATTACTTTATCTTTTCTGGGCTGTATCCATTTGGATTGGGTTGAATTGGCATTAAGCCCAACAAGGTCTGCATCATTTGGTATCAAGAGTACGATTCTAATCATCTGGTATATATCCTTACTTTCATTGTTGTTATATTGTGTTTTTTTTAATATTGTAGAGATTAGTGTGTGTTCTTAGTGTTCTAGGTGCAAATTGAGTTTTTGTGCTTAGAATCATTCATCTACTAGTATTGTATTGTATTAGTATGCTGTTTTATAGTTGTGTTGTTTAAGCAAAAAAAAAGGAAGAAGAAACGAGAGGGCCGATATTATTATTAAAAAAGGGGCCCCATTTGATTGTTGAGCGAGTGTTAGTCGATATATTGGCTATACCTAGTGTTATCGTCTAGTATTGTATTGTGGTTGAGTCATTGAATTGTAAGTTATATTGCCTGGAGTCGGCATTGAGTCTACAGTTAGTTTGAGTTGTAACTTGGGTATTCAATCCCCTTTGGCTTGTAATTTGTTGAACCAAACAAGATCGATATTTCCTTGATCAAGTTCTTTGGGTTTGATTGAACAAGAGAGTGTGAGTGCATTGTTGAGAGTGAGTGTTGCGTGACCATACACTAGATACTATATGAGAGGACACTATATTTTTTGCACACAATGTCTGAGGCTAGTTCAAATGAAGGACAGGGTTCCAAAACCGTATTGTTGGATGAGGTTCAATCGGCTATACAAGCTTCTATAACTGCAATGGAGCGTCGTTTAAGGCAACAGTTGGGAGAAGATGTTGGCAGTCGGTGGCTAGGTTGAATATCCGTAGGAATCTTCCGGGAAAAAGGCAATGACGAAGCATATGAAGTAATTTATAGGTGGTAGAGGTGGTCAAGGAGGTCAAGGAGGCCGAGGTGGTCGAGAAGGACGAGTCAATGAGAGGCCAAATGAAGAGGACAGTGATGTGAAGAATGTGAAAGTTGAGATACCACAATTCCATGGAAAATCCAATCAGGATTTGTACTTGGATTGGGAAAGTTGTTTGGGGCTGGTATTTCAATTTCGTCGCATACATGAGGGTAAGAAAGTACCATTGTTGGTGAAGGAATTTATGGGTTATACCCTAAGTTGGTGGAAGCAACAAACATTAGCAAGGAGAAGAAATTTGGAAGATCCCATTGCACATGGGATGAGTTGAAAACCTTGATCAGGAAACGGTTTGTACCCCAACATTACTACCGGGCATTATTTCAAAAGTGGCAATTTCTAAATCAAGGGGGACGAGGTGTTGAGGAATACTTCCAAGAGATGGAGTCGTTCATGACTCGGGCCGACTTGAATGAAGATGAAGAAGCTACCATGGATCGATTCTTGGCGAGATCAAATAAAGAGATTGCTAACTTTTTTGAACTACTCAAAAGGAAGAGTTATGTCAAACCCCAAGCCGAAGCAAGAAGTAGGTTTGGGAAGCCAAAATGGAGTGATAATAAAACTACAAAGCTTCCTTGGAAAGAGATAAGTGAACCCCCTAAGGCGTCTCTGGCTGAGTTGGATAAAGGAAAAAGTCTGATAGGTGCCCCTCCGCCACGAAACCAAGACATCTAATGTTTTAAATGTCAATGTAAAGGACACGTTGCATCGGAGTGTCTCAATCGCCGAACAATAGTGATAAGGGAAGATGGAGAATTTGAAACAGAAGAGGAGGACGAAGATGCTCCTATAGTTGAAGATATTGGGGAGGATTGGGACGATCAACATGTGGTAACTGGTCGGGAGATGTTAATTACAAGGCGAGCACTAAGTACAAAGGCCAAAGTGGATGAAACAACCCCTCAACGGGAGAATAATATCTTTCATGTCCGATGCCTAGTGTGAGATAAGCCATGTAGTATTATCATTGACGGGGGTAGTTGGTCTAATGTTGCTAGCTATATGTAGGTTGATAAGATTCGGCTTCCAATGACTAAACTCTAAAAACCATACCGGTTGCAATGGTTTAGTGACACGGTCGAGGTTAGGGTTACTGAGCAAGTGAAAGTTCCCTTTTCGATTGGAACAAGTGAAGATGAGGTACTATGTGATGTAGTACCTATGCAAGCTGCATACATATTATTGGGAAGACCATGGCAATTTGATAGACGAGCTATCCACGATGGATATCAGAATAGATAGGGCTTCAAAGTTAACGGGAAGCCAATTGTACTTGCTCCTTTGTCACCACAACAAGTCTTCGAGGATCAAGTTAAACTAAAAAAGGAAGCTGAAGAGAGAGAAAAAGAATGATGAGAGTTGAGTGGGAAAAGTGAAGAAGGAGTAAAAGGAGAAAAGAGTGAAAAGGAGGAAAAAAAGAAAGAGTGTTTCTTTGCAAGAAATGAAGACATTGTTAGAGCTCTTTCGGAAAATCAACCATTGATCTTGTTAGTGTACAAGGAGAGTGGTCAAGTGCTCATCTGTAACCCTGATTTCCTCCCCAGTTCTATTATTTCTCTCTTATAAGATTATGAAGATGTCCTTCCGAAGGAATTGCCAAGTGAGTTGCCACCCATTCAAGGCATCAAGCATCAAATTGATGTAGTTCCCGGAGCCTCTGTTCCAAATTGCCCTGCTTATCTTAGCAACCCCAAAAAAACAAAAGAGTTGCAGTGTCAAGTAGAGGAGTCGCTCAGCAAAGGGTATATCCGGGAAAATCTAAGCCCATGCGTCATACCTATGTCGCTCATGCCCAAAAAAGGTGGATTGTGGAGAATGTGTATTGACTGTCGAGCTGCCAACAACATTACGATAAAATATCGACACCCTATACCTAGACTTGATGACATGGTTGATGAATTACACGGTGCTATTATACTTTGCAAAATTGATTTAACAAGTAGTTATCACCAAATTCGTATGAAAGAGGGTGGCAAATGGAAAAATGGCTTTTAAAACCAAACAGGGTTTATATGAATGGTTAGTTATGTCGTTTGCTTTAACGAATGCACCAAGTACATTCATGAGATTAATGAATCATTTTCTTCGTACTTTCATCAGTAAATTTGTAGTGGTGTATTTCGATGATATTTTGATTTATAGTAGGGGGCTTGACGATCATGGAAAATACTTTAGGCTCATTTTGGAGGCTCAAAGGAATGAAAAACTATTTGCTAGCCCCATTAAAAGTCATTTTTGTTTGGAGAAAATTGTTTTTCTTGGTTATGTGGTTAGTGCTAATAGAGTAGAAGTTGATGAGGAAGAGATATGGGAAATTAAGGATTTGCCTACTCTCTCTAGCATAGCCTATGTTCACAGTTTCCATGGTTTAGCTAGTTTCTGTTGTCGTTTTGATACCTAACTTTAGCACACTAGCTGCACCGTTGATTGAAGTAATCAAGAAAACTGTCGGTTTTAAATGGGAAAGAGAGCAAGCACAAGCTTTGTAATTAATCAAAGAAAAATGGTGTTCTTCGGTCGTACTTGCTCTTCCTAATTTTAACAAGGCGTTTGAGATAGAATGTGATGCTTCGGGAATAGATATTGATGCTGTGTTGATGCAGGAACGGAAGCCAATTGCATACTTCAGTGAGAAATTGAGTGGAACTGCCCTCAATTACCATACGTGCAATAAGGAGCTCTATGCATTGGTCTGGGCACTAGAGAATTGGAAACACTATCTTTGGCCGAAGGGCTTGATGGTTCACATCGACCACCAATCCTTAAAGCATCTCAAAAGCTAAGGGAAATTAAACAAGCAACATGCGAAGTGGATGGAGTTTATTGAGATGTTTTCTTACGTGATCAAGTACAAGCAAGGAAAAGAAAATGTCATTGCTGATGCTTTATCACGCATGCATGCTTTACTCACTACTTTAGATACTAAATTGTTGGGATTTGAGTTGATGAAAGAGTTATATGAAAAGGACCTAGACTTTAGTAGTATCTATATTGCTTGTGAAAAGAATGGATTTGAAAAGTTCTGTAGGCTAGAAGGATACCTATTTTGAGAAAACAAACTTTGTGTACCTCCTAGCTGTATAAGAGAATTGCTAGTTAGGGAGGCTCATTGTGGAGGCCTCATGAGACATTTCGGAGTTAAAAGATGTTAGATGTGCTGCATGACCATTTTTATTGGCCTAAGATGAAGGGAGATGTAGAAAGAATTTGCATAAATTGCATTAAATGTAGAAAGGCCATATCCAAAGTATTACCTCAAGGACTTTACACACCCCTTCCCCTGCCTCAATCACCATGGGACGATTTGTCAATGGGCTTTGTTTTGGCGTGACCTAGATCAAGGAATGGTAGAGATTCGATTTCTGTGGTAGTTAATCATTTTAGCAAAATGGCTCACTTGCTACCCTTTCACAAAACCAATGATGCAAGTCACATTGCCAATTTGTTCTTTCACAGGATAGTCCGACTACATGAAGTACCTAGGACGATTGTGTTAGATAGGGATGTTGAATTTCTTGGCTACTTCTGGAAGACTTTGTGGGAAAAGCTAAGAACCAAACTGTTATTCTCAACTGCTAGTCATCCCCAAACTGATGGTCAAACTGAGGTAGTGAATCGTACTCTTTCACAATTGCTACATACTGTCATTAGGCGAAATATTAAAACTTGGGACAAATGTTTGCCACATGTTGAATTTTCTTACAATCATGCTATATATTCTTCCACTGCATTGTGTCAGATAGGGACGTTGAATTTCTTAGCTACTTCTGGAAGACTTTGTGGGAAAAGCTAAGAACCAAACTATTATTCTCAACTGCTAGTCATCCCCAAACTGATGGTCAAACTGAGGTAGTGAATCGTACTCTTTCACAATTGCTATGTACTGTCATTAGGCGAAATATTAAAACTTGGGACAAATGTTTGCCACATGTTGAATTTTCTTCCAATCATGCTATATATTCTTCCACTGCATTTTCAACTTTTGAAGTAGTTTATGCTTTTAATCCGCCAACCTCATTACATTTGATTTCTTTACCTATGATTGAAAGGGTAAACTTGGATGGTAAACAAAAAGCTGAGCTTGTTCGATGGATGCATGAGAGAGTAAAAATGCAAATTGAAAAGAGGAATCGACAAGTCTCGACTAGGGTAAACAAAGGGCGAAAGAAAATCATTTTTGAGTAGAGAGATTGAGTGTGGCTATACTTAAGAAAGGAGAGGTTCCCTCAGCTAAGGTGGTTGAAGTTGCTTCCAAGCGGCGATGGTCCATTTTAAGTAGTTGAAAGAATCAACAACAATGCCTACAAGCTCGACTTGCCAGGTGAGTGTAATGTATCTGTTACATTTAACGTCTCTGATATAATCCCGTTTAATGCAAGAACTAATTTGTGGACAAATATGCCTAAAGGGGGAAGAGATGATACGATTCTGGGTAGCTCTATGTCAACCAAGACACCCCACATCGACGGGGAGCCGAGCAAAGAAAGTGGGACGAGCATTGAAGACATGGGTTGACGAAGTTTGTCAAAATATCCTTAAGGAGTCATCTCAAAGCTCGGGTCGTCCGACGGGAGCTTACGAAGTGAAAGACATCATCTACTTAAGTGCTAGAGATGAGAAAAAGCAAGAATAAACATACAGATCGAAATTACAGCCATACATTATAGTCATATGGCCATAACGGGTCTATTACGGCCGTAACTCATATCCTTACGGCCGTACATATTGGAGTTGAGGAATAGCGTTTTTCAGAGTTAAATGCGATCGTATCTTTAGGTAATACAGCTTTACCGATGGATTTACGACCGTACGTTTGTACCTTACGGCCATAACATGAAGAATCCGCTTTTTTCCGCGAAGCGCGCAGAAGGTTTTGTATGGCAATGCATTTTGTTCATACGGCAGTATCTATAATTTTACGGCCCTAACCGTAAAACTTACGGTCATAATTTTTGATCGACTTAATCATTTTCTCTCTACTTTTTGGATATTTTTATATTTTATTATTATTATCTTGACTTGTGTTGTATATGCAAGGCAAACAAGCTCATTTGTAACATATCTTTGATCATGAATGGATAATTAAAACTTTAAGGTTCTTGGAGAAAGATTAATCTCTTGTTCTTTGGAACAAATCGAAATTATCAAGAGTATGATCAACTCTTGTGGCATTCACCACTATCGATTGTATATTATGCACAATCGAATGTGATAGGTTTCAACCTATTATTGTCCACCTCGTGAGTAGAAGGTCTTCAGTTTATTGATAACTATCAGTTGTTCAGCATTTCTCGGTTCATATCCATTTGGATTGGGTTGCGTTGGCATTAAGCCCAACAAGGTCCACATCAAATGAATTAAAAAAATACAATTAATATTATTGGAAAAATAAATTTTAGTAGTACTTTTTTCAGATCTGCCATTACATTAAGTGGTGATAATGTATTAAATAATCAGGGCATAAATGGAAAAATAGAGAAATTATATAAATATAAATAGAAAGTTGGCTATATTTTGGGACCGATAAAAAAGAAAAATCGGTCTATCTTTGTGGGACAGAGGAGTACAATAAGCATAAAGAAACTTATTTAATTTTAAATAGGGGTTATTAGTGTAAACTTTGTAAATAAAATACAGGTAAAATGGCAAATCAAAAGATTTCCTATGATTCCCACTTTTTTAATAGTAGTGACAGTGTGATAAACATTTATCTAAGCTTCTTTAGAATTTTATGATGCTCTAATAAATCAATTTGATGAAAATAATAAAAACTTCCTTTTAAGTTTAAAAATTTACATTAAAACACTAAAATAAATGTAAAAAAGGAATACCAAGATCCACGTGATCTAATGATATTCAAGTTAGCTTCCCACCCCATAAGTCTGGGGTTTAATTTGCCTCTCATACAAATTAATTCAAAAAATGTTAAAAAAAAAAAAAGAAGAATGATATTAATTCATTATTTTTTTGCTGTAATATTAATTCTTTAATTTGATTGCAACAAATTAAAATGTGCGTGAAAATAAAAGGTTCACCTAATGAGTTAAAGGATGTCATAAATAAAGTGTGTTAAATTTAGTTCATTAACTCTCAAGAGTTATGCACAACTCTCATTAAAGGAAACCAGCACACTCCCTTTTTGACGGTGAAATCCAAGATAGGATGAAGATTTCGTTGGTAAAAAGGTAGGTTTTGTTGATTTTAGAAGAACTTTACAGCAGAAGATGAATTATTATTATTTTTAAGGACGTATGTAAATGTAAATTTGGTCTAGTAGTAGAGAAACCCTCCATCTGGTCGGGGATAAACAACTTGTTACTAATGCTATTAGGGGTGGGAGTCGGTCGGTTTGGGTCGGTTTTGGACCCAACCCAAAACCGACCACCGGTGGTCGGTTTGCATGGTTAACAAACCGAAACCGACCACCTAAACCACCAAACCGAACCGACCCAAACCACCTCGGTTTGGGTCGGTTCGGGTTGGTTTTTTTTTTTTTTTAAGAGATCCCAATTCCCAAATCCGTTATAATTGTATAATAACACAATGCCCATTAACCATTTAAAAATTTTTCAAGTTTTGCTGTCAATCCAATTTCAGTATACTCTTTTTTTAAAAAAAAATCAAAATAAGAAAGCAATAGCATTTCATAAAGACATGTACTCTCTAAGTCATATTTTCACCTAATAATACAAACAATTAACGACCCAGATCACTCAATTCTCATACGAAATTGACTTGTAACCCACAAAATACGATGGAATTACAAAATATTTCAAAGTCCTAAAACATAAATCAATGTCCAATAACAAAAGTTAGCAAATATAAATATATAACTCATATTACAATCCCATAACGCTAAGTCGCTAAATAAAAATTGAAATAACCATAGCCCATATGTCCATAACCATGGCCAACTTCTATTTGCCGAAAAATTGGAATCTTGAATTGAGTGAGACCAAAAAACTTTGATAATCAAAAGCATTTATACCTGAAAAAAGGGAAAAGAAACACCGTTTATTACAATATTTACACACAAATAACCACAACAATAGAAGCTAAATCAAAATAATCAAAAAACACTTGCACAGTTGCACCTACCTTTAAAATGAAACTTTTACCTTAATCATCATATCAATTATCAAGTTTCGACAAAATATCTTAATCCATATTCCTCCTCTAATTGATGACAAGTCAACAACCAAACATTTAAAAGAGTGTGTAATATCATTTTTGAATAATCTAACATATTGACATCTAGGTAAATAAAAGTATAAAACTATACACAATAAAGTAATCGTTTTTATTGTCTACAAAGAAAATTTACTTAATGATGCAAAACTTGATAACATACCAATCATTTCTCCTTCCTTTGATGTATTTGATTTTGAAAGCTCTATAAAGCACAAAATATTAAAAAAAAAATTACATTAGTTACAAATAACCAAATTAAGTAACGACATCTAACTAATTTACTTATTTAAATATTTGAATTTTGATGTACCTCCATCCAAATTGGCATAATACTCCACATCCTCCATATATGACTTTTCCTCACTTGGAGTAGACCGTAGCCAATTTTGTGTGCAAACTAACACTTCCACCATCTTCGGCGTCAAAGAACTACGAAATGGAGTAAGGACTCTTCCAACTGTGCTAAAAGCACTTTCAGAAGCTACCGTAGATACTTGAATTGCAAGCACATCTTTTGCAATTTTTGATAAGGTACTATACTTGATTCCATGTACCCTCCACCAATGTAGAATATCAAAATCCGAATCGTCATCTTGCTCACAAGGGTCCAACAAATAACACTCTACATCATTTTTAATCTCGGGGGAAAGTTTTTCCTTTTGTTTCATTCGAAAATTCGCTACTAGAGAAGATGGGGTAGAGGAGGAACTTGATTTGCTAGACTGTGACGACCTTCTCGATTGAGATGACCCACTATGTAGCTCACTTGTAGACGAATCAATATCACTCCATGATTGACTACTTTCTTTTTGATTTTCCCAATTTACATACCAATCATACATTTCCATAATAAGGTTCCTCACACCACGAACCAAGGAGCAAACATGCAAATGATCACTATACATCACACCAAAACAATACTCAACATAATCCAATTTGTATCTTGGGTCAAGCACTATAGCAACAAGCAAGAATTGATTCACTTTCTCCATGTCTCCCCAATAATCATTATATTTTGATTTCATCCTAATAGCCATCTCAGATAGTGTATAATCTTCATCCATTTTCCATTCTTCTAGTGCAGAATATAGTGAACAAATTTCATGAAGATAAGAAGTAGAACTCACTTGCAATGAAGAACTAAACTTTAAAGTCATGTTGTAAAAGGTCTTAAGAAATTTTACAAACACAAAAGCATTTTCCCAATGAAATGAAGCAGGAGGTCCAACCTTCTTTTTACCATCGTCTTCTTGAAAGTAGCTTAGAAAATGACCATCGTCTTCTTTAAGCCGCTCAAAAGCTTTCTCATACTTTAATGCAGCCTCCAGCATCAAATAAGTAGAATTCCACCTAGTGGGCACATCTAAAAACACAATTGATTTTGATTCTATCAACTCCTTAGCCACACACTCCGTAAACTTTTGATAACGAGCCGGTGAAGCTTTCACATACCGCACTGCATTACGTATACTCAATATGGACTCATTCATTTCTTTTAAACCCTCACCAACAATCAAATTCACAATATGTGCACAACACCTCATATGCAAAAACTTACCACCCAAAACTGATAGCCCATCACCCCAACTATTCATCTTCCGCCTAAGATATCCAATTGCATTCTTATTTGCAGAAGCATTATCGACAGTCACCGTAAAAATTTTACTAATCCCCCACTCAAGCAAGCAATCTTCTATTAACTTTCCAATACTTTCACCTTTGTGATCTTTAATCACACAAAAGTTCAAAATTCTTTTTTGGAGATTCCAATCAGAATCAATGTAATGGGCCGTAAGAGACATGTAGTTTTCATTCTGAATGGACGTCCATGTATCAGTAGTGAGTGAAACTCTCTGATTGTGGGTAGTAAAGTACTTTCGAAGTGCTAACTTTTCATTCATAAAAAGTTGATTAATATCTCGAACAATCGTCCTTCGAGATGGTGGATCAAACTTAGGACATGCTACACTACAAAATAATCTAAACCCCTCTCCTTCCACGTGACTAAAAGGTAGCTCATCAATAACTATCATTTTTGCACAAGCATCCCTACAAGCTTCTTTGCTAAAGCCAACGGAAACTAAATTGGTCCCCCCATCACCCACTCTTTCAAAACACAAGGTCTTTTATTTTTTTTGTTCCAACCTACCGGGATACTTCTTACAAGAATTAAACAAATGGTTTCTCAAAGAGCTCGTACCATTCTTTTTAGCACCACATGCATATGATTGTCCACAATAATTACATTCGCACCTTGCATCACGGGATTTCGGGTCTCCTACCATTTTGAAATGGTCCCACACCTCTGAAGTTTTCCTACTACCTCTATTTGGACGTGGTGGAAGTGCAGCAGGCCCTGCTTCCGCTCTTAGTTCCTCTTGAAATTCAAGTTCAATATCCATTTCTACATCAACATACATAAAAAGTCAAATTATAATTTACATAGCAAGAAATACACTTATAATACCCAATAATAAACCAAGTACCAATTTCAAAGAGATAAGATAACCAAACTAAACTAATTAATAAGAATACAAGATAAGATAACCAAACTAAAAAATTAAAAATTTAGTCTTACAAATGATTATTGTAATATTTTAGTCCTTGCAATATAAGACTAAATTGACTTTAATGGACACTTAAATGAGACTAAGTGTCCCTATTAGTCATTACAGTCCATTGCAGTCCTAATTCAATAATTTACATTGCATTACAGTCCCAATTACTGGCGATTACAACTTATTGCAGTCCATTACGGTGATTATGTCTCATTACAGTCCATGACAATGATGCAATTGGCTATTTCTTGAATAATTCAGGTTATAGAAATAATCTTATATGCACTGGAGGGGTATTTAGGCCTGAATATCAATAATTTCATCTCATTATCACTTTCCTTTTACTTTTAAAGTTCACTAACAACTTATTTGACTACTTAACCTTAATCAAACTCCACTATTTAGCCTCATTTAAATGTTACACTTGATATTAAACTATAACTTTATTATTGTTTGTTTGTTTAATTTTAAAATCCCTAATTTAAGGAATTATCCCCAAAATTGCAACTTAAAGAATTTAGGCTATTCACATGAAATTGACCCCAGTTTGAGAAATTCCTAACCGAGGCATATATTATATTATTTCCACTAGATTTTAAGTCAATCTAAAGCCATGCATAAAGATAAGTCCTCGAGTTCCAACATAAGTTTTCATAATAACCCCAAATCGTAAAAATTGATTCTACGTTCTTGTAATTAAACATAATAAGAAGATTAACATATTAAATTTCTCTAACCTAATTCAACCAACAATCACGCCAAGCAAAATTTCTCGGTCTCGAGTTCCAACTTCCAAATAGTTTTGTCACAAGAAATCTAATTCACAAAATTGATTCCAAAATCGATATGTCCAATTTAGTCTCACACTTAAATGCTTTAATGAGACACAATATAGAAATGAATTAAAGTCTCCCAACTCTCCTACGGGACACTTACATCAACTAAGTATTAAAACATTAACCCTTTATAGGAATCCCAAATTCCACCTGTTATATATTACCAAAAAAAAAAAAGGCACAAGAAGCAGGGAACTAAGAAAAGTACCAGAGTAAGAACTAAGAACAAAGATAAATACAAGAAAAAGAGGAAAGAATTGAAAAATAACCTGAATCCATTTTAAATTTGGAGGTCGAACAACTGTAGAGTGACTGGATTCGAACGGAAATGGTGGAGTCGCAGGCTATGGCGTCGGAGGCGACTGACGAGCGGCGGTTGCGAGCAGCGGCGGTGGTGGTCTGGTGGAGTCGAGCGGCGGTGGACGGTGGTGGAGTAGCCGAGTAGCTAGGGTTTCCTTAACTTGGGGTTGGGGATTGAGGAGAGAGAGAACGAGAGCCGAGAGCCCGAGAGAGTGAGAGAATGAGGAATTGATGTTTGGGTGTTTGACTTCAATGACTTGTGTGTGCCTGTGTGCGTTTGCCTTTAATTTTTTTTTTTTTTTAATACAGGTCGGGTCGGTTAACCGACCCGACAATACCCCAACCCACCAACCGACCTGAACCACCATTGGTTTACCCCCTAACAATCCACCAACCGACCCGATTGCCTCAAAAAACCGAACCGACCAGAACCAAGTCGGTCGGTTTGGGTCGGTTTGTCGGTTTAGTGGTTAGTTTGCCCAGCCCTAAATGCTATAATGCATTATGTATAACTATTTAGTTGTCAAATTATTAAAGAAAATATATAAAAGGTCCAATTTATTTAATTTTAAGTTTGTGCATATTATTATTATTATTTTTTTTTTTGTAGTTTTTAACACAGTAGTTTGGATCATGGTAGAGTCATCATTTATAATTTTTCAAAAGATTTCATGCATTGATTTCTCATAAGAAACACATAGATTGTTAATTGATGATGACTCTTAATTTTTTGTTTTAGCTTTTCAAAAAATTAATTTTATGTTTCAGTTTTTCAAAAAATTAATTTTATGTGTCAATAAATTAGTTTGTTTCTTTTATTTTTCAATATTCAATCATCCAACTTTTATTTCTTGACAAGGACTTCGAGTAAAGTAAATGAAAGTGGTTGAATGCGTACCTATATTTGGTTTATGGTGAGAAGATAACGAGTAAAGAATTTGAGAACCTACAAACTACATCATGTTTTTATTATTTTGTTTTATCTTATAGTATAGGTGTCGATTTTGAAAAAAAAATTTGTTGCCACGTAGGGCGCTGGTCCATTGGCACCAGTGGGAGCACTTAAACAATAGCCTAGTCATAACAGGATTGTTCAAGTGCTTGCACTAGGGTAAAACAATGAGGGCCTATTTTAAGCTCTTAGAAATTCTACCGAAACTTCAAATTCTACAAACTTTATATCAAACAATTCCGACGCCGAATACAGCTGCAATTGCAGGTCAAAGTTTAGAGGTCGCCAGCCAACATTGTGGCCAAAAGATTTGTTAGATTGCTAGAACTATGTCTAAATTCCTGGAACTATGTCTCTCCACACTGGTTCTTGATCTATTTTCGGTTTTCCCAATGGATGTCATATGTGACCAGAACCGGTAGTCAAATGTGTTGATTTAATTTTGAACAAAAAGTGTTGCCACGTAGCACTTGGACAATAGCCTGGTTATAACTAGATTGTTCAAATGCTCCCATTGGTGCCATTATATGGCATCAGCATAAAACATTTAGGGCCTATTTTGAGCTTCTAGAAATTCGGCTGAGACTTCAAATTTTACAAACTTTATATCTATAAAAAGCCCATGAAAATATGGTTCCAACGCCGCTGGAATCACCCTATTCTAACACCGAATGGGATGGCGATTGCCGATCAAAGTTTGAGGTCACCGATCAACATCGGCGCAGGACAATTGGCCGAGCTGCGGGGCTTCGCCTTGTTGTGCTAGTTTTAGATTTGGTTTCGGTTTTCCCAACAGAGGTCACATGTGACCAGAATTGATGGTCAAAGATGTCAATTTTGAAAAAAAAAGACCGTTGCCATATAGGACACTGATGCAATATAATGGTACCAGCGGGAGCATGATCTATGATTAATTAATGTATATTTTGTATTCTTTTCCCCTTTTGCTTTAACATTGTATCAAAAAATCATCATATATTTACTCATGTGATTCAATTGTATAAAATACATATCTTGGAGTTAAAAAAAAAAGAGAAATAACAAAATAAGATATGTACGCATTTTATATGGGTACTTATATGATGTATCTTTCATATTTTAGGACAAAATCAGCAACTCAAATTCACTGACATGCTTGTGGTATTTTAGCTACAACTTGAGCTCTAGATATCAGAATGACCTGAGTCAAGAATGTCTGGAAAGATAACTCGATTCTCGAAAATTGTTATTGCAAGCCTTAAAGTCTAATTAGGTGTCAAAACATACCAAGAAGATAACATTTTCAGCGTCTAAGGCATCAAATGCTACCTTTATGTGCAAATGGCATAACTTGGCCTTCAAACATCCAATTTAGGTCATTCAAGATGCACTTAAGAGACAAAGCAATGTGCTATAGCTTGATGGAGGCCCCAAAGGCATATTTAGTGGGGAAATTGGTCTAAAGTCATGTGAAAGTGGAGTTACTGCTCAGAGAATGCAATGGCGGAGATGCTTTTAGTGCCTATAAAAGGGTAATGTCATTAGCCTCTTTAACACACCTCTCTCACTCAAGAATACTCTATTAGCACTATTAGCACTGCTTCTCAGCATTGAATACATAATAGTTTTTTCTTAGAAATTAAGTAGCTTTGAAAGGAAGCCATTTTTCAACCTCTTCGGTTATCATTGAAGAAAGCTCGTGTTTCACTCCTAAGCATTTCTCCTCTCTTTATGTTATTGATGTTATTTTGTAATAAGTCTAGATAACTTTATAGTTGATTGAGAAATTATTTTGAAGTGCCAAACATGGATAATTTATTTTCAAATAAAAGTTCATTTAGTTTATCAAACTTAATTTTACTTACATATCATTGATCCACTTCTATATTATTCTCTCTTTACTACTTAAATGGCCTAATAAGTAATGGAGTTAGAATGATTAATGTTACATTTGGAGTCGTAACACGTAATCATTAACTTTTCTAAATGATTAGTAACAAAAGCAATTTAACCTTTTAATGTGAAGTGTAGCATAGGTATAACAAATCGAGCTTACGAATTTGTTATCTAGAGTAACCTAATGTTAAAATTCCACCATCCATTAATCAAATTAAGAGAGTTTATTCTAGTTTTTTAATTGGATAGAGATCGGGTAAAGAGCTTGTCTTATCCAATGACTGAATAAAAACAATTACCGCTTACCCGAACTTGTGTACTTTTCGAGGATTATTACTGCCGAGTTTGATAAATGAAATGACTTTGTTTATAAATTGTTATTTATTGTTTAGAGTGGATACTAATTCCTTAATTCATCTATTATTTCTCTGTATTCTTCAAATTTACATTTTGTATGTTTCATCTCTATAATCTCCAAATTTACATTTTCTAGGCTTCACCAAATAAAACAACCCCCACAAATCTATTTTAACCAACTAAATAGACGATCTCAATCTCTGTGAAAGAATGACTCTTACTTATTATTATATATTACAATGACAAAATATTTATAAGTATAACAAGTTCGAATTTAATCTTGATGCACTTAACAATATAGGAAAAGTTAATATCAAAGCACATGAACAATAGCCTTGGTCAGAATTGTAAATTAAGAGTGGTATGGTTAATAATTTTCTTCCTTATAATTGCATTGATTTATCCCGAGACATTGCCTTCAAATTGAGAAATATCAAAATGAACCGGAGAAATAAAAGTACAAGAAAATAAAAACACAAGATTTACTTGGAAAATTCCAAAATGCGGAGAAAACCCACAGTCCATCATAGACAGAGAGCAATGTGTTTTAATCTTAGTTACAATGCAACTAGTGTCCGGCTCGAGTCCCTAAAAGATCCGTCGGTTACGTGCAGTCCAAATGTCGTAGATCATCGATGCAAGAGCAATTCTCTTTGCCTTGCTTTGCAATGATGTTCCACGATTGATAAGTATTTTATTGATGTTTATTTTATAGTTTTTATAAGTAATTTAGAGTGTTTATTACACTTAATTTTGTCTCTTTTTAGGTAAAAAAACCAACATGAATAGACGACATGAAAAAGAAGCGAAAAGAAGCAAAAAGGACCAAAAGTGGTAAAAAATGGAAAACGGGGACCAAAACAAACAAGAATGGAAGATGAGCGACCTGGACTGTAAATATGATACGGCCGTATCATGCCTAGCGTACGGCTGTATCCCTATCAGCTAAAGAAAGAGCAAAAGTTACCCGAGAGCACGATACGGCCGTCACCTGCTGAGACATACGGTGGTATCATGGGAATGCAGCGAGTAGAAAAATTTAACAGAAACATCGATACGGCCGTAAGCCCTGGACAATACGGCCGTATCCTGAAGAACCCGAATTTCCTAGTTTAACTAGGAATCCTATTTTTGGTTGATTTTGGCTGACTTATTGCATATGAAATTGTGGGCCCATGGGGATCCATTAAGGCCTATAAATAGAGATCTAAGCCACAAAATTGAGAGACCTGGGGAGAAAGGTTGAAAGGGGCTCTTGGAGAGAAGAAGTTTGAGGAGAATTGCAAGGATTCAAAGGAGATTAAAGTTCAACGCATTATTTTCTATTCTTCTAGATCCGGTGATGAACTTCTTTAATTCTTGTGCTGCTTTATTATTTACTATGAACAACTAAATTTACTAGTTGGGATGAACGATGTAATTTAGTTCGATTATTTGATTTTCAACTCTAAATTTCTTGTGCTTTTATTTTATGTGTTGATTTTACTACTATGTTTAATGCATGATTTATTTGGCCAATAAATCAATGATTTGTGAATTTTAACGAACCGAGAGGTAAGTTAAAGATTTAGACCACATAGTAAAATCCGGCAATTCACATAAAAGCTAGAGATAGACTTTTCTAATTGTTGAGATCCCACCTGACAGGTGGATGTTTATGAATTCCTAAGTGCGTTAATGCATTTAATTGAGATTTAGACTATACACAGAGATATGGTAGTTGACTTGATTAAATAGGATTGATTTGAACTCCAGAGAGGTAAATTAAATCAACTTCATGAATTCGATCTGACACAACTTGAGATTAGAAATTGAGAGGAGAAATCAAATAGGACATCTAAAGATAAATCGGGATTCCCAACTTCATCCTCCATTAATTGAATAATCTTTTATAATTTCTGCAAGTTATTTTCAGTATTTTATTATATTTTTCGTAAAAAATCCACCCTTTATTTGTTTTGCTTTGTGAGATTAGTTTAAACTGGTATTGAGTAAACTAGTCCTCGTGGGAACGATAATCCGGGCTCTAAAAAGGTCCACTTTACTACTTGTGTGGCGATATCGTACACTTGCGATTATTTTAACAAGTTTTTGGCGCCGTTGCCGGGGACTTGTTTCTATTTAATATCGGTTCATACTAGTCTTAGCTTTTTTTTATTTCAGTCTTAGTTTAATTTTATTTTTGTTAATCAACGCAACTTGATACTTGTTTTTACTGATTGCAGAAATTTTGCGTCCGGTGCATGACCCGCTCGCAAAGGGGAACTTTGGAAGAAATTGACCCAGAGATTGAACGGACAATAAGAGCCAGATGCAAATTAATCATGGAACGCACTGCGGAGGAGGAGGCTAGGCGAAGGGCAGAAGCAGAAGCAGAGGCACGTAGAAGGATGATTTTGATGAGGGAGGCTGAACAACGAGATGGAGAAGATGGAGGCGAGGACGATGACGGTGGAGACCTCCCTATGGCACAATTCTTGACGCCACCAGCGGCCCCATCTTGTTCTAGTATCGTATACCCTCCGTTTGGGAGAAATGAGTTTCAGTTGCGCGCCGATCTGATTAATTTGTTCCGCAACAGCCACCAATTCTATGGTCTCGCACATAAGAACCCGCACACTCACCTTGCCAGGTTCCTACGAATATGCCAAAACTTTAAGTTCGAGGGTGTAAATGAAGACGCCATCAAACTTCGTCTTTTCCCGGACACAAGTATAACCACGTGGGATGACTTGGCTCGAAAATTTTGTAATAAAGATTTCTCACAGGCCAAGGTAGCTAAAATGAAGTTGGATATCTCGACGTTCCAACAATTTGATGGTGAGAGTTTCCATGAAGCCTGGGATAGGTTCAAAGGAATGCTCCGAAAATGCCCCAATCATGGGATTGCATGGGATTGACAAGGGGACTCAAGTCCAGTATTTCTATTAAGGCGTATCTCCACAGTTCAAATCCATAGTGGATTCGTCTCCAAATGGATCCATAACTAACAAACGAGTTAACCAAGCTTGGGATCTCTTGGAGTTGATTGCTAAGACACACACTATGTTTCCATCCGACCGCGTAGTCTTCAAGAAAGGACCAATGACACATGACAGTGATGCACTAGCATCCACTAATGCTCAAATTGCCGCATTAACGAAGCAAGTGGAGTTGCTAGTACGGGCACAAACTCAAGGAGTGCATTCAGCTCAAGCGACTCCGGTATGTGAAAATTGTGGAGCAAATCATGCAATCTCAGATTGTATGTTGTTGGCAACACAGAACGAACAGGTGAATTTCATGGGAAATGCTAACCGTCAAGAATTCAACCCGTATTCGCAGACGTATAATCCGGGGTGGAAATTCCACCCGAACTTGAAATATGGAGAAAGCTCAAATAATTCCCCACCGGAGAAAAAGCCCAACTTGGGAGAGATGTTCCAACAATACAGAAAACAGACAAAATGTTTGAGAGACAAGAGACCAACTACCAGATCAATAGGCTTCAATTAAAAAGCTTGAAACTCAGCTCGGGCAATTGGCTCTACAGCTCTCCGAACGAACACCCGGAACATTGCCAAGTAATACGGTGACAAACCCCAGGGAGCATGTGCAAGCAATCACGACAAGAAGTGGAGTGCAACTCCCAGAAATTAATGAGAAAAGGCCGGCAAAGGAAGTCGACACCCCAACTAGTGAGCCACCAAAGTCGGACGAGGAGGAGAATGACTCACCGAATCATGAGCAAGTTGGTGACAGGGGTGAAGAAGTTGAGAAGAAGGCGCCAACCCCAATAAAAGCCTACGTACCACCGATCCCATTCCCGCAAAGACTGCAAAAACATAAGTTGGACAAACAATTCGGGAAATTCTTAGAAGTTTTTAAAATACTTCATATCAATATCCCGTTTGCTGAAGCCTTAGCACAAATGCCAAGCTATGCTAAATTTATGAAGGATATTCTGTCCAACAAGAGGAAATTGGAAGATAATGAAACAGTTTGCCTGCCAGAGGAATGTAGCGCGATCATCCAGAAGAAATTGCCTCCTAAACTTAAAGATCCAGGGAGTTTCTCTATCCCGCGCACTGTTGGTTCGAATATTTTCCATAATGCTTTATGTGATTTAGGGGCAAGTATTAATTTAATGCCTCTTTCTGTTTACAGGGAGTTAGGATTAGGAGAAGCTAAACCTACTACTATCTCACTCGAACTTGCAGATCGATCCGTAAAACGCCCTCGAGGAATCATTGAGGATGTTTTAGTAAAAGTTGAGGCGTTCATTTTTCCAGCCGACTTCATCATCCTAGACATGGAGGAGGACAGTGATATCCCTATTATATTGGGACGACCATTCTTAGCAACTGGAAGAGCATTAATCGACATCTGTGAGGGAAAGATGGCGTTTAGAGTGGGAGACGAACAGGTCATCTTCAACGTTTTTAAGACCATGAAATACCCTACAAGTTTAGACTCCTGCTATCAAGTGGACATAGTCGGGCGTTGTGTTGAAGATACTCTGGAAACAGCCTTAGTTGATGACGACCTAACTTCGTGCATAATGAGGTCAGAGACCGTTCGATCTAAGAACCCAACGATAAGGTCGATTGCTCATTTGCTCGAAGAAGCCCCTCCATTGATGGTTAAGAAACACAAGTATTATGCACCACTCGGGGAGAGTCCAACGAGGCCGCTCCTTCGATCGAAGAAAGCACCATCCCGTGAGCTTAAACTACTACTGAATCACCTACGGTACGCTTATCTCGGTGATTCAAACACACTGCCAGTCATAATCGCCAATGAGATGACTGAGGATGAAGAGGAAAATCTATTAAGGGTACTAAGAGCACATAAGACGGCAATCGGATGGACCATCGCCAATATTAAAGGAATAAGCCCGTCTGTGTGCATGCATAAAATTCTCATGGAAAACGACAGCAAGCCTACGATTGAGGGGCAACGCCAATTGAATCCTACGCTGCAAGAGGTTGTTCGAGCGGAAGTACTTAAACTAATGGATGCGGGCATTATATACCCCATTTCTGATAGCCCATGGGTTAGCCCTGTCCATGTCGTGCCAAAGAAAAGAGGAATCACTGTACAGAAGAATGAAGAGAATGAGTTGATTCCCACAAGATTGGGGACGGGGTGGCGTGTGTGCATAGACTATAGGAAGCTCAATAGCGCTACACGAAAGGACCATTATCCACTACCGTTCCTTGACCAAATGCTCGAAAGACTCACGGGACACTCTCATTATTGTTTCTTGGACGGATATTCGGGTTACAATCAAATCCCGATAGCACCAGAAGATCAGGAGAAAACTACATTCACATACCCATATGGAACGTTTGCATTTCGCAGAATGCCCTTTGGACTTTGTAATGCCCCCGCTACCTTTCAAAGATGCATGATGGCAATATTTTCCGACATGGTGGAAAGGTTCATTGAGGTATTTATGGACGATTTCTCTGTATTTGGTGATTCTTTTGACGATTGCCTAAACAATTTATCTCAAGTACTTAAGCGGTGCCAAGAGACTAATCTCGTGCTAAACTGGGAGAAATGCCATTTTATGGTTAAAGAGGGAATAGTTTTGGGGCACCAAATATCTGAAAAAGGGATTGAAGTAGATAAGGCGAAGGTGCAAATAATAGAGAAATTGTAGCCCCCTACCTCTGTCAAAGGAATACGAAGTGTTTTAGGACACGCTGGATTTTATCGGCGATTCATTAAAGATTTCTCTAAAATCACCAAACCAATGTGTACTTTGCTGGAGAAAGACGTGCCATTTCATTTTTCCAATGAATGTTTGGAGGCATTCAAATCTCTCAAGGAGAAATTGATTTCCGTCCCAATTATTGTGGCACCCGACTGGAATCTCCCTTTCGAATTGATGTGCGATGCAAATGATTTTGCAGTGGGAGCAGTACTCGGGCAGAGAAGGGAAAAGGTGTTTAGGGTGATATACTATGCTAGTAAAACTCTCAATGATGCTGAAGTCAATTACGCCACCACCGAAAAGGAGATGCTAGCAGTGATGTTCGCCATTGACAAATTCCGCTCCTACTTGATTGTGTCAAAGGTAATTGTCCACACTGATCACTCAGCCCTGAAATATTTGCTAGGGAAGAAGGATGCAAAACCGCGATTGATATGATGTATCTTGTTGCTCCAAGAGTTTGATATCGAAATAAAAAATAGGAAGGGGACGAAAAATCAAGTCGCTGACCACTTGTCCAGATTGGAGCAACCAACAGTGGTGGACGAACTGGAGATTGATGAGAATTTCATGGATGAACAACTTCTACAAATTGGTCAGGCGCCTTGGTATGCGGACATCGTGAATTATCTTGTAAGCCAAGTATTGCCTCCTGAATGCACTTATCAACAACGGAAGAAGTTGCTTCATGAGGCAAAATACTATTACTGGGATGAGCCGTACCTTCACAAGAGTGGCTCCGATCAAATATTGCGCAGATGTATCCCGGAGGAAGAGATGAAGCCCATCCTAGCACAAGTTCATGCTTCAGCATATGGTGGTCATTTCGGGCCCACTAAAACCGCCGCTAAGGTGCTTCAATGTGGATTTTATTGGCCCACCCTCTTTAAGGACGCTCACAGCTTCTGTCGTTCATGTGATAGGTGTCAACGAACAGGGAATATCTCGGCCCGCCATGAAATGCCCCTTAACAATATTTTGGAAGTTGAATTATTCGACGTATGGGGAATTGACTTCATGGGGCCATTCCCACCATCGTACTCTAACAAGTATATCATTGTAGCCGTGGATTATGTATCTAAATGGGTGGAAGCAAATGTATTACCAACAAATGATGCTAAAGCTGTGGTCAACTTTGTAAAGAAATATATATTCAACCGGTATGGAGCACCCAGGGCTATAATCAGCGATGGGGGCACCCACTTTTGTAATAGAATCTTTAAGTGGTTCTTCACAAGTACGGGGTGCAACACAAAGTAGCCACCACGTATCACCCCCAAACCAGTGGCCAAGTCGAGACATCCAATCGACAGTTGAAAAGGATCTTGGAATTGACAGTAAGCTCCACAAGGAAAGACTGGTCCAAGAAGCTTGATGACGCACTATGGGCATATAGAACTGCGTATAAAACGCCAATCGGTATGTCACCGTACAGGCTGGTGTTCGGGAAAGCATGCCACCTGCTGGTGGAATTTGAGCACAAAGCTTACTGGGCTTTGAAGCAATTAAACATGGATATGGAAAAGGCAGGAGAGACCCGGTTACTCCAACTAAATGAATTGGAGGAATTTAGATTGGAGGCCTATGAGAATGCGGCGATCTACAAAGAGAAAACTAAATAGTGGCATGATAAGCAGATCCACAAGAAAATTTTTAAGGAAGGGGATCAAGTGCTGTTGTACAACTCCAGATTGAAACTATTTCCAGGAAAACTGCGCTCAAAATGGTCAGGACCATTCGCTATCTCTAAGGTCCTCCCCTACGGTACAGTGGAACTATACCACGCAGATAAAGGGAGCTTTAAAGTTAATGGTCAAAGAGTGAAGCTTTGCAGTGAAGAATTCCCCACTGCAAAGTCAACTATTGACATCACCGTACCTAAGTAAAAACTGCAAAAAGTCGAGCTACAAACGACAAATATAGCGCGTAATGGGAGGCAACCCATTCTTCTTTCCCTCACTTATTTGCTTTTACATTACAACTCGTCTAGTGCTAAATTTCCTTAGGTCGTATTTTGTCCTTCCATTATTAGTAGAGAATTGCACCATGCTTACTTTCTCAAAAAAAAAAAAAATTCCCGCAAGCTTGATATGGCCGTATCTTACACATCATACGGCCGTATCGTTTTGAATAATCAAACCACCTGAGAGGCAGATACGGCCGTACTGACTCATCGATACGGCCGTATCACCCCCTCTACCCAGAATCATCCGAGAGCCTCATACGGCCATTTCAATAAGTTGATACGGCCGTATGAGGGCTCAATTTTTAAAACATCCACGCTGACCCTTTATTTCTCACATCAGTTCCTTGCAAGCTTCACTCCCACGCAAGCAACCCCCAAATTCCCCACCCCCACCCCTGGATCTCCCTCGATCATTCACTGAAACCACGTCAATTTTGAACATCCCCATTGCGATTTGACATCAAGTAAGTGCTCTCATCTGGTCTTTGCATGCGGTCGTGGCTACCCCACGATGAACTCGCGACCTCAGGCACTCATTTTGTTTTTTTTTTTTTTGGATACCACACTTGCACTCTTTTTCTTACTTTGCGTGTGTGTATCCCACCTAACTATTGTCGAGATGATGATATCTTGTTAGCAACTAGGAACATTACATGAATTGAGAGAGTAATATTGCACGCATACAAGGTGTTTGACAAAATGTGTGAATGAAGCTGCACTTTCAACATGTTGTGTTGCATTGCCACGTACCTTTAGGGATTTATGTGGACATATCCGCTGAGCATAGTATTCCAGTTACGGCTTTGCACTGCCCCTTGACTGGGGGATTATGTGATTCATAAGTTTATGCTTTGTAGGAGATTGATACATCTCCACCTTCCCCTAGAATTGCGCACTTGGGAGAAAATGTGCCCCCCTAACACCTCTTTTCTATCTCTACAGGCATGGCCCACTAAATCGAAAAGGCAAAAAAGTGGCCGAGGGTAGTGAGCCGGCTGCAAAGAAACTCAGGACGGATGTAGCGGGCATATGGAAGGTTATTCCCGAGCGTATATTCAAGGGGGCCGATTTTATGGGCACTCCCGGAGTTACTCCAACCGGGTGTTTTGGCAAAATTTTGAGAAGTTCGGTTGGGTGAAGTATGTAAATGAACTAGAGAATGGGAATCAGTTACTGGTCCACAACTTCTACGCCACGTTTAATAAGGATATTCGGGACGAAACGGCGGCCACTCACCATTCTACAATGGTCGGAAAGAAAAGTGTAACTTTCTCCCTGCAAGTCATAGCCGATTACTTGGGGATTGATCGCACTGGTGCCATGGAATGGGATGTGGAGACAACTGAACTCTATAGCGACGAGGAAGTCATGAAATGGGCGCTTAATGAGGAGGCATACTAGAGGAACCCGACCCCCCGCCCAAAGATGGATAATCGGGAATTGGCATGGGATGCGTGGTATCTGCATCAGTGGGGGTCTGGGAGTATGTTCCCGTCCACCAGCCTCACCACCGTATCGATCAAGTACGTTCGGGTTTACCATGATATTTGCCAAGGGCAAAAGATCGATTTAGCAGCGCACATTTATAACGTGATTTGTAACTATGGCACCGGCAACATGGACCGGCAGGGCATGCCTTTCCCTTGCCTCATTACGGTGATCTGCCAGTTGCAGCACGTGCCCGGCGCTACCAAAGACACCAATATCTCTCTCACTAATGTGCTCACCAAGGCGAGCTGGACCAACCACATGAAATAAGTGCAGTCACATGGGTATCCCTCCGTGCGTAGTGCAACTGATACTGAAGCAGGACCTGCTAGAGCCCCTCCTATAGAGCCGACTGTTGAGCCTAGCACGATGATGATTGACAATCAGATGATGGACATGATGCTTGGCTTGAACGCCCAGATGACAGTCATTCGCGATAATCAGCGCATCATTCAAGATGATCAGCGCCAACTGCGAGATGACTTCCTCGCCGCCGAGCAAGCCCGACGCTGCGATCATGAGGAAGTAATGGCCCGGCTTGCTGCGCTTTTCTCCCCACACCATGGACCGCCTCCCTCATCCAGTACTTGACGCACCAGCTGGGATGTCCCGTAAACTTTTTCTTTCCTTTCATTTTCCTTATTAGTTTTTGTTCGTTGTTCCTTTTCTCTATCATTTTCATTGAGGACAATGTTAGTTTTAAGTTTGGGGGTGTGGTTTTAATTTTTGCCTGTGGGGTTAATGCCGTAATATTTTGTTAGTAAAAAAAAAAATCTTGTGTGTCTGTCAAGTAGAGAATCGCCGATGATTGTTTCTTTTTGAAAAACCTCAAATAGAATGCCAGCTAGACGTTTGAACGTCACGCGATCCATTGAAATCCTTTTTGTCACTTATTGGTGCACGATTAACTTTATCCTGAGCACATGGTCATTGTTAGACTTGGATTTATGTTGGAGTGTAATCTTCATGCTATTTTCCCTCATATTACCTGTAATGAGCTGTTTAAAGCCATGGAAGTAGGTAATTTTCCCCGAACCGAACTATAGGACCAAACTAGCTAAAAGGCTAAGTTTGGGGGTGTTAAGACTAGTGACTCTATGTTGGGGAACTAACAGTTTGATGTGTTGAAGTCTTTGCTTTAAGTTGAAGGACTTTTGGCTGGCGAGTCTATACTGACACTATCATATGTTACGAATAGAATTATTAATTTAGTGGGTGGTTTAGCCGAACGAGAGGCTGCAGGAAAAAGCTGCCTACCCTAGAGAGTGAAAGGTCGTCACTGAGTAATCTGGTGCCTTTCATAACCAATGTTTGGAGGATGATCTACCAGTGAAGAAGGCTACCTCTAGGGAAAAATAGAGCGAAAGCTACCTGCGGCGTAAAAAAAAAAGAGAGTGAGAAAAGAGAACAGATATTAGTGAAGGAACAAATGAAAGGAAATTCTAGCGAATAAAATTGCAAAGCGTCGGGAAAAGACTCAAAGGTTAGAGGTTTGGAAACTTAGAGTAGAGATGGAAGGATGGATAGCGGTAGTTTCCTTAACATCTAGTCACTTTTACTTAACATCTTGTGTGGGAAAATGCATGGAAATATTTATAGAACACCACATTGATTAAATACCCCGGGGAATTGAGAGAAAAGCATAAGGAGTGAATCTTACGAGTGGGGTGAGGAAAATCTTACCACGAGGGAATACGGGCATAGTATTGTAGTGAGCATTCGTGATTAGATCTTGACATGGATTTGGGTTGAGCAATGACTAGCACACACACACACCGAATGTCGTGCACCACGTTAATGAATAGTTTTGTGATTGTTTATTTGGTCCAGCTGGAGTTCTACTAGTATTTTATTGACCTGAGGCAAATAGTACAATACTTGACATGTATGAGTTTTGTTTATGTTTCGTGGTCAGTGCATGATTGTTTTATATGTTATTTCTATTTCTTGTTCGAGGGCGAACAAGCGTTAAGTTTGGGGGTGTTTGATAAGTATTTTATTGATGTTTATTTTATAGTTTTTATAAGTAATTTAGAGTGTTTATTACACTTAATTTTGTCTCTTTTTAGGTAAAAAAAAACCAACATGAATAGACGACATGAAAAAGAAGCGAAAAGAAGCAAAAAGGACAAAAAGTGGTAAAAAAATGGAAAACGGGGACCAAAAAAAACAAGAATGGAAGATGAGGGACCTGGACTGTAAATATGATACAGCCGTATCATGCCTAGCGTACGGCCGTATCCCCATCAGCTAAAGAAAGAGCAAAAGTTACCCGAGAGCACGATACGGCCGTCACCTATTGAGACATACGGCCGTATGATGGGAATGCAACGAGTAGAAAAAATTAACAGAAACATCGATACGGCCGTAAGCCTTGGACGATACGGTCGTATCCTGAAGAACCCGAATTTCCTAGTTTAACTAGGAATCCTATTTTTGGTTGATTTTGGGTTACTTATTGCATACGAAATTGTGGGCTTATGGGGATCCATTGAGGCCTATAAATAGAGATCTAAGCCACAAAATTGAGAGACCTGGGGAGAGAGGTTGAAAGGGGCTCTTGGAGAGAAGAAGTTTGAGGAGAATTGCAAGGATTCAAAGGAGATTAAAGTTCAACGCATTATTTTCTATTCTTCTAGATCCGGTGATGAACTTCTTTAATTCTTTTGTTGCTTTATTTTTTATTATGAACAACTAAATTTACTAATTGGGATGAACGATGTAATTTAGTTCGATTATTTGATTTTCAACTCTAAATTTCTTGTGCTTTTATTTTATGTGTTGATTTTACTACTATGTTTAATGCATGATTTATTTGGCCAATAAATCAATGATTTGTGAATTTTAATGAACCGAGAGGTAAGTTAAAGATTTAGACTACGTAGTAAAATCCGGCAATTCACATAAAAGCTAGAGATAGACTTTTCTAATTGTTGAAATCCCACCTGACAGGTGGATGTTTATGAATTCCTAAGTGCGTTAATGCATTTAATTGAGATTTAGACTATACACAGAGATATGGTAGTTGACTTGATTAAATAGGATTGATTTGAACTCCAGAGAGGTAAATTAAATCAACTTCATGAATTCGATCTAACACAACTTGAGATTAGAAATTGAGAGGAGAAATCAAATAGGACATCTAAAGATAAATCGGGATTCCCAACTTCATCCTCCATTAATTGAATAATCTTTTATAATTTCTGCAAGTTATTTTCAGTATTTTTTTATATTTTTGTAAAAAATCCACCCTTTATTTGTTTTGCTTTGTGAGATTAGTTTAAACTGGTATTGAGTAAACTAGTCCTCGTGGGAACGATAATCCGGACTCTAAAAAGGTCCACTTTACTACTTGTGTGGTGATATCGTACACTTGCGATTATTTTAACAACAACGATCTTCTTTCTTGATCCATTTCAATGCCCTAGCAATTGACGTCATAGCTTTTCTTATGCCCAACCAATCTCTAATTTGCCTCCAAATCGTATAGCTAATGTGGCATTGAAAGAAGAGATGCTTAGAAGTTTCCTCCAACAAGTGGCAAAGAGGACAAATGTTGTCAATTTCCAAATATTCAACTAGTTTATCCTTGGTTTGTAACCTATCTTTGGTTGCTAACCAAAGGATAAAGGAGTGTTCCAGAGTAATAAATCCCTTCCAAACATCGCCTGCCCATGGATGGAGAGTGCCTCTCGGGTAGGAATTGTAATTCTTGGTTAGATATGAAATGGCCTCCAAATGCACCCACATATAATGTGTGCAGACGTTGGGAAGGTGGGTAGTGGTGGGTCCACCCACCATTTTTCACTTACCATTCAATTGGTGGTTCCACCTATTCGTTATTGACTCAAAATTATTTGAAATTGAGGGACATGGGAAATAAAACCATGCCTAATTATCTTGGAGTTGAAGAAAATGAAGAAAGAAAATATGGAGACTTTCCCAGATTTAATTAGCAAAAGGAGAATAGTGATTTTATATATGGCATGAAAAAGTAAGCCGGGGGGTTAAAAAAATTGGGATCTATTGCCTGCCCACGTGGGAAAAGACGAGAGGCCATTGAAAGGCATAGAGAAAAATGGAGAGGTAGGGGAGGAAAAATAAATCGCATGCCTTCGGGCATGGGCATAGTGTGTGAGGCTTTTGTTTTCTTTTAGTAGTTGAGTATCGTCTAGCATGGTGAATTATGCCACGATAGTGGTTGAAGAAAATTAGAGAGATCGAAAGAAAATGGTACAAATGGGAGTTTTGAATATGTTGTTCTTTGATTGTTCTAATTTTGGTTAGGAAGAGATTGTGAGGATGAGGAAAATATTGTGTTGTAAGATTTCTCATTAATAAGCAATCTCTTCCATGTAAATTTTGTTTTTATTTTTCTCTCATTTTGTGTATGTTATTTTCGTTGCATGAATTTGGGAGGGAACATTTGCTTTATTTCCTAATAGTGGTATCAAAGCTCATGGTTAAAACTCTAGGACATTGATGATGACATGTTTATATGTTTTAGATTGAGTCAGCAAAGGTTGACACCAAGATGGAGTTGTGGAAGTGATCGAGTCACAATCAGATTGAGTTATGTTGATCGAGTCATGTGATTGAGTCTATTGAGGTGGAGCTGCAGTGATTGAGTCACATAAAGATGAAGCTAGTGGTCGAGTCCCACTAAGGTTGTAGTGGTGATTTAGCTATCCAGATGTTTACGTTGGGGTGATTTAGCTATCCAGACTTTCATTGGTACTAAAATTTTTTGGTCGCCATAGATGTGCCATGATGTGAAGATTTTGTGTCAAGGTAGAAATGTTTGGTATTGACTAAAAATTCATTGAATTTGAGGGACTTGGGAAGTAAAATCATGCCTAAATTTTCTTGGAGTGGAAGAAAATGACGAAGGAAAATAAAGAAACTTTCCCAAGTTTAACTAGGAAAAGTAGAATAGTGACTTTATATATGCCATGAAAAAGTAACCAATGGGATTAAAAAAAATTGGAACCTACTATGTGCGTGCTATAGGTTTCGGTGCCCAATAGTGTTAGGACATTTCTATAAATCATCATTCAGTTTTAAATAAATGAATGAAATATTATTTCATTTATAAGATTATATGAATGTTAAATGCATAGTATGAGGTAACACGTAAGCGCCATTGGTCTCTTTGAGATAGTACGGGTTAGATGTCGGTATAGAGAGGCACAGAAGAAATAGCCTCAGTGGTTTGATCATAAATATTTGTCCTACGACTGGTTTACAGGCGTTGGTAGATCGTCTGGGTTGAGAGGCTAATGACTTTACCATTCTTGGTAGTCTTAACTGTGTGGACATAGGTGGTTGAGGGTGCTGGAATCTGCACGCATGACTTAGGTCCCAAACGCATTGGACTGGACTACAAAAGGTTGATTAATTATTATATACCCCATTGCTAAAGAATTAATCGACCTTGACCGTCTAATGGATCACCTTTGTCAGACTGGGTCTAATGTTTACTGTTCGTAAACTGGAGGTTCTTTGATGTATCAATGAGTGGGGTCTTGTACGATGGCCAATACGTCGTTACATTGGAAGTTGAAGAGGATCGGGTAGTAGATGCTCTATCATGCGGAATCCACCGACTCATGCGGAATACGTTGCCTTGTCGAGATAGGCTAAGAGTCCACTTGCATATTCTTTGGAGATAACAGTCTGAATCCTATGCGCACAATACCTGAGGACTGTTGGGTGATTGTTCCATGGAAAGGTCACAAAGAAACTATTAAAAGAATGGTAGCTCAAGTGAGATGGTAATTAGAAGGCCAAAATAGTCATTTTATCCCTTATGCAATTGGTTGACTCCGGATGAGTATAACATTACATGGGTAACGTGTCAAATGATTTAATTATAGAATGTATGGAATATTACAGCTTTTGTGATTTTATATGTTCACAAGTTTTCAGTTCTCCACCAATAGTGATATAAGTGGGGGGCCCGTTTATGACAGGAAGTCACAAGATCAGCTGACTAAGCATATATGGGTTTGCATTGCGCATGTAGGTTCGATCTAGTCCCTCTGGTACCTCTAATGAAAGTTGCAGACTGAATCATACGTCGATTAATAGTTGTAGATCACTTAAGACATAAGGAAAATGAACTGAGGACTGCAAAAAGCTAAAAGCCCATCCTACTTTTATAGTAATGGGCTTAAGCTGTTGCAAGGGCCCATGTGGGATTTTGAATCCCACATTGATTAAAAAAAAGAGAGAGAAGCAGCAAGCACCCCCATAACTGTAATAAGGGGCTCTAGCTGTCTTATTCAGTCGTCTCTACAATTTACTCTAAACTATTCTTAAAGTTGATTTTACTCGACACTCTTAGTTCTTGGTTTCTCAGTTCAAGTTCTTTATTGAAGTGCCTACTCACCTCTGGTAGTTATACTTTAAGGAGTCATGCCGGAGAAGGGCTGGGGGTTGGAAGCTCGGAGATAACCTGCAGTACAGATGGGGAAAGATGAACTATGACAAAGGTGGAAGGTAATTCCGCAACCTTCTTGTATTCTAATTCTTAGGTTTTAGATTAAATTTAATTAGTCTGATCCTAGCAAGGCATTAGTTAATTTGTTTAACATAGACATGCCATTTTGAATTAATTCCAACAACCTGGTGTTAAAGCGAGTCTAATTAATTAATCTAAGCCTAGATCTGCATCTATGTGTTTTATTGTTTGGCAAATTAATTCATGTTAGTTGAATATAGTTCATGTGGTTAAATTTATATTTTTCGCCATGTCCCTAAAATTATTTGTTTGTGCTCATGCTATAATGTGAAAATTATATTTTTAGAATTCAAGTTTGGGTTAAAAATTCTTTTTGACATGAATATCAACATAAACATGTAGAACACATGAAGGATGATTTTCCAAAAAAACAAAAAAAAAAACTTTTTTCCTAAAAAATTGTGTGCGAAGCGTAGCCCGTATGGCCCACCAACGCGGCCCAGGTTCCTTTTTCTATTTGAGTCTTTGTTTTCGAGCCGGATAGCTTTTTTGAAAAATTTGTTTTCAAAATGGGCTCAAATTCGGTTGATAATTAATTCGAAAATCTTGAATCAAGTGAAAGAATTGGAATTAATTAAACCCTAGTGTTATTTTGAATCAAACAATTGAATTTCAAGTTTAATTGGATGAAAGTAATTTAATTGACCTCAATGATTGGTGATAGGGTCGAATAATTAAATTTGACTTTGACAAATTAATTGTAGTTTAAATTGATTCAAATTGGATCGAAGTGCTTAATTGGGCTAAAATAATTCGACTGGGTCTAATTGGATATTTTGAACGGTCAATTCTTTTGTTAAAGTATTGGGTTTGACCCAATGGGAGCTTCAATAAAGTATTAAGAGATATAATTAATTTTGATTTTTAGGTTTGCCCAATAGACACTTAAAAGTTAATTAATTTCTTAATATGCGGTATAAATTGTATTTAATTTTACCAGGTTTGCATTGCAAATTAATTTACCCATGTTATTCATTGTTAAACTGATGTTATGCCACAATAACACTTTAAAACTTTGAATTGGGACCCGAAGGCGGCTTGGTACGTCAAGCCTTAGCGGATTGTAGATTAACGGTTGACAATTAGCCTTAAGTAATTATTACAGGTTCAATTTTGTATTGGATAAAGCAATACGATTACTTTAAATAAAAGCAACACCCAAAATTTTATGTGGGAGAGGGTGTACTAAGTAGGGATGGCAAAATGACCTGCAAAACTAGAAAACTGTAGGTACCCGAATTGAATGGGTCGAAAAAACTCAAACCGATGGGCCGACGTGTCGGATATGGTTTTCGATATGCAAACCCGAAGTGGATATGGGCCCAATATGGATTTTAGAGGTGTACCCAAACCCGAACCGAAAACCCCCAATTTATTTTTTTCTTATTTTTTGTAAGAATAATTTTTCAAGGATGATACCATGGATAACTCAAATTATATAATATTTGTAAGAATTTGATTTGATACATGCATAATCCATGACCCAAACATGAACTTTTTCTTTTATTTGAACCAAATAAGAGTAGTTTACCTTGACTTTGTCCATACTTAATAATTTCTACCTGATCCCAATCCCACATCGATACTTCTCACAAAATCACATGGCTATGTTCTCTATAAAAGAGATAGATAAAGTAAGCAAGCAACCTTATGGACTAGAGAATATAATGGGCCTTATTGGGCTATGATGGTGGATTTTTCATAACAACGTTTAGATTAATTAAACTTTGAAACTTAAAAGAAAATAACAAATTTGTAAAATAACTATATGATTATTGGGCTATGATGGTTGACAGTTTTAACATCCCTCCCAACCCCACTAACAACAAAAAAAAGGGCCAATGGGTACCCGTTCGGGTTTAAGAATCGACCCGAATGACCCACGGTTCGGTTTGATTATGGGTTTGAATTTGGTATCACAGTTCGGGTTCAAGCATGGTCGACCCGACCCAAACCCGACCCGTTGCCATTACTAGTACTAAGCCCTGAAACTCAGCCTCCTTTACTGTCCAGCTTGTAAGGTTTGTGCTTGCCGTGCACGAAAAGTGACACACCCCCTACTGAGACTGGACCCCTTTGGAAGATTCACAAATTATGGTCCTGTTAATGACCAGCTCCACATTATCTTAAATTGAGCTTGAGGGCTTGGGAATTTGGGTAAAGGTTACACACCCAAATTAGTATCCTTAGTTAAGTTGCCCATCGACCTCTGGCAATTGACACAAATGGCCAAACCAAATGGTAGTGGTTCGTTTTTAGGAATCATTGTTTTAAATGGAAACCATTTGAAGGGTAGGACCGGGCCTTACCGTGGTCAAAATGTTGTGATCTCCCACTAGACCCGACTTCACTACATGGATTTAGGTGGCTTACATGTAGTTGTGGGATTCTGCATGGTGCATTCATTTCATACTTGGTTGAATTCTACACTGAAATAGCTTCTATTAATACACTTATACGTTTTATTTGAATGTCTTGTCTTATAGTTACCGTGTACCTCAATAATGTTAATACCGTTGAAATTGCATTACCACTGTGCCACTTCGCACGAAAACCATGCTGATCGGAAACAAAACTTTACAGTTATTATGAACGTTGAGAAACTTCATCATATCATTGACTGGCCCATACCACCCATGCCCACAAAAGCAAGTGAGCCTAAAGAGATAGATGAATGCAGAGAATATGGGTCGATGACCTGTAAGCTGCGCTATGGGCTGATATCATCTATGATCAAAGCATACCCAATGCTCATTTCCATTTCCAATGTTTAGACGTAAGAAAGAGTGACACAAAATCACTTGTAGGTCCTATATTTTCTTTTGTTTTTATTTTAGTTTAATCACTTTTACCCCACTTTTTCCCACTTTTTTCTTCCTAAATTTCTGCGCCACTTTTACATTCTTGCATCTAGCTTCACATCCTCCACTATTATTTTATTATAATTTTTGAATTTGTTTCTTTCTCTCTCCTACTTTTTAACTTTTCCTTCTCTTTTTTTGCTAAGCTTCTTTCTTTCTCTCCTCAATTAAAAAAATCATGTTCTCTCTATCTATCTTATCCACACCATCCCTTAACATTACATTTGCAATGGAGATGCTCTAATCGAGCTGCAAAAGATGAATAAATCTACCCACACTGCTGTCAATCGCTACGGTTGCCTGGAACGCGATTTTGGGCATTTTCCGAGGGAAACTAAGGCCTAGCTATTCAAGCTTTACAGCAGGCCCGCACAGAGTGGGACACATCTGTCCGGGATCATGTTGAGTGTATGATTAGAAATCTAAATGTGGCTAAGAACTTGGAGCAAAGATCAATACTGAGACTAAGGTTGACATGATACTCAATTCCTTATCAGATGAGCATACTTCCCATGTGTTAGACAATCATAAAGATGGTTGGGAATGAAGTCTAACGGTATTGATGTATGAGCATGTTTTGGAAGAAGTTCGGTTGGAGTTGGAGCTCAAGATAGCATTGGTTTCATATACAGGTTCTCCATCCTAAGGGCACCATGGGAAATAAAAGAAGTATAGGATAGTTGCTGATCACTAAGACGGCTGCAACTAGGAGTGGGCAAAAAAACCAAGAAATCGATAAACCGAACCGAACCGACCGAATCGGTCGGTTCGGTTATGTTGTTCGATAAAACGGTTCGGTTATCGGTTTTAATTGCCCAAAACCGAGTCGGGTCGGTTCAGGTAGCGGGTTATTGTTTAGCCGGTTCGGGTAACCGACCCGACCCGGCCCATAACTAAAAAAAATTGAGAATGAAAATATTAAAATATCCGGCATAAGTGCATAACCGCATAACTCATAAGCAAAAGGAAAGGTCGAAACCCTACTCTCTCGTCTCTCATCTCTCTCTCCCTCGCTACCTCCTATTGTCTGAGATCTGAAGCCGTCAAGTCAACCGCCGATCCACCATATACGCCGGCGCCGAACACTCTCCAATCTCCACCAGGTAGCAGTGTAGCACGGCAGTCCGTAGCAAGGCAACAGAGGCGTTTACTGTTTTTACATCTTCTTCGCTTCTTGCATTCTTCTTCTTGAATCTCAGCTGAAGATTGAAAATTTAAAATGGATTCAGGTACTAAATTATTAATTGTTCTTCTTCTTGCTTGTTTTAGTTCTTGCTCTTTAATTTTGTTAAAAAATTAAACCCAAAATTATGCTTTTGAGATTTTCAGTTTGTTTTTGTTTTTTTTTTTTTTTGAAAAGAGATTTTGAGTTTGGACTTTGGAATGACGTTCTCTGTGTAAGAAACTAAGAATATGAAACCGCAATCTTGTAGGTACTTCTAATTTGTGCTGTCTACTGTGCTTATTTGTTGATGTGGTGAATGCTTCTTATTTCGGGTCTTTCATGAAGTTGGAATTCCTTATTTGCTCTTAATGGATGTGTCTATTTTTTATTTTGGATGTTGGTGTTTGCTTTTACCAATTGGACTTTAGTTTTATGATGTAGTTGGCATAGTCGCATGGATACGCTTATAAGTTTCAACGTTTTGTTTATTGGGTCGGCCAAACAAAATTAATAACCATTACTTTCATTTTTTTTAAATTACCCTAGAAACACCAAAAAACCTTCAATTCTCCTCTGATTCAACTGAGTTCTTCTCGAAGTCAGAAACATTCGCAGCAATGCTCTTGAATTGATCATTACTAAGAAAAGGTCGCAGAGCTGCATGACTCGTATAAATGACTATTTTCATGAATGAAGAAGGATGATAGATTATTGAAAATACGGCATATGTGAGATCATCGTTGAAAAATATGTTTATCATCTTCTTTAACTAAATGTATTCATATTGGTCCTTTTTCTTAATTGTTACTACACATTGTTATTTTCATTTTTAATTTAATTTCGTGTGTTTATGATTTAATTCTTATTTTTTTTTTTTTAGATTTGGATGTTGAACTTGAATTTCAAGAGGAAATAAAAGCTGTGTCACGTCCTCCACGCCCAGATAAAGCTACTAGGAGAACTTCGGAGGTGTGGGATCATTTCAAGATTATAGGAAATCCAAAAGTCGATGACGTTAGGTGCGAATGTATTTATTGTGGAAAATCTTATGCGTGTAGTTCTAAAAAGAATGGGACGCGTACCTTAAAACATCATTTATTTAGTACTTGTAAGAAATATCCTGCAAGTTTGGCACAAAAAAAACAGAAGACCTTGAGTTTTCTTAGAACGGGTGATGGTGGGAGTAATCTAATTGCCGTTGGATTTAACAAAGAAACTTGTAGGGTTGCTTGTGAGAAAATGATAGTTATTGATGAACTACCTTTTAGTCATGTCGAGGGAGAGGGATTTAGATTATTTTGTAGTGTAGCATGCCCTAAGTTTGATCCACCATCTCGAAGGACAATTGTTCGAGATATTCACCAACTTTATATAGATGAAAAGTTGAAGCTCCGAAAGTACCTTACTACCCACCAACAGAGAGTTTCACTCACTACTGATACATAGACGTCCATTCAGAATGAAAATTATATGTCTCTTACGGCCCACTACATTGATTCTGATTGGATGCTCCAAAAAAGAATTTTAAACTTTTGTGTGATTAAAGATCACAAGGGTGAAAGTATTGGAAAACTAATCGAAGATTGCTTGCTTGAGTGGGGGATTAGTAAGGTTTTTACGATAATTGTGGATAATGCTTCTGCAAATAAGAATGCAATTGGGTATCTTAAGCAGAAGATGAACAGTTGGCGTGATGGGCAATCGGTTTTGGGTGGCAAGCATCTGCATATGAGGTGTTGTGCACATATTGTGAATTTGATCGTATGTGAGGGTTTAAAAGAGGTAAATGATTCCATATTAAGTATTCGTAATGCTGTGCGGTATGTGAAAGCTTCACCGGCTCGTTACAACAAATTTACGGAGTGTGCAACTAAAGAGTTGATAGAATCAAAATTAGTTGTGTTTTTAGATGTTCCCACTAGGTGGAATTCTACTTATTTGATGTTGGAAGATGCATTAAAGTACGAGAAAGCTTTCGAGGGGATTAAAGAAGATGATGGACATTTTTTAAGCTACTTTCAAGAAGATGATGGTAAAAGGAAAGTTGGACCTCCTCTTTCTAGTGATTGGGAAAATGCATCTGTGTTTGTCATGTTTCTTAAGAACTTTTACAACATGACTTTGAAGTTTAGCTGTTCATTGCAAGTAAGCTCCACTTCTTATCTTCACGAAATTTGTTCACTATTTTCTGAATTAGAAGAATGGATTGCAAATGGTGATTATCTTCTATCTGAGATGGCTACTAGGATGAAGTCGAAATTTAATTCCTATTGGGGAGAGATGGAGAACGTGAACCAATTCTTGTTGATTGCCATAGTACTCGATCCAAGATACAAATTGGATTATGTTGAGTATTGTTTTGATGTGATGTATGGTGACCATTTGCATGTTTGTACCTTGGTTCATAGTGTGAAGGAACTCCTCATAGAAATGTATAATTGGTACGTGAAGTGGGAAGATCAAAAAGAAAGCAGTCAAGCATCGACTGATGTTGAGTCATCTATAAGTGAGCTAATAAGTGGGCTAACTAGCAAGTCATTTCCATCAAGCAAATCAAGTTCCACCTCTTCCCAATCTTCTCTTGTAGCAAATTTTCGAATGAAACAGAAGGCAAAACATTCATCTGAGATTAAAAATGATATAGAGCGCTATTTGTTGGACCCTTCTGAGAATGATAATGACCCAGACTTCGATATTCTAAAATGGTGGAAGGTACACGGAATTAAGTATGCTACTTTGTCAAAAATTGCAAAAGATGTGTTTGCAATTCAAGTGTCCACGGTGGCTTCCAACACTACACCAAAATAGGAAAATTGTCACGCCTAAGATCTCACGGGGGTCACGGTTTAAAACCGTGACCCCTAGACGCGCGAGTGGTCACGGTTTATAAACCGTGACCACTTAAAAAAATAAATAAATAAATACATTTCGCTGATGGTCACGGTTTAAAACCGTGACCATCAGCGAGTTGGGGGTCACGGTTTTAAACCGTGACCCCCGTTGAATTTAAAATAAAAAATAAAAACCAGCTAGCAGATTTTTTCCAGAAATCGTCGGCTACTTCTCCATTCACAAACCCCAAATCGCGATCTAACCCTAAATTCACCCCCAAAATTCGAAAATTCATCCATTACTTTACACCAAAAAGCTTGTCATCTTCGTGCACCACCTCATCTTCTTGAAGTAAAGACTCCATTGAATTAAAACTCCACAAGAAGGTATTAGTATTGCTCAAGTTTGTCAAAAATGGCGATTGGCACCTAAAAGGCGTCTTCTCCGGCCCAAAACTCGTGTTCTCCAGTAGTTTGGAAGCTGGAAGTTGTCTTCTCCGGCATTAGGTTGGTTTATTGGTACACGATTTGGTTTTTTTTTTTTCAGCCTTTTTTTTCCTTTTTTTTAGAGTGTTTTTTTGTGCATCACAGATAAATGTTTGTTGTATTTTTTTCTACTGTTAAACTCAACTAAACCTTTAGTCCATTTTTTTTATTTTTTTAATTTCATTTTTCATTGAATACCATCTCTTCACTTCAAATTTTAGAATTTCTTACAATGAGCTTGCTATTTTAAGTGAATTTGGTACTCAATATATGGATGACGCGATTAATGAGTATATTTAGTTGATAGATAACTGAGCCATACATTTGGATTGTGACTTTGGCACTATTTTCATTTTTTTGTGTAAATATGGAGTTTAGAAACAATTATTTAGTGATTTAGAAATTGAAGAATTGGGATTTGAATATTGATTTGAAAGAAGTGATTTTCAGAATATGTAATTAGTTGTCAATGTGTTTAAAGATGTAAAGAAAGTAGAAAGAGGTTAGTTCACATACAGGAATGGAAACAAAGCCATCGACTTTTGGGCGCATAAGTTTCCATTTTACAATATTTGGTTAGTAGTAATATACACTACACTAAAAAATATCCCTCGTGTTCAATTCGAAAGTAAACAAATATAACAATATAATTAAATATAATTGAGGGTCCTTGAAGCTAGTAACTATTGGCATGTATTACTAATCTTGTAGTGGTTATCCATATATTTATCTCATTTTTATTGTGTATAGTGAGGTTTAGTTGGAGTTGGAAAAGTAGAGGTTTTCTTTAAATTTTTTACTCGACATGTAAAAGGGACCCTTGTCAATACCAGCAGTGTAAATAACAACTTTCAGGGCTTGTTCTATTCGCATTAAATTTTATCAAATTAAATTTACTTTTTCTCTCTCATCATTTTCAACCACTGATACATTGTTTTGACAATTACTTTATATTTTTTAATACTTTTTCTCAAATTCTCAACCACACATCCAAATCCAAATTTAATGTGCATGTAAAAAGGCCTTGGAACATAAAGGTTTCACCAGTTGATATAATTTTGTTACTAATTTTTGTGGATTATATTTGTTTGGTGATGGATTAAATTACGCCATGCAAAGCCTATAAAACTGTGGTAGCATTCATGCATTTTAGGAGCCGTAGTTCAGTAAACCGTAGTTCAGTAAAAATATTAACTTAATTTCATAATTTTTTCATAGTTATTTACACAATGCATATCAACTGTTGTTATATCTTCTATGTTAATGTTAATTACCACATTGATCAGGACTTTTAATTTTCAACAGCAGATATTGCAACTCAAACCAAGGCAAAACAAGAAGTAATCAAGACCGGGGTGCCCAATTTGTACATATGATAGTGAAGATAGTATGTCTGAATGTGACATATGTGGGGTTCTTCGCAATCCTTTGGTCAAAATTAGTGGCAATGGCGACAGCAATGCAGGTAATGAAGTCTTTCTGTCTCTGTTGCTTTATGTTTTCTAATCACATTTCTCATTAGGTTTTCTCCCCATGCAGTTGGTGGCAGAAGTAAAAACTCTGGAGCATCAGTTATCACAAAGTCTCTTTTTGCATCATTTCCACATGGAACATCTGCAAAGTCTTCACAGGTATTGTCATAATTTTTGGTAATTTTAGCAATTTAATTTTTGGTATTGTCATAATTTTCGGCTGAGAGTTTACATCTAATTGCGTTTCCCTTTCTGAATCCTGTTTTTGCATTGACAGTTTTCAGGTGATTTTTCTATCTCCTTTTTCCTTTTTACATTTTAGAGCTCTACTCTTTTCCTTTTCCAGTTTCTTTCTATGAAATCATGATTGAATTTGTTGAATTGGCCATGACCTCATTTACTCTATATATTGTGCATTTTGTTGATTGCCCAGTTTCATTTCAGCTGCATTTGCCATTTTAGTTATTTGATTCGCTTATTCTTGGTTCTAGAGTCACGCTGTGCTTGCTCTGCAAATTGCTGCTGAGGCTTACCTTGTTGGTCACTTTGAGGATACCAATTTGTGCGCAATCCATGCCAAGTGGGTCACCATCATGCCAAAGGATATCCAGCTTGCTAGACGCATCTGTGGTGAATGTGATTAAGTCTACGTTGATTGGTTATTAGTTCAAAGTAGGGTTGGATTGTTTATCCTCCTTAATTGTTGTTTTTCTTGACTGTAGGACAATGTTATAAGATTGTTCTTTTGATATCATCTTATTCTCCTTACTATATTCTGTTTGTAAATTAACAGATATTATGAATCAGTTTGGTTAATTTTCTTCTAATCTTGTTTGTGTTAATGGTTGTTTGATTGAAAAAAAAGAAGCGAAATTGCTGCCTGCTGATGTAAAGCTTGCCAAGGTATTTTTAAGACTTGCCAATTTTTTTAATTTTTTTTAATTTTTTTTTAGATTTGTCACGGTTTTAAACCGTGACCAATTGGTTGTCACGGTTTAAAACCGTGACAAATTGGTCACGGTTTAAAATCGTGACCAATTTGAAAACCGTGACCAATTGGTCACGGTTTTAAACCGTGACAACCAATTGGTCACGGTGATTTTTGTCACGGTTTTAAACCGTGACAAATTCAATTTGTCACGGTTTAAAACCGTGACAAACAGCGTGAAATGGTGTAGTGCAAAGTGCTTTTAGTACCGGTGGAAGAATTATCACTCCATTTCGTAGTTCTCTAACACCGAAGATGGTGGAAGTGTTAGTTTGCTTGCAAAATTGGCTACGATCTACTCCAAGTGAGGAAAAGTCTTATTTTGAGGACGTAGAGTATTACGACACTTTGGATGAAGGTACAACAACTATTAAATAAGTAAATTAGTTAGATGTAGTTAGTTAATTTGGTTATTTGTAACTAACGTAGTTCTTTTATACCTCGTGCTTTGTATAGCTTTCAAAGTTGAGTACATCAAACGAAGACTTGTCAAGCAAGGCGAAATGATAGGTATGTCATAAGTTATGCATCATTAAATTACTTTCCTTTCTAGTTTCTTGTATGACTATTTAAAATCATTTTAAACTTGTGCATAGTTTTATTTACCTAGATGCCAATGGGTTAAACTATTCAAATATGATATTACTTATTCTCTTTTTAAGTCTTTGATTGTTGTTGACTTGTTGTTAGGAGGAGTATGGTTTAAGGTATTTTCTTGGAACTTGATATTATAATGAAGGTTGAAGTTTCGTTTCCTTAATGGTAGGTGTAACCGTGCAAGTGTTTCTTATTATTTTTTTATAGCTTCTCTTGTAACGATTATTTGTGTGTAAATATTGTAATAAACAGGATTTTTTTTACAGGTATAAATGATTTTGATTTCGAAGTATATTGGTCTCAATCAATTCAAGATTCCATTTTTTTGGCAAATGGAAGTTGGACATGGCTAGAACTATTTCAAATTTTATTTTGTTTTATGGGATTGTAACATGATTTATATATTTATATTTGCTAACTTATGTTATTGAACATTGTCTATACTTTTGGACTTTGAAATATTTTGTAATTGCATGATTGCATCTCATTCTTTGAGTGACCATATGTTTGGAGAAAGTTTTGGACTTTGGAAAAGACATTCGACTAAGCTTTATGTCTCCTATAGTCCTACTATGTGTAGTATAGGCAAGACAAGATCAACCAATATTGGATTTCGTTGAATGCTTCTTAAATGACATATCACATATGCATAGGGGAATTTCGGTTAAACTATGAAACTATTAACTCTTAAACGACATTTCATTTGGATTTCAAAGATTAAAAAAAAAAAAAGACCCGACTCGAACCGAGGCGGTTCGGGCCGATTCGGTTTGACCGAACCACTGGTTGATTTTCGGTCTAAAAATGGCCATAACCGACCACTATCGGCTCGGTTTTCGGGCCGGGAGAAAACCCGACCCGACCGACTGATGCCCACTACTAGCTGCAAGAAAGGCTAGCAAAGGAAAGTGCTTCCTTCATCTACTGCAAGAAGGGTCATCAAGTCAAGGATAGTCCTCACCCTCACCTGAAGAAATCTTGTGTTGGTAAGTTATTTATCACTGAGTCGTCTGTAGTGGTAGGCATTTAGTGTTGAAAGACTGTTATTTTGTGCCTCAAATAAAGCTGAAAATTATATCTATTGCATGTTTATTAGAAAGTTGTTATTCTGTTAGTTTTATGACTCGCGTGGTAAATATTGGATGGAATAAAGCTTCAATTTGTGTTAGATATATTAATAACGGCCTATTCGTATTAAACTGCACTTTAAATGAACTGTATCGTACTACATCACATAACCAGAAGGTTTCTCCTACTAACAAAACTTTTCTTTGGCACCTATGGCTTGGTCACATTAGCCTAGATAGGGTTGAAAGGTTGGTGCAAAATGGGAGGTGGGGACATTCTCTACTTGTGAATCCTGTCTAGAAGGAAACCGACCAAAAGGCCCTTCACAGCAAAGAACAAACGTGCTAAAGAAGTGTTAGAGTTAGTCCACTATGATGTATGCAGGCCTATGGGCATTCCAACGAAAAGTGGGTATGAGTACTTCGCCACTTTGACTGGCGATTACTTAATGTACAGGTACATTTACCTGATGACTCTAAAGTCCAAAACCTCTGATAAGTTCAAAGAGTATAGGGTAGAAGTAGAGACACATCTAAGGAAATGTATCAAGACCTTTTGATCTGGCCAAGGCGATGAATACCTTTCGACGGAGTTTAGGAGCTACTTGATAGAAAATGGGATTATACGCCAATTGAGTACGTCAGGCATTTCTCAACAGAATGACCTCCCAGAAAGAAAAAAAACAAGACCTTACTAAATATGGTAACCAACTTAAAAGGAAAAAATGAGAAATTTAAAACTAGATCAGAGGTGTGCTTATTGGTTTGGTACCCCAAAGAAACTAAGGGATATTGCTTCTATAATCCTCAGGATAGGAAAGTTCTAGAAGAGACTAGGGGTTCTGATAGTAGGCTATCTCAACCAGAATGCAACTCTACACTAGACGAACATGAACCCTTTTGTCATTGGAGTGGGGACGGATGTTCATCATAATGGGAGTGTGGAGTAGGAGGCTGAAATAGAGATAACTCCAAACACTGCTGATGAAGAACACTCGACTAGTGTTAAGGAGAACTCAGTTGGCCCAAACGCAGACATAGGGACAACAGGCAGTAATGAGGTTTTAGTCAATTAAACAATCCAAGAACTGCCTTTGCTTTGACAAAGTCAAAGGGCCATTAGAAAACTTGCAAGGTATTTGCTAGTAGGAAAGGCCTGTCAAGCCATCTCTACCGAGTAAGAAGATGACCCGACTTCGGTGAAGGAAGCAATGGAGGATGAGGATGCAAAAGCATGGAGAGTCGCTACGGAAGCGAAAATTAATTCAATGCTTACAAATCAAGTCTGGCATCTTGTAGACGTACTTGAAGGGGTTAAACCCATAGGGTGCACGTGTCTACAAGAGAAAAAAAGGGGTTGACAAAAATGTAGAAACCTTTAAAGCAAGGCTTGTGGCAAAGGGTTATACCCAGATGAAGGCATCGACTACGATGAGACATTCTCACCTATTTTCATGCTTAAGCCCATCAGAATCCTCCTGTCCCTAGCAGCTCAGATGGATTATAAGATTTGGCAGATGGATGTCACGACTGTGTTCATGATGTGGGATCTTGAGGAAAGCATATAGATGATGCAGCCAAATGGCTTCATAGAGAAAGGGCGCAAATGTAAAGTCTGCAAATTGCAAATGTCCATCTACGGACTGAAGTAGGTATTCAGGTCTTTGAATAAGAAATTCTATGAAGTGATCAAGACATATGGTTTTGATCAGAACCCCGATGAGCCTTGTGTCTATAAAAGGAAAAAAGGTGGTAAAACAAGTTTTCTTGGTGCTATGCATTGATGATATACTCTTCATTGGAAATGATGTAGGAAAGTTATCATACATCAAAGAGTGGTTGGCCTAGCAGTTGCAAATGAAAGACTTGGGCAAAGTTAGCTATATTCTAGGTATCTAGATCATTCATGATCGGAAGAATAAAAAGATATCTCTATCTTAAGCTTCATACATAGACAAGATACTCGTTAGGTTTGCAATGCAGAACTCTAAGCAGGGCATCTTGCCCATCGTGGATGGGGTTCAACTCTCGAAGGACCACTGTACTAAGACTCCTGAACAGGTAGATCGAATGAGATGAATTCCATATGCCTTCGCAGTAAGAAGTCTCGTGTATGCTATGCCCTGCACGAAGCCAGACATTTGCCATGTTGTTGGCATCGTAAGGCGGTATCAATCTGACCCGAGACCAGAACACTGGGTGGGAGTCAAGTATATCTTCAAGTACCTAAGGAGAACGAAGTGGCATATGCTTGTATACTCAGTGTCGAATATACTCCCAGTGGGGTTATAAGCTGATTTCTAGGAGACGGAGACTCTGGGAAGTTGACATCTACATGTGTGTTTACCTTGATTTTGGAGCCATAGTTTGGTGGAGTGTGAAGCAAGCTTTTATTGCCGACTCCACCATGGAAGCCAAGTACGTAACAGCCTGTGAGGCAGCCAAAGAACCTGTATAGCTCAGGAAATTCCTTGCGGAACTTGAGGTGGTCCCATCTGTATCTCAACCTATGGTATTATATTTTGATAACAGTGGTGCTATGGCAAATGCAAAGGAACTAAGAAGCCACCAACCGGGAAAGTGTATAGAGTGAAAGTATCATCGCTTGAGAGAGATTGTTCATCTTGGAGATGTGATAGTCTAGGAGATTGCTTCGGCTGAGAATCTCCCTAATCCATTCACCAAGAGCTTACTAGCTACTTGTTTCGAGGGGCACATCAAAAGCATGGGTCCGCATGGCATGTCACAAACACTATAGGGCACGTGGAAGATTTTTGTTTGATTCCCAATAGTGTTAGGACATTTTTGTAAATCGATCTTCAGTTTTAAATAAATATATCAAATATTGTTTCATTTATCATATTGTTTGAACGTTAAATGCATAGTATGTGGTAGCACCTCGATCACTGTGAGATAGTACGGGCTAGGTGCTGCGTAGAGAGGTACAGAAGAAATAACCTTAGTGCTTTGATCATAAATATTTATCTAAGGGTTGGCTTACGAGGGTTGGCACCTCATCTAGGTTCAAGAGGCCAACGACTTTACCATTCTTTGTAGGTGGTTTATCTTAATCATGCCGACAAATCCAATCGAGGGTACTAGAATCTGCGAGGGTAACTTAGGTCGCAAGCGTGTTGGACTGGACTACAAAAGGTTTTATTAGTTGTGCCATTGCTAAAAGAATTAGTTGACCTTGTCCATCTAGTGGGTTACGTTAATCCCACTCAGTCCATTGTTTGTTGTTCATGAACTGGAGGTTCTTTGACGTGCTAATAAGTGAGGTCTTGTAAAATGACCAATACCTTGGAATGTTGAGAGTCGAAAGGGATTAGGTAGTAGATGCCCCATTGTGCTTGTCAAGATAGGCTAAGAGTCGCTTGAGTATTCTTTTAAATAGCAGTTTGAAACCTATTCGCACAGTGCTCGGGGATGCCTGGGTAATTGTTCTGTGGCGATGTCATGAAGAAACTATTAAAAGAATGATAGCTCAAGTGAGATAATAATTAGAAGGGAAAAACGACAATTTTATCTCTGATCTAATTATTTGACGCCAAATGGGGGGTAACACCACTTGGGTGATGTGTCAAAGGATGTAATTGCAAGGTGTATGGAATATTACAGTTTTCAGTGATTTTATATGTTCACAAGTTTTCAGTTCTCCACTTATAGTGGTATAAGCGGGAGCTCTATTTACACCGAGAAGTCACATGATCAAGTGACTAAGCATTTACAGGTTAGCATTGAGCATGTAGGTCCAATCTAGTCCCTCTGGCAGCTCTAATGAAGGTTGCCAACTGAATCGCATGTCGCTTAATAGTTGCAAATCACTTAAGACATAAATAAAAGGAACCGAGGGCTTGGGTCAGAAAACACTTAAAGCCATCCTACTTTTTTAGTAATGGGCTTAAGCTATTGCAAGGCCCATGTGGGATTTTGAATCCCACATCAATCAGAAAGAGAAGCAGCAGGCATTCCCATAACTATAAATAAGTGGCTCAGGCTCTCTTATTCAGTCGTCCCAACAGTTTACTCTGAAGTGTTTGGCACTCTTAGGCGTTGGAAGCTCTGAGACAACCAGTGGTGCAGATTGGTGAAGGTCAACTACAACGAAGGTTGAAGCTAATTCCACAACCTTCTTGTGTTCTAGTTGTTATGTTTTAGATTTAATTTAATTAGTATGAACCTAGCTAGGCATTATTTAATTTGCCTAACTTAGACATGCCCTTTAGGATTAATTCCAACACATGCAGTTTGTGGGAAAAGACAAGAGGCCATTGAAAAGTCGAGAGAAAAACCGAGAGAGAAAGGGGAGGAAAAATAAGGCGCGTGCCTTCGGGCATAAGCATAGTGCGTGAGGTTCTGTTTTGTGTCATTTTCATTGAGGATAATTACACATGGATAGTAGTCCTGGATCGCTTGTCATTGTGAATTATGTCGTTGACAGTGATTGAAGAAAATTAGAGAGATTGAAAGAAAATGGTACGGGCGGAGTGTTGCGTCGTTGTTCTTTGATTGTTCTAATTTTGGTTAGAGAGAGACTGTAAGAATAAGAAAAATATTATGTTGCATACATTGTTCTTTTTATGTATGTTATTTTCGCTACGTGAATTTGGGTGGAGAAATTTGTTCTATTTCCCCACACACCCAAGGATTGAATAAACACAATTTATTGTTAGTATTTTATAATTATTTGATCATTTCTCTACACCCTACTCTACTCTACTCTACTCTACGTTCCTTCATTGAATATTCGATGGAGGGCTTCCTATGTTAAGGATAACGTAATTAGTGGACTGCTCAGCAAAGCTACAAACATAATCTAAATAAGCAGATTAATTTCGAGATAATTGATTTTCAAATCATTATCAACGTAGTCACATTTTGCACCTAACTGGTTTATTTTGTTTTAGTGACTTGGTCAAGAAAGTGGTGCGCATTGCCCTCATAAATGATAATTACGTTACGGGCGACGTGGACCTTGTTCTGTTCACTAAGAAGCCGCGATATCCTGGTGAAATTCCACTTCGCCCACATTATTTTTCTGAAAATTGGATCACACACGTTTTCTTTTCCTTTATTTTTTTTATACATATGATTTTTATTAAAATCTTAATTATATATAACGTAGACTAGACTGTTGATATTTGTTATCATTTTTAATGCACAATTCTCTAAAGTCTAAATTAGTAACAAATCATGATAATTGATGTGAATCCTTTGCTCATTAACACCCATATTTGAAATTACAATGATATCTACTTCTAAAAATATCCAATTAATCCAACTACGGTTGAAATAACATATCAGAAGATCGAAAATGGTCCGGTCCGCCGTGACCATACTTCTACTTCGAAATGATTTACGTCTTGTTGCCGATTGAAATCAAAATTTAGCTAGATTCATTATGACGAGAACTCCAAAGATTTAGAAAAAATTTGGACACAATGGTGGTGGACCAAAGATCACCAAAGTTTTTGGTAAATTTTTGCCAAAAATTTTGATCGATCTTTGACCGGCCACCACCTTGCTCAAAATTTTTTTCTGACCATGAGCTCCATCTCGTCGTGATGAATCTAGCTAAATTTTCGAATTTCAAAATAGAAATCGGACGGCGCTTAAATCACCCTGACAGATCTACTGATCTGCCCGAGCAGACCGAACATTTCTTATCAAAAAGATAAGCTGTTATAAAAAATTTCCATCATTTCTTTTTTATGTCAAAAATTTATTAATTTTGTGGGACAGGATCCGTTGGGGGAGGGAGGAATAGGGAAGTGTATTCCTGCATATCCACGTGCATATCTAGGATTGGTTGGTAATTTTATTTATTTATATATATATATTTTTTCAATTCCAGAAACTTACACATAGACATGTCAAACGGCTCATGAGCCGTTCCGGCCATGAGCCAGCTCGAGCTTGCCGAGCCAGGCTCGGCTTGGGCTCGTCGATTATGTGAGCCACGAGCCGAGCCCGAACACGATTCCATGAGCCGGCTCGGCTCGATCCCGAGCCACCATGAGCCGGGCGAGCAGGCCTCAGTATTTTTGCGAGCCGAGCTGGCTCGGCTCGTCTGATGTACGAGCCACGAGCCGAAGCTCAACACGGCTCGGGCGAGCCGAGCCGGCTCGCCGAGCCGTTTGACAAGCCTTCTAAAAGAAATCTGTAGTTTGCAATTGGCTTGGAACTTGGGTGGGATATATGATGGGACTTGGGTGGATATGTCCTTTTATATTTCTTAACTAATAATTTTATATGTTTAATTCCCATCACTTTATTTAGAAAATCTTTTTCTACATTTGATTTTGCACGGATTTTATGAAGGTGACACTTTCAATTATTCACTATAATGTTGAAAGTGATTGCTCAATAGTAGTAATATTCAAAAATGCTAGGCAAAATCTCCAATGAAGTCCAGGAATAGTAATTTTTAAAATATGAACTAAATTGCAGTAAATTTTCAATTGCATTGAGGCGTTGAGTTGTGGTTGAATTTATAGTTGGTTGCAGTGTTCTAAAACGCGCGTCTAGGCAGCCAATGAAGTCCAGGAATAGTAATTTTTAAAATATGAACTAAATTGCAGTAAATTTGCAATTGCATTGAGGCGTTGAGTTATGGTTGAATTCATAGTTGGTTGCAGTGTTCTAAAAAGCGCGCCTAGGCGCTGCCTAGGCGTGAAGCGTGACATAAACGCGTCGCTTAGGCAAAAAGCGTAAAAAAAGTGGTCAATGCAAATTTTGACCACCTAGGCGCGACTTAGCGGCGACTAAGCGTCCCCTAGGCGCAACTAAGCGTCCCCTAGGCGTGCCTAGGCGTGTTTTTTTTTTTTTTGAACCATGCCTATTTTTTACTTTTTAAGTTTAAGTCGAGTTCAAAGTTAGAAAATAATAAATTAAATAAAAATAAAAGAAATTGAATACATCTCAAACCATAAATATACGATTGAAAACCTTAATTTAATTTCAAATTTTAAATATCTTGGATTCTCAATCTGACCATGTGAGCATGCAATCCCTATAAATCTATTAAGAAAGAATTGTCCATCTTTTGACTTTTTCAATTGAAAATATTAAAATTATATTGTAAATTTCTTGAAATTATAAAGTAGATATAATATTTATGAATTTAGATGTATTTTTTAATTTAGTATATACTATTTTAATTATTTAATACCTTAGACTCATAAAAAAAATTTAAAATTAAAAAATTTGAAAAACGTTTTTTAACGCCTAAGCGGCGCCTAGGCGTGCTTAGGCTTGTAATGCTTGAAGCTTCGGCTCCACGCTTTTCGGCACTTCACGCTTTTTAGAACACTGGTTGGTTGAATGATAGTTTGATTGTGTGTAGAAGAGAAATATGCTTTTGACACTATTGATAATGATGCAAAATTGTTATCAAAGTATGAAATCACATAAGGTATAATTGTACCATGATACTAAAGTATTTTTAACAAATATTTTATAGTTCAAAATCTTTATTTATTAAAAAAAAAAATTGTGCATGACCATATAAAAATTTTTAACTCCGCCACTAAGAGAATCTAAATATAAAAAACTCTTATTCTCTTTTTCATATGAGAAAACCTTATTCTATTGATTATATATATGAAAAAAATAAAGTCTCAATACAAATCAAGAGCATCTACTCCACCATTCAAACGCCCAGTTGAGAACAATTGCCTATGAGGGCCATGAATACACATTGACGTACGCTTAAAATGCTTAAAGTCGATCTAATGTCCACAAAATAAACAAAGACTCTAAAGTGTAACTATGATAAGAAAGTTAAAAAAAAAGAAAGAAAAGAAAAGAAAAGAAAAGAAAAGAAAAGAAAAGAAAAGAAAAGAAAAGAAAGAAGGTTAACACAAGTGCGTGTGATTTCTTTTTGTTTTGCCTTTTCACTTTCCTCGTAAATAAATTAACTAATTAAGCATTATTTAAGCAAGTCATCGGAGGAGACGAACCTAAATATAGGTAATTTTTTTTTCTTTTTGTAATAAGTAACTTTGATATAATATAATTGTGAACTTAGAGTATCTCCAAGAGGTTTTTTATATTTAAAGAGTATTTTTTGTGAATAAAGAGCATCTTTAAATTAAACGAGTAAAATATTTTAGATGCTTCGACAAACTCTTTAACTATTGTGGATGTTGAAACAAAATTTGGTCAATAAAATATTTTCTAGGAATGTAGCAATATGCATGAAGGATTACGTACGTTCCGTGGTTAGAAATTAATTGAGCTGAAATTATGAGATTTATTTTAACCCAAAGAAAGGGCGCTTTCGTTAATGACACAAATAACAATACAAACAAACAATATGTAGAAAAAATCGTTTACGTTTATAAATAAACAACTAGATAATGACAAGTAAAAAAATATTAATAAGATTATCTATAGTTAGAAATTGGATGTGATGAAGTCAAGTGGATTTGGAGGGTAGTAGACGACTTGCTCCATAATTTGAATCTTTAATTAGTCACAGTCGCAGGCAGTACGAGTGATTATCGGCTTTCACCGTGTTTTAATCAATTTACAAAGTTGGATGGTTTCACCTAATCACACGCTAATCCAAATCCAAATAAAAAATGCCAAGAAGGAATGACAACCTAGCATTCGGATCTTTGAGTGCAACCCATCCACGTCCAAGTTCATTTTTTTAATTTTATTATTCTAAGTTTTTTTTTTCGAATATAGTTTTTCTAGGTTTTTATAATTAAAAAAAATGATTGTTTTTATAACTTGCTTGTGTTCAAGCGCTCAATAATAATAATAATAATAATAATAATAATAATAATAATAATAATAATAATAATAATAATAATAATAATAATAATAATGTTATGAATAATTGAGAATAATTTGGTGGTTATGAATTATGAGGAATAATTTGGTGGAGGAATAATTTGGTGGAGGAATAATTTGGTAAAAGATGTAATTATTATAATGCGAAATCTATTATTATACCCTCATTTAAATTACGTAATTACTTATCAAGGCTTATCTCAAGCTTTTCCTATAACAAGCGCTCAGCTTATTAATGAAATTCATTCCCAGAATTCATTCAATTCATTCTCTCTAAATTCTCTCTATTGTTTTCATACTTTTATAACACGTTATCAGACGAGTCTCTAACCCTTTGAGTAATATGAAAGAAGTATGCTCTACAATGCATCTTATAGATGATCTTCCTCAGATCGTAACCTTGGATTATTACTTAATGAATTAATTCATCCTCATCAATCCTAAATAACTCTCTCTTTGCAAATACATCATTGAAACTTCCTTTGTTCATATTCCTCTCCCACAATTCCTCATTTTACACAACCTCGCTTGAGATGTTTGAAATCCCAAAATTGGAAGAATGGAGTCCAAAGAATTTTCCGATCACGTAAATGGATTGCAAGTAAATCTCATCCATGGAATAATTAGAGAAAGGAAAAAGGTAAATCATATGATTTTATAATATAATAATATATTAAACTATAACATCTGCTTTATCGAGATATAAGGAGCATACATTATCAAAATCAAATTTTCTCGACTCCATTATACTCGATTTAACGAGCTTCGATTTGACACCAATATTGACAGGGTAATAACTCGCTTTTGAAATATGTTATTATCAAACTTTCAAAATTTACAAATCAAGACACTAACTTTTGAAAAAGTTACAAAATAGTCCTTGAATATTTTGATATTGATAAATTGAAGTAGAAAGGAGATAATTTTCCAATCGTAGAAACATTGATAAAATATTTTTGACAATTTTACCTTTACGAATTGGAATGGACAATTTTACCCTTAGGTAAACCACCTAATTTTGACGATAAGTGAAAATGGATAGAATATTCATGAAGAAATTCTAAATCCATTGATTATATAAAATGGCGAAGTCCATTTGAGTTAAAAGATCGAATATTATTTTAACTCCCAAGAGTTCAATTACATAATGTACTTATTCTAGAAGGATAAGTGTGCTCTTGTAGAAGTAATGAGTATTTGTTCTAGAAGAACAAATTTGCTCCCGTGAGAAGCAGCTCAATATTTAATTCTCAGACTTTATTTAGTGTAATTTAATTATCGCAATACCTCCTACTTGATGATGGGTTCAACTGTCACTAAACTAAGGTTTTATATATTTCTGCACTTTATATGCTAAGTGATGGGTAATACCTTCTACTAAGCAGATCCTACTCTGAAGAAGTAGTTAAACATTATGCAATTTAATTCTCGCAATTTAAATTTCAGAAATTTATATTTATTGCAATAATTCCCATAAGGTAGGTTCGACCACCTATTGGAGGAAATTTAATTTGTAATTTAAATTTATGCACTTTATAGTTTGAGTATATTTCCAATGTGGTGGGTAATACCACACGATTGGTGTGCATATTTCCAATGTGGTGGGTTATACTACACGATTGGTTATAATCTAATCCTACTCTAAGAAGTAGTTGATCAAATATTCTAATCATACTCTCAAGTAGTAGACGATGAGAGAATAAAATTACTTCCTCATATATACCGAATATTAATGGAGAAAATTGAGTAAGTGGTACTTGAAGTCACCATTGGATAAATAGATGAAAATCAAATGCTCAATAGATCCCATGTTGATAAATCAAAGATAATATATCGCATGGAGAAATTATATGAAATAATCTCATCGATGATATGAGATTGTATTAATATGAGAATAAAATGCTCTTGAAGAAGCATAATCACTAGATTTGATTTGAATAAAGCCAATATGATATTATTATTACTCCGTAAGAAGTACAAAACAAATCAAGTGGAACATATTGAGAATATCAAAAGATGGCATTAAACACTGAAAATATAGAAATGCAAAAGAATATACATACTGAATCCATAAATGAGGGATGCGTCTCGAGAGTATAAATACTCCGTAACTCTGCCACCATCAACATTAGGATTCATAATGAAATATTTAAAGGATCCGAATTTCTTTTTCGCTTGACACCAAGGGTCTCGTGATCGACTGACTGGCTTCCATGTATTCTTGAACATATGCATGAAATTTGATGAGTAGTTCATCAACGATACTAGTAGAAATAAGTATTTTTCTCATTGAATGAGAGATAAACTTATTATTTACACCCCGATCTAGAAACGCTTAGTAAGCCATCAAAGAAATTATTAATATTCAACAAACCTATTGGTTTGACATGAAAATTCCATCTGTGCCAACGAGGCTATATTGAATATTTCCTCCAAGGTGTGTTGTAGCGCTGGAAGGACAATGAAAGCATCACTATTATTCATCATATACATCATGCGCTTGTGGATGGATTGCGCTGTAGCACCAACCTCTGGACCCATGGTAGAACTGGCTCCAATTCGAGTATTAGATCCAACTAGATGGAAAGGTATTACACTAAACTCTTATTCCCCATGATTGTGCGGCCATTATAAGTCTAGCTAAAAGTTTGTTGTTGGTTCCTCCGTATAGTATATTGATTTCTTGTCTCCCTAACTCTTATTTAGTTGGTTTGCCATATCCACATATTGGATATGGCCTACCAGTTTAGATCCACCAAGAATACATACGGTTTTAATATGGCGAGGTAAAAGTTGACTTGTATGAGATGATTCTAAAATCTCCACATCCATCTCTACTCCTATCTCTCTTTTTGCACTATATTTTCAACATGAGAGATATATGAATCCCTCTATTTAAAGAAAAATTTTAAAACCAAGAATTGAGTGCACTATTTACTTTTTGACAAATATGAAAGAGAAAAAGGCAGAAATTTTTCTTTAGTGATATGACATATAACTGTCAGTGATTGAAAAATAATATATATCTTAAAATTGAAAAACGATATTTACAAATAAAAGAAATATATTGATCTTTGTTATTACACCGAGCTTTCTTACATAAATATGAGAAAATCATTATGCTAAATTTTTCTACTAAATTTACAAACAAGATCTTCTAAAGTAAGTTTTTCAAGATCGTAACGCTGCTTGTTGATCTTTGAATTTGGCCCATAAGGCCATTAGCTCACCTTTGCACGTGTCCACTAGGATGTGTCTCAAGAGCCTGGTTGAATATCATCCAAAGGCTCCTTTACTCAATCCATCCTTAATGAATGCTATTTTATCTTCTCGATTTCTGGACAAGTACCCCAGATTTACATCGAGTGTCACATGTCCATCGAGCACACTTGTAGCATCCTCCTAATCTTTTTGCTCTCCGTTTCTTTGAAAAACTACTTTACCCATACCAGGCATGTATTTAGAAGGAATTGAAACCTCACCAGATAATCTAACCTTTGCTTCAATCAAGCATCGGATATCTTGTGGGATACCCTTATTCATTAGCATCCTTAATCTTTCCAAATTTACCTCGATAAATCATTTTTAGGATTTTAATCGGTGGTGATGGATAGTATTTTCAAGATTTGAGAGCATATGATCCATTATAATGTATAGACCCTTGTTAGGATGAATTTTGCAATAATTTTGATGATTTATTTATAGAATAATACGACGCAGATGAAATAAGACCCCGATTTTAAATAAATAATATGAAGCGTAAGAGCTACGTTTCGGAATTAAATAATAGCCTGATGTGATGCGTTTAGTCAGAACTCGTGTTTGAATAGTGGTAGACAATAATGTCACCAAAAAGATGATGGAATATGTCGGTGAATTATTTCTATGATAAATCATATTGAGCACTATACGTATACTAGTGAAATCGATATAAGAATTTCATCAACTAGAAGTTCAATAATACTCGCTTGCAAACCTGACTGACCATCCCGCTTAAATAATTATTGAAATCAATATTTCAAGTGAAGAATTAAAAGAATTCTTCAATGATTGTTCTCGATAAATGATGAAATCATTACTAGCCAATATTGGGAATAAATCCCAAATATATCCGGGAATAAAGGATGAGAAGTATGGGCCCACTCATCCTACATGTGGACTACTAGATATTATGATATGGATCCACTAGATAGTCACATGTGTATATGATTCGTAATTTGAAATTTATTTAAATATTTGCTCACTGTGATGAGCATGATTTTCAGATTTAATGATAAAGCTAGTAAATGTATATCCCAATGATTTGAATAAATCCTGAAGGATTTGAGTATGCATACAAGTGGGATATTATATGGCAAATTATTTAAAGTCCTCAAATAAATTGCCGATATCGAGAATAGAATGCAAACAGGTCTAAATTCCCATATTAAGGTCAATGATGAGAACATATATGATTAAAAATCATACCAACTGTATGAGTTTTGGTGTTCTAAATTTTCTCAAAGATGAGGGGAGTATTAAATGTTGAAAATAATATGTGAAATGCATCATGTTATATCCTCAAATTGAAATACTAACTTGAAGTTCAAAGATGCATGAAAGGCTATGAACAATCACATATATCACTACGATACTTTGATAAGTTAGCACGCTTAGAAGCGTTGATATTTCAATCATATATATCAAAGCAAATTATAAAAGATGGTCTTAATAATGAGGCATATACTCTTGAAGAGTATATAGACATAACTATATTGTGTAATCCTACAAGAGGATTGATAATGAGATATCTCGATAAGTTATGTCGATATGGGGAAAGAAATGAAATTGAAAAGTGTCGACACGATATGAAAATGTAGCGCTACATATGATCAATGATAATGAAAATATTGAGATATATTGAAGATGATAAATGGTGAATGTGAAATCCTTAACTTATGAGATGATGAGATGATGATGACTAGTGCTCAAGTTTAAAGATAAGCATGGTGGTCATTATATGTTGCATGCTCATAAAAGTTAAATTACCGATCGTGTGTGTAGTAAATCGGAAAAGGAAATTAAATGATCGGATGAGCTAAACCCGTGTTTATGAGTACCCTAAAGGGTGAGCTAAGCCCCTGGGAATGAAATAACCTATTAAGTGAGTATTAAATGTTAAATGATATATTTTAAGTGTTAGTTAGTTATGAAGGTTTACTTATATGTTTACATGTTTTTACTATGAATTTATATGCTTTAAATTGTGTGTTTGGAGACATGTGTTCATGGTGAATGTTTTGTAGTTGTGTAAGAAAATTGATGCACTCTAAATGAACGAAGAGTATAAAATCAATGTATATGATACTCATACAAATGTATGAAAGATTTTGAAATGCTTGCAGCATACTTGTATAAAATACGCGTTGCACTCTTTTTCCCTTGACTGAGGTTTTATCCCATTGGGTTTTCCTAGCAAGGTTTTTAATGAGGCAACTTTAAAGGCGATTCACATGAATAATGTACTCTTTTTCCTTCATTAGGTTTTTCCCACCGGGTTTTTCCTAATAAGGTTTTAACGAGGCATATTCATGGTATATTGAGAACGATATGAGAAATTGATACAAAGGTATCTATTGGATCAAGTTATAATGGAGCTAATGCTTTAGATCCAAACGATGATGATATTGAAATCATTTACCAGAAGTAAAGATATCAGTTCTCAAGATATGAAATCAAACGGAGCAGCTGTACTCTTTTTCCTTCGATCAAGTTTTTTCCCACTGGGTTTTCTTGACAAGGTTTTAACGAGGCAGCACATGAATACTCCTATACCGCTTGAAGACATCAGGGGGAGCAATGTTTTGATGAAGCAAAGTATATAACCACTCCAAGCTATCCCGCAATCGGTTTGGAAGTTTTTTTCCCACCTGGGTTTTTTCTCCAAACAAGTCCGTAAGACATTTGTATTAATAGTCATTCAAGGGGAGTGTTATGAATAATTGAGAATAATTTGGTGGTTATGAATTATGAGGAATAATTTGGTGGAGGAATAATTTGGTGGAGGAATAATTTGGTAAAAGATGTAATTATTATATGTGAATGACTATTATACCCTTGATGAAATTATGTAATTACGATTGTGCCATTTGAAGTTTTCCTATAAATAGGGCTTCAGTTATTAATGAAATTCATTCCTGAGAATTCATTCGAATTCATTCTCTCTAAATTCTCTCTATTGTTTTCATACTTTTATAACAAATAATAATAATAATAATAGAATTGCTCGTGTTCAAAGATAATAAAGGACGTAATTATAATCTGAATTGAAACAGGTAACTCAAAGGTGTAAACGCATAAATACCGCACATTTGGAAAATTTACTAATTTGATATTTTCCATAATTTTTTGAAAACTAAAATTTGCTTAATTATTACAGACTGATAGTGTTATTTATAGTTAACAATTTTTTATTTTTATTTTTTGAAACCTATAGTCAACAATTATGTAAGTAAAAGTAAAAATTATCGAGTAAGTATTTGGGTTGAATGGGGTGATTTTTATGGACAAATGAGAAAAAATAGTTCCAACTGTGTGCTCAAATTTCACTAACAAGTGCTTGGATAACAGAGAATTGGACACCGAAAACATGCCTCTTGTTTTCGATATTACCTGTATTGAGTTTTGATCGGGGACCCACCGTGGTTAGCTTATGGTACCAATAGTGATACGCCCACATAAAATTATCTCTAATAACTTGACACGTGGCGTGCGCCAACGATAAATGATAATTAAGTGCCAGATTCACTGCTAAGGCAAACTGTAACTGCCTTATAACTGCGTGATTTTATCTTAATTTAAATAATGAAAAATAATTTATAGAAAATTTGACAGAGTTTCCTCTATATTTTGGACATAGCCACCATGTAAGGATTCATTTCAAACTCAAGCAATCAACCTAACATTTCAAAAATCCCTTTTCAATAAAAGAATATCAAAGTCTTTGAAGACAATCACAACCACCGTAATTCAACATCAAGGCGATTTCCCAAAACTTAGATGAGAACAATATTTGAAAAGAATTAAAGAATAAACTAATAAATGAACTAATGTATAAACTCTAAAAAGCTTAGTCTCAAAATGAATGTAAATTCTTAACCAACTGCTAAGGAATGAATAAAATAATGAATGTAAAATCTCAACTAACCGCTAAGGAATGAATAAAATAATGAACTGTACTAGCCAAATGAAAAAATGCCAGTAGTGATGGTCAACACGCAATCTAACCTCATGCTCAACTACTTTATAATAAGACAGTATTAAGAAAGTTATGAGTTTTGTAACCCAGTGAGTGCATGAATTTGAAAATATATATTTGTAAAGCATTTCATGTCATGAATTTTTGAGAAAACTTGCTGAACTTGTTAAAGTTTGAGTATAATTGAAAAATACTACAAGAATTGCTAAGTAAGTTCCCAAGTGAAATGCTGAAATAAAGTTGAATCACATCAATGAAACTAATGCTACAAGCTGGTATTTGAGACTTGAACTAAGTCCCGAAATTCTGAAAGTATTGTAAGCTAAGTTTAAAGTTACCAATGTGTAATTACGGTTAACTGGAAAATATCATAAAAAGTACCAATGAATAATAACACACATGTGTAGAGAAAATCGATGCACAAGGCGAATTACTCAAAATTGAGCTAATAACTGAATAACTAGTAATACGCGCGCAGAGAAAGCCCCAAAGGCTAAACACCACCATACACGGCCCCAAGTCTATGTGTGTATAGTGATGGGTCCCCAAGTGGTCATATACTGTGGAACGAATCACAACAGTGTAGAGTTAAAGATCACTAAAGTACTTCGGCGGTTTTAAAAACAATCATATAATTATTTAAAAGGTTTCTTGTTAAAATTCGTATTTTCTTTCAAAATTGCTGCAATATACTCATTTTAATGCTAAAATGTATCTAATAGCAAAAGCATGCTAAAAATAACTTTGAGACATATTTAATATTGAAGATAATTTTTATCCACTCACAAAGATGCGAATTGCTCCTAATTCGGCTGGTATGCGTTCCCAATCATCTCGTTACCACCTGAAATAATAATAGTATTCTAATCAAAATCTACACACTTGAATTCCCTACCAATTGTCTAACCACATTCAATACCGAACTTTAACTTTTCTAACAATCACTACTTTCCCCATTCTATTGCTTTATTCCTCTTCTTTCATTAATTTTGTAATATTTTATACCATTGGAACCATCTAATTAAAATCACATAATAAAGTCCGAAATTTTCAGCATCTAAGTAAGGTGAGTTTCAATCCACTTTGTCACCCACTACTTAATTGACATCAATTCCACTTCAAGGTAATTAATTAGGGCAAGATAACATCGCAATAACATCTAATTAACCCAAACCAATGATAAATTTCGAATCCCCAATATTTATTGATAAAACCCTAAAATCAACTTTACTATTTACCTCGAATTAAATAGGGAAAAATTGAAGAAACACGCTTACCACATGAAACCACGACGAATCCACGTTTTCCCTTCCTTTTTCCATTTTCATTTTTTTTTTATTTTCTTTCCCTTTTCTCTTCTCTTTTCCATGCGTGATGCTGCTCGGTTTCTTAAAATGATGCACGAAATCAATTGAGGTTTAAGGGCTTATTGATTTCTGTTATAAATAATTCAAAAGTTGGATACATTATTGTGAATGAGTTGTGAATGACTATGAAATCATGTGAGGATGAAAATAATTCATGAATAATTGTACAACTTGATTGATAATTATGTGTAATATGACTCATCATTTTTGTTTTGATTCTACACTTGATGGTCTATAAATAGACCTCAATTCATGAATTGATGTATGAAGAAGAAGGAAGAAAGTTCAATATATTTCCTCTCTATTCTCTTGTAGCATTTAAGGTATTTTTTTTACTTTGATTTTATAACACGTTATCAGCACGAGTCTCTACACTAGAGCTCACTCTTGTAGTAAAAGGAAATATGCTCTACAGTTGCATCTTATAGATGACCCTCAGATCGTAAACCTAATTATTACAAGATAATCACGATTTTTTTTACAAGAAATTTTATTTTGTTATTGTTGTGCGCACGAGTACTAATTCAAATTTCAAAACAAAATATACTAGCTCATCTAAATTTTTGAAAATGTCGCTTGCAAAACTTGATTTTGTCGCTCTTGATATTTCTGGTGATAATTATTCATCATGGACACTTGATGCTGAGATTCACTTGATCTCAAAAGGGTTAGGTGAAACAATAATCGAAGGAAATGAAAGATCCCAAGCAGATCGCAACAATAAGTAATTTTCCTTCGACGACACCTACATGCATCTCTCGATGGTAGAATACCTCACGATCAAAGATCCATCTGCTTTCGTGGAAAAATTTAAAGGATGATTCGATCACCAAAGGGTCGTCCCGCCAAGGCCAAATATCGGTGGATGCACTTGCGCCCGCAAGATTTTAAATCAGAAAAGATTACAATTCCGAATTATTCAGAATACGTTCTGAATTACTTTTCTGTGGTGAAGAAATTACTGAGCAAGATATGTTAGAAAAAACTTTTTCAACATTCCATGCCTCGAACGTGCTCCTACAGCAGCAGTATCGAGAGCGTAGATTTCAAACGATTCTAACTTGTATCTTGCTTATTAGTAGCAGAACAAAAATAATGAACTACTCATGAAAACCATGGGATACGCCCAACAGGATCCACAAAGTGATACCGTAAAACAAATGGAACTATATGGCCTGGAGGTAAATGCAACGCTCCGAAAAATAATTACGACGGACGGATCGTGGACGTGGGCCACGTGGACGTGGACGTGGGCCACGTGGGCGTGGACGAGGGTTTAGACGTGAATTCCAACATGATAATGGAAAAGCTCATTTACGATATAATGAGCAGAATCAGCAACATAATAGCAGGTTCAAATTTCAGAAAAATAATGGAAATGATTCATTTGATAAAGGCAGTAATGACAGATGCTATCGATGTGGAATACACGGGCATTGGTCCCGTACATGTCGTACACCAAAGCATTTGGTGGACTTATATATAAACTCGACCAAGGGAAAAGAGAAAGGAAAAGAAAAAGTTGAAACCAATTTTCTTGATTGGGATGACGGAGTCAATGGAACTCATTTTGATACTCCTGACTTTTTCCCAGATCCCGCAGATCATACAAACATTGGAAGTTTGATGGAAAATATCGATTAAATAATTCTCTAATGAAGTATTATTATATTTATGGTGTATTATGTGTGAAATATTTTTCTATAATGCTTTGTGTGATAAGTGTGGAATTGTTATCTTTATATTTGTATTGTTATTTTCCATTAAGTGTTATATGTAATTGTTGTTTGTTAACTGGGTATGAATTTTATATTTTAAATTTCTTTTGTAGACCATGACAAATTGCCAAGATATTTGCCTAGTGATAGCAAGCAACTACGCATACTATTTTACAAGATAAGAAGTTTTTCTTGGATTTGACAATACGAGAAAATTATGTCTATACAATTTCTGGTGCATCAAATATTATTGAAGGCTCCGGTAGAGCTCGTATTATCCTGCCAAATGATACACAATTGAATATAGATGATGCACTTTATTCTAGCAAATCCGTAAGAAATTTGCTTAGTTTTAAGGATATCCGCAAAAATGGATATCACATTGAAACAATGGAAGAAAATAATAAAGAATATCTTTACATAAACTCATTTCTATCTGGGCATAAGCAGATTAAAGAAAAACTTCCATCGCTTCCATCCTGGAATGTATTATACATTCATAAGAACGATTGAGTCTAACAACATCATAAAACCAAAATTTATTGACTCAAAGGTTCTTAAACTTTGGCATGATAGATTTGGGCACCCAGAACGACTATGATGCAAACGAATAATTAAAAGCTCACATGGACATCCTTTTAAGAACCTTAAGACTATTTTACCAAATGAGTGTCCATGTGAAGCTTGTTCACAAGGTAAATTAGTCATCGTACCTCTAAAACAAAGGTAAATGTTGAATCGCCAACTTTTCAAAAGAATTCAAGGTGATATTTGTGGACCTATACACCCACCTTGTGGACCATTTCGTTATTTTCTGGTCTTAGTTGATGCATCTACTAGATGATCACATGTTTGCCTACTTTCAACTAGAAACGATGCATTTGCTAAACTATTAGCCCAAATTATAAAATTGCGAGTTCATTTCCTGATTATTCGATCCAGTCCATTCGATTTGATAATGCTGGTGAATTTAGATCAAAAGCATTTGATGATTATTGTACAGCTATGGGAATTGAAGTTGAATATTCTGTTGCTCATGTCCATACACAAAATGGATTGGCAGAATCATTTATTAAACGCCCAATTTATTGCTAGGCCTATGCTTATGAGGTCAAAACTCCCAACTTCTACTTGGGGACATGCTATATTACATGTCAGCGGCATTGATACGTCTCGCACCAACCGCATATCATCGGTACTCCCCTTTACAATTAGCATTTGGTCAAGAACCTAATGTTTCTCATCTTCGAATTTTTGGTTGTGAAGTACAGTACCAATTGCACCCCACACAGTACTCAAAATGGGTCCCCAACGAAGGCTTGGAATTTATGTTGGGTTTAATTCACCAATCATCAGTACCTAGAACCTTTAACAGTGATCTATTTAATGCATGCTTTAATGATTGTCATTTTAATGAAATGAATTTTCCAACACCTGGGGGTACAAAACTACATCCCGAAAGAAAAAATGAACTTTCCTGAATGAGAAGACTCTAGCTCACTTTGATCCCCAAGCAATAAATGTGAGAGAGAAATTGAAAATCTTATTCATTTGCAAAGAATCGCATATGAACCGCACGATGCATTTGTGAATACAAGGAAAGTCACTAATCGCATATACCTGAGAATACACAAAAATTGATGTCCCCACAGACAACCTCGTTACAAGAAATGAATCTAAAATACGCCTAAGCGTGGTTTCGCACAGCTTGGTTCCAAGGATTCTGCATCTAGAAAGAGAAGGGTACAAGACAAAAACCAACAAAAGAATATCGCAAGTAATGATAAAAACGATTGATCAATCAAATAAAATATTTAAAGTTCCAAGAGAACCAAGCATCCAAGAAGATTGAGGTTCCCGCAGAACTGTAAGTATTCGAAAACCATGAGATATCAATAGATTATTTACTATCTAATAACTTATGGGAACAGGAAAGCAATCAAGTAGATGATATATTCTCCTTTAATGTTGCCAAAGAAATTGTGCAAAGTGAGGATTCTAACCACAACTGCTAAAGATTGCCGAAATAGAAATGATTGGCCAAAATGGAAGGAAGCCATACAGTCAATTAAATTCTTTGTATAAACGCCAAGTATTCGGACTGTAGTTCAAACACCAAAAAATGTAATCCTGTGAGGATACAAATGGGTTTTCGTAAGAAAGAGAAATGAGAAGAACGAAATTACAAGGTATAAAGCAAGGCTTGTAGCGCAAGGATTCTCTCAAAGACCAGGAATTGACTATGAAGAAACGTATTCTCCCGTAATGGATGCTATTACTTTTAGATTTTTGATAAGTCCTGGTCATGTGAGATAAAAAACTTGACATGCGCCTTATGGATGTAGTAACTGCATATTTATATGGTTCACTTGGATGCTGATATATATATGAGAATTCCCGAAGGAATAAAAGTGCGTAAGCACTTAGTGCATGCCCAAATAATGTGTTATCAATTAAATTGCAAAGATCACTATATGGTTTGAAGCAATCCTAAGAATGTGGTTCAATTGTTTGAAGTAATTACCGTTAAAAAGGGGATACAAAAATGATGACATTTGTCCTTGTGCCTTCATAAAGAAAACGGATGTCGGATTTGCAATCATAGCGTCTATGTTGATGATTTAAATCTCATTGGAACTCTCAAGAGATTAATGAAGCGATGAAGTACTTGAAAACCGAATTTGAGATGAAAGATTTAGGCAAAACCAAATTTTGTCTAGGTTTACAGATTGAACATTTCCCTAAGGAGTTTTTGTTCATCAATCTTCATATACTCAAAAGGTTTTGAAAGCGATTTGGTATGGATAAAGCACACCCTCTAACATCACCTATGGTCGCTCGAACACTTGATGTTGAAAGGACGCTGCTCCGACCACCTCAAGATGGGGAAGAAATCCTTGGTCCGTATACCGTATCTTAGTGCAATTGGAGCATTACATTATCCTGACAAATTGCACTCGACTGCACATAGCTTTTTCTCAGAAATCTCCTGGCAAGATATAGTCATACACCTACCAAAAGACATTGGAATGGTATTAAACACATTCTCCTGTTATTCAAGAGGTACGCCTGATTTAGGTTTATTTTATTCACATAATTCTCGATCTACTTTAGTTGGATATGCAGACGAGATACTTATCGATCCCCATAAAGGCAAGTCCCAAACAGGATATGTATTTACGCGTGGAGGAACCGCTATATCTTGGAAATCTACAAACAAACTTTGAGCGCAACATCATCAAATAATGTCAACTCATTGCAATTCATGAGACAAGTCGGGAATGTATGTGGTTAAGGAATATGACTCATCATATACAAACATCATGTGGGCTATCCTCAATAAAAGAAAAATCAATCAGACAGTATGAGGATAATGCGAACTGCATCACACAACTCAACAAAGGTTACATCAAGGGAGATAGAACGAAGCATATCTCTCCAAAATTCTTTTATACACATGACCTTCAGAAAAGTGGTGAAATTGATGTTCAACAAATTCGCTCAATTGACAATTTAGCGGATTTGTTCACAAAGGCGTTACCAACATCAACCTTTAGAAAATTGGTGTACCAAATTGGCATGCGGCGACTTAAGGACCTTGAACAATGTCATTATGAGGGGGAGTAGCTGTACTCTTTTTCCTTCGATCAGGTTTTATCCCATTGGGTTTTCCTGACAAGGTTTTAATGAGGCAGCATATTTATACTCCTGTGGTGAACATCAGGGGAAGCGGTTGTACTTTTTCCTTCGATCGTTTTATCCCACCTGGGTTTTCCTGACAAGGTTTTAACGAGGCAACACATGGGCACCCCACAATCAACTTTATTGTATAAATAGTCATTCAAGGGGGAGTGTTATAAATAATTCAAAAGTTGGATACATTATTGTGAATGAGTTGTGAATGACTATGAAATCATGTGAGGATGAAAATAATTCATGAATAATTGTACAACTTGATTGATAATTATGTGTAATATGACTCATCATTTTTGTTTTGATTCTACACTTGATGGTCTATAAATAGACCTCAATTCATGAATTGATGTATGAAGAAGAAGGAAGAAAGTTCAATATATTTCCTCTCTATTCTCTTGTAGCATTTAAGGTATTTTTTTTTACTTTGATTTTATAACAATTTCTATAATATATATTTATATAGAATTATATTGCAACTTAGGTCCCTCCCATTTGTTTGGTTGATTTAAATTGGTTCTTAAGCTCGTAATTGCATCCATAATCCATAAACTTTTAATTAAATCAATTAAGTTCATAAATTTTTAATAGACCAAATTAAATTCTTTTAAGACTTTGACTTTGATCCATAATTATCGACTTTGATGAAGTAGTAATTGAAATTTAAATATGCGAAAATTCGGGTCTTAACACACAGTCAGGGAAAAAAATTCGTGGGGGCCGTGAGGCTCCCCACCATCAGGGAGCAACTATGTGTCATTCATCTGATCTAATATAGATATAAATTTTTTTAAAAAAAATTTGGTTGATGGCGTAGCGCCACCAGAAGGTGCCACGTGGTGTCGATTTTGTACTCATGTGGGTATCTGATCAAAAGCATACATGTATTAGTTAATTTCAATTTTATTACTACTATCCCCATTCCATAAATATAACTCATTTCCATTTTCACAAAGATTAAGAAAAATATAATTAATGGTGTTAAAAAAGTAAAATTTAAGATTATTTTCCTAATATTTTATTTCATTTATTAAATATTTTATTTCAATCAATATGTTTTGGTAATAATAATAATATATATTAAATGAGTACATAAAAAGAAATTAATATTTTAATTATATTTTTAAAAGGAATGTGATTTATATTTTAAAATAGACGAAAAAGAAAAAATAGACTATATTTTTGAGATGATGGATGTACTAAATTGACCACGCAGATTTTTATTTTTTAAATTTCCCTTCCAAATGTAGGAAATTAGCAAGTGATTTTGACCTCGAAACTATATAATTTTGGTGATTTGGAAATGTCATGTTCCTATTGTTTCAGTGCAGTAAACATGTGATATACCATATTTTTATGTGAAATTATGTGTAAACTACATGTGTTTACTTAGTGTTGGCAATGGATCGGGTTTGGATCGGATCGGTCTAATCCAAATCCAAATCCAAATCAATCACCCCGATCCAAATCCAAATCCAAATCCAAATTCCTCGGATCGGATTCGAATCAGATCGGATCGGATCGGATCAAGAAAAAAATCCAAATACGATCCATATTGGTATAGAGTTTTATAAAAAAATAAAAAATAAAAAAAATAAAATTTAAAAAATAAAAAATAAAAAATAAAAATCAATTCGGATCGGATCAGGCCTGATCCGATCCAAATCCAAATCCGTTTCGGATCGGCCGATCCACAGATCGTCGGATGAGCAAAAAATTGCTCCATTCGGATCAAGTATCCATCGAATTTGGATCGGATCGAATTTTTCTGCCATCACTATGTTTACTGCAGTGGGACAATACATTAGAAACATAACATTCATGTTTGGTAATCCCCATGCTACTAGATTCTTTCAAATCTACATATAGAAAATGTGCCCTTTTGGCCATTCGTTACTCTTTTACCGGGGAAAACAATGTAATTTTACAGTTCTACTGCCTAACAAAATCAAACTTTAATTGTAACTAGTGTAAAGTTTAATTTTGATGATCTTCTTGCCTAATTAAATTATCTCCGGCTAAAAAAAATGTTCCCAATCACACTCTAACCATATTGACTAATGTCCCATGCAACCAATAAAGAGCGCATGGCAAGTCGATTTGGTATCATATTGGTGTTAGAATATGTGTAAAAATAAATTTTTATATTATATATGAGAGAGAATGTATGTAATTGAATGGTTGAGATCTATATAGTACAAGTAGGTCCCACTAAACATGTGAATGCAAAATAGAATAGAGAATAAATAGAATAAAAAAATATATAAAAATATATAAAATAACACCCGCTAAACCCATCGCTTCTGGTTTTTTTCGCTTGCCCAACGACCTCGCTACTCACTCCACTATATATTGTTCTGTCCTGGTAGCCGCTTTCTTCTCCCCGTATATTTTACACTCGAAAAACCAAAAACAAAGCATTTCTCTCTCATCTGCCCCTCTCTCTCTCTAAGGAAACAGCCATGGAATTTTGAACCAGTGAAGAATCACACCAAACCATGAAAATCCTCTTGAAATTCATGCTAATCATTTCACTTTTTGCAATTACAGAATCGAAATGCAACAGTAGAGACCAAACTTTTGTCGCCAAGGCCTTCTCCTCTGTTTCTGGTTTCAACATCAGCTGGTTCAACCACTCTCAACCCAACTGCTCAAATCGTTCAATTCTCGCAATCAAACTCCCATCTCGAAATCTCAGTGGTAGCATCTCATGGAAGTTTCTCAAAAACATGTCTCACCTTCAGACCATAGATCTCTCCGAAAATTCTCTAACAGGCTCTGTTTCTTCTGCACTTTGGTCTCTTCCAACGTTGGTCGAAATCAACCTGTCGAGGAATCGATTAGGAGGCTCCGTTTGGGCCCAATCTTCATCGATTCAGAAGATTAATCTCTCTTTCAATCGGTTTCGAAACTTCAATTTTGTCTCAGATTTGCCTGATCTCACTTCGCTTGATGTTTCACACAATGATTTCGGGGGTGTTTTAGTTTCACCAGATTGGTTCAACAACTTAACCAAACTTGAGATTCTTAACATCTCTAGCTGTAATGTTACTGGGAATTTAAAGCCGATTTCAAGTCTTTCACAGTTGAAATATCTTGATGTATCAAATAACAAATTGACTGGAAATTTTCCTCAAGATTTCCCACCGTTGGAGAATCTCAATTTCTTGAATGTCTCGTTTAATAATTTCTCCGGTGAATTGGATTCACAGAAGGTGAAAAAGTTCGATAACTCATCTTTCATTCACGCTGGAAAATTCGGAACTCCGAATTCTACTGCTACCCCAAAGTTGCATAAGAAACCCCATCACAATCGCACTCATCAGAATCATTCACAGAGCCCACCAGAAAAAATCATTAGAAATACAAAACCCAAATCGAAAACGAGGACTCTGGTTCTAGCAACATCAATTGCATCGACGGTAGTTGTATTAGCCACTGTAATTTTCGCATGTTGTATGTACAAGAAAAGGAAGAGCTCTCGACAAAACAAGTGGGCAATTTCAAAGCCAATCCAAGTACCGTTCAGGTACGAAAAATCGGGTCCGTTTTCATTCGAAACAGAATCCGGGTCATTGTGGGTGGCGGATATTAAAGAACCGTCGTCAGCGGCGGTGGTGATGTTTGAGAAGCCATTGATGAACCTCACATTTAAGGACTTAATTGTAGCGACGGCGGAGTTTGGGAAAGAGTCCCTTCTAGCAGAAGGCAGGTGTGGGCCCGTGTACAGAGGCGTATTGCCAGGTGACCTCCACGTGGCAATCAAGGTGTTGGAAAATGCGAGGGGAGTCGTTACTGAAGAAGCTGTGGCCATGTTTGAAGAGCTATCGGAGTTGAAACACCCCAATTTGTTGCCTATTTGTGGCTACTGCATTGCAGGTGCGTGTTTTTTATTCTTGTTTATCTTTACACGTTGATTGATGAGATTTATGTTGAAATGTGGAAGGTTTATGAGGATTACTGATTTAGCAGTGATTTGACCTGCCCACATTCAATGCGTTCACGTGAATTGAATGGTGATTCTTGGCAGAGAGGGAAAGAGTAGTAGGGTATGATCATTGTTGTTAGGTTTCGGTGAGGGTCTGAGCGATTCAATTTTTGAACCGCCTCCCTGCGATTTTTCCTATGCATTGAGACCAGTGCCTCAGTTGTACAAAAAGGAGCAAAACAAAAAAAAAAAAAAAAAAAGGGAAAAGCAAAAGGAAAAAGTAAAGGAATGACTCAAAATAGAAATAATTTTGGCGGACATTATTAATTACTTCCTACGTCCCATATATATATATGGGTTTATTTTCATTATTTGAATTCTTGAACATATGGGTTTTTTTTTTTGAAATTTAGTTTAAATTATTATTTTATTAATATATTCCCATTTAATATTACGAACACGGTTTATTAAATATATATTTTTAATATTTTTTAATCCGTACGAAAATTTATATATACCTATATATATGGAACAGATGGAATAGTTGATAATTTTGGGTGGTACGATAGTGTGTTAATTCATATATGCCTGCATTAGTGTGAATAAACCATAAAGTTTCTTCATCTTATCGCCTAAAATTTCATCATCTTATCACCGACAGTATTTTTATTTTTTTATTTAAAAAAAAAAGGCTTTATTAAGTTGTGATAAAGCTATGGCGTGAGACTTTGTCTTTAACGGAAAGATGTTATATTAAATTTAGGACTATTTTACCATCTCAACACAAAAATAAAATAAAATAAAATTACAATTGATAATAATTTTATCTTTATTTTCATTTTTATTTATTATTTTTTTCTTTTTCTTTCTTTCTTTCTTTCTTCCATTTTTTTCCCCTTCTGTGTGGGGTTAAACTAGCTAGCTCCCACAAACTAGATTTCTGATGCTTGTGATTGGGAAGCAAAACTTTAATCGATTCATTACCTAGTATAGCATAAAATAGGTATGTCGTACTTATTTGCTTATGAAATCTAAAGTAATGTTAGGGCCTAGAGTTACATCGAAATGGATATTCCTAAATTATTAATATTCCTAAATTATTACATGATGGACAAGTGCTTCTTTGTTTTAGTGAATGATAAACCTATGTTTGATAAAATTCATAAGTATCTTCTTATCTACCTTAAAAACTTGTTTTTGCTACAACGTGATACGGTGTATTCAAACCATTATGTTTTATACCGCTCATTATATTCATTTGAAAGTTTTTTATATTTAATTAAAAATATTTTTTTATTTTTTCAATTTTTTATTTAAAATTTATTTTTTTCAATAATTTCTATTAAAAAAAACCGTAAATCAAAATATTGATCACATCAAGCAATATCTCTCGTAATATCACTATTGTTTGGATTCATTTTCTGACATATAAACGTAAATCATTTAATGCGCATTTCATTGATATTTTTTGGACAGTGACTTCACATTAACGTTAGTCAATAATATGGTTAATTGTTCCTTTGTCTGTAGGTAAAGAAAAGTTGGTACTGTATGAATTTATGGCCAACGGAGATCTCCACCGTTGGTTACACGAGCTTCCAACGGGACTACCCAACGTCGAAGACTGGAGCAGCGACACGTGGGAGCTCCAAAACAGTTCATCGCCAGAGAAGTTGGAATGGCACACGCGCCACCGCATTGCAGTGGGTATAGCGCGTGGACTAGCCTATCTCCACCACGCGCTGTCTAAACCGATTGTGCATGGACATTTGGTTCCTTCAAATATATTGCTGGCCGACGACTTTGAGCCGCGGATAGCTGATTGTGCATTGCATCGAGACGGAGTTAGTGGCTCCTCCACCACCGAGGCAGATGTTTACAATTTTGGGGTGGTGTTGGTGGAGATGTTAACCGGAAAACCAGGTTCGATAGAGGCTGTTGATTGGGTGAGGAAATTGGTGAAGGATGGGAAAGGAGAGAATGCGCTTGACTCGAGGCTGAGACTCGGTCGTGACTCGGTAAATGAGATGGTGGAGTGTCTTAGAATTGGGTACTTGTGCACGGCGGAGGACCCGAGTAAGAGGCCCACCATGCAACAAGTTTTGGGTTTGCTCAAAGACTTACATCACACCCCGTTAGCGCTTATCTGAGTTGACTCGCATCGCGCGTGAATTGTGCTCTGTTTGTTATTCATTATTATATTGGCCCTTATACAAAAGGAGTCGACAAACAGATAAATTTCGACCACGGCACGTGCAAATCACGTGATTGAATTTCAGTGGCATGTAATAACAGGAGTTGTTTGGTCACGTGTGGTGGATGAGATGCATCCGTCCCTGAACGCGTGCATGCATGAATTCTTCCTTTGTCTACATTTGCAATTTTTTGCGAGTAAATTATATACTCCATCCGTTTCCATCATATATATGGTGTTTTTTTTTAATGTTTCATTTATTTGATCTATTTTTATATTTATTTATAATTATACTCTCATATTGTCTATTTTAATACTATTTTTAATATACACCATTAGTTAAATAAGGCTGTTCTAAGAAATTTATTTATATAATTATTATTTTTCATACTATTCTTAATGCATGTGAAAACATAAAGAGAATTATACAATTGAGGCCAAAGGAGTATATTTTTTTCCCTTTATTGTACCTTTTATATGTAATTGCTCTTTTTTTTTCCTCCTTTGGGACAACACTCTTATATAACTCTTTTCAACTATTTTCTTCTAATTAATTTTTTTCACCCGTGCGTTGCATGAGAGATTAATTTTCTAATAAATAGCAGCTTTGATAAATATTAATTATATGATATTAGCACTACTAAAATAAATTAAATATTAATTAGAGAAATAAATTTAATTAATATAAAATAATGAAAAAATTCTATAAAAATTTCGATAGAATTTTTCACATATTCTGTAAGAGACTATTTGTGATAGAAATTGTAATCATATAAATATCAAATAAAATAATGTTAAATTCAATATTATAGTTATCAAAATAATCACACTCAAAAACTCTACCACCATTCATAGAGCTTATAGTTTCTTATTTAAAATTATTCTACATTTTATTATATTCGATTATAAATTTTGAGATATAGTTATACACCCATGCGATGTATGGTTTTAACAACAAATATATGAATAATAATTTTTAAAATTTTATTATGAAACACTATCGATATATAGATAGATATATTATAGAATGAAAATATAACAGATACAGTTCGACAATTTCCAACATCCCATTCCTCTCCATCTAGAAAATACTTATTCTCGTCCGTGCAAGAACCTCATTTAATCGATGCAGAGCGAAGATTATATAAGAATTGCCATAGGATGGGGACTCCCTATTCCCTGTTCCCATCCCTGTTAGAAAATTCTCATTCACGTTCGCGCACAATCGTGACTGTATAATCGAAAAATTTTATGTGTACCTCTTTCTATGTATTAATAATATCTAATTTTTTCAATACACATCTTTTAAATATACTATATTAACATATTTCATATAAACTCACCAATTTACATATTCACAGGTATATTAGCATATGTTTTTAAACTAACCAGTTTAAATAGACTACTTAATCGATGAACTTTAAAACTTATATAAAATCTAAACTGACAAAAATCGGTACAAAATAAATAATTTAAAGTAATTTATTATAAAATCTTAGGTCTATACATAAATAACACATTTAAAAAAATCCTAAGATCTTAGGACTTGTAAAAAACAAAAAATAAAAAATAAAGTCAAGTATGCTTAGTTATGCAAATTTATATAAATACCATATTTGTAGTTTGATTAGTTTCCTATGTTTATTCACAATCATTATTTTAAATAGGTCTGATTTGTAACATTTGAAATTGTAAAATGTAATTATACATTTTTTGAAAATAAATTTTTCAAAAAATACCAACATGAGAACACAATTGTCAAACTCTAATATTACTAATTATTAGTTAAATTGCAACCGACTGCAACTAAAATGAACAATTATAGAACATACAAAAATATATGAGAATTAAAGGAAAAAATATTTCGATTAAAAAAACATTAGTAAAAAAGTAAGTGAAGTCAACTAAGCACTAATGATCAATCGACTTACTTTACAGTAAAATATAACACCATAATTCTAAAAATCCAAAAAATTATCGGTATTGTCTTCTATCTATTTTAAAATACAAAATAAGATAAATTAATTTTGGAAACGCATATTTCTTCCCTATAGCAACTTATTTAATTTTAATCATTTTTAATTTTTAAATTAATTATATTTTTCTCCTCTTAGTAATGTAATTAATTTTGATTAATTTTCGTCCAATGAAGTCGTGTCAATTTTTATGCAATGAAAATATGTCCAATTAAATCTTAAAAATAAAATTAATTTTAATTTAATTAATTATAATTAGCTTGTGTGTTTAGCTAATTATTTATAAAAATAAGTTTTTACTTCTAAAATAATTAACTTAATAGCCACAGTTTTAAAAATTTCATGAATCTAACTGTGAACATATTTTATAAAATAAAGAATATCATTCAATTTAAAATGTATCTTCCATTTTTATAGGAAATCTTCTGAACCAATAGAAATCTAATTAATTTTAATTTTTTATTTTTTAACTGGACTATTTTCAAAGCCGCGTCTAATGAAATGACACTTTCTAATTTTTTTTTACATGAATATAATTTTGAAGATGTTTTGGAATTTAAAAGACATCTTCCAAGCTTGAAGATATCTATCATTTCTCTTACGGGAAACCATTTCAACTCATAGCAATCTAATTAATTTTGTTATTTCTTTATTTTTTAAAATTAACTATATATTTCCACTCTTAGTAATATAATAACTAATTTTGATAATTTTCTTCCATTGAAACCATGTCAATTTTTATCAAATGAAACTATCTTCAATTAAATCTTAGAAATATAATTAATTTTAATTAATTTTAAAAATTATATTTTAATTTTTAGCTAATTATACCTAAAAAGTATTAATTATTTCTTAAGTAATAAGCTCAATAACCACAATCAGAAGAACTGGTTATTAAAGATACTTTTTAAAAGACATATTACAATCTAAAAGTTATCTTTAATTTTATAGGAGAAATCTTACCACCATGGTAATCTATTTAATTTTAATAAATTTTTTAATTAATCATATTTTCCCTTTTAGAAATATCATTAATTTTAATTCATGTTTATCCGATGAAATCTTATCCAATTAGATCTTGGCAATATAATTAATTTTAGTTAATTTCAATATAATTATTTTAATTAATTTTAATTTTTCTAAAATTATTGAAAAAAAAGTTAATTATTTCTAAAATAATTATTTTAATAATAGTATTGATAACTGTATTGGTAATAACAATATTGCTAATAGTATTGGTAAGAAAAATATGGATTTAAAAATGTATAACTCAATAATGAAGTCAAATTAAGGTATAATATAATTATAAAAATAAGTACCCAAGGGGTTTTGGTCCATGAAAAAGTGTCTAGGTGATCATCTTGTTTAGGGGCATAGCTATGATTTAAGTTTAGGGGGTGAAGTACGACGAATTTTACTTGCATAATAATCTAGTACTTATTAGAATGAGCCCTACCAATTTTCTATGGCATCAGAATCATTTACAATAGAATTTATATCTAAACTCATTAAATATTCATGTTTGAAAATGATACAAAAATGTAATAATTTTTCTGTTGTCAAAACCTCATATATCAAAAATCAAGGTTCACGTTCAAAAATAGTACTCACTTTGTTTCACATATATAAGTTTATTTTCCTTTTTGAGACGTCCCAAATATATAGTCATATTTCTATATTAAGGAATATTTTTTTGTTAATTTCATAAAATAACATTATTTAATTTGCCTAATTATAACCGTTATTTTTGAGTTGTGCCTATTAAATGAAGGTTGGTTAAGAAATTAGTTGTAAAATTTACTTTTCCAACAACTTTTCTTAATCTTTTTGAGCAAATTAACAAGCCTATATAATTGGGACATAGGGTAAGGAGTAGCAAAGAGCACCACTTGAAAATGAAAAATTCCCTATATAACAATTTTCTTTCGTTTGATGTTACTCTTCTCGTTAGACATGGGTGAATTAATTGATGAAATCATTGAAGACAAACAACAACCAAATAATAATAATAATAATAATAATAATAATAATAATAATTAAATCAATAAATATAAATTGAGTACTCAAAGTAAAAAATATGATACATAAATGAGTTAAATTGGAAATAATATGAACAATTACGACTCAAACTATTTTACTTATACACTTTTAAAATCTCGAAGTTGCAGATTTCAAAAGTTGGAGCATCAAATATTCAAGGAAATATAGAACTAGATATTTTGACTTGAGGAGAGAAAAAAGGTAACCGATGTGCTTAATTTAACTGTAATTGGGTTGGAAAAGATAAATTATATGTTCATATTACCTAAATTATTTATACAACTATGAAAAAACCCTCCTCCTTAAAAAGTGCTATACATGTAAAACTTTGGGTTCCCAAAATGCCCCCGAAATCAGCATATTATTACATTCCCATAGGATGTTAAAATTTGTGTACCCTGTACCCACAATCCCCCCAGTCAATAGCCATCAAAGCTACCCTCTTATTAACGTTTCATTATTTCTCCTCTTTCCCACTGTAGTTGTTGTTCGTCGTCTTCGTTAGTGCCGATTTTCCACCTCTGATCCACGTCCAAGCAAGTCTACCCCTTTGGCTACCCGGAGTGGGTCATGGTCCAGTTATTAATTGTCACGACCCGCCCTAGACCATCCTACTAGGCCTGGGACGAAACATGTGCCGATGGCAGGTGCCAGCTAGATGTTGCACCCACCACCTAGGCAAATTTGACTTTTCTCATCCTTGAAAAAATCATCATTCCATGCAAATATAGTCCTCGATAATTTTTATAGAAATTTTGTAACGCCCCAACTTCGAGAAAGCCGGCGCGCTACAAAATGTTCTAAAACTTTAACTTCACACGAGATTTCGATAAGTTTTTTTTAATAAAATAAAAAGAATTAATTATTTCCAAATAGATAAATACGCTTGGAAAAATAAACAATTCGATATTCAAATCCCTACAATGCGGAAAATAAAGATCCAACGATCACCGGCGCTTTAAAATGTTCAAAAAGCTAAACAAAGTTGAGTAAAATAAATTAGAAGTCTTGATAATGCCATGCTTGCCACCGCCGCCACATCGAAGCTCCTCAATTTGAAAAAATGTTTTAAAATAAAGGGGTAAGTACAACGAAGTCATACTCGATGGGGAAAACTTGACCAAAAATCACCAACCATATCACATGACATACATGCAATTACAATCGTGTGCATAGCGAGAAGTAAATGTGGATGCAACTAACGACACCCCGTAGAAGATGGAAACTGGCGTCCATCACATAGATTGGATGCCCCCAACGACATCCCGTAGAAGATGGAAACTTGTGTCCATCACATAGTTTGGATGCCCCAAACGACATCCCGTGAGGTGATTGCCCCTCACGACAATCCAGTAAAAATACAACTAGCATGCATTTCGCAATTATAAAGGCACGTAGAACATATAACATGGTCAACTAAAAATAACACTTTGCAAAGTAATCCCCACCTCAATTAGTAGTACTTGCATGTAAAAATTCTTGAGCTAGAGCTGATGTGATAGCTTGCGCTTAACGTGCCTCGTAAATCGCGCCTAGCAGAACAATAAACATAATTTAATATTTTATTCTTAAAATTTGCACTTTAATAATTTATTCGGGTCATTAAATAATTATTTCGAAGTTTTAGGGCCTACAAGGTAACTTTGAAAATTTCTTTGAGCTTAATTCAAATAGAAGTATTGATTTGAAGGTGGAAAATGAAGTAATTAGTCTACTCAAGTTAATTCAAACTCAATCGAAACTATAAGGGTTGAAATTGAACTTTTAAAACTTGATTTGGGCCTGATTGAAAGAAATCAGTGATTTATGGACTGTTTTGAAGCTAAAAAGGCACATGGGGACTTCAATTGCAATTTACATAAATTCAATTGGAGTCAATTGAAGTAATATAGTAATTTTGGGGATCATTTTGAACTTATTTGAAAATATATAATAAACTAAGGGACTAAATTGAATAAAAGTTGGGAGTTAAGGGACTTAGGTTGTAATTTCTTGAATTGGGCTATAAGAATTGGGTTTGGGCCTTCTTCCTTCATCATTCTCGATCGGTTCACAGAGAAGAGGGGGAGAAGGAAATTGGTGAAGCCATCGCCGACGCCATCGCCGTCGGCCGCCGTCCAGAGCCACCGCCGACCGCCGGTGCGGCGACTCCACGGCAAGCGGCACGGTTGGTGCTCGGCCGAGATGGGTCCCCTTGGTCGCTATCGAGCCAAACCGCCGGCTGGTTGAGCTTTTCCACCAAAATCGCCAACAAGATTCACGCATAAGGTTCCCCCACGCCTCTGGCCTATTGATTTGGGAGCAAATTATGGAAGAAAATTGAAGTTGAATTTGGGGCAGCCATGGCCGATCCTCTCTCGGCAAATTTCTGAAATTTTCGTCCCTCTTTCGCTTTCTTTTTCCTTTGTTTTAATGAGGTGATGGTAGGAATCAGGTTCATGAAATTCGGTTTGAGGTTTCGCTTGTATGTACACATATATTGGTCATGGAGCAAGTGCATAGGTTGTGGGTGCGGTGTATGTATGCTTGGCGTATGGCGGCTTGTGTGTGTGCGTTCATGGTGTATGAATATATATATACACAATGAGGGAAGGGAAACACTGTAAAGCCACAAAGATTGATCTCCGGTGTTGGTGATTCGTTCGCACAGTGGGACGAATCGTGTGTGTCTGTGTATGATGTTAGAACCCATTGATTTCATGGCTGTAGATGTTATTAGTCGAAGGTTAGATGTAGAATTTTATCTAAACTCAAGCATTAGATGACAGATACCCAACGAAAACGTATAAGGGAGTTGGCAGAATACCTGGTATGAGCTGTGCTTGCTTTGGATTTTGGATGATTTCCACTGTGCCCTGAAATTGTGGGTCACGAGAGTTAGGAGATTTTAGGCGCATGCTCCAGAAGAGAACGTGCTTTATGGGAATTTGTGAGGAGGAGTATATCAATTGAGGGGGAGAGAGAGAGAGAGAAACGTGGGTTGGATGGGAGAGCAGGGAAACGTAGGGGTCGAGGAGTGTTGTTGGGGGAGGATTCTCAACAGATAAACCCTTGTGTTTATTGGGATTGGAAATTGAATTATCTAATCCCCATTTTTTCAAAATTGAACTTCCTTAGATCAAATAATCTGGGTTCGACATTATCACTATAAACTTTGACTAAAAGAAGAAAATGTGATAAGTTGGCCCAAAAGAAAATATAGTGGGCCTGTAGCCCGATTAAGAACTTTGGCCCGTAAGAAAAATTTCGATCCGATTAAATTATAAAATTTCATTTTATTTATTTATTTTTTCTGCTATGCAATTTATTAATTGAAATTCTCATTTTAAGCGAGAGGTCGCAACGAAGTCGTAGAACGTTGAACATTTAAAATTTTTCGATTGTGGTCGTTACAATCTCCCCCACTTAAAATAAATTTCGTCCTCGAAATTTAGACTTACTTAATTTAGAATATCCGGATACTTGGCCAAAATCTCGTCTTCCCTTTCCCAAGTGGCCTCATCTTCTCCATGTCTGCTCCACTGGACTTTAACAAGTGAAAACTCTCTATTTCTCAACTTCTGAACTTTTTTCTCGAGGATCCCCACCGGGGTTTCCTCGTAGGTTAAGTCTTTGTTGACGTCCAGCGAAGCGTAGTTGACAATGTGGCTAGGATCATAGACATATTTCCTCAGCATCGAAATATGGAACACGTTGTGAACTGCTGAAAGTTCTGGTGGTAGGGCTAAACGATAGGCCAAATCACCAATCTTTTCAAGAATTTCGAAAGGTCCGATAAACCTAGGCCTGAGTTTTCCTCTCTTTCCAAATCGTACAATTCCTTTCATAGGTGTTACCTTAAGGAAAACTTTCTCCCCAATCTGGAAATGTAAGTCCTTTCTTCTCTTGTCGGCATAGGATTTTTGTCTATCCTGAGCGACCTTTATTCGTTCTCTGATCTTATCCACAACTCGAACAGTTCGCTCCACGATTTCTAGCCCCAAAATCCTCTTTTCATCGACTTCGTCCCAGTGGACTGGTGATCTACACTTCCTGCCATATAGCGCTTCATATGGTGCCATTCCAATGGTAGCCTGGAAGCTATTGTTGTAGGCGAACTCAACCAATCAGAATGTGTCTCCCACCGCCACCAAGGTCTAGCACACACGCTCTTAACATGTCCTCCAAAATCAGATAGTTCTTCTCCGATCACCATCCGTCTAAGGATGATAAGCAAGCTAAAATTCAACCTCGTACCCATAGCTGTCAGAGGCTCTTCCGCACTTAGATGTAAATCTAGTATCCCTCGTCGAATACAATAGAGACCGGTACCCCATGAAGTCTCACAATCTCTTTGATATACAATTGAGCGTCATCGTCGAGGCCAAAGGTCATTTTCACCGGGAGAAAATGAGTCGACTTGGTCAAACGGTCAACTATTACCCAAATGGCGTGATGACCTCTTCATCGCCCTCTCTCGGGAGTCCCACGACGAAGTCCCATCGCGATATGCTCCCATTTCCATTCCTAATCTCAAGGGGATTCAACAACCGACGGTCGTTGATGCTCGGCTTTCACCTGTTGTGTCATACATCTTTCAATGAACGAACCAATTGATCTCTTCATATTTCTCCACCAATATCCCTTTCGCAGTGCTGGTACAACTTCGTACCTCCTCCCTGATGTGCGGTTGTAAGGTGAAGAATGGGCTTCTTCGAGGATTTCATTTCTCAAGGTCTCGTCGCCGGGACACTGAGCCTCCCTTTAAACACAAGAGTGCCATTGCCATCTGTAGCTATCGCGAAATCCTTACCACGTCACTTCGCTCAGATCGCCGATCTTATCCAAGAACTTGTCGCCCTTCTGCGGCCTCTCGATTACGTCTCTCAACGTAATCGTACTACCAGTTCGCTATAACGATATTCTGCGTACGCGGATGAGTCACAACTTCAATCCTCATATTAGCAAAATCCCTAATAAAGTTCTTGGCGATTCGGCAAGCGCACCTAACCGACCCTAGTCTTCTCGCTTAGCGCGTCGGCCACAACATTAGCCTTACCCGGGTGGTAGAGGATCGTACAATCGTAGTCCTTAACCAACTCTAACCATCTCCTCTGCCTCATGTTCAACTCTTTCTGAGTGAAGAAATACTTGAGGCTCTTATGATTAGTGTATATCTCACACTTGCTGCCATAGAGGTAGTGTCGCCAGATCTTTAGAGCATGAACTACTGCGGCCAGTTCCAAATCTTGTGTTGGATAGTTCTGCTCATGAGTTTTTAACTGTCTAGAGGCATAGGCGATCACTTTCCCGTGTTGCATCAACACGCAACCCAATCCTTGTTTGGATGCATCACTGTAGATCTCAAATCCCTCGGATCCCTCTGGGATCGCCAACACTGGAGCTGACATCAATTTCTGTTTAAGCACCTAAACGCTCTTCTCACATTTGTCTGTCTACTTGAACTCCACTCCCTTCCGAGTCAACTGTGTCAAGGGACTAGCTATCTTAGAAAATCCTTCGATGAATCTTCGATAGTAACCAGCCAAGCCTAAGAAACTGCGAATTTCACCCACATTAGTTGGCGTACTCCAATTTGAAACCGCCTCAACCTTTGCTGGGTCGACCTCGATACCATTGGCAGTTACAACGTGCCCCAAAAAGCCAATGCGATCGAGCCAAAACTCACACTTCTTGAACTTAGCGTATAACCTCTCCTGGCGAAGAGTCTGTAATACCATACTGAGATGCTGCTCATGCTGTGTCTTATCTCTTGAGTACACCAGTATATCATCAATGAAAACTATAACGAACCGATCGAGGTACGGATGGAAGACACGGTTCATCAAGTCCATGAAAACGGCTGGTGCGTTAGTCAAACCAAACGGCATTACAGTGAACTCGTAGTGACCATATCGCGTCCGGAATGCGATCTTGGGTATGTCACTTCCTTTGATCTTGAGCTGGTGATAACTTGACCTCAGATCAATCTTAGAGAATACACTGGAACCTCTCAACTGGTCGAATAAATCCTCTATTCGTGGCAATGGGTATTTGTTTTTAACTGTAAGACGGTTTAATTCTCTGTAGTCGATGCACATCCTCATCGACCCATCTTTCTTCTTCACGAAGAGCACCGTGCTCCCCAAGGGGATACAACTGGGCCTGATAAAACCTTTGTCTAGTAATTCTTGTAGCTGCACTTTCAATTCTTGGAGTTCCTTCGGTGCCATCCTATACGGCGCTTTGGATACGGGTGCGGCTCCAGGTACCAATTCGATTGCAAACTCCACATGTCTATCAGGGGGTATCCCTGGTAAGTCTTCAGGGAACACGTCCGCAAAATCCCGCACCACTAGCACGTCCATTGGGGTTAGCTCCGTCGGCTGTGAACCAACCATGTTTACCAAGTACCCCTGGCAGGTACCCTTCTTCAACATCCTTTCAGCCTTCAATGCTGATACAACTCGGGGTATGGTTCCTACCTTCTCCCCAAAGAAAGAGAAATCCTCCTCCCTAGGCTTCTGGAAGAGTATCTCCCTCTCGTGACACTTTATAGTGGCATAGTTACTACTAAGCCAGTCCATTCATAAGATAACGTCAAAATCTTTCATGTCTATCGCATACAGGTCAGCCTCTAAGTTCTTTCCTTCAAGTTCAAATTTAACGGCTCTAGCTTTTCGTTGAACACTAATCGTTACTCCTGACGGGATGCTAACTTCTAGGTCATCATTTACATTTTCACATAGACTTCCAAGCTTAGCACGAAAACTAGCGGATATGAATGAATGCGTAGCACCAGAGTCAAACAACATGATAGCAGGTATATTAAACACTTGTAACATACCTGTGATCACATCTGTCCCATGCTCAGCCTCCTGCTGAGTCAGCGCAAATACTTTGGCTTTCCCTTTCTTGCGAGTGTCTTCGCTCTTACCCTCGGGGCAATCTCCAATCAGGTGCCCCGGCTTCTTGCATCGATAGCACACCCTTGAACCATATAGACATTCTCCTCCGTGGCGCCTCCCACACTTGGGACACGTTGGCTTGTCTGTCGCGCCAGTGTCGTTCTTTCCCCTAGAGTCTCCTCCTGGCTTTCCTCTCTTGTACTGAAACTTACCCTTTCCTTTCTCTTGGCCATTCCACTTTCATTTCCCAGACGAATCTCCAGTCTACGGGGCGGTTTGATCCAGTTTCATACGGGAAGCCACAATGTGTGCTTGCCTCACAACCTGGGCATAGGTGGGGAAGCTGTGAGCGGATAGTATGTGTTGAATGATGTCAAATATCATGTGATTAGTACTAGAATTATTCTTAAAAGGATAATTCTAAGTTGTTGTATAATATGTAATTCAAATATGTTGTTTACTTATCCATAGGATTAGTTAGAATCTCTCTCCTAGAGGTTAGGATAAGGTTTATCACTTGATGGTTATCATGGATAAGGCTCAACACTACATTATCACTATCAGATTGGTAATCTTCTGTGTATATATACCTCAATTGTATATCAATGGAAAGGATGTAGAGAATTCAATTAATCTCTCTTTTCTTCATGGTATCAGAGCCATTCTCGACCAATTCAAATTCAAAAATCATGTCCGAGACAATCAAGAATACTTCTTCTTACGAGGTCTCATCGACTCAATCCAACAAAGCACCTTCTCTTGTTGTTTTGACTTGCCTGACAGTCCTTCTTTGCAGATTACACCGCATAAACTCTCAGCCGCATTTTCTTCAATGGTCCCAATCGGTGACCCTCTTTCTCCTGGTAAAGGTCGTCTTGGATACATCAATGGTGATATAGACGCACTGGAAATCCGGTGATCCTTCATACCCAAAGTGGGATCTTTGAAAACTCCATGGTTATGGCCTGGATTATTAACTCTATGGAGGTTGATATTGGTCGAACCTACCTCTTTCTACCTACCGCCGTGAATTGTGGAAGGCCGCGATCAAGCCTTCTACGATTTGGGCAATTCAGCCCAGTTTTTGAGATCAAATCTCAACTTCGTGGATCGCAAACAAGGTTCATCATCCGTCACCACTTACTACAATCTCCTTAATAACCTTTGGCAAGAGTTGGACCTATTTTATGACTTGGATTGGAAATGCAAGGAAGATGTCGCCAAGCATAAGAAGATGTTGGAAAAAGAGAGGGTGTTTGACTTCTTACAAGGTCTTACTAAGGACCTTGATGAAGTTCGTGGGTCGATATTAGGTAAGGACCCTTACCATCCATCGAGAGGCCTTTGCCAAGTGAGAAGGAGGAAAGCGTAAGAAGAGTGATGCTCGGTGATGTTCGTGAACCTGGTTTGGAAACGCCAAGACTAGCTTCCAAAGGCATGGACAATCAAGTCGGGTGGAGAACAACAAGTCGAGGAGACATGAGCATGAACGACCATGGTGTGATCATTGTCGTAGAAAGGGCCATACTCGGGACACATGTTGGAAAATACACGGAAGCCACCAACTGGAAACCAAATAGGCAGATCGATCCGAAAGGGTTCACAATCGATTATGAACATCAACTGAGCCGCAAACTAATTCGAGAGGCTCCACACCAATTATGAACATCAACCGAACTGATTTCCTCAAATTGAACAAATGGAACAGCTTTCAACGCTTCTTAAATCAATCTCACCACCAAACTCACCACAAAATCCTACATGTACCGTAGCTCACTCAGGTAACTTTCCACGCCTCAACGCCCAAACAGTCAATCGTACCCCTTGGATCATTGATTCAGGCTTCTGACCATATGACCTGGTCAATCCCAACAGTTCACAACCTATACTCCATGCTCAGGTAATCTCAAAGTAAAGATTGCCGATGGGTCCCTTTCCACTATTGCTGGTAAAGGTTCTGTCAAGTTGTCCAAATATCTGACGTTGAAATCTGTCCTTCATGTCCCTAATCTCTCTTGCAATCTTTTCTCTATTAGTAAACTCACAAAGGATCATAATTGTGTTGCTAAGTTTCTCTCTTCTCATTGTGTATTTCAGGAGCTGCCCTCGGGGAAGACGATTGGGTGTGCGAGGGAATGTAGTGGGCTGTACTACTTCGATAATGAAGTGCCCGAGTCTAGACAAGCTCAAGTGAATAATGTTTCTGTTCCTTATCGTGATGTTTCCCCTATTTTTGATGAAATAATGAGATGGCATTATAGGTTAGGCCATCCTAGCTTTCCTTATTTGAAACATTTGTTTCCTTTGTTATTCAAGAATAAAGACTTGAGTTTGTACCATTGTGAAGTGTGTCAATTGGCAAAGCATACTCGTGTTCCATTTCGTCCTCGACCTTATAAACCCTCACAACCTTTTTCACTCATTCACAGCGATATTTGGGGTCCGTCCCGTGTCAGTAACCTCACCAATACGAAATGGTTTATCACTTTTATTGATGATCACACTAGAACTACTTGGGTATATCTCTTGAAAGAAAAATCCGAGGCAGCAGCTACTTTCAAACAATTCCATGCAATGATAAACACCCAATTTAACACCAGTATTCGCATTTTGCACACCGACAATGGCACCGAATATTTTAATGCCATATTAGGTGAATATTTATCTAAACATGGTATTGTTCATCAAAGTTCATGTGCCGGCACGCCACAACAAAATGGTATTGCCGAACGCAAAAATCGCCACCTCTTAGAAGTAGCCCGAGCCATAATGTTTACAACATCGCATTTCAAACAGCTGGGTGAATCAATCTTAATCGCCGCTTATTTGATCAATAGAATGCCATCTCGTGTCTTAAATTATCAAGGCCCTATTGATGTGCTTCTCAAAAACTATCATCACACACGTCTCTTCTGTAATCTCCCATTAAAAACCTTTGGATGCGTTGCCTATGTCCATGTCCCTAGCCAAACTAGAAGTAAGTTTGATCCTCGAGCTCACAAATGCATTTTCTCGGCTACTCGCCAACACAAAAAGGCTACAAATGTTACAATCCTCAAACAAAGCGCATGTATATCACCTTAGATGTAACCTTCCATGAAAACTACTCATTCTACCCAAACACTTCACTTCCGGCGACATCAAGGGAATCTTGTTTTTGGGAATCAAGTAAGTCGTGTTTACCCTCTTTTTGGGAATCAAGTGACTCGTTTTACCCTCGCCCACCGTAACAACCACCCTTATCACCGTAAAAATCACGCCTATTATGCCGCCTTTAGCTCAGGAGATAGAGGAAATATCACGTAACCAGGCAACCGAACGTAACACCGAAGTCGTGTCTATTCGCCGGCGTGAGAAAACCTCGGAAGTACATCCCACTACAGACTCGCAAAACCAATACCGAACCAAAGGCGTAGTCCGTAAATCAGCCCTTAATCTCTTCTTTTCTACCTGAAAACACTCTGCATTTATCGAGACTGCTCCTAATGCTAATCACCCCAGCTTCACCTGAAAAAGATCTTCCAATTGCAAAGAGAAAGGGTGTTAGAGGTCAGTACTCTACATCCAATTTCAAAGTTTCTATGTTATGGGAAGTTGATGCCCAGATTTCGAGCATTCACAACGAGTCTTGAAGAGACTATTGTACCGAAGAATATTGAAGAGGCCCTCGCCATACCCGAGTGGAATAAGTATCTGCAGGAAGAAATGGCGGCTTTAACGAAGAATGAAACTTGGAAAATAGTCACTAAACCCAAAGATAAACACATGGTAGGATGCAAATGGGTGTTTACAAAGGAAATACCAAAGCGGATGGGACAATTGATCGCTACAAGGCACGGTTGGTGGCAAAGGGGTTCACTCAAACCTATGGAGTGGACTATACTGAGACTTTTGCTCCGGTTGCGAAGATGAATACAGTGAGAATCTTGCTCTCTGTGGGTCAGCCAATCTTGATTGGCCCTTCAACAACTTGACATTAAGAACGCCTTCTTAAATGGCAACCTTGAAGAGGAGGTTTACATGTGTGTTCCCTGGTTTTGAGGAAACGATGGTGAAGGAGTTGTTTGTCACTTAAAGAAGTCCTTATATGGTTTAAAGCGATCTCCTCGTGCGTGGTTTGAGCGATTCAACAAAGTAATTAAAAACATGGCTATGTGCAAGGACAATCTGATCATACGTTGTTCTTTAAGCGCTCGAAGGAGAGGAAAATTGCTATACTTATTGTGTATGTTGATGATATGATCCTAACGGGGGATGATTTGGAAGAATTGGGGAGACTCAAAGAGATTTTGGCAAAAGAATTTGAGGTCAAAGACCTAGGACAGCTACGGTATTTTTTGGGTATGGAGATAGCAAGGACAAAACGGGGAATTTCAGTGTCACAGAAGAAGTATGTAACTGATTTGTTGAAGGAAACGGGCATGCTTGGTTGTAAACCAACAACTACGCCCGTGGAACAGAAAGCAAAGTACAAACCGAGAGGTGAAGAGAAGCTTGCAGATAGGGGGAGATATCAACGATTGGTTGGAAAACTCATATATTTGTCACATACAAGACCTGATATTGCATTCGCAGTGAGCTTAGTTAGTCAGTTTATGCATCGCCCACTTGAAGAACATATGGAGGCTGCATATAGGATACTTCGATATCTTAAAATGACACCAGGAAAAGGGCTATTTTTTGGGAAAAATGAAGACAGAAGTGTAGAGGCGTTCACTGATGCAGATTGGGCAGGTTCGGTTGAAGATAGAAGTCTACAAGTGGGTATTGTACACTTGTCTGGGGAAATCTTGTAACTTGGAGAAGTAAAAACAAACCGTAGTAGCCCGTAGTAGTGTCAAGCTGCACTTAGGCACTAGCTCAAGGTACATGTGAGTTGATATGGATTAAAAGGCTACTTGATGAGTTACAACTACAAAGAAGCGATCCCATGAAGTCAGACAAGGATAATAAGGCTGCCATAAGCATAGCACACAACCCGATTCATCATGATAGAACCAAGCATGTAGAGGTGGATCGTCATTTTATTAAACAAAAACTTGAAGATGGAGTTATCTGCATGGTGTACGTGCCTACCGATCGACAAGTTGCCGATATTCTAACAAAGGGATTACCAAGAGACAAGTTTGGAGAGTTAACGAGCAAGTCGGGCATGTGGGACTTGTATTCTCCAAATTGAGGGGAGTGTTGAATGATGTCAAATATCATGTGATTAGTACTAGAATTATTCTTAAAAGGATAATTCTAAGTTGTTGTATAATATGTAATTCAAATATGTTGTTTACTTATCCATAGGATTAGTTAGAATCTCTCTCCTAGAGGTTAGGATAAGGTTTATCACTTGATGGTTATCATGGATAAGGCTCAACACTACATTATCACTATCAGATTGGTAATCTTCTGTGTATATATACCTCAATTGTATATCAATGGAAAGGATGTAGAGAATTCAATTAATCTCTCTTTTCTTCAGTATGCCCCCAATTTCTGGTCGTAGGCCTCTCTCAAACCTTCTGGCCTTAGTCATGTCAGTATCCACCAACCTGGGGGCCCAACGGGACATCTGTTCAAACTTCCGTTCATACTCCACAAGGGTCATCTTCCCTTGTTTGAGATTAATGAATTACGCTCTTTCTCGTCAGCGAGCTCTTGGGGTAGGTACTTTTCCATCACCACCTCCTTAAATCGCGCCTGTGTCATGGCACATCGGTCGACACCGTTAAGGAGCGTTGATGAGATTCCCGCCGCTGACCGCATCCTCGGTCAGCATAAACTCCGCACACGACACCTTTAGGGCATCCTGGAGGGCCATGTGCTTGAAAATGCGCTCTAGGCCCCGTAGCCACTCTTCCGCTGCCAAGGGACCGTCTCTCCCATGGAAGGAATGAGGCTTATAGCGTCGAAACTCGCTAATAACCTGACTGGTGGCATTAGCATGAGGCGGTGGATTGTCTACGTTCTGGTTATTGTTGTGCTAGTTCTGATTGTTGTTCTGCTGATTGAGCTCCTGTACGGCTCTCAACAAGTCACGAAGGAGCCCAGCTTGTGTGTTGCTGCGTGCCATTTCCTTAATCAACAAAAATAATAGTTGATTTAGCATTCATTCAACTTGTTACAGAGGAATACTATCTCATGGATTTATCAAACACAATGAACCAATCAGAAATTTTTATTATCAACTCAAGTTTTGACAAGGAACAAAATAATGAAACAGCAACAAGGGTTCAAGATTCATAGCCCCAATCTCAAAGGAACCCATATGCATCATAATCCTACTGAATTAAATGAATCAAGCATACTGAACACCTGACTAAACATCATCCAACAATTGAATAAAATCCTACTAGCTACTGCCCTAAGTGACTCTAATCCTCCCAAAGTTTCTTATAGAAGTCGTCATCTGAGTCTGAGTCGATCGGAGGTGCATCAGAACGTTTGGTCCGCTCTGTAGGCCGAGCAGCTCCCATGGGGTCGTCCTTCGCCAACGCATGCTCATCATCGAGCCTCTCGAGCAATATCTTGGTGAAACCCCAATAGGAAAAGGGTAGGGGCGGAGCCCCTAAGATTTCATACATTTCCGTGAAGATGTCACCAGCAATCTCATCCCAGTCATCAGGCATCGTCCCAATGAGACGAATGATAGCGTTAAATGGCGTAATCGGATGACCCTTCTTCTTTGCCGCAACCCACAATCTCAGCATCTCCAAGATATGCTGTCTCAGGGTATAGTTCATTGGTCATACATACTTGTCGTAACCACGACATTCCTGCGCAAGGGGTCTTTGGCGAACAGCCTTCCTAGCTGTCCGTTGACCAGCAGCCATGTCTGTCGTACCAATTATGGAGAAATGCCAGTTAGGTGACGTTTCTAATTCATTTTAATCTAAATTCGAGGACTAAGTTTAAAAATTTTCTAAAGGGTACATAAGCTAACATTACATGCTCGAGCTCAGTTAACGTAGAAAGAGATAAAGTGCCATGGATACAACTATAGAAAATATATATACATTCATGTACTGCACAAGGCTAAACAACTTTTGACATTTCATAATATTTGTGTGCAGCAAAGTTTCATAGCTTAACTCTTCTTGTCGTATCCAGCCCTCATCTCTCAATGTATAAAATAATGTTCTTTCGAAAATAAATCTCTTTCTTTATCTTTTCGGAGTCGACGTAGCGTGGCAAAGCGGGCATTCAACTCAAGTAGTTCCTTTAAGTTTCCTCTTTTTGTTTTTTTTTTTTTTGTTTTTTTTTTTGCGGGTCTACAGAAAGGTAAACCTGCGCTCTGATACCAAACTGTAACGCCCCAACTTCGAGAAAGCCAGCGTGCTACAAAATGTTCTAAAACTTTAACTTCACACGAGATTTCGATAAGTTTTTTTTAATAAAATAAAAAGAATTAATTATTCCCAAATAGATAAATACGTTTCTTGGAAAAATAAACAATTCGATATTCGAAATCCCTACAATGCGGAAAATAAAGATCCAACGATCACTGGCAGTTTAAAATGTTCAAAAGCTAAACAGGTTGAGTAAAATAAATTAGAAGTCTTGATAATGCCATGCTTGCCGCCGCCGCCACATCGAGCTCCTCAATTTGAAAAATGTTTTAAAATAAAGGGGTAAGTACAACGAAGTCATACTCAGTGGGGAAAACAGCCAAAAATCAGCCAACCATATCACATGACATACATGCAATTACAATCGTGTGCATAGCGAGAAGTAAATGTGGATGCAACTAACGACACCCCGTAGAAGATGGAAACTGGCGTCCATCACATAGATTGGATGCCCCCAACGACATCCCGTAGAAGATGGAAACTTGTGTCCATCACATAGTTTGGATGCCCCAAACGACATCCCGTAGGTGATTGCCCCTCACGACAATCCGTAAAAATACAACTAGCATGCATTTCGCAATTATAAAGGCACGTAGAATATATAACATGGTCAACTAAAAATAACACTTTGCAAAGTAATCCCCACCTCAATTAGTAGTACTTGTAAAAATTCTTGAGCTAGAGCTGATGTGATAGCTTGCGCTTAACGTGCCTCGTAAATCGCGCCTAGCAGAACAATTAACATAATTTAATATTTTATTCTTAAAATTTGCACTTTAATAATTTATTCGGGTCATTAAATAATTATTTAGAAGTTTTAGGGCCTACAAGGTAACTTTGAAAATTTCTATGAGCTTAATTCAAATAGAAGTATTGATTTGAAGGTGGAAAATGAAGCAATTAGTCTACTCGGGTTAATTCGAAACTCAATCGAAACTATAAGGGTTGAAATTGAACTTTTAAAACTTGATTTGGGCCTGATTGAAAGAAATCGATTGATTTAGGAATCGCTTTTAAGCTAAAAAGGCACATGGGGACTTGATTGCAATTTACATAAATTCAATTGGAGTCAATTGAAGTAATATAATAATTTTGGGGATCATTTTGAACTTATTTGAAAATATATAATAAACTAAGGGACTAAATTGAATAAAAGTTGGGAGTTAAGGGACTTAGGTTGTAATTTCTTGAATTGGGCTATAAGAATTGGGTTTGGGTCTTCTTCCTTCATCATTCTCGATCGGTTCACAGAGAAGAGGGGGAGAAGGAAATCGGTGAAGCCACTGCCGGACGCCACCGCTCGTCGCTGCCGTCCGTAGCCACCGTCGACCGCCAGGGTGCGGCGACTCCATCGGGCAAAGAACGCGGCGGTTGGTGCTCGGTCGAGATGGGTCCCCTTTGGCTGCTATCGAGCCAAACCGCCGGCGGGGTTGAGCGTTTTCCAGCCAAAATCGCCAACAAGATTCACGTACAAGGTTCCCCCTAGGCTCGGCTATTGATTTGGGAGCAAATTATGGAAGAAAATTGAAGTTGAATTTGGAGCAGCCATTGCCGATCCTCTCTCGGCAAATTTCTTAAATTTTCGTCCCTCTTTCGCTTTCTTTTTCCTTTGTTTTAATGAGGTGATGGTAGGAATCAGTGTCTGCGGAAATTCGGGTTTGAGGTTTCGTTTTGTATGTACACATATATTGGTCATGGAGCAAGTGCATAGGTTGTGCATGCGGTGTATGTATGCGCGTATGGCGGCTTGTGTGTGTGCGTTCATGGTGTATGAATATATATATACACAATGAGGGAAGGGAAACACTGTAAAGCCACAAAGATTGATCTCCGGTGTTGGTGATTCGTTCGCACAGTGGGATGAATCGTGTATGTCTGTGTATGATGTTAGAACCCATTGATTTCATGGCTGTAGATGTTATTAGTCGAAGGTTAGATGTAGAATTTTGTCTAAACTCAAGCATTAGATGACAGATACCCAACAAACGTATAAGGGAGTTGGCAATACCTGTATGAGTCTGTGCTTGCTTTGGATTTTGGATGATTTCAATCAGTGCCTTGAAACCTTGGGTCACGAGTTAGGAGATTTTGGGCGATGCTCCGTAAGAGAACGTGCTTTATCTAATTTGTGAGGAAGAGTATATCAATTGAGGGAAGAGAGAGAGAAACGTGGGTTGGATGGGAGAGCAGGGAAACGTAGGGTCGAGGAGTGTTGTTGGGGGAGGATTCTCAACAGATGAACCCTTGTGTTTATTGGGATTGGAAATTGAATTATCTAATCCCCATTTTTTCAAAATTGAACTTCCTCAGATCAAATAATCTGGGTTCGACATTATCACTAGAAGCTTTGACTAAAAGAAGAAAATGTGATAAGTTGGCCCAAAAGAAAATATAGTGGGCCTGTAGCCCGATTAAGAACTTTGGCCCGTAAGAAAAATTTCGGCCCGATTAAATTATATAATTTCATTTTATTTATTTTTTTTTCTGCTAAGCTATTTATTAATTGAAATTCTCATTTTAAGCGAGAGGTCGCAACGACATCGTAGAACGTTGAACATTTAAAATTTTTCGATTGTGGTCGTTACAAATTTCGACAACATTTCCCCTAACTATTGACATTTACAACCTGAAACACCCCAACAATCTTCCAAATGTATTGCGTAGTTCACTCTAGATTTCCCATGAATACCAATATGCCCAATACGACAAACTTACTACAAGCCTCGATTAACTCACTTTAATAGCACATGCATGGCCTTACAAACCGTCCCATAGAGACATCTACATTATGAGGCTCATCATGCTGTAGACCATGCCCTTCCTCATAGCTAAACATCCCGCTTATTTCCTAAATGAGAAATAAGAGATAAAAATATGAGCTTGCACCCAGTGAGTGGAAGTTTAAAAGTAAATAAATTTATTTTATTCTTGAGTTCAAATATACACTTCAAGCAACGCTTATCATAAAATCAATCTTGACAAAACTTCCTCAGAGATCATATTTTAAGAATTTCCCAAAGATGAAACAATCTAGCTAAAAACTAGCATACCGATATGCTAATCATGAATCAAATATGGATAAGAATCTCACACCAAAGGTACCCAATAAGATCATCTCTTTGGCGAAATCAATCGTACTCCATGTCATACGCCACAGAGACAATAGAACACCTCCGCACACGGCCGCAGCCCCTCAATGCAATCAAGTGGGTCCCAAAGACCTCATATATATACACCCTTATACACTACCGTAGCCCTCGCTGCATAAGAGTGGATCGTCAATTCTAGCATGCGTCAAGCCCTCAACGCACTAGAATGAGAACAGATAACTACATCGGGTACTTCTGGAGGTTTTGAAATCCGTTTCGTGATAGTATAATAACATGATAATAAACTGTTATGCTAAAACAAGTCAACTTAAAAGCATTTACTGGAAAATCATGCACATCTTAATCATGCCATAAACAGGAGATTTCTAAAATATTTGTAACGTATGGAAATCCATTTCTACCGTGAGGAAATTTCCAAGTTCTAAAAGAATAACATTTCCACTCACGGAGTTGATGGCCGTAGCTAGCTTATCTTTCATGCCTTGCCAATCTTTATATCGCAACCTGGAACAATAACATAACAAACTAATTAAATATCCTTAACTCATTTCTTTACAAAAACCGTAATCCGTAAAAATATATTTATTTTCCCCATAATTCCTAATGACCTCATTTCTATAGTCTCTATTCATTTATTTCTTATTTCCCACTTGCTCGTTTCATAATCCGATATACTTTCTTAGCCCATAATCACCTTGATACCTTAGTCCCATATCATACATATACTTCAATAAACTTAATCGCATAACCGAGGTCACTAGAGAACATCGTTTAACCTTTAGCACGTATAGCCCATATGGCATAAGCACTAAGTTCGATATCCTCATTCACATCATTCATACTCAATAGTTAACTTAGCATTTCATAATGCCCATTACTTAACATCAATCACTCAACAACTCCATTATAACTTAAAGGTTTCAAGCTTATTAAATCATCCACTTTCTAGCATATTTTCATTTCATAAATCACATTTTGTCCTTCAAATTAATCATACTAACTCTTTCCATCAATCGGCTCCAATATATGTAGCTCAACTTGTACCTCATCCCACAAATTATCCATTTTATAAATCATGAACTTATCAAATTGATACATTGAAATATTAAGTTCCACTCTCGGGTAAAACTGCGACCACCTACGAAAAGCACCATAAAACCCTCTACGGGCCTCCGAATTATGAAATTCCAATTTTCTATAATAGCTATCTCCTTGGGCTTCAATTTCCATTATAAATCAAGTCAAAATTCCACATATTCCATAGGTTATAGCCTTCCAAAGTTGAGGGCAGATTTGCTCATTTCCTTAGAAGCTCATCTAAGCATTTCATCAAATAAGTCTTGTGCGTATAAACAAGACTCATATTTTGCTTCTAATACAAGTGTTTAGTGTCATAATTACACAATATATTGCAATATTTAAGCTCTAATTTGCAAAACCCATTCATAATCCTCTCTCTTGAATGTAAATATCTCAAGTGTTCTCAACATACACTACATTCTCTCCATACTACTATCTTATTGTATTGACCACATATCAAGAATCATTGTCCCTTGCCCAAGTTAAATTTTAAGAAGATAAATCAAAACCCATAATTTAATCCCATTCCACAAGACATAATTTCTTACTTACCTCTTAAATTGATGTGGAAATCATGATGCGCAAAGTTAAATCGTTCCGTTTTCTACCTCCTCTTGAATCTTTCCTTCTTTGTTCCTTTCTTTTCTCGCGGCTCCCAGCTCTCTCTTTCTCTCGTTCCCAGCTTTCTTTTCTTTCTCTTTCTCCCTTTTCTGTTTTTCTTACTTTTCCCAGAGAAGTCTCGGCCCTTCTAGTCCCTCCACACACAAGATTGGTAATTTAAAAGCCCCACTTACAAATTTACCCTTAAGTCCCACTTTAACACAACTTAATTTATTGCAACCCATGTATTATATAAGTTTTAAAAAGAACGCACCCAATTTAGAAACTAACAAATTTAGTCCTTATTTACCATTAACTTGACTTTTTCACACCTGACCTTGACTGGTAAAAGGTTTGACTTTCAATCTAGAGGTGGGGTATTACATTAATGGTGGCGCTTGTCAGCCATTATTTCCCTTTGAACTACCGCTTCACACGAAAAGACTGCTGAATTTGTTTCAGTCCTCAATTTCCCTCGAATGTGGAACTGCATATTTATGCCAGGTATATGTATACATCTGCAGACTATAGTCACCCATGCCTAAACACCATCAAAGTATTAACACAAGGAGAAAGCACCGATTAGTCCCTAGTGCATCACTACAAAGTATTAACACAAGGAGAAAGCACTGATTAGTCCCTAGTGCATTACTACTCGCTACTAACTTTGCTTGCCTTTAATTTCTGGATTTGACATTGAACTTGAATGTCTTTAGGTATTTTCTGCAGCGTCCTGGTGTAGACAACTACTGAATCAGAATTTTCTCGAGGTACCAATCTACATATGAATATGTCTTTTATTATTTCGCTTTCACTTTATTTTAGAGAGGAAACATTTATTAGATTAGTTTTGGGGCTATAATTTCACTATCTAAATTGTGTCATTCTCTGATGTAGAATTCTTTTGGGATTGTCATCTGAAACTTTGCGTTTTGATAGAATCTTAGTAGCCGTGATGATATTATTAGATAATCCACGTGATTCCAAATGCAGTGTAATAGACCTAATGATTGATTTAGCAGGTTAATGTGATAAAATAGGCACAAGCAATGTAACGGACTGGAATAACAAACACAGAGAGGCTCAACTGTACGTGACGTTATTGTCAATTTCTAAATGTCAAGTTTTCGTTATGACTAGTTTCTCTTTTGGAAGATTAAATTGGCGAAATTAATATGGTTGATTTTGGGATTTATCTGTTCTTTAGAGTCGTAGTGTCACCTTATTTTTCTTATTGTTCTTTAACACACATAATTACTCAAATATGATTTTTGAAGGATGGATTGTTTATTTGTAGTTATCATGTCGGACAAAAAGAAGTCTCATATCCTCATTAACGAGCTTGCCTCGACAAGAAAGCATGGACCCTTAAAGTGAGAGTGATAAGAAGAGGAGGCGTTGAAATGTTCGAAACACATCGCGGCCCACTTGACATCCTGAAGCTTATACTTATGGATGAAGAGGTATGACCAGTTTCTTCCGTGCATGTTGTGCTGAAAATCTAATCTCATCTTATTAAGCATACAAGTATAAAACTTTCGTCATAGTTTAGCTTAGAGTATTACATTGGTTCAAGCTTTAACTCAAAGGTTACCTTGAGTTCGAGGCTCTGCATGTGTTTTCTCTCTTCATTTTTATTGCAATTTGACTGTCTATCTAGAAAAAGGCTCTTCAAAAGCTTTCCTATTGAGTTTGAATTAGATTTTATTATGCAATGCTGTATTTAATTTATTGATGACTGTTGCTGAAATTCAATTTACAAATTTAGGGGTTTGAAAATTAGTTTAGATCTTGGTCATCTAGCAGAGAGGCCTGGAGTTGTGGATATAATAGAAGCTTAAGATGAAATTCTGTAAAATTTATGCCATTCAAATCCTAAAACTCAGCATTGAGGCATTCCAAATTCAATTATGCATTTTCAATTATTTGGAGTATTTTATTAGTTCATATTGATCGTAGGATAAAAAGTTTCAGCTTTTCATTCCATTGTAATAGCCAACTGGACTGCTTTTTATAGATTCTTTAATTGAATATAGTTTAAACTTTGATACCATATTTGAAACCGTAACATTGTTCCGAAAATGTTTCCTAAATAACCTTTTGTAGTAAAGTGATGTGAAACCTTTCTTAACATGTATAATACCTTAATTGCTTGATTGTTTTGATTTTTAACTATCACTATCACTATCACTGCTATATAATAGGTCGGCTGCGCGTGAATTAAACCTCTCACTTTTCAAGTCCATTCAAGCGTCTGGTGTATGGATGAATATCTCATGTGAATTGTAGGAACCTTCCGTACCACCTCTCGGATTTCAATTGTCAAATATTAATGCTAGAAGAAAACCTTAATCTCAATCCAAAGTTGTAAGAATTTTTTCCATGTTTTTATTTGTTGATTTTAGTTATTTATTTATTTATTTATTGTATCTTTTGTGATTTGTCATTTAATTTGATTTTAGGGATAATTTTGTTAAAGACAAAAAGCAAACAGGTAGGGGATGAAGCGTAGCTTAGATTAAACAACCTTTCAGGGATGTGCTATAAATTGAAAGAAATTGCCGCCTTAGTGCAAACTGAGCATTGGAAACCAAGAGATTTGATGTTCCAAATTGATCAATTGGGAGAGACAACAAATATCATGCTTCTTAAATTTTTACACAGATAATATAGTGTGTGCCAAGTAAAATACAAAAATGACTCTAGGAAGAAGGATCCACAAAGGAAATAGGTCCTCTTACTTTGTGAGGATAATGGTATCATGGAGTAGAGTGCTTTAGGTTTAATGATAGTTGCCTTTTGTGATCAAATTTGTCCACTAGAAGGTAATTTGTAATTTTATGATTAAGTTAAATGATGGAACTTTTCTTTTTAGTGTGGTTTATGGAATTGTTCAATTGTGATGGTTCCTTTGAATGATAAATTGTCAAATTTGATTTCCATTCAATTTTGAGAGAAAGGGACTGGTGGATTAAAATTAACATGAGGATATACTTTTCCCTCAGAAATTATTATTGTCAGTGTGAGAATTGTGAATTTTCTAACATGGATAAAGATGAAGTAATCGTCTAAAGATGAGGAAACTATAGTCTCTTCATCCAGACATAGGACATTCAAGTAATTGAAGATATGAGGCATTGATGAACTGGAGTAGTTTTCAGGAAAAATAATTTTTGTTTCACTCCTTTGTTTCTTGATTTGCTAAAATTGTTATTTTAAATGAACGCCGTGCCCAAAAAAGATTATTTGTAATACGATTCCACTTCTAGATATAGATTTCAGGTTCTTATGAAGTTATTATTATTTTTTCTTTATGGATATAGTGAGGGTGAATTTATTTATTTGTTGTTTGTTTTTATCTTTTGTGATTTGATTTCATTTATTTTGGGAATAAATTTGTCATGGACGGAGAACTAAGGGCAGAGATGAATGTGTTGGAAGTTGTGCAAAGTGTGGTGTTTCATTCGGTGACTTCACTATGAAGATCTCTACAATTACGCCGAGGAGAAATCGGGCCATTTGAAACTTGGGATTGAAACTGTAAGGGCACTATGTGTATACAATTTGGGTACTGCATGAATTTTGTCAGAAGCATTTAAACGTGAATGTGTTCTTTGAAAGTAAATGAAGAATGGGCTCCATGAGGTAATCTATTTTGCTTTATAGACATCATATTACCAACCTTTGCCCTTTGGTATTAAGGACACCTACCACTTGAGTGTTTAATGCCGGTTGTAATCAGTCATCTATGTGAGTACAAGAACAATAGAAACACTACATCATTTGCAATGGAACCCCAAAAGTCACTATTCGTATATGACATTCATGCATGGATTATTGTTGATGTAATTATTAATACTAATTAATGATTATTGTCTTTTATTTCATAATAACCTTTAAGTAATAATTACTCTGAATTACGTAATACTTAGTTTGTTGGCAATTTAATTTTCTATCTTTAGGTTTTATTTTGGACGTTTAAAATTCTCTTTTTTGCTTATAACACATTTAACCTACTTTTTCAACTATTATTTGGGACAACATTGACAATATTACCCTATGGATACTATTTAATTACCAGAAACTTGAATTCAAATAATTTGCGCATTTTGTAAATTTTGCCTATAGTGTGTAAATTGCTTTAGCACCATTTTTCATTTAATTTATTAACGCCATTGAGATTCCCTCATTTTTTATATTAGGATGAGATTCCCTCTTTTTGCTCTTTAATATTTTTTTAACGTTTGGCACAGAAATGAAGAAAGATTGGAAAGACTATCAAATTAATAAATAGTGACTGTAGAGGCCAAAATAAAAAAGGAAAAATATTTTTCTCGATTTTGTTTTCTGCACTATTTATTTTAGTAAGCATGACAGACAGGTCTATATTCTTTGTTTTTAATAGGACTCCTTAAAACCGTTAAGAAATTACCCTTGCGTGCGAAACTATAGAAGACCTCCTTTAAGATCGAACAATTCCGTCAAAATGGGCATGTTTGTATGTGTGATACGATTTATTATACCAAGCATGAGTAGTTAAAAGGATCAATAAATTTCAGCATGTAATTGATACATATATTTGGCAAAATGTACAAAAATTATTCGTGAAAATATGGGATAAATCATATACAGACTGCAATGTCACGTGCAACGCACGTGTCATAAACTAGTTATATATAAACGAAAAGAAAAGGCAAAAAAATTTATAAATAAACAATAAAAATTGAAAAATATGTAATAAGATATACAAGAAAAGAAAATAAGAAAAGACCTCAAGGTAAATAATTGAAGATGAATAATCATATAATGTGAAAAAACAAGTGAAAAAGATACAGACTCCATACTAAGCTAGGGGTAGGATTGGGCTATAGTCGAGTCCAACCCCCTGTCTACACCCTTGGTCTAGTTTAATATTTTAAAATAAATTGCTTCCTACATTTTAACTCCATTAAAAATGCAATTGTCTCATAATTCATTATAAAAAACTGTAAATGAGTGTCTGCAGTGGTGTCGTAATGCCATTACAAGGAGTTTTTAATGGTGTTGTAATGATAATACATTACAAATTTTCAATAGTTTGTATAATGATATATATATATATATATATTATTCACGTTAAACCATGAATAATATATATAACCAATAGTTATATATATATATATATATATATATATATATATCAAGTTAAATAGTCTTGTTTCATTGTGTAACCACATTACAAATTCATCCAAATGCCCAAAAGGTATGAGTTGACCAAAAAGTCAGTAAGTGTTTCGTTTCAACAAATAATACAACCTTTTTTTTTTTTTTTTTTTTTTGGGTAGGAAAAGCATTCTAAGCAAAACTCCAAGCATAGTCTTAGAGCCTACATGATGTTAACAAATTGCATCATTTCATGGGTGAAGTTAGCATTTAAAAAACAAAAACTGTATCTTAAGTGATTTTTGTAAACAAAAAAAGAAAAGAAAAGAAAAAATTTACTAGATGATCACTCGAATATTATACTGAGTGATTGCCCATTTACGTAGGATAAGTCGATTTCACATTATTCTTAACTATCATTTTGTTTCGTGCGTTGGACGGGGAGACACATGTCCAAGATATAATTTGGAATTCAAGGGAGGATTTTACAACCAACAAATTTTTTGGGGATGGGTTCGAGTTGACATGTATCCACCCTTATTAATTGCGAATCTAATTATATTTTTAAAATTAAAATTTTAATATATATAATTAAAAATATTTGGACATTTGAAAACAAAAAATATTTGAACTCATTAATTATAAGTCTATGATGAAGTGTGTCACCGTTGTTCCATTCACCATTTGCTAGAGAAAAAACTCGATACGAGAAAAAATTGCTTTGTGTATCCAATGGCGGGTCTAAAATCTAATCCGATTCATCTCTTGACCAACCCCTAGAACTCGCGGGTTGGGAAACTCTATAGCTCATGGGTCTAGAGACAGGTCTTATATATTAATTAATTTCTTTTTATTGATTATTATTAAAGAAACTTAAATTAGATAATTCATATTATGTTCTTTTATCTATGAATGTTTATAAAATTGGAAAATTAACCTAAGTTTTGTAATTTTTATGACAATAACAATAAGAATTTTAATTTTTAAAATACTAAATAATACCAATATGCTATCAAACTGTTTTTAAATTGATCTCTGAATCTAGTGTTTTAGTATTTGAATTGCGAATTGATTCAACTTGATTTTCAATTTTTACATTTAAATAGTGAAATAAAATTAAAATCATCCGTCCTCGTTTAATTAATTTGTTAATATTAAAATAAATTAATAAATCATTAAATAGAGATTTTAATTGATAATTAATATGGTCTATTATATATACATACATATATATATATTTAGAATTGAACTCATCTCTTGACCTACCCTAGAAATTGCGGTCGGGGAAACTCTATAGCTCATGGGTCTAGAGACTGGTCTTATCTATTAATTAATTTCTTCTTACGAATTATCTATATATTATTATTATTATTATTATTATTATTATTATTATTATTATTATATATAGAAAAGTAGGGAAATTTCAGCCTATTTTTTAATTAGATTAATTAGTTTTCCCACTGAAAATAAAATCCTTTTTTGTCTTTTTATTTTTTCCTTTTTAATATATATATATATATATATATATATATATAAGCAGCCTTTTTCCACTGCAAAACATCCTATTTTCTGAATTGTTTAAGCAATATTTAATTCCAAATCATTATATTTTCCCACTCAGTCCATTTTTCTTTAAATAGACCTTACCTTTATATATCATACGTGACCCATCTTTTCTTTTTTAAGTAGGTGTTATTTATTGGAAGCAGATCTTCTCCACTTAGAATTGAATTATTTGTCAAGCTAATTAATTTGTAATACAGTTATTTTTGTTCAAAATTCTATAAAATATGAATCGAAAAATTCGATGGGTATCTTCACCCTTTATTTTTAAAACAATTTTTCTCTCTTTGCACTAAGATTTGTTTTTCCTTCCACTTTAACTTTACTAATTGTTTCACCTGTGCGTTGCACGGGGGCATAATTTTGTAGCTAATAACAGTATTAATAGGTGTTGGTCGCATTAACATAAGATCTCAAATAAAATAAAATAAATAATAAGTCGCAACAATAAACTTCATTAATATAACTAATGAAATAATTCTTGAAAATTTTCGACAGAATTTTGTACCAATTCATCCTGCAAATAACTGGGGGAAAACTCACCAAAAAATACAAATTTAATTTATAATACTCTAAAGACATCAACAGTCAAAGCAATCCAAATAAAACACCATCAATAATAGTCAACAACAACACACAAGACAAAAAATGGAATATCTTCGTGTTTTGACAAAACGGGTAAATGTACTCAAATATAAGTCACATCCATAATTGTCACATAGAATATAAAAATTTGTGATATTATAGAATTGAATTGTACTAAAATAATAAATAAATTTTAGATGAGCGGAATATCTCTAACATCACTTTTACACAAATGCTGATGTTTTAGCATAAGAAACCTATAAAAATATTATAAGTAACATCATATTTCAAATATAATTAATAAAACTTACTAAAAATGTAATTTTCGACTACTAAGTACATTGAGTTACCTTTTGAAACAACAGTGCCACTAATGCACACGCCAATACTCTATTGCCTACGTCGGAACGGTACCAACGCCACGTGGCGTGAGGGCCCTACCTCACCCAATTTTTTTTTTTTTACATTTTTTGTAGTATCTACGTTCGGTTAGATGAATAATACATAACTGCTCCTAATGGTGGGGGGCCGATGGGGCCTGCACGAATTTTTTTCCGGCGTGGGTACGGGATCTCCTAATGCATAAATGGTAGATATAATCAATTTGTATAACTCCACCAAATTTGTGACGGGAACATTATACCTAGATAAATATAAGAGCACAAACACAATAATATATAAATACAATTATTCACTTAACATATGAAACCATGAATGACATAAAGGATTTGTGTAAAAAAATAAATAAAGTGAACAATGTACCAAATGTGATTAATAAGTATGAAACTATAAGTTTAAATACTTCTTATATATGACATTTGTGGTCATGGTAGTTGGACTACCATCGCCATCATATATCACAAAATTTAAACCATTTTTATGCGTAATCCTCGAGACTGCAATATACCCTTCCTATTCAAATCCTAACTGTTTCACCCGCATGCTGTGCAGGGGCAAAATTTTCAACATCTATTTTTTTCATATATATTGATTAAATATTGTATTATCATAAGAATTAGAATATAAGAACAACAAATAACCACCTAAAAGTCTATTTCTCTACCTTATTATGGTTTGATTCATATTTTAAAATTGTAATAACTCTATGTGAATTAGAAAAATAAAATTAATAAAATATAATATAATTTATCTCATTCCAAATCGATCCATTACAAAGATGATAGTTTAAGTACTCATTAGATAATTACAATTTTAAATCTAATCTCTGATAATTTAACTCAATAAATATATACTTTTAGTTTTAAATCTCTCATTTCTTTTTTTTTCCTCCATATATATTCATTCAACAATTCATTATGATACAATTAGAATAAGAACACAATTCATATTCTTGACTTTTCTACTTCAATTTTGCGTAACTAATAACATTGATTTATGATTGGGGAGTCCATTGGATCAATGAGGCACTAATTTACTAAGTTAATATATGAATATTTTGACACAAAAATAAATGTTCCATGGAAAAAAAAGTGCGAAGAAAGTACAATCAATCAATGAATTCACCTTCACAATTTAAAAAATTGTGCCGACTCAACCAAAAGGTATAAAAAATTAATGATACAAAAAAATTATCAGTACGAAGAAATAATAATTATTTTAACAATTTATCGCAAATAATTGATCAAAGTGGGTCAATTGTGATAATAAATTTTATGCTGGTAAATAGTAATAATTGCACTACAAATTGATCTACTGCAAAAAAATTAAAAAGTTAATTAGAATTTTGCAATTGTGATGAATTATTTGAATTAAAAATTTTAATCAACCATACAAAAAATATAATTAATTTGGCAATAAACATATTGGCATAAAAACTAAACGATCTAAGGCAAAAAATTAATATTGTGAAGAAAGTACGATCAATCCATGAATTTATCTTAACAGTTTAAAATATTGTGTCGACTCGTGCTAATGGTTTAAAAAATTGATAATACAAAAAAAGGAAAAAAATTTATTATTACGAAGAAACTATAATTGTTTCTTCGTACTAAGTGAGTTCCGCACTATTTTGATTGGTACTATCTTCCACTGCTGAAAAGTGTTTTTCATGTAGGCACAAAAAATAAATGATCCAAGAAAAAAATTTACTAGTGCGAAGAAAGTGCGATCTATCCACAAATTTGCCTTTAGTATTTAAAAAATCATGTTTTCTCATCCTAATGGTATAAAAATTAATTAAAAAAAGAGAAAATAATTTACCACTGTGAAGAAAGAAATAATTGTTTGAAAGTTGCCAAAAACAATCCATTGAATTGGGTCGATTAATATTTTAATTTATTTTATAATTGTAAAAAATAATAGTTGCATTACAAATTAATCTACTGGAAAAAATTATGAAGTGTATTGAACTTTTACAATTGCAACAAATTATGGGAACTCAAAATATCAATCAACTATACAAAAGAAGTGTAATTCACAATGAACATATTGGCATAAAAACCAAATGATCCAAGGAAAAAAAATCAATAGTGTGAGGAAAGTACGATCACTAACTTACCTTAACAATTGAAAATATTGTATCGACTCCTATGAATTATTTAAAAAATTAATTATATAAAAACTAAAAAAAACTTTAATAGTGCGAGTCCAACACTTTTTGGATTGGAACTCGGTCACTATTGAAAAGTATTTTCCATGTGGACACAAAAAATAAATGATCCAAGAGGAAAATTTAATCGTGTGAAGAAAATACGATAATCCATAAATTTACCCTTACTATTTTAAAAATTATGTCATCTCAACCTAATGGTATAAGAAATGAATGAGAAAAAGAGAGAGACAAGAAAATAAGTTATCACTTTGAAAAAATAATAGTTGTTGCAATAACTTATTCGAAGCACTCCATCGAATTGGGTTGATTCATATTTTAATTTATTTTATACTTGTAAACAACAATAGTTGCATTACAAATTAATTTAATGGAAAAAATTATAAAGTATACTAGACTTTCTAATTGCAATGAATTATGTGAACGAAAAATATAATCAACTATACAAAAGAAGTATAGAAATATAATTAATTTTCACAATGAACATATTATCATAAAAACTAAATGATCGAAGGAAAAAAAATTAATAGTGTGAAAAAAGTACGGTAAATCCACGGATTTACCTTAATAATTTAAAATACTATGTCAATTTGTATTAATGAATGACTCAAAAAATTGATCATATATATATGTATATAACTTTTCTAGTGCGAAGAAATTACAATTATTTCTTTATTATAAATGAGTCCAACACTCTTTTGATTGAAACTCGGTTCCACTATTGAAAAGTATTTTCCATATGGGTATAAAAAATAAACGATCAAAGATAAGAAAAATTAATAGTGCGAAAAAAGTATGATCAATCCACGAATTTGCCTTTAATATTTAAAAAATTGTGTCGTCTCTGCCCAATGGTATAAAAAATTAATGAAAAAAAGAGAAAGCAATTTATCAGTATAGAGAAAGAATAATTATTTCAACAATTTACCACGAACAATCCACAGAGTTTAGTCAATTCATATTTTAATTTATTTTATACTTCTGAATAGTAATAGTTGCATTGTAAATTAATCAATTTTATAAAAAAGTATAAAGTTTATTGGACTTTTGTTATTGTAACCAATTATATAAACTAAAAATATTATTAACCCATGCAAAAGAAGTATAATTAATTTTCACAATGAACATATTGGTATAAAAACTGAATGATCCAAGGAAAATAAATTTAAGAGTATCAAGAAAGTTCTATGAATCTACGGATTTACTTTAAAAATTTTAAAAATGCTGTTAATGATACTCATGAAATCGTTGTTCATTGTTTTTGTACGTTAATCAAGAAATGTCATTAGTGACAATCTTCATTGCAGCTTATGGTGTGATTTAATAGTGGTCAAGAGCTACATATTCAATATCAAGAAGAAACATAGCCTAATAAAAAACTTAACTTGTGTTTGCATTCCAGAAAAGTTTAATCCATCAAAAAGAAATATTCGAGAAATGAAGACTATCAGTTCTTTTAATCAAATCCAAATAACAAAAACCATGAAAATTGACGAGAACTAAAAATCTAATTCGATATATACTGTTGAAATGCAATAATAAAACCCGTTCTCAAAGCTGATTGACTAATAATTAAATCTAATAACAAAACCATCCAAACTAACCTAAATTCCGTTTAAAAGATTTAACTGTTGAAATACAATATTAAAACCCGTTTTCACTAATTATTTCCACTAAAGGATATCTGCAATTTAAAAGATATAGATATAGATTCAATTAATTAAAAATATTGGATTAATGTTACAAGTGAATGGATAATTAAAAAAAATAATGTTACATATTTCTTTTAGTTTTTGTGTACAAATTTGATAAATTGTAATTTTTTATCACACAAAAATGAAATTGTGAAAACCTTCTAATTTTAATTAATTTTCATTTGTTTAGCTAATTTTATTTTTGAAAATAATTAATTATTTCTAAAATTAAGTAAACGTTCGATCTAATCATGTTACAAGTTCATTTTAATTTTTATATAAAATTTTAATAACTTTTAAAATTGTATCACGCTAAAATTAAATTTTAGCGAAATTGCTAATTTAGATTAATTTTCATTATTTAGCTAATTATTTGTAAAAATCAATGTTTAGAAAACTTGCCTAGACCAGCCGGTGCAACCATGAATCGGTCAGAAATCTAGTCTGGTTATAGCTGAAAACTGGACTATTAGAAAATCGGATAAAAATAGGTTAACCGACCATATCAACCGGTTTTACCGGTGATCCGGTAACAGTTCAACCAGTTTTTTTAATTTTATTGGTCTTAATTTATGTTTTAATTTTTTAAATTAAAAACGATTCTACCTCTGTTCGATCCGGTTTAGCCATGTTTGACCCTTGAATTGTTGCCTTCTCCAATTTGCTGGCCGGTTCAGTTTTCTAAACATTGAGAAAAATAATTAATTATTTAAAAAATTAATCAATGGGTTGAATCAAATTTTTAAATTTCAATGTCATACTTTTCTTTTAATTTTGTGTAAAATTTAATGAGTGCTAATTTTGTATCACACAATAATCAAAGATTAATGAAATTATTAATTTTAATTAATTTTATTTTCTTAAGAATTAATTTTCGCTTCGTAGTTAATGATTAACAAAAAGTCTCTTATTATATATATAAATATAAATGTTTAGATTCATATTAAAAGATATAATAAAATAATAATTATAGGAAAAAAATTTAGATTTAATATTTAGCATTTAATATAAGTAATAATTTATTAAATTTTTTGTTAAGATGGATTATGAATTGATAAAAAACGAAAAATGAAAAGACAAAAGACAAAAAATATATAGAAGATAAGTTCAAATCAGTAGAGATTTGAAAAAATCTAATTTTGATGAGGATAAGATTTAATGTGGATAATGATTAGTTAATTGATTGTTGGAGATTAATTATTAATTATTAAAAAAGGAAAAAATAAAAAGACCAGAAAGGATTTTATTTTAGGTGGGAAAACTAATTAATCTAATTAAAAAATAGGCTGAAATTTCCCTACTTTTCTATATATAATATAGTTTTTTTTTTTCTCTTTTGGCTACCATCAATTTGTTGTATCATTGGTAGTCAAATGTTCTCTCTTTACACTAAAATTTTCTTTACCCTATTTCCCCCCCTCTTGGTTGTCGATATTTGTTAATACCATTGACTTGAGTCCATATATTTTTTAAACTAGTTTTCGCAACCGCGCGTTGCACGGGAGTAAAATTGTATCAATTAAATGAAAAATAAAATATTTTACCCATATGATTCGCAATTATTTTTAATTAATGGAATGTTTATATTGAAAAAATGTTATACATATCTTATAATTGAGTATAAATTAATAAACAATATGTACGTCAACTATTTTGCTATATCAAAAATTTATTTTCAATCTAAATTACATTTGAATAAAGGGATTAATTATTTTGCAAAAACATTTATAAGTAGAACTAATAAAATTGAAATATAATACCATCCGAAAAAATATACATTCTACGTGCACTTTGAAAATATATAGAATAATTAAAAACAACAACAACAACAACAACAACAACAACAATAATAATAGTTCAATGACAATACATGTATAACAAAAACAAAATTACATGTTTTCTTTGAAAGAAAAGCATATTTTAATTGATTTTATCAATTTTTGATAAATCTTGTCCTATCATGATTGTCACGAATGGCAGAATCTTATCTTCCTATATAGAATAAATAATACATTAGAGGAAAGATGTGTTAAATGAATTAAATTATTTGACAAATAAAAATAATCACAAATGAACGTAATGTACAAATGAAAATTAATTATTTTAAAAACTATATGAAGGCAATATTGAATTGTTGAATTTAAAAATAAATGTAATTCAAAACAACTATACAAAGTACGCTAACGGTAACGATGTTCAAAAAAGAAAGAAGAAGTGAGTCTTTTTTTTTTATGGATCGAGTAATTATGATGTAGTCCAAATTAGGAAATATATATAACATTGAAAATATATTAAATATATATATAAAGAAAGAAAGTTTATATAGCGAAATACTTACTTAATTTTCCCAAAATATTCACACCTCTAGTATATCAACGCCAGTTATAGTTTCGTCGCATTATTATCTACTATTAATTATTACAAACTTGCAAATAAGTAATACGTAATGTATTACATTTAAAAATTCTCCATAAATGCAAAACTAATAATTGAAAAACAAATATGTAATAAATGGTTTGTGTGGATCATTTAAATGCTGAATTTGATAAATGAATAATATAAATACAATTGACTGATTCAAAATTGTTTGATAATATTTATTAAATCGAAAAGCATAGTGTTATATTAGAAGGGATTCCATTTTAGTATCACTGAAAGCAAATTAAAATTATACAAAACTAACATAATATATATAGTGAAACTATTTATTAAATGATAATTTAAAAAGAATAGAAGATTAATGACATATTTTTTTCATTTGAAGACATAGTTTCACGGTAATAAAAAACTCTTTGTAACTATACATATTTAATTTTCCGAATATATTCATTATGAGTATACACTCTTATACACTCTTATTATAATTTTTTAAGATCTTTAATTAATATAATAAATTTTATTATTTCAAATAATATTTTTAAGTAGATTTCATAATTCTCAAGGAGAAATGCCAGGACCAGAATTTTGTTGAAGATGATAGTATACCTAATTAGAGCATATTATTCAAAAGCTATGTTTTCGTCGCAAATTTGCCACTTTTCATGTGCATTCATGTATTGCCAGTGCCAAACGCACCCTAAGGAAAGTGTCCATTCTCATATGTGAATTTTATTAACCTTTAAGTTTTTATAAATGAATTTTTCTTTATTTTTGTTAAGTTTCATCTTCTACAATTTAGTAGTTCATCTTTAATCATTTTTACTAATTGTTTTATCTATTACCTATTTACCTTTAACTATTAATCTTTTATTTGCATATTTGTATAATTCTATCATGTACCAATTACCTAATTTCAATTAAATTATGACAATAATATATTTGCAATTTGATCTTTTTATGTAGTTATCATTTGACACATAATTTACAACTGTGCTTAATTAATTGTAACATAATGTAACATTAAAAAGCGAATATTTTGTAACATATGGCATTATAAAGTTATTTAGAGTTGAGGTTACGTTTTAAATAACTTAGTGATCAAGTAACATGAGTCTCAATTGAGTTATTACATGATTACAACTTAAAATTAAAATATGAAACTTTTTGAATGTGTTTCATACCTGTTACCGTATCGTAGACCTTACAAGGTACATACCAGATGAAATATTTGTTTAAATATGAACAAATCTCAAACAATTTGACCCATAAGAAATATGAGTGGGCATTTAGCTTGATAACCCGCTAACCTGACCCAACGAAAATCGACCCATCATCAGTTTGTTTTCGAGTTTGCAATTGCCAACTGAAAACTCAGCCAAGTTGAAGAATTTTTTTAAAAATGAATTGGATGTAGTAATCAAACCAACCTAAACTGACCCAAGTCGGTTTCAATTTGAGAAATCGAACCACCGATTCGGTTGCAGTTTTGAAACGTCCAAACTGCCTACAGTTGGGTCGATTTCTGGTTAGGCCCAAAACCGCCCTAACAGACCTGACGCTCACTCCTAATAACAAATATATAAGGGGAAAAATGGAAAAACCATACATAGATTAATCAAAATGAATCAACACTATGAGCAACAATATCATCAATAAAATTCTTGCATATAAATTTAGGCTAGATGGTTGTGTTATTAGTTTGTTAGATGATAAAAGAATAATTATTAGTCATGAATAACTCGTACATTATAATTACTATATGATGTACTAATAGGAAAATTGCATTACTTAAAAATAAATCAAGACAACATTCAATTGAAAATTAAATAACTTAAAAATGAATCAAGACAATCTTCAATTGAAAACTAAATGCAATTCAAAACAATCACATAAGCAACACTAACGATAGTGAGGATGAATTTTGCGTACCCTACCTTCCATCATGAATTAAAGTACAAACATATGTAAAATTAAAAATCTATTAAATACAAAACATATAATAAAGTATTTGTCATCGAAATACTTAGTTTGCCTGAAATATAAAATGAATACTATAGACCGAAAATATAATCTATGGCTACACAATTTGCCTAAAATATAGGCACTTCAACTATATTAGTGTTAATTAACTGTTTTGTCCTACATCCATCTTCTATTAGCCGTGCTGAATCTTCCAATAGATAATATATAATGTATTAAATTTAAATTTTCTCCATATATGGAAAAATAATAATCGGAAAAAAAGTACATATAATAAATTTTTGCTACATACCATGTAAACCTTGAATAGAAAAAGGAATGATAAAACCATGGCCAATTGATTCGAAACTGATTCATGATTATATTGACTCAATTGAACAATATAGTCTCATGATAGAATGCAATTCATTTCACCATTGGTAAAAACAAATTGAAATTATGCAAAAAATATTAAAACTGAAAAAATCCCAATCAACATAAATACACATAAAAATAACATACCATAATGAAACTATATATTAAACATGTTAGAATATATTTTAGTAATTTGGTTTATTAGTTAATGGTAGTTTTGTCTATTCTATTGTTAGGGCTACGATTAAGTTTTCGGGCCGTCTTTTCTATTGTTAGTGTTATTGTTAGGGTTTCGAGTCTCTATTTATAGTCGTCTTGTATTGTATTTTATTATCAATCGAATATACGAAACCCTTAGTTTTTAACATGGTATCAGGCGTGATACGATCTTGGGCTAAAGTTTGAGCACCTCTGTTCTCCCGTGACGGCCATGTGCAGCTCATCGTAAAGAAAAATTATTGGTATTTTGTTTCTTGAATTCTTTCTTCTTTGGCTTATTAGATGCAAGATCCGTTTGTTTTTAGTCATCCAAGATCCTCCACCTCTGTCATAAAATTCCCCGAATCTTTGGCCATATCATCAACTGGACTCGCTTTGATGGAGAACCTACTTTCTTGTTCATTAATTTTGGATTTATAGAATCCAACGATTGTCCTCTTCTCAAAATTGTCACGCCCATAACTTGAGCCCGTTGCTATTCTTGGATTTCGATTCATCGCCGCTTGATGATTTCTTCGATGTTAAACTTTACGTGTTGGTTGTTTAATTTCTTCTTGATTGTGTCGACCTTTCAGATGCGGAAAACTTCAGTATCCGGACTCCGTGTCTCGTGTTTTTAGGTGATAAATCGTCATGACACACGAAACCAGTCTCCTAAAACATCTTGCGGTTTCAAGATCTGGTTCTTTTTATCATCATCTACGTGCTCATCGTTTACGGCTTTCTTTTTGTTTTGGTCGTAAGTTGGAGTTATTGAATGGTGTTGGTTTTCTCTGTTGATGGTTTGTGTTATGGGTCTCTTTCTCATGGGTTTGAAGGTTGTTGAGTGATGATGAAGAAAGCGATGGCGTTGTTTACGGTTGTGTTTGGCCGGTGGGGTGGTTGGTGGCGATAATATCGCCCGGCGTCTCGATCCTTACCGCCTTAGTGACTCTTGTATTGGTGTTCTATTTTGATCGACTGCGATGAAATATTGTTAGGTGTGGTGTCATTGGTGGTCGTTGAAATTGTGGTGGCGGTGGTGGGATGAGTTTAAGGTTCTTATTCTGAATATGATGTTTGCCGAGGTGGTGGTGGTTGTGGCGGCTTGGTAAGGTGGCGGAGGATTGAGCGTGCTTAGATTGAATTGTGTTGATGGCGGTGGTGGTGTCGGCGATGAAGTGATGGAGGAAGATGGCGAAGTTGGTGTTGGCGTTGGATACAATTATTATATTTGCAATCTGGTCTTTGTGGCTTTATGTTTGTTTGTTTGTGTTGTTCACTTGGTCAAAGTTAGTGCGGGTATTATAATTGTGGATTTGTGGTCAAAAAGTTCTTTGCGGTCTGAAGAAGAAGATGGATTGATTTGTTTTTGGCACAATGTTATGGTATTTGCCCATTTGTCATTGTAGGTTTTAAGTTTATTTAAGTTGGTCTTTTAGTTTTGGTTTGATCAATAATGGTCGAAATCAAAGTATTGCGAAGCGATCCCAAAAGTTTGGAATTGCAAATTTAGTCTTTGTTAAATGGAAATTGGTCCATTCCATCCCGGAATTGGCATTTGGTTCTTTCCCCCTTCTCAATTGGTCCAGTGAAATGCGGAATTTGTATTTGGATGTGCATGAGATCGCAATTGGAATTTGACTCTCTTTCCCTCTCTTCTCGTATTGCGGACATTTGGTTCTTCTCTTACGTCTTCCTAATTTGGTCGGTGGATTTGGAATTGGCATTTGGTAGTTGGTACATGAATTGGCATTGTTGGGGACTTTAGCAATGCTTGGATTATTTTGGCTTCCGCGGTGATGAAGTATTGTTAGTCGAGCTCATGGACTTGTGCGTGTCTGAGCCCTCGTGGAGGGAGTCTTAGGAGTGACTCTAGCCCTACCGGAAGGGAGTGTAATTAGTGCAAGCATAAGCGGACTTATAATATTATTCAAGTTTGGAAGATCGCAATAAGCGGTGAAGTTTGCATTGTTTTTAAAGCATTATCGTTTTTAGTATTTTGTAAACCTTTTGGCAAACTCTCGATAGTATCGTGAGTTTGTGGGGAGTGTTAGAATATATTTTAGTAATTTGGTTTATTAGTTAATGGTAGTTTTGTCTATTCTATTGTTAGGAGCTACGATTAAGTTTTAGACCGTCTTTTCTATTGTTAGTGTTATTGTTAGTGGTTTCGAGTCTCTATTTATAGTCGTCTTGTATTGTATTTTTATTATCAATCGAATATCAAACCCTTAGTTTTTAACAAAACAATATGGATTTTAATAAATAGTCCAAAAACTAGCCATATTAGATTTAGTCCCAAATAATAAAGGTAGCGCAAATGGTCCCCAAAAAAAAAACTTGATAAATGGTCCATTTGGATGGAATCAATCCGTTTACATTAGTCAAAGTCAGCTCTTTGAAAACTTGAGTGCGCATTTGGTCCATTTCATTTGAAATCAATTGCACAAAGGTCCTAACTTTAGATATTGTTACAATCAAGTCAAAAGCTTTGAAAAATGTATGCTTTAGTCCCAAATTTAGTTAAAT